>JAWWLZ010000001.1:43949176-43989606 GCA_035041345.1 Poliocrania exsul | reverse complement strand
CGGCCGCCGCCCCGCACGGCCCCGCAGCACCGCCCGCATCTCCCCGGCCGCCACCGGCGCCCCCCGGACACGCAGGCACCGGCCCCGCCGCCGCCGCCCACCCTCCGCGTCCCTGCAGGCGCAGCCGCCCCGCGCGTCGCCCCGGTCCCCACGGCTCCCCCCCCCCTTCCTCCCTGCCCACCTCTGCTCCCCACGCTCTTTGCATGCCCGGGCGCGGAGAGCGGCCCATATCTCTTCCCCAAAACACCCAGACCTACCGTCATGCCCACCGACCGCAGCCAGCCGCTTCTGCCGTGTCCTCCTCCACGCACACACGCCATGGCCGGAGCGCCCACGCCAAGTCACTCGGGGCTACCCCCGGCGCCTTCATGTCCCGACAGCCACGTGCACCCACCCACAACCCGCGTTCGCACCGGTACCACAGCCCGAATGCCGAGCTCCCATCGGCACCGAAACCCTGTCCCTTCGCACAGACAGCACACCCGTCCTTTTCCAGCAAGGCTGGTGTGAATCCGTGGGAGCGAAGAAATGCCAGGGACTCTTGTTGGAATATGTGTGAAACTTGCCTTACCAAGGCTAAGTGCCTCACGGGCATTTTCTTCTAAAACAAATTGATACGAGCTGCCCATTAATATATTTAAGCTAAAAATCACATTATTTCTAAACATAAGAAAATGTATTATTTGAAAAGTGCTTTCAGTTGAGATAGCAGGAGAGAAATATTAATTACTGATAGGATGTAGCTCTTCACATTTCCAAAAGGAGCAAACTGTTATGGTAGTGTCTGGCAACAGAGGACAAGATCTGATGGCCAGGAGGTTCCATCGATCCCATGTCGTGTGCTCTGGACTAACCCCAGGTGCTGAATGCAGACTTGCTATAAAGCTGTGACGTGAGTTACAGGACTTTCAGGAAAAACAGGAAGTGTCTAGCCTTGCTGATGGCCTGAAGCCACCTGAAAAGCCTGGAGGAAAATCTGTACCAGATGAGCTCTAACATGAGTTGGAAAAAAATCTTCAGTCAAGAACAAAGGTCTGTTAGAGCTGATGATCCTTATAGCCAAGAACCTGTTGCAGAGGTAGGCAGGAGCTGGTAAGCTGTGTATTTAAGCACTTCGTTGTTTCAAGGCAGATTTCTTCTGCAATGTTTTTGTCTCTGATAAATGCACTGAAGCTTGTGAGATCCAGCCAGATAACTGTGATTATTCTGGTGAAAAATTTACATCACAAGGGATGAACTACATTAAGTTCAGTTTGGAGAGTCCCAATCCTTTGCAAAGGAACTCCAACTTAATACTTCCTCTAAAACTAGAGGAATAGGGGTTTCCATTACCCTTTCACCTCCCCAGATCAATAGTCTGTCACTTTAGAAGGGTGCTGAACAGAGAAGAAAGTTCAGTCCAGAACTGGGAGACAAGTCTTTGCCCACTCATTTGCCCACTGCTCCTGTCATTCAGCTCCCTCAGGTGTATACTCAATGTCATTGCCCAAAACAAACCTCCTTCATGCATTGGAGATTGGACTGATGAGCTCTAAAGGGCCTGTCCAACCAAAATTATTACATGATTCTATGACTCTCAGCCCAGCATTCCTTGGACACATGTACACCCCTCTTGCATACCAGCCACATCTTCATATCCTCACTCATATTCTTCCTGCAGCCTTTTCTTCCTCTATACCCTTCTCCAACATGCACATCTGAGGTGTGCATTAATAGGTACTCTGTGCTCGCTGCTCACTGCCTTAGTGGAGAAAACAACCACCACAGCTGAAACAGCAAATCAATCTTCAGGCCATTCCCTCTTTCCTCCCACTATTCTCTGCAAAGCAGCAGCTGAAGGGGAGGCTGCAAAACAGAGTGAGGAGCATGGGGACCACTCATCATGACCTGTGCCACTGGAGAACACTCCTGATCCCACCCAGAAGCAACGAAGGTATAAACTAGTAGTGCTGCTCTCCCTGACAGGGATCCCTGAATCCTTTAACTTAAACTGAAGGTGGGAAAAGGATACCATTTAATTCCAAAGGCATGTGTGAGTTTGTGAAATTGCAGCAGCTGACCTGAGACTGTCATTCAGAAGTTAATAGATGATTAGAAATAATGTATTAAAAAAACCCTGAACAACAGCATAAGAATGGCCTTTTGCACAGAAAAGAGCATTAGCAGACATAATACAGTTATGAAGATATCTTAGTATGATAGCCCTATTTATGGCAGAAATAACCAAATTGTGGATTGAATAAACTGCAAAGCCAAAGAATTTACTAACTCAAGATTGCAAAAGTTAATATATAGGACTACTTATTTATTACACTGGAATATATGACTATGTCTTCAGCTTTTACTTGTTGGGAGAGGCAACACAAAGCTACTGGAAGTTAATTTGCCTTAAATAAATTTAAAATCCTTTCTGTGTTAATTTTACCTGCTGTCCTTACGCCATCTTGTGTCCCAAGCTCCTGCCACTGTCCCTGCTCATCCAGACCACTGGACTGAAATGCTCAGAACAATTAATGTATGTTTTACTTACTACTTTCAAAATGCTACTCACATTATTCCTTGCTTTTAGGATTAACACATAGTGAAGATGTGTCTTGTGTATTAGTATGGTAATTATTCCAAGTATAAGGTTTTTCCCAAACTGTAGAGAGTGAAAGATGGGTCTAGGAAGTGGACAAGGTTAAATACCTCAGCAAATTTTTAGCTCTTTCCCCACTGTCTCAGCTCCCTTTCTGTCTATATTCAGGTACGATTTTGCAATATTTCTGCTTTAGCTAAAATAAATGAAAAGCAGAGGTTCTTACTCTTTCTGGCAATTAATTTTACAATTTTTAATGAGAGTCAGAAGAGAAGAACTGTGGAGTAAAGGGGAAATTACTATGATTACACATACCTTGGCATTCTGGTTCATGCTGGCTGCCAGCCAACGAAACTGTATGGATTCATGTGCCCATGATCAGAATATAGGCAGTTTCAGAAATCCAGGGGAAAAAAACCCTGTATTGGTATTGTGCATTACTCCTCTGTTCTGATTAACTATTATAATTAGATTTGAATATAAAAAAGCAAAAATACCCTAAATATCCTCAGTAGATAATGTGGTCATGAAAAACCCTTCCTTTTTCTGGCATGAAAATAAAGGACATGATACCTTCAAAGGTGCCCTCTTTCAAGAATAAATTGGCTATTAGTTATAGTGTATTTCACTGTACTATATATGCAATATGACATTTATAGGGATTAGGCTTCTTGCTCAAGTAGGATTGGTCACTGTGTGACAGAGCATATTATTTTAAGGGGATAGTTTTTGCATTTTACATCAATGTTTGTACTCATTACAGCCTTGATAACTCCCAGTTTTCTCTGGATTCACCTTATTAAGAAGCAGATGGCATACATTTTTGCAAAACCCCCAAATGGACTTTCGGACATGAAATTTTTTTTTTTAGTCTATAATTAGCGAAGTTGTTCCTTCAGATACTTATTCCTCAATCCCTGTATTACAAGGCCCTTTTTCGCTAAGGCAGTTGCCTAATGAGGTAACCTATATGAGCAAAGACTGTTCATGTAAGTAAAGGTTTCATAATTCAATCCCTTGGCTATTAATGACCCTTCTTGGGAAAAAAATGTCCCACCACTGTTTAAATTTAGCACTTGATTGCATATAGAATACCACATGATCCCTTTTTCATCAAGACTGATGTCATCATTTGTCAGACAGACCCAGCACTCAAATGTCAATAACCCTCGTAGTAATCCATTATGTCCTCATGGGATAAAGGCCATCTGTGTAGAAGTCTTTTAGGACATCACATGCTCCCACTACTACAAGTGAAGCCCAGTGATTTAAACATGGCTTGAAAACCTAGTACTGCATTTCATAAATAAAATTTAAAAAAATTATTTCATATGCTCTGATAGGTCAGCTAAGATCCTGCACATGTAAATGTTTGTCATACAAAGATACCAGAAAGTGTCCTTTGGAGCTTCTGAGTTGGAATACCTTTGCTCTGGCTGACAGTTCTGCCTCTCAGGCTACCCAGCACAGAAGCAGGTATTCTTTTTCTTTCTTTCCTTCTCCCACACCTTCTAGAAGAAGGTAGTCTGGGTGCAGTGGACTCACAGTTACTTCAGCTTCAGGAGATGATTCCTTGTGAAGCTTAAGGACAATTTTAGATGTTCAATTTCTATTCTTACTTTAGAAAAATATTCCTTTCTTCTTGTGGTAAAGAAGAAACCTCCCACATGGGGTGGTGAGAATTTAAAAAAAAGGATGCATGTGATGCTGACTGAGGAAGGTTACTAGGCTTTTGCTGAATTCTACAGAATGTTAAATGGTACCAGGAGTAGAATATGGGTCCAGATTAGGAAGAAATAAATAGACAACACTGAGTACACAGAGCTTCAGTTTAATTATAGCAGCAGAGCTCTAAAGCTGCAGCATACATATATCTACTAATGCCTAGCAGATCTGAGTAAAATGAATGCAAAGGAGGAAAAGGACTGTAACTATACATTAAAAATGCTGTTTATTTTTTTCATTAGCCAATACGTTTTAGAAAGGCTGAATCAGAGTAATAACCTTTCAGATTTAATCTTTTTGCTCTTCTTAACAGTTAACTGAATATTCAGGGAATTCAGAGGAGCAGACTTTAATTATATTTTTAAATAGAGAACATGGCTAGTGGTTAGTGAAACATAAACTGACTATACCACTGGGTATCACTGAGAGAGAAAAAAAAATTGTACTGCTTAGTTAGACTGGATTGAGGTTCAAGCATAACGATCTGCAATCTAAATCTGATTTCATGTTAACCTGTTACCTCTGACATAGTTTGAATGCATTTCAGAGCTAATTCCACCAACACTCGCTCCAGCTTTTAATATAAAGCACTTAATAAAGCAAGTGCTTTATTCCATATTAAGTTCAGTCAAACTTTGTGACAGGGTCAGATCAGCCCTGGAGGATGGTGGACTTTTGCATCCTTTTGTGTAACCCAGGGCACTTTCCCATCCCACCAGTGAGTGGTAAGGGGGGAAATTCCAAGGGAGGGCAAGAAACAGCCACACCTTCCATAGGTTATCCCATGGGCCAGGGAGAGAGCAGTCCTCTCAGATGCTCATGTGATCCATCTATGTATTTACGCACTAGAATATACTTACACTGGAACGGCAACAATATGAAAGGGACACATAGGATAACAGTCTGGTGGCTTCTGTCTGCAGACAGGGGGCTGGTAGAGAACAGGCTTGAATTTGTGTCTTTCAGCTCTAGGCAGCGTGTGGCTCATCCTGAGACAGGAGATTTTCTTTTTCATTCCATGTGCATAACAACCCTCCCGCTCCCCGTACCATCCTGGCTTCTTTCCAGTGAGGAAATCTAAGAAAGCTGGGAAAGTGTAATGGATGACAAAGTCATTTACCTCTAGCTCTACTAGAAAAAATCCATGCTCAGACAACTCCAGCTCACTGCGCTGTTCATCAGCGAAGTACATAGCTCAAATTTTGCCCAAGGCCTTTTATAATTTTTTTTTTTATCAACTACTGTGTGATGAAGGAAGTCAGCAGCACTCGTTATTATTCTGCTCTGCTGTTATCTCCTGGGCCCTAAAAACCCAGGAGACTGCTGGTTTTAACCCCACTTTCTCACTATTGCAGTAGTAAAAGAAAGCCTAATACCAGCTGCTGGAAATATATTTTTCTTGTGTTGTTGCATAACTGAAAATCTTTGTGGACGGCCCTGTCCTTTTAACTTGTCTGTCACCCTACTTGTAGCCAGGATGTTAACTGCTCCTCTTCAGAAATTTGAGTTAATTTTTGAAGTTTTACCTAGGAACAAAACTAATTTTTACTAGCTTTGTAGCACTTCAGGGTTTTTCTTCTGAGTCTGTAATTTGGAGAGGGGTGGAAGGGGAGAATATTAATTTTTAGTTAGGGTATCATCCCCAGATTTCATTAGCACAAAATTTCTTTATGCTCCTATTTTCTAAACTAGGACCAGAAATGTGAAGGTCTCATTCTATGAGGTGCTGTGCCTGTAGTCAAATCCAACCCAGGACACAAGCACTTGGCCACAGGAAAGGGAAAACTAAACATGTCACTATTTTCCTACAGGATTGGACCAAGCACCTTGAAGCAACAGCCCCTCACAGGAATTTCTTCCCCTCTTTCCCAAAAACACATGTGGCAAATGGAGCTGCCCCAGCTGCAGAAAGGATGGTCTCCTCCATGGCAAGAGCCCTCCATCATATGAGCTGCATGGTCTGCTTTCAAAAAAGAAAAGGCTCTGACAGACAAATGAGCTTAAGGTTTTACCTCCATTATTCCTGGCACTTACCTGATGTCATGTAGGATGTGCTTGTGAATAATCCATTTGTACATAAACCCCATAGTTTCAGAAGTGCTTATTTTCCCAGTTATATCAGCAAGAAAGCAATTGTTTACTGTGGTTTCATTTTAAGTTTGCTTCAGCACCGTGTGTATTAGACTCTACTGGAGAACCACAGAATCTCTTATTACTGAACTCTTGTTTTCTCTCTGTCTCTTTCTTCTAAGTTTTATTATGCTCTTTGCCGTGTCATGTCTGAAATCAGACTGAAAACACTTTGGGAAAGCAACTGAATGATCTGATTTCTATCAAGAGATGCTCCGAGAGAACATAAAGGTCTCTCCAAAATAAAATAAAACCAACTGCAGCAGCTGGAAGTAAGGAGAAAATATCAATGCAATAAACACTCAACAAAATTGACCAGCTTTTTTTTAAAGCCCTACAACATATTTGGATGTAGCAATGTACTTGCATGATAGCAGGAGGCTGATTAGCTGTTTTGCACTCAAAGAAAATATTGATACCATAACTTTTCTCTGTATACTTAGATCAGACTATGTTAAGGAATTGCACCATTCTTTCCTGTTAGCACTGTTTCCTATTTCTTCTGACCTTCACGGTTCAGAAGTCAAAATTCTGAATCATTACTATAATAAAAATTTTTTTTTCCTTGAGGGGTCCAGGAATACAGTTTAGCTAACACACCTTTAACCACCTTTGGGGTCACACTAGAGTAGCATCAGTGGGAAAAAGAAAAGCTTGGAAAGCAAAGTGAACACTGAGTTCACAGAACAGGAAAAAAAGTGGTCAAAATGAGTATGAAAATGCATTTATCAAACCAAGAAGGGCAGGTGGAACATAGGTACAGTGTAGAGGTGATAATTATAAATACCTGTTATTTGGGAAGCAAAGCGTAACAGTGAGAAGAGATACTGCAAGAAACTGGAATTACATAACTGAAAATTATACAACATAAAAACATCGTTTGTCATTTCAATCACAGGTCTATACAGCCATAATATTACATGCAGTTTCAGCTACTCTAGTTAGAAAAATACGTAATAGTTCTTACAAGAATACACATTTAAAAATTCTATAAACTGTGATAGTATGAAAACCCAGTGAAATGTTATAATATTTTTCATATATAGAAATAGATGTATATCACCTGCCACTTTCAATCCTATGTCCTTTCCAGCCTGTAATGTGTACTCCAGGAGTCTGAGAAAGCTGTACATTTACCACAAAGTGTGTGTTAAAGTATGGCACAAACTCTCAGGGACTGGTACTAGGAGAACAGGATGTCTTCCTAATGAAAGGAAATGTAGAAACATAGCTGAGATAGAACAAAAAGCTGTATTATATTAAATCTTTTTTAGGAAAAGAATAATAGAGAGAAGAAGGGAAGGTTTGGGAAGGGAAGGTTTGGGAAAGGGAAAGGGAAAGGGAAGGGGAAAGGGAAAGGGAAAGGGAAAGGGAAAGGGAAAGGGAAAGGGAAAGGGAAAGGGAAAGGGAAAGGGAAAGGGAAAGGGGAGGGGAAGGGGAAGGGAAGACATTGTAACTTGTCCAATAAAGTGATTAGGAGATCTGGAGATCTGGTTTATGAGCAAAGGAATAGGTCATTAAAGACGAATGAATTAAAGATCAGATAGTAAAGTGCCAACATGGCACAGAACAAATGGGAATTGCAACCTTGTTAGTACAGAAAACTAATGAGACAAATTGCACAGCTAGGTTTTCTTCTCCAAGGCTGTCAGATGTATAAAGACTGTGTACATGAATGACTGCTGCATCCCCAGACATAGCATGCAAATCACCTTGAAAGTGATCTTGTTTGTTGAAATGAACAAGCATTTTTTAATTTTATAATTGGGGCAAGTAGAATGGAGTGAAGTGGTCTTCCTATTTTCTTTGAGGGATATATTTCCTTGGAAAGACAGATTTTTAAGGAAGTATGGGTTTCTACAATGATTCACCAAGAACTGACTTTTGCACCTGTAGGCAAGCAGACCTCTGGCAGAGTAGTTTAAGGAACTATAAAGATATCCTGAAACATGTTATTTAAAAGAGAAGGAAAAGGAGAAAGATAAGGAAAAGGGAAGGAAGAGGGAAAGCCACTATTTCAATAATCATAATATATTGCGTATCTTGCACTTATTTTTGGGGAGGACCATATTTTCATTTCTCAGGGCATCTTCAGTTTCTCACAGGACTGCACCTCATGGTCTTCTGCATAACCACTCATGACAATTTTTAATTTTTATTCTACTATTTCTTATGACATTTGATGACAGAAATTAAGGAATGGGATGCTGTTAGTGAGAGGTTTTGAAGCTAAACTCTCTATATTTCAGACAATGAAGTGGTTAGATTGCCTTTTCAGATTAAAACAGTCCAGGAAAAGGAGAAAACGAGTTTAACTGTCTAGTTCACAAAGGCGAGTTAAGTTTCAACTGAACACACTTGTGTGTTTCAAATCAACCAAAATTTGTTCTGATTTAAAAAATAAAATGAACTAGAGGTTTTAACTTAATTTAGTAATTGCATATGGTATTTTCACATGAAAAGAAAAGACTAATTGATAACACCTGTTGTTTAAAGACCAGCTACTTTACAAAAATACATTTCTCCATAGATTTCCATAATGGTTTTTACTATGACTAGATTAGGACTCAACGTAAATACCTATATACTTCATTACTTGGTAGACTAAGCTTTATTTGACCTGTTCCAGTCTATTATGCAAATTGTATCATATTAATATTTATTGATACTTCTTTAATTGGAAGATGACAGCATTTCTCATTAGCCACTTAAAATGAAAACAACAGCTGAAAAATATTAATATACAAACAAAAACCTTGCAAATCAAAAGAAACCTGCTTGTTTTGCTGAGGTCTTCCACAGAGCAAAATCACTTCAACCCACAAATAACAATTGTAATAGTGAGTAATTAAAGCAAGGTACAAAGGCAGAGCTACAATATTCTATTCCCAGTTCAGCTACTGACTCACAGTGTGATTTTGCTCATTTACCACCTATAAAATGGAAAATGTGATAATGATAATGACAGGGATAATAATGCCTACATAAAAGAAGTGCTAGGAGTCTTAATGTTTAGAGAGAGCTTTGAGATAGAGCTGCTATATAAACACAGAGTATAATTAACAAGGGACTGCAAGCTTGCATAATTTGTACATTCTTTGGGCTTTTAGAAGTAAAGATAGGTGAACTCTGAGATACCGTGAGTCCTGTCTTGTAAGAGCTTATTTGGGAAACCATTATGTTTTGCAGTTACTGTTACATTGAATTGGAGTCAGACTTTAAAGAAGACCTAATTATTTGCCAGTCATTAACAGAATAATCTTTCAAGGCAGCTCAAAATAATCTCGTCCCTGTGACTACTGCCTATGGCTTGTCTTGTTGTGTTCTCTTCTTTGTAGGTACGTGTAACAACGCATTTATATGAAAGACAGGAGAACACAAACACATGAACAAGAGGAAGAGGTTCAGTGCCTTGCTGAATGCCTGAGGCATAAGTGAGCTTGGAGATTTTCTTACACTATAAATCCGTCCTGCCAAAGTCTCTGAAAATGGTCAAATATAACCCCATTGATCATTTTCCTGACCAGTTCAGATTCCTCCTCTGAGCACAGTGATATTCTTCTGCATGTTGAAAACCTTTGAAAATAATGGGGTGCGTTAGAACAGAAACCTAGTAAAAATGTGGATATTTGGAAAGGTGGAGCCTCCCTTGCTGAAGGGCAAATTAAGCAGTAGCTTTGGAAAGATAATATAAGCAACCAAAGTTAGAATATGAGAAGCAAATATATGGATTACAGAACTTTGTAGACCACAGCCCAAGAGCGTCTGTAAAGCAGGTCAAAAGCATCTGCAAAGGTACATCGGTCTCTTTTTCTTATATAATGAATTTGATTTTTTTTAACAAATTAAATCAGTTGAAAAGGAACAGTCTATAAATAATCTTTGTGTGCAAACAAATGATTAGTGCAGAGGAGCAGCAAAAACATCTTTTAATTGTTTTGTAGGAAAAAATGAGGCAGGACTAGATTTGTGTAAGTGTGGCAGACTACAGGAACATGAAGTGATATTAAAAGCTTTTTTTGTAAGTATATATTTTCCTGAAATGTATTCTGGCCATGACGTTACAAACCCGTTTCTATTTCCCTCAAAACCATGGAAATCTCTCAGACCCTCATGAAATGCAAAAAGACTGTAAGAAAATGGCTTGATTTTTCTAAGCTAGTTATGGTTTAGATCATTAATTATGCTATGACATTAGAAGTCCCCATCAAGTCAACATCATGATACTGAGACATTACAGAAGGATCATGCTCTACAAGAACACAATTTGATTAAAGACCTAGCAAGGTAAAGCAAATTAGCTAAGGGCACAGAAAGGGTCAGTGGCAGAAGAAGAGCAGCCCCTGGACTGCAGCATCTATGGTATACATATGGACCATAAAGGCAATGCTTCCAGCATAATTGGTAGGTCATCCCAAACCTAAAGTAGGTTATAAAGCTGTAAATATTTTGCATCCAATCTAGCTGCCCTGCCATGTTAGCTTTCATTGCCCCACTCCTCTCTGTTTGGAGAGGTCTCTGGAGTGGCATCCTCCTCATTTCACATTTTGATTTTGTTATTTAGTGTTTATAAATGCATGAGGGCTGTTTTTCTGTTCATAATTGAGCAGAAAGCATGGCACATCTCTGATTTGTTAGTGACATTACTGGGGAGCAGGATCTTGGGAGAGCTTTCTGAGGAGAGCAAAAGGGATAAACCCAGACAGAACTTCTGTAAAACTGGAAACATGAAACCCAAAACTTTTGTGTATGGAAAAGAGCCATTTGTGATGTTGTACTAAACAATGTTTTGTAGGATTTTTGCACATGGAACACTAAGGACTATAGGAACATGTGAGGACACCAAATCCACAGTGATACGAGCAACAATTCCCTTATTTGTACCTGCAATAAGAGTTCACATCATTTGCTCCTCAGAACCCCTTGCCACTTTTTTCTGCATTAAAATAATTTTGATGGGTATTGCTTGTAACAACAAGGAAATCATTCCTTCACTCCCAGAAACAATCCAAAACTACAGAGAAGGGTTGCAATGAGGGCTATAGAGGCTATGGTTAGGCCATGTCCAATAGTTATTTCATGCTTTATTGATCCTGGCCCTGTTCATCTCAGCTCAGAAAACGGTTGATTTCTTGGTTTTCAGTCTCATTTTGCCATGACCTTCCTAAGAAAAGCTGAGTAAGAGGCACAGAATACGAGTGTCATACAAATGTCAGTGAAAAGTGCTCACTTGTGAAGATGGCTGGGCAGCATCCAAACAAGCAGAGTCAATATTTTATGAAAAGAACCTTACAGAAAATTCATTGCCTCTTCTTTCTATTTGGGCTGGTGCTTTCCTTTTGCCTTATCACAGCTCAGTCATTAATATTCTTCTTGCTGCAAGACTCATTCACCTTCTTCCTAGCATCTTCAGCATGCATCTAGCCAGCAGCTTCCCTCCTCCTTTTCAGTGCCACTGCTGAGTCTCCAGGCCCTGTGTCTAAGCTCAAGTCCCTGTAATGTGAATGGGAGAGCTCTGTAGGCTGATGTATCATGTGTCCATCAGTGGATCACGTACACACTCCAGTGATATCTCCACTCTGCAAATTTTGTATCTGAAGCCTTGGATACACTTCAGATTTATTGAGCTGTAGAGAAAAAAGGTCTGTGATTTCAAGACAAGGGAGTCAGGTTAAATTATGCTGGGGCACACAATTCCTGGAAATGGCATATATGTACTCAAGAGAGTACTGTTTCTACAGCTGAACAATGCATACAGAATGTTTTACATATGGACTGTTGTAGGTGAAAAATGTCCTAAAATTTATGAGGAAGCATTGAAAATATCAGCTACACAGCTTCATATTCCCATTGTGGCTAGCTAAAGTACAGTCTTAGCTTCAAGTCAGGTATCAATGCCAGCTGCCTGGGGTGCTGCTGAGCCTCCAGTGCAGTACTGCTCTTGTACTTTAAATTACCATTGCCACCACAGAAAAACCATTTGGCATATTTCTATGTAAGTGACTAAGGTTTCCAAGAATGTTCAGTCACTTGTTCTTCAAATCTAGAAACTTTCTTTATTTTCTGAAAAGTAAGGTATTTCCCTCATGTTTAGCTCTGTGCAATGTGTCCTGGTGATCTGTTCTGGCCTGGGCTTTCTTCCCTCAGTGACCTCTCTGGCTTCTGAGTCACTGCCCTGCAACAATGTCAAGATTTCAAATGAGCAAATGAACACAGTTTGCACCACCATATTCCGGTTTCTCCATCTTTACTTTGCACTGCCTGCTCATCCCTCCTATCCTACACATAAGGCAGATTTCTCAGCATCTTCAGCTTACTTCCTTCATGGATGGTATTTCTCAGGTTGTCAGTTCCACATCTCCAAATCCGCACATCTTGTTCTACATTTCCTTCTGTAAGATAACTGCTATCTCCTATATATAGTAAAAACAGAACAGGCTCAACATATTGCCACTTATCACTCTTATCCCACTGTCTCTCTCCATCCCTCTGTCCCATTTGCCATCTCTGGTTTCTGTTAGCAAACCAACTGAGTATTTCATCATCAGCATTCATGTGTTGACCTTACAGATCACTTTCTCAGTGGGCACTGAAAGCTAACCAGAAGTCCTTATGAAAGATGCCCACACATTCACATTTTCTCCACCTGAGTGAGATGAGGCAAGATGGTAAAGTTTGAATCTCTTTTTACTGCTTGTGCTGAGAGTCTCTAACTACCTGTGTCTGTCCTAGTGTTTGATATTTGCCCCTCACCAGCTTTGCTGAGTCTTAGAACAAAAGTCAGAAAGAGATTGTGTAGTTACTACTTCTTTTGAACATTTTTTTTAAATTTTAGAAGCTAAGTAGGTATCTTCCCTAAGTGCAGTAGGCTCAATCTTCAGCTGGCATCAGATCAATAGAGCTACAGTTTTTAGCCCAGTAAAAGTTTTCTATGCCTTCAGCTTCTAGTACACCTATCACTGCATAATCTGAGATCTGTGAACAGTTCATATCACTTCAACAGGTACCACTTGTTACTGAGCATACACATGCTCATTGCTGAGCTGAAATCCAACATACACCAACTTTGGCTCTGTGAAGGTGGTTTAAGTTAACACATTTTTATCTTAGCTCATGGAGGGCTGAGAGCATGCACCCACACACTTATGAAGCCTCCAGATGAATGGTAATTTATTAAGTGGCAGGACTCATCACTTTCATTTAGTGCCTATATTTATAAACAAAGTACTCTCTTTTATCTCCATTGGAAAATTTAAGGCCTGTTCCAAAGTGCCCTCTTGAAGTTTTGGTTGATTCTGGCTGTGTTTCTAATTCTTCAGTCTTCATAGATTTAAACCAAAGCAGAACAGAAGCTTCTTGAAGCACACATAGCAGACAGCATGAATCTTCTGTTCTGTTTTGGTTTAAATATATTCTTCTCATACAGATTTCTTAGTAAAACCTTTTGCCTTTAGGTATTGGAAGATACAAATGAACACTCTCTCTGAAGTGTCAAAGCCCATGTTGACTGTGATGCAGAGGTGACAGGAACAGCTTAGCTGACTTCGTTGCTTTTTGTGTCTGCAAATGTTGGAAATTCCAGAGGTGGTTGTTTATAATGGAATTACAAAACATGCTCGCTGTATGTCAATAAACACATTTACTTAGATTATGAGGTTTTTCTTATTGTACATGAGACCTTATTTTTCTCCCAGTAAGTCTTAGGAATGTTCCTGATAGCACAGGAACCCTCCTTCTCTGTCTGCTCCCCCAGCAAATCTGAAGGAAACTGGGAAACATGCATGAACACATTTTGAATGCCCACAAAATATATTGTAAACAGGATTTTCTTCATGATAGAAAGGCAAGTCAGATTCTACCCCATGGCAAAGCGAGGCAGAGGGACACATTTTTGGCCTCTTCAGGTCTGACCTTGCTGGAAACAAACTTGATTCCAGTCATCTCAGTGTGAGCCCTGTCCATTCAGAGCAGAGCCTGAGCACCACCTCCAGCTATATCAGAGGAACAAATTGTTGAACAAGCACCAGCTCTGCTCAGACCAGCCTTTTGAGGAAGTTTAAGCTGTGGGCCATTCACTGTATACCAGGCTACAGGATTTTCACCTTCTTTGTTCTGGGAGTAATGTTAACCCTCCTGGTGATGCTTTGGTCTGTGTTCTGATAGTAATTTTATCTGAATCATTTTGTCCTTGTTCTAGTCATCAGCCTCTATTAGATTTCATAGGTTTGATGGGATTTACTAGGAAATATAATTGTGCCAGGAAACCATGCTGCCTGATTTTCCTTAAAGAATTTTTGAGGTCTCCCCTTGCATATGTACACATGTAATCTCAGTTATATACATTTAATGCAACTTCTGAAGGTTCTATATTTACTCACAATCCTCTATATGTTTTCTTAATTGATTGAATCAATGTTCATATTTGTGGAGCCTGAAATATTTTTACCTTTTTTATTTCCACTTCTGAAGATAATTTGGAAGTTACTTCCAAATGTTTATTTTATAAGATGCTGTTATACACTCATCTTAAAATATATCCTGGTTTATGCATTGTTGTTTATAACCTCTTTGGAAGTTGAAACTTCCATATATTTTCTGTCCAAAACACATTTCTTCCTGATGAAAAAATACATATTGTTTTACAATATTAGGATTACTGACATGTGTTGGGCTCTAAGCAACACAGTAAAATCAAAGGAAGGATCAGATTTTTATTTGCACAAGAAGTATAGACAGGGCTATAACAGTTAATGCCAACAACATTAGCATGGAGGATGTTTAATGTCATGTCTTAAAACAATCTAGCTTTCAGAGATTAGAATAATACCAAAAGTGTGGGCCATGTAACCTGCCCCCTACATCGTTCATAATGCTGATATCTGAATCATCTCTTCCCAGCTTTTGTGAGCATCCAACCACCTCTTTAGAGAAAACAACTTCTGCTCTTGTATTTGCCCCCCTATTCCGCAGCTCTATCCAATTAGCTGGATGTCCTCCAAGTGGACAAAAATGGACCAGAAAAAACTCCCAAGCAGACTGTCAGACTGAGACAGGGTCTGGGCACGCCTCACTATTTCTGCCTGTTAGATTATTTTGCATGGATGCCTGTGGTAATATGCCCTATGATAGCAAAAAGAGTGTATTTCTGATTTGGGAGGAGCCCTTTGAACTGCCATTTGATAATGCAAAGGAAATGTTATAGCCAGTTACGTAACTTCCTCTGACCTTCATTTCAACACAGGGGAAAATACCTGTGTCTGATCAGCAGTTCAGTTCAGAGAAATATATGTAGATCTATGTGTATAGAGAGAGAGAGACATACATAGATGTAAATGGAAATAAAAATGTGATTTGAAAGACTGTGGACACCCAAAAAAATAGAATATTTTCTAATATTTTAGAAATCCAAGGTTCTAGTCTGCCTTGCTTCATGGTCTGTGGTATTTTTAGAGGATATTGTTGCAGTGGATTCTTTCCCTAGTTGTATACCTCATCCTTCCCACATCAGGGTACAACTGAGCAAGATGTAAATTCATCATGTGAATGATCTTGGATGCCTTTTCCAACCTAAGGGATTCTGTGATTCTGTGTTCAAACTTCATAATGTGAAGTAAAGCCATCTCTTCTCCATCCTGGCTAAAGCCACTGTTAAATGTGGCTTCTTAGCCTGAACTGTCAGTGAGATCAGTAGGGGCTAACTGCATGCTTTGTTGTAACAGTTCTTACTTTGTGAAACACTAGAAAGGAAAAATAAATTAGTAATACCACAAGGTTTTCCTGGTTTGATGGTGAGATAAATGGGAAGCCATGGTTGAGAAAACACATCTGCCATGTCTAGAATCCAAATCAAAACATGACATATTCACAGATACAGAACGTCAGCAAAACCTAAGCCCCTGTCCTTTCCCAGCTGCAGCTTGCACAGCTGTGGAGCCAGTGCAAAGCTCTGCTCAGCATTACTGAGCAGGAAGAGCGAAACCCAGATTCTAGTCTAAGTTACTTATGCTGGAAGTCAGTAACTTAGTTAGAAACCTAATTTTCCAAAGTAAACCTTGTTTTTTCAGATAAGTATTCAGATAAGTTCCTAACATCTCAGTTTAGGATTCTAGGACATGTAGCTCTGGATGAAATTGCTCTTCAAGCCTTCTAATGTATTTATTTCTCTCAGGAGAGAAGTGTTCTACATGCATTGAAGTCCAAACCAGTTCAGGGAGTAAACTGTGCCTCTTAGACATCTTCACCTCTCTACCTCTAGGCAACTTACTTTACTTTCTAAATGTCTGGGCTAAGATCTTACACAAAAAATGAGGTTGTATTTGCTCATGTCTGGTAGTGGCCAAATGCACAGGGTAGCAGAGGAATTGAAAAGTCAATTGTATTGTTCATGTGGTAATAAGATTCAAAGTAATTTCAGAAGCATTGCTTCATTTACCTTTAAAACTTGAACACCACTGCTGAGTATGTCAAGAAAAAATTATGGGGCAATTCTAGCACTGTTTAAACTAAGTATACCCTGATCATCTATATCTGCATCTTCTGATATAGGCACATAGGCATAAGATATTCATACTCTGGTAGCACATCCTTTGGGGACCTTTGATACTTCCCTGACAAAAATCAATTGGCCAAGACAAACTGAAATGAAAACCACTAAGAAAACAAACATGATACAGCTCGTTCTTCTGGGATTCTCTGAAAGCTGTTATAACATTCATCATAAATTATTTTGCAAAGTTGTGAGATTTAGCAGCAGCAATGATGGCCACACTGTACCACACCTCCTGCACCATCAAGTGGCTAGAATCACACACCACAGGTGTGTGGAGGTGCTAAAGAGGGGAAGGAGACAGCAGTGCCTTTGTCTCTCCCTTTTCTGCTAATGCTGCATGGAAAAGCAAGTGTGGCACTGTCTCAGTATTCATAAAAGGAAGAAGAAAGCTCTTACTAATTACAGTGCTTTACATTTAACTTCTAACCCTGGAAAAAGAAATAAAAACAATAGAAAAAGTCTTAAGAAATAGTCACTTCATTTGCAGAAAACAATGCAATGATGAGCAATAAGAGGCATGATTTATAAAGAATAGATCTCACCTGACAAAGCTAACACATTTTCATGGAATTACCTAATTAATGGTAATAGATGAATGGAACAGAATAAATGTAATACTCTTGGATTTAAGCCATATTTTTTAACAATTGGTCTGATCATCCTCTCCCTCAAAGCCAGGCAGTTACACTGACAGAAACCCAGAGAGCATGAAAATGGAAGGCTGCCTCCTATGTTTCACAAAAAGTCCTTAAAAAGCTCCACTGAACCTGCTTGTGCCAAAAAATCTCATTTGGTCTCAAGCCTGGAATGAAGGACTAAAACAAGGCTAATAGACAAAGAGAAGAATACCAGTTTATGGAGAGGGCAGGTAAATATTTAAGGATCAGTCTTGGGTCTTGCCTTTTTAATACTTTCAGTAATCATAGAATCACATCATTTTCTGAGTTGGAATGAGCTAGAAAGAGGAGTAAACAACATATTATTGAAATTCACTGGTGATACTAAATTGAGAAGAGTCAAGAAAAACAGAGATGCCAGAGACGTAGGACAGAGGGACTAGAGTAATTAGTAACACAGACCAAAAATAACAAAACAAGAATCACATTGGAAAAATGCCATAAAGGACAATATCATAAGAGAAACGAAAATTAGCTTGGAAGAAGATTCCTTTCACAGCAAGGTTTGCTGATAGCAGAAAATTCCTAAGGAATGGGAGGATAAAACCCAGCAAGTTACTTTCAAGCTTCTAAGAAATATGGTGGTAGAAAGGGCTGATGTAGTTTGTGCCTATGTATGCAAAGATACAGCAACATAGAGAGGCAAGAATCATGCACTGCAAGACTGAGGTGAAATGCGTGGGAAATGCTGCTTCATTTCTAGTAAGACTTTCACAGATGACAGGGGAGTTTAAAGAACCACAGCACAAGTAAAAGCACTAGAGAAGCTGGTGCCCAAAGAGTGATTAAATTAGAAATGCATAGGGTGAGCGGTGACCAAGGATGTGATACAAACATTGAAAAGGTGCAATCAGCAAGCAAGAAAAGAATGGAAGTAGAGGCATCAACAAAAGGTCAACATGAAAATGTCGGCAAGGGAGACCCAGAAGACTTCTGTCTCTGGATCAATTTCACAATAGGTGTAACAGGCTTAACAGCTACATGGCTTGGGCTTGGCTGGAGATCCATGCCAGACTCAGGTTGCTGAGTCTTCCTATTTTCCTCACACTTTTGGTTGCACCCTCAGCTCACTTCTTAGTGTCCTGGCTCTTTCTCTGATTGCCCTGGCCTTGTTCCCAATCAGCTCTCTTGGCTTTGAGCCAGATGTGCATATTCTTTGTTTGAGATACTGTCCTATAATGTGGAGGTCAGACTTCACTCTCACCAAGACCTATTTCCACAGGACCTATTTCCTTTCTAAGCAACACAGTACTTAAAGCAGCTTCTGTACTGGTATTATTTCAAGCTCACAAGAGTTTTTTCTGGATATTTCTCACATAGGCCTAATTGAGATTCTCTTCCAACTTGTTTACAGCATGAAAGAAGAAGCAAAATTTGCAGGTAAAATTGTATTCTTAATGAAATAAGGAATTGGAATCTGGTGAAAAGAAATAGATGAAACCTGGGAATGATATTAAAATCTGTCAGAGAATATGCTGAGGTAAAAGAGAAATTACACATAAAGAAGAAACCTACGGAGGGTTTGGTGCAAGTCCGTAACCATAAGGACTGAAAGACTAGAAAATACGACCAAAGCATCTAGGTGGAGCCAAGGTCAAAAGTAGACAAAATAGAGAATGTTCTAAAGGGTTAAGTCTAACATTGGTAGGGTATGTTAAGCAAGATGAAGAAAATGCTTTTTCTTTATACCAAAATGCTCAACCATTATATTATCTTACTCCCTCTCCCTCAAGACACAGCCTTTATGGTCACATTACACTTGAAGGGTCAGAGATTTCTGCTGCAAAAACACCAAGTAGCTTCACTGAAACATTTTCTCACTGGAAATAGCTCCCTACATTCACAATCCTCCTTTTATAGAATGAATATTAATAGGTATCTTTTTGCATTTGTTCCTCCTGACTACTTCAGTTTTATTGTGGCTTTGCCTTTGTTTTCATTTTTATGTTCTTTCCATTCTACTGCATTATGAATTCTCATTTTACTTGCTGAAAGTTAGAGCTACTGTACATATATTTAGAATACATGGGGGTGTATGTGGATACAGATATTAATAGACACATAAGCATCACATAGCTCTCATTACTGTTCCAATATTATCAATTTTATTCACCATATGTCATGCTATACAGTTCTCACCTCACTAACTTTAGATGGCTGTTTGCACATGGTCCATTAACAACTGACATACAAATGCCCAATATTTCAGTATGCAGGATACTTTTGGGTTATGTTTCTTGGTTCAAATGTGGTACAAAGAAGCTGGTAATAAAAGAATCTCAAACTAATGTGACTGAAGTTGGCTTTGAAGAAGGAAATTCATGATGACTTAAACAGTATCAGCCTAAAGTTGTTTTATCACATTTAAACAATGGACATTAGAATGGACAATCAGGAAAAGTTACATCCTGCTCATCAGAGAGAATTCATGTTCATTTTTGTTCCACAGGATTTGTGCTTATTTGTACATCTTAAGGCCAAGAAAAAACCCACAGTCTACTGTCATCCAGTACTTTATAACTCATAGCATTTAAATGCTTTGTTCTATGTGAGTGATTGGTGTACATAAAACCAGCACATCTTGTATTTTAAAACTTAATTTTACATGAAGACACTCAACAGAATACAGCATACTTCCATAATAAGCAGGAACTGATGTTTCAGGAGTTCAGCTCTGTAAGTAACAAGAAGTAAGATAAAAGACAGGAATAAATTCCTTTTTTGATATCGTTAAAAATCTCACAGCCAGATACTGTGTTAAGTTTTGATCTCTATGCAGTGCATTTTCAGCTCCATTTTTTCATGGTATTACAATCATTCAGCCATTAATATTTCTCATCCCTTTCTAAACATCACACCAGATAAAATCAGCCCCTGGGGAACATCTCCAGAAAAGGGGATATTGTGGCAGCACAGAGCAAAGAGGTTTTCCCAGTACCACCATGCGTGGTCCTAAAAGGAGGGAGGAACCAGCAGCTTTTAACCCTTATCCTCCAGCACCAGCGTATTCGTACCTTGCTCCGTAGGATGCAATCACAATCATGTATCACCCCCATTAGGATCCAGGCTGCATCTCTCTGATTGTCATGGAGACTGTTTCAAAGTCTTGCTGTGCTTCAGCAGCAGCAGCAGCAGCAGCAGCAAAGACAATAGCATGTGGTCTTAAATGGCTGAAAAGAAAGCAACAAAGGGCAGTTTAAAAGGGGAGTAGCTATGACTGAAAGGGATATGACAGCAAGACACACTTAAAAATATTGCAGAGGGCTAGAGGTGTAAGTTAGAGCAACCTTCCAGAGGTGTCTAATTGTGCCTTCAAGATAAACACAGGAAAAGCCATTTTCAAGAATAGCACATTTCTCCTCCTTCTTTCTCCCCCTCAAGCTGAATTGTTGGGGTGTTTTAGATTAAATGTGTTAATTAGGAAACTATTTAATTTATCTTCTGCTTTTTCCTTCTTGTGGACATTGTGAACATAGGGAGTATTGGTGCAAGTGACATACAGTGACTTGGAACAAAAGGGAGGCAGAGGCACAGGTAAATGCAAAGCATTAATAGACCTCATTGTTTGCAAGACCTGAGGCAAATAAGTGATTTTCAGAAGAGTGAGGAGACAGTTTTGTGTCAAATAGTAAATTTGCTAAGAATTGCAATTTATGGCCATGCATAAGCTATTCTCAATCAGGTCAGTTCTCAGAAGAAATGGGAATAAAAGGTACAACTGAGCAACATAAAATACAAGCAAACAAAAAATGCAAAATAGAAATGCAAAACCAACTGGTTTTAATCACATCTCAGAAAAAGGAGTCATAAGACCAAACTTTCACTGTAAGTGTAGTTAATAAAAGAGTCAGAAGCATAAACTCAGAAATTGGTTGCTGACCTGCCTGTCAAGATCTATGTTAATATTACCACAAAAATTGCAGCACCTCTCCAAGGACTGAGCAAAAGCATTATGAATGATTCCAAGGTTTTGATCTGAATCAATACTTTGAAAATGTGAAGGACACCATCACTTTTTTGAAGGGAAGTAAAAGGTTACATTGAAATCAGAGAAAGAGTAGAGCAAAAAAAAAGCTTCCTCAAGCTTCTTCCACAGCATTTAGAGCAAACGATGTTAGAAGCAGACCCTGTGGAACAGACCAATACACTGGAAAATCAGGCTCAGAGTAAAAATGAAATATTTTCCTTTGAAAAATGAAGAGGTTGAGTTTGATGAGCACAAATGCCATCTCATAGGAACAGGTAAAGCGGGTCAAAAATCTCTTGGGAATATCCTAGGCAAAAATCTGCACCATGAAGACTTCACTGCTTGATCTTACAAAGGTACAATTCTTTGAAGGGAGAAAATTCCTGTAACAGATCCTTTGTCAAGGAAAACTTGGAAGAACAGAAGCATAAGATAAAACAACAATTGCTAGTGTCTGTCAAAAGAAAAAAATAGTGGAAATTATGAGAGAGAGAGAGTGACAACAGAGTGAAGTTTCTAAGAAAAATGTTAAGATCAAGGCAGCCTGCACAAACCAAACAACTTTCAGGTGCTGCCTGTGACCTGGAAAAGAAGTTGACTATGGGCAAAGCAAAAGGAAAAAAATTTTGGAGAAAATTAGTTTAGGTGCTATTTAGGAGTCTAGGAGCCACTTGGGGTTAGAAGCCATATGGGATGTCTGTGTGAGCCTCTCAGCTTGAGATGCTGTAACGGCCTGCAGAGAAATCACTGTGCTCCCAGTGACCATCAGAACCAGCAGGACACTGCCCACACCAGCACAAGCACTGGGTGATGACACTACACTGTGCCTGTGCTTATGTGGAATACTTAATTCAGCTGAGAGATAAAATTCCACCTAATGAACAGACAGCTCATGATTAAGGTCCACTGCCCCAAACAGGAGTGCTTTGGCTGCTACCTGCACACTTCTGCTGGTTGCAGGACAATTGTGTTGTATTTCCACACAGATAAAGAGAGAGAAAAAAGTAGAAACTAAGTAGTTCTGTGATGCTCATTTTTTCACTCTCCATTTTCTTTTCACTGTGCTAGGCCAAAGCGGCTGAAAGTAAGTTGCCATATTTGAAAATTCAAAAACTTATTTATTTAACACTCTGCTGTGTAGGTTTCCATCCCCAGGAATGCTCAATGCCTGAGAAGACCTTGCAGATCACAGAGTATGGTGGGACGGAAAGAAATACCATGTGAGAGGCTTGGATTTTCCATGTGATATTTCATTTAATTTTCAGACAGATTTCACTTAGTGGGCTTCTTCTCAAGAGATCATTTTCTACATATAACAGATCACAAATCCCCCTAGTTTCTCTCCTGTGTACGAGATGCCCTATAAAACAAGTATCAGTTACACAGCAAATTGTCTTTACTATACTGTGCACAGATTTTTTTTTTTTAATCCATTCAATTACCTGGATTCACGTAGAGAAAATTAACAATGGCATTAGACTGTTTCCTCTGTCTCTCATGGACAAAATTATGCTGTTTTATATGTTAGGCACCCATGGAGTGGATGATGCCCAGGAATGCTGAGAAGCTTTTGATGCCCACATAGTTACCTGTCTGTTCCCAAGCTTTTTGACCCAAGCACAGAACTGCAGCCATTTTGTTCACAAACATCACTGCAGCTTGTCACGCAGACAACTCATCTCCCACATGGGGTGGGAGAGGGCTGATTACAGCTTTCATTAACATGTGGTAAAAACTGTTTCAAGACAAAAAATAGTAGTTTTATTCTCTCTATTTGTAAAGCATAACTGCTCAGAAAGAAGGTGATTGTGTTATTAAATATTTTTGGCACATTTAATGTCACAGTGATAAAGTTCTTATTTCTGGGAAAGGCACATAAGGCTCAAGGGCTCAACAAATGACCTTCTCCTGCAAACTGGTAGTAGTATCTGCTCCTAGGACGGGTCCAATAGACACACAACTTAGGAAAAATTGGTACTGACCTTCTGTCTACCTCTGCATTTCTGTCTACATCTGCATATGTCCATGGTGCAATTAGTACTTCAGAAGCATCACTACCAGCATCTAATTCCAAGATCATTGTGTAAAATGAATGCCAAGAAGCCCTTGGGAGTGCTAGTGGATGAGAAACTGGGCATGAGCTGGCCGTATGCACTTGTAACCCAGAAAGCCAATTGTACCCTGGCCTGCACCAAAAGCAGCATGGCCAGCAGGGTGAGGGAGAAGATTCTACCTCTTTGTTCTGCTCTGGTGAGACCTCACCTGGAGTGCTGCATCCAGCACTGGGGACCCCAGCACAGGAAAGACACCAACCTGTTGGAGTGAGCCCAGAGGAGACCACCAAGGTGGTTAGAGAGATGGAGCACCTCTCCTGTGAGGAAAGGCTGAGAGAATTGAGATAGTTCCACCTGGAAAAGAGAAGAGTTTGGGATGACCTAATTGTGGCCCTCTGGTACCTGAAGGGAGCACACAAAAAGGATGGAGAGGGACTTTTTAGCTGGGCATGTAGTGACAGGACAGAAAGGACAAGGCTTTAAACTGAAAGAGGGTAGGCTTAGATCAGATATTAGGAAGAATTTCTTTACTGTGAGAATGGTGAGTCACAGGAACAGTTTGACCACAGAAGCTGTGGATGCCCCATCTCTGGAAGTGTTCAAAGCCAGGTTGAATGGGGCTCTGAGCAACCTCGTCCAGTGGGAGGTGTCCCTGCTCATGGCAGGGGTTTGTAAATAAGTGATCTTTAAGGTCCCTTTGAATGTAAGCCATGCAATGATTTTATGAAATAAAAACTCTGAAAGACAACACAAGAAACCTGCTAGAGTCCAAGCAAATCTGTTTGGAGCAAATGTCAGCAGCATGATGCTGAAAAAGATGGTGTAAGCTGATCAAAGTGAGATTTGCAGATGAGCAGTGTGATAATGTGATTAGATGCACAAAATACTGAGGATTTTATGGATTTTGCCTTGAATTTTTCTGAGAAAATCAGTCATCAAGAAAATCAGTTTTCTTATGCATTAAAACCCCTACTCTTTCAGCCACTGCAAAGCTCAAGCTCCACTTGGCTCTGAGATTTCCTCAGACAAGGATAATATATGTCCCTCTTTCAGTCAAATTTCCAAGAGAAAGAATCTTGGCTTTATCCCAGAAGTCAGCAGTTTTGAGCAAGTTCTCTCCAGGAGTTTACACAGCCTGGAGGTGCCTCTGCAGCCTGTGTCAGGTGAGGGCTCCCTGGTCCTGGAAGTACCAGTGTGCTTCTGGTGGGAAGCACACACATTCAGGAGAGAGGTGACCGAATAAAGTGACAGGGATGCAGGAGGAGATGCATTAATCATCAGTCTAGAGAGATATACAGACCATTGTTACCAGAAATGGAGGAGCTATTTTAGAAGCTTTTCTGCACTGGAGGCAATGGTACTTACATTCCTACCTCCAGCATGGTTTGGAAAGGGACTGATTCTCTGCTGTATTGCCTTGGGGTGATACACCAAGAGCAAATAAACTGAAGAATCCTGGTTTTCCTCTTCAGCATGCACCACACACCCTGGCTGCTGAGGACTCATCATGGTAGGTCTACTGACTTATGAAGGACAAGGACCCGTGTTTCATGTCCATAAAACATCCATAGCAGGTAAATATCACACTCCATGTGTAGCAGAATGGGAGATGAGCACGATGAAGGCTGGCATACTCCCACTGTAGTCAGCAAGGCTAGAGAAAGACAGGAAAGACCTCTCACATCTGGCCGAGTTGGGGACCAGGACCTGGTGCTGGGAACCAATGCTCCCTCCCATTACAGCCAGGCTATCTCTAGCTCTTTCCCTTGACTGAGCTCTGCCATGGGATTTTGCATATTTCCTCCTTGGCTCTGACACTGATGGGTGGCTGCTTGGTTTTGATGAGCAGGTCTGGCAGGAGCAGACTTTCCTCTCTGTAGTTTGCACAGCAACTTCTTGAGAATAAAACTGAAATACTGCTTTGCAAAGATAACTTTTTAAAACTACAATAGCTTTTCCTTCCTTAATCCTCAGCACATTTCAGCTCTCTACCCTGACAAAATTTAAAAAAAACCTTCAGTGCTTATGTGATTTCACTGTACACACTGACTCCTGCCTTGTTCCCCCAAGTACATAGATTTATGATGAAACACAGCAGCTGTTAAAATGTTATGCACTATTAACAGTACTGGAAGCTTGTTTCCTACCATGTTTCAAATCAACTGAGATACAAGGCAGGACAGATTCCTAAGTTGTTAATAGCCCAGCTGCAACACAAGGTAAAACCCATTATGATTACTTAGAGGGTTTTTTTAATTTGGTTTTGCAGTTCTGAGCATCAGTGAAAATAACATATATGCTCGATGGCCTCTGTAACCTGTTGGTTAAATAAACCAATGGAGCACCTTTTCATTAAATACTACTTTCAACTCTGATCAGCTCTAGCTTGTAAAATCACATAGAAAGCAAATTGAATGACAGAAAGACAACAAAAGGATTAGAGCCAAGGAAAGGTTTTAGGACTTTCTAATTTCTCATGAGGAGAGATTGATAGTATCAGGACCTTCTGAGGAGTGCTTCTGCTACAGGCAGCACATGGGAAGAGACACTGCTGGTCAGCAGCCCCCAGGCCACTTAGGATTTGTTGCATAGGTCAAACCAAACTGTAGACACCAGGAAACTAATAGGGTGACAGCATGGGTCTGTGCAGCACTTGGTTTTGATTAGATTAATTCCACAGTAGGTGGGCTGCTGGTTTTAACCCAACTTTTCCTTTGGGTAGAAACCTGAAGAAAAAAGTTTGAACACAGGGAAAAATCATGTGTTCCAAAGCAAGCAAGTGGTCACAAGGTGTGAACAGAGCACAGATGCAGAGACTGCAGCCTCCCTGGATTCTCCTTCTGTATGATCAGGCAAGGGACCACGTCATGTCCCAGAGCTGGAGCACTGCTGACAGCCAGTGGAATTCTTTTCTCCACCACAGAGCTGGCAGTGATCCCCATCACACCTTTCAGCAGACAGAACAAGCTGAGTGATAGCCTCAGCTAAGGAGGTCTAAGCAATGTGGGGCAAGACAATTTAAATCAGGAAACCAAATTCCCTTGGTATGGGAGACATCTGCCCAAAGTATGAAGCCTTTCTTTTAATAATTATTTTCCGGTAGTTTCAATATGTGCTGAAACCAGAAGGAACTGGCATCATGTGAGGGCGCTTAGACATGTACAGTAACTAGCAGGCATTTCGGGGTCCCAAGGGCATGCTAGCCAGGCAAAATGATTGGAATTTCCACCATCACCAGTGTTGAGGGCAGCCATTGAGGCACCATGCTGCCAGAAGGCCGTACTGTTTATGAGCATCACTTGCATTTTCATAATTGCATTTAAACCCACTGCAAAGACAATGGATAGAGATGTGAAACATCTGCACAGCTCCCCAGCGCAAATACATCATCACTTCACTGTGCAGCAGGGCTGGCCAGTGCCCAGGGGAGGGCCAAATCCAGATGCAAAGCTTTGAAGAAACCTTTTTCTTGAAAGCATTCAAATGAAAAGTTCTATTTTATTTCCAAGATTTTTCCTCCCATTCCCTCTCTGGAAAAGCTCTCAGTCCATTTACAACTATCACTTAATTTATTTCAGTAATTGCATTGAAATACATTTCCACAGGATTTGCAGCTATTTGTGGCCATTGTTTGCTGCTGGCTTTCATAGATGATTTTTTTTTCTCCCATTCATCTTTTTTCCTAGTTCCATGTCATAGTCACAGTCTGGCAGGATTTGTCTTTTCCAGACTGCCTTCATTCCCATCTTGTTCGTTATTATTTCACACCATCACAAATCCTGCTTTTGCATCTAGCAGGCAATGAGATTGTTATGGATAACTGGCTTTGCTGCTCCACAGGCAGAACTTCATTTAACTGCTCTTTTCTCTTTCTGTTCTGCCATGCAGATGATGCGGTTTTTAAGACTGTCTTTCTAGTCTTCATGACTGTGAATAAGAAAACTCTTGTTTGAGCTTAGGATTACCATGGTGACTGGTTTATTATCTACCCCTTTGGATGCAGGTTATCCTTCTGGCAATTTTTGGCATGTATTAGTCAGTCCATGCTGATGTTAATTGCTGTTCTGTTGGGACATGTTTGGAAGTAGAGCATCCATGGGGAAATGGGGAAAATAGCATCCTTTTGTAGCAGCAAAAAAGGCAGACTGGAATCTAGCTTTTAACAAACATATTGCAGGATGATCAAGCCATGAAAGCAGAAGCTCTGAGTTGCCTGCTGTGATACAAATTGAATGGATAAGTGTTTCACAGTCTATATCTTAAATATTCCACATCAAATAAAGATGGTACTGGCAAGATTATGATCTGGAGTGATAGTATTATCATGCAGAAAACATGGGCATTATCACACTTCTTATCACCAGATTTTTTCTTTATTGGGCCACCCTTATATTCTGAAGGCAACAGGACAAATGCTTTTAACATCCTCCTATTCAGTCAGCTGGGCTAATGTTATGAGAGGGTCAGTTGATCCACTATACAACTTCACACCAAGGACACATGAAAGCTTAGCCACATGATACCCAATCTGAGGCCAAAAATAAGTTAGCAGCTCTTCTTTGCAGCTCTTCTGCTGTGAATCTGTGAAAATGCCTGGTTGATCCTCTGCTGTCTTGCCCCTTGCCCTGTCTTCTTTACCACTCCCATTCCTTGGTTGGTCATACCGACCTCTGGGAAATACCTGGTGTGGCATGACCACCCAGAAGTTCTGCCATCGTGTTAGTATATATATGGCATGTCTTGATTGCAAAGCAAGTTGAAGAATGCAAAACCTTTCATCTGAGCCCCTCTACTACAACAGACCAAGAGCTGTCAGCATCCCTGTTTATCTGTGTGGGATGTTAATGCACCAAGTAGAATGCTGAACACCACCTCTTTAGGTTTTTATTGTCAATGTTTTCTTGGTCAGGCCATTAAAGCCTGAGGTCTGTGCTCAGATCTGTCTGGACGTGAAAGCAACGGTTCAGGGAATGAGAGTACCACACTGTCCATCAGATTTAATGTCCCCATAGAGATGACTTATGTTTGCAACTCTTCACACTGCCTGAAACTGGTCTCAGGTTTGTATTTCTCCCTGGCTGTGTACCTCCTACTCTATCCACTGATGATAAAGTCAGCAAGTTTCTCTTCCTTATGCTGTGCCAGCTGCAGTCACAATTTACAAGCCTGCACTTACTCCCCCAAAAAAGACATTGGGGAATGTTTTGAATCAGACAAGAACATGCTTTGCCTTGGATGTTATGAATCATCCTGAAGATATTTGTCTTTGCCAATTGCCTTTGTGTGTTTTGCCCTTTGACTTAGGGTGGTGAAAAAAAAATCCTCTGGGGTGAAATGAAAATAAATTGAAATTGTTCAGAGGTTTTTCTTTAACAGAATCTTAACAAGATCTTGCTTTACAAAATTTCTAAAGAGTCTTTCCATTATTTGGTAATTGCAATTATAGTATGGGGATTGATTAGTTGTAGAAAAATAATTATACAGCCAATTAAAGCAAATTGAAAGAGTCTTAAAATTTGGCACCCATTCCTGCTGTCTCCAACAGGAAGAATTAATTTGACCAGGATAGTTATATCACAAAAATGTTTGACTTCGGATAAAAAACCTGTAATTCTTTTTTTGGCATTGCAACAATGAATTTTCATGAAAGACTTAATTGTGGGGCAATGCTGACTGGGCAAAAGGCAACATGTGAGATTTGATTGCAAAAATCAATAGTTAGGAATAAAATAGAAATTGATAAAAACTCAGAAAGATCATTTGGCCCTAATTGCATTTGCTTAACTTGAACAGGAGTTACTGCTCTTTAAATCTGACAGGGAAGGCTGGATCCCAGGATGAAGCAGACTTCTCTTCAGATCCCTAGAACAGGAAATCTTTATTAAAGGCATTGGCCCCTTCCCACAGCAGTGGGTTTATGCAGGTGTGGCTCAGGGCTGGCACAAGAGATGTTCAATGCATTATAATTTGAACAGGAAACGTACAGTGTGATCAAAGTAAAGTGTGTGGGAATTAAACAGAAAGAGTCCAAAGAACTGTCCATCAGACCACACACTAGCCAATTCCAGCTGCAAACATATCCAGACTGCAGGAGTCCAGTGACTTAAAAGCAGCCCCTCTGACTGTGTCAAGGATCTTCTATAAGTTATGTGCAAGATCAAAGGACATAAGAAGCACAGAGGAAAACCACTTAACCCTCTTTCTTCTGAATCTTGCCTTCAGCTGTTAAAAAGCACAATTCAATCTCATCGATATTCCCTATTACAGAACACACCAGTGCTGGGGGACAGAGCATCCTGGAGACAGCTTACCCAACCAGTTGACACCAAGCAGCAAGGCAGTGACAAGTGTCTCTGAGCCACATGAGTTAAATGACAAATACCCATTTTAGAGCTGGTATTTTTCAAAAGAAATCAACATAAACCCCATCGCTGCAGTGCTATCCAGAGCAACTTTCAATCTGACTGCAAGGCAGAAACAGCTTAGATAAAGCAGTGAAGTAATACGCAGAGCTTGCCTGATGCAAACACTAGCAGTGAGCTTCATGCAGAGAACATAAACCTGTTCTCTCCTGCACAGAACCATGGGGCAGCAGCAGCAGCTTTTTCCCCATTCCAGCTTGCCATCTGCCACACAAAAGAGAATCAGTACCTTTTTACCAAACACCCCTGTTTTCTCATGCTCTTATCTTAATAAAGTGATGAAGAATAAGGTCCCAGCTGCTACTTTCCTTTCAGACCTCCAACCTTCCTCCCAAACAAATATATACAATTTTTCACCAAGGCTCCCTTTTACTGAACACCTGGGCATATCTTGACGTACTCCCATAGGACTACCCCTCTGTCTTACATTCTTCTTCCATTATCAGCTGCAGAATCATGTAATAGTTCTGCTGCATGTTTCAGTCTACTAAATTTTAAAGGACTTTGAGTATAACGGGTGAATCAGTCTCAGTGAACTACCTAAACCAGAGATGCACAGAGAACAGTGACCACTGCCTAAAGCACCAATAAAACAATTGTATAATCACCACTTTCTCCACTAAAATCAAATGTTGTTTCAGTTTTGGTTAATCAACCATTAAAATAAGTTATTAGATAAATCAGAGAAGTATTCAAACCTTCAAGATGTTGGACTTTTATCAATTAATTTTTAGTTCATCACAATCAAAGCAAATAACACCTGCAAGATGGAACTACTTTGGATGGCCAGGTGCCAGCACAAAAAATTTGCATAGGTCCATTCACTTATTAAAGCATACTATTAAATGTCAAGGAGAATATAATAAAAATGTTTAATTTATTGAATAACTGTATTTGCTGAAGGGCATGAACGCAATAACATTAGCGTTTTACACAAAATTCATCCTGTAATACAGTAGCTTTACCTCTAAAGCCTTTTAGAGCTCCATTCCCTAGGGCAGAGACTGGAGAACTGCCATTTAATTGCCACTGTTATAAATTAAAGGAGTGCTTGAGTCAGATGTCATCCAGAGCTTACAGACCGAGCAGAGTGGGTAGGAGATGCTGACAAGAAGCTTCCCAATGATTCTCCCAGCACTCTGAACATCATAAATTCTGCTGAACTTTTAGGTGGCTCTGCATTTGCATTGTATTTAAATTAAATACAGCTATGTGCACTGAACTGGGCAAAGTCTGGATAGCTAGGAAACTAAAAGCATGAAGGAAAAACAATGATCCTGTTTTCTTTGCTGTTGTTTAGCACATTACAGAGGGAAATGTAAGCCTAATAGCTTACAGAGTGCTACAATTCCCCCAAGTGTTAAGAATTATGTTACAACCCAAAGCAGAGAATCATTTCTAGGAAATATGTGAAGACAGGATCGCCCAGCACACGAAATTCAAAATCCTGATTGGCTGAAGTAAAATAGATCAAATTCCCTACCAATGGCAGAAATCATCCTGAAATGGCAGCACTGTGCCTTGTATCTACAGACAGGGATAGTGACAAGCTGACAGTATTGATTAGAGCCCATCAAATTCACCCACCTAAAGCAGCACATTCATGTTCAGCTGCCTGCTCCTATGATTTAAGCTGTTTGCTTGCTTTTTTCACCAACATGTTCTGTCAAAAAGTGAAAAAAAAAGCAGTCTAGTAATGGGAGTCCCAGTTTTGTATTTACAGATTACAATCAGAGAGGCAGTGTTAATAAGCACAGCATTCCCACTGCAGAACTCACCTTTCGCTTTTCACTTACAATCTTGTCATAGCATGAACTTTTCCCCCCGTTTCCTAAAAAAATATGGTTCTAATTCAACAAAGTACTCAAATGACAAGCCTAAGGATAGAAATCAAGGTATGTCAGTGGTGAGTGTTGATCCTTGAGTAGGGCATCTCATTTCAAGGCCATTTGTTTCATGATGAATTCAGATGATACGACAGCATCAAAGTCTGCAACCACAGTCATCTACCTTTGGTTTCCTTCATTTGGTAGTTATGTGTGTCTGATGCTTGTGGCCTGGTTCACCAGGGGAGCTGTGTTCCAGCAAGGCTGAAGATTCCCTCAGAGCAGGTTATTTTATGCTGAATGCATCACCAGTTAGAGCAATCCGCCATTTCTTCCCTAATTTGATAATTAAAATTTTATTTCCAAGACCCAAATACAAGATTTAAGAGCTTCCCTCCATTCAAGTTCGCCTGGACCACTTGCAGGAAACAGTCGTAATGAACATTTTTTAAAAAATCTGAATCATTCTAATAAACAGTGACAAATTAGATGGAAACATTTGAAATTCAGTGTGGCTGTGAGAAAGCTGCCTCCACGTCCTACTGAGTTTGTGAGAAGTGCATGCAAAATAGAAACTGAACATGCACAGAGTAACACAGACACAAACAAAAAAACTATAATACATTTTAATTAAGCTGCATGAAGAAAAGCTGAATCCTTCAATAATTACTTAAACCCATTTAAGTGCTAAGGGCTATTTCCATGGAAGGACTTTGCCACTGCCACATTCCTGTTTGCCACACCGAAGCAAATATGAAGCCTCTGCAGTCAGGAGTGGAAAACAGAGCCCTGAGCTCGCAAGCATCAACAGAGGAGACAGGCGAGACTCCAGGGGATTACCATGAGCATGACATGTCCAATGTCTAAATCCACCAAAAGGGAATATTGCAGAGCACAGATTATGGTATTTTTCTTCAGAGATGAGACTCCATCCTTGCACCCTGAGTGAGGTATGTATGGGAGATCAGCTAGGGCAACCTACAGACCCAAACTAGACCAAGGCAATGACGTTCCTAGTGGGAAAACAGCTCATCAATCAGGGCAATGTAGACCAGAGACATTTGTCTGAAATGTTCAAACTCTCAGGTCCCCTCACAGAGATAGCTGCAGACACTGTTCTGAGATAGCCCGTATGGAGTATAATGGCCCAAGAGCTGTTGTTCCATGTGTAACACATCTCTGGTCACACAGGAAAATATGCAGGTTTGCAAAAATAAAAATCAAGGACTTTCTAAACAGCCAAGATTAACAATTAGGACCAGTGATGCTGATGCTTCCACTCTTCAATGGTCAGGGTAAGCCAACACATGGCCAACTCTTCATTTCACTAATCCTAGGACAAAAAAAGAGACCAAAACATCTTCCAGTATTTTCATGATATTGTTAACCTTGCCAAGGGAGGATTTGATTTTCTGTAGCAGAATATCCTAAGTGACCTTCAGCTCAGTGATGGCAGGGTATTCTTTGCCCAGATTGCTTCTTCAAAGAGTGCAATGGTATAATCAGTACAAAAATTTACTGAGAAATATAAGCTATTACCAAGTATAGCAATTCAAATAACTCAATAATTAAAAACAAGATGGAAACAAATATAATAACAGGTAAGAGGTAAAGGCTATAATTTCATTCAATGATCCAGAAACAACAGTCATATTTCTTTCAGAAATGAAGCTAACCTAGAGAAACTAGGAAAAAATGGCAAAGCCCTGTCCTCTCCCATGAAAGTCTCAAAAACTTGCTGTATCTTCAGATATGCAAAGGTACTGAAAGCTCCATATTTCCATAACAACTAGAGGATATGAATCGTGAGAAATCAATGGTGCAGACAGCAAGAAAATTGAAGTTTTTACACTGTGGCAAAGACAAAGATTCCTGTGTGCCCTAGAGAGAAAGGACAATGATTGCTTGTAATAGAAATATTACAAATACTAGTGTAGAAATGCAGACTGTATTAGAAATCAGTATAAAAAGATACACTTTTTTAGTGATATCAATCAACGTCTAAGCACTAGGAAACCAGAAGATGCTGAAGAAGCAGAGTTGCCAGAAGGATGTAACAGATGCCAAATGGAGCAGCATCCAGTGTGCAGAGTTAACAATGGGACAAGAGAATTTTAGCTGAGATATCGCTGGTGCTTGGTTGTGAATAAATGGCTTTTGACTAGCAAGTGCCGATCAAAATCTTGCTGGCTGCTTTCTTAGCAGCAAGCATCACTCAAGCAAGCTCTGAGTTTGTGAATTGCCAAGAAACACTGTAGGTGTCCCCAGCTACCAAAACCAGGCTTCAGTTGTCCAGTCACCAGCATTTCCCATTACTGTAGGCATTGCAGGATGTCCCAGTGATGACGAGCTGCTGTTTCTCAAGCCTATGGCTCTATCCTAGTCACCGTGTCACACAGAATCATAGAATGGTTTGAGTTGGAAGGGACCTTAAAGATCATCTATTTCCAACTTCCCTGCCAGGTACAGGGGACATCTTCCACTAGACCAGATTGTTCAGACATCCATCCAATCTGGCCTTGAACACTTCCAGAGATGGGGCATCCATGACATCTGCTGAACCCATGCTGACGTTTTGAGCAAACAGAGGAAAATTACTCTAAATGTCTGGGAATGAACATGGACACCTTTTGTAGGCTCTGAAGCATCCTTGATACCCCTGATACATTTGCCCATGGTAGGAGAGGGACTAGTATGCTGTAAAGCCATATGCATGTCAGCTTCATCAGCCCCTCACAGGCTGAGAGGGATTAGAAGGGAATCTGAAGGGGAGGAGGTGGGCCCTGCTCCACTGCCTCTGGCTCAGAACCAGGGCAGCCAGCACATGAATGTGTTACTGGATGAATGTATACAAATGTCTGCAAATGTGCACGCAAATGGGATTTTGCTTATAGGATGAAAGCTGTTGTGCTTCCCTTTATGACAAAAGGTTATTCTGCACATGAGACTATTACTCTTCATTTATTATTCACCATTTATCCATTTTAAAACTTTCAGTTTTGTAGTCAGGCAATAGAAACACTGTGGCATAAGAGCTCAATTACACCATCTGAGCTGTTGAGGTTTACCAAACATCTGCCGGTTCCTCCAGAAAACCTACCAACAACTTATAAACACCAGCCACATTTGCAGAAATCCCTGCTGATTCAAAACTATTTTCAGATAGGAGCTGGCACATTCCTAAGATTATATATTCCCAGTAAATCATTTATTCAGCTTCAGCACCTGGCAAACAACAGAAGACAGTACTAAGAAGTCATGACAAGGGAAAAAAATTGTAAAAATTTCTTTTTTTAAAACCAGGAGTAGGATGAAGCCACCAAGGAGATATTGGGTAGCCAAAAGATATTGTTACTAGGTGAAAGGTATTTGATTAACTGGCAACAATGACTTGCAATTCTACAGCATTTCTCACAAAATAACCACCCAGAAAATTTTAATGAGCTGCATCTCTGGGCTGACCAGCAAAGAAAAACAATAAGCAGCTCAGTGGTGTTTTATCAATCAAAAGGAAGGGACCCAGCTGGAAGAAGCAAGTTTAATTTCTGATTGAGAGAAATGACAGAGTTGAAACCTGTATTGATGTTTTTACTGTGTTAGGTAGACAAGGTAACTGAGAACCTACACAACTAAGTAAAATGTCCTCCATCCTCTATCTTTGCCCACCTGTTCCCTCACCCACATTCAAACCTGAAAGTACAAGCAAAAGTTGCTAACTTTTGCAGCAAAAGCATCACAGACAAATCACCAAGGAATGGGTTCTGCTGCTGTCCAAGCAAACATTTCCAAAATTTTGCTAGGGACTGAAGAAAACCAGTGTGGAAGAGGTTTAGAGGTCATTCAGCTCATCATGGTACACAAGGCAGGATGGGCCCTATCTCTGCCAACCTGGCATATGCTTGTCTGTTCTTAAAAGCATCCAGTGATGAAGAAGCCCCAGGCTCCCCAGCAGTCTACTCCAGAGTTCAGCTTGCTGCACGGGTAGCAACTGTAGTCTAATGTTTAAGTTAAATCTCCCTTATCAGAATTTAAGGTAATTACTTCATTTTTGGAATGGATATGGATTACATTTGACTACCTTCAGTGCGGTTCTGATTTACATATTTGGAGATTATTGGGTCTCACTTCAGTAACTTCTCTAATTCCTCTGATCCAATACAGTTTTTTCAGCCTTCCCTCCAACTTCATGGTTTTAGGTTTCAGGCATTTTTTTACTTCACCCTTCACTTCTTTCCAGCTGCTCTGCTTTGCACTTTTAGAATGGTACATGAAAGAGGACATAGTGCTGCAACAAACATCTGAATGAGGCTGAGCAGTTTTTCTTCATGTGCCCTACAGCATTCTGTTCATATGTCATTGTTTGGTGTGTGCTATTTTCTTGTAGTCTCAACAGCAACATAATATTTTTAACTCACATAGAAGTTTAAATGCATATTGATTGATTGATTGCAAGAATGCAGCTCATCAATTTTCTTCACAACTTGCTCTTGCACATGATCATTTTAATCTGGTTTTGGATAGAAATCCAGATGTATATCTGTACACCAAAGAATGTATAGCCTAGCCTCTCTCCCTCAATGCACACAGGTGACATTGTAAGACTTACTAGATACATCTCAATAGACCTCATTAAAGGAACTCTTAAAGCACAGGCAATCAGAACAACTGAAACATTCTGGTTATCCAGTTGCAGACAACTGCATGCATAAACCTTGTGTAGAAGAGCTACTGAAAACCTGTTCACTAAAAGAACTGGAACTCTGGTTAAAGAATGGAAGGTTCAGGCTGGCCTACAACTGACAGCACAATCCACTAGTGAGTAAAAAATGGAACAAAAAATTACAGATAATATGGTGTTGCAATCACGTAAACTGATGAAAGAGCAGGAATCGTCCTGCTTTTACTGTCATCTCAGTCCAGCTCAAAACCAGCAGAAATTGCTATTTGAAAATAACCAGTAATTATTTTAAGTGAAAAAGTATGGATATCCAATGCCCTTTCCTCAAAATGGCAATTTTCAGACAAGGTAAAACAAAATGTGAATGCACAGAGCGTTTTCCAGGGTACTAAAGTTTTAGCTCAGTCAGCTTGTTATAGAGGGAAAAAAAAAGCATTAGACAATATTCTCACACTCCCGGTTCTGTCCTGCAATAAATGCTTCTTAGAGAAGTGTATTAACAAATTCTCTCACATAGTCCCAGCAAGCAGTCCTGATCTGAAATTTTGCAGAGGTGCCATTACAGTCCTGGGAGTGAGCTGCTTATGCCCTCAAGTGCAGTTTGCTGTGGCAGTGCCAGGGCACTGCAGGAAAGACTTGCATCTCATTGTTCAGAGTGTAGTGAGTGACGCAGAGTAATGAGACATGACACTGAATAAATTGATGGAATGAGATACAACAGAAAGTGTGGAACTGAGCCCTACAGAAGAGACCTTTGTGTTGGTTAATCTGAACCTTTAATTTAATTAGATTTACGCGCAATGACAGCAGGGCATGAGGGCACAGTCAACCTCTGAGCTACTTTCTGGGAGACACCATTCTCCCAAGATGAAATAAAATACTGTAAAAAGGTCTTTTATGTAGGTCATGCTGCAAGTTTTTATATTACACTTTTTATTACTCTTATATATACTGTTCCTAATGAGTACAGGGCCTCACTCTGGGAAGCAGCAGAGGACAACTCTCAGCCCAGGAACGAGTGAGAATATCACCTTCATTTGTCCAAGGCACAGAAGTAAAGGGCTACATTTGATCCAGTCATTATAGAGCCTAAAATAGACACTGGCATCTGAGTTCAAACAAGTGACAAGCAGTTGCATCTGTGCATCAGCCAGCATGGCAGGCCCTGGCTCTGCCTCGGGACAGCAGGGAGAATTTCTGCCCATGCTCAAACCACAGGTTGCCAGCAGCTACTAAAGACAAGGGAGATTGAAGCACTTGTTTCTGGTATTGGACTTCAAGCCCATACCAGGCACTGAAGTGGCTCACACAGGGTCACAAAGTACCTGCCACACCTGAGTAATGGGTCAGGAACTGAAAATCTGACTATTCCTTATCTCCACTCCTTTTTTTTCTCCTCAGTCACCCAAAGATAAGATGGCTAATTGCTACTGTGATTCATGTAATTACCTTTTTACTTCTGTTTAAAGAAGAGGGTTTAAAAATTAATGTAAAGCCTTACATTTTTATGCACATCAAACAGACATTCCTGCTACACTGGTGGAACTTGGAACCATTCTCATGCTGTCCTCCCTGATTCCTGCTAGGGCTGGACTGCAACACTTGGAGACTAGGCAGATGTGGTACCATGCCTGTAGAGTGCAGTAATGTCAGAAACATCCTACTCCACTCATTTTGAAATCAAAGTCAAAAAAAAATGCAATGACACTGTGTTGATGCAGCATAGAAAAAGTTTCTCCTCTACTAATCCTCCCTTGCCATCCAGGTCAGGCCCAGACCCAATATCCTATGCTGCCACATTGCCAGTGTGCTCAAACAGATTCCTCTGAAGAGCAGGTTTGCCTTTCTGCTGAGCTGACCTTGGCCAGCTGAAGGGGTGGAAAAGAACTGGACTTATGAAGTCAGTGCAGAAAAAACAGGATAAAACCCAACACTACTAACTTAAAGAGACCCTGGGACTATAAGGCAGGGGAAAATCAAGAAGTCTTTACCACCACTTGGGAGGTGTTCACATCCAAGGTGTAGTTTCTTTCTTTACATTGAAAGTGAGCACATTGCCTGTACATTAATCCAAACAGAGGTGGAGCATTTGGATTTGAAGTTTTAGTTTGGATCTCCTCTGCATTTGCTCCTTACATTGCTCTTGAAGCAACTGAGCTGACTCTGACAGGCTGGAATTTTGTCTTGCTAGTGTTGCATTTGATCCTTTCAGCTCACACCTTTCAAACTTTCACAGACAAATGCCTGCTCTCCCTCCCAAGACACCCTGTATGAAAGGCTTATATCAAAATGCAGGGCCTCTGGAGCATTTGAGCAGAACCTGTTTGCAGAAATGTGTCAGCAGGCAAGATGAACAGCTCTCATATTATCCTAGTAAAGCTCCTTTCTGAACTGTGACACAGATTTCATATGAACCAACACATAAGAATACAACAGCCTCGACCCTGGCTCTTCCCATCACAAAGTAGGGGAGGTGAATTGCCCTTTTAATCTTTCCTGTGCACCCATCTCTACACCAGTCAAGGATATTTTCTCCTTTTCAAAATTCTCTCCAGTTTATAGAGTTTCTGTCCTTGCAGATTCCTGGCCTTTGTTTTTACTACTTAGCATCTCCTAAGTTTTATTTCACTTGGTTATTCTCTGCTCAAATTTCCAGTAGGTCTAGATCCCTTTGTAGCATTTATTATCTCCATTTATCCTCTGCTATTTTCATTACCATGCAGCTTTCTCTCTCTTAAAAATCATTAAGAAAAATATTCAATGAAATTGGATCAAATAAAATCCCATACAAGCTTCTCAATAATTTAATCCATTTTGATTCATTAAAGCACACATTTTTATTTTCATATTATGCCATGATCTTCATAATAAAGATAATTCAAACCACCTTTTAACTGCAAAAATCCAGAACATACAGCATGAAATTATTTAAATCCGAATATATTGCATTTATTGCTCATTTATTCACTAATTCTACAACTGCTTAAAAATAAATGAGATTGCAAATTTGTGCATTGTAAATCCAGGTAACTAATTGTTCATAGGTCTATTATTGTCTAAATGTTTCATGAAAGCAATTAAGCTCCCATTTTCTGCCAGGTCTGGTTTTATCACCAAACAGAGAGATCTAATTAGCATAAAGCAAGATGTATTCAATAATTTAGGAACAATGTCATAACAAATCTTCATCACCCAGGTTGCTATGCCACACCCCTCACTGATGTCTCTGAGCACATCAGTAAAAGGATATGTTCATTCACATTTAAATCAAAAAATGCAAATATGTCAGGATACTCATTGATGTTAATGTGAACTTGCAGCTCTGCACAGAAGAATCACAAGATAAGCAATTGCAGAAAAAGTCTCTGCACAAGCCAGAACACTGGAGCACATGTGCAATAGGGTCGTAAAAAGCAAATACCTGCTGCAAATGACAAAAAAGAAAAGGGAAGAAGAAGCAATTAGAAACCTAATGGCAAACAAACTTAATCAACAGCCAATGTAGTGTTACAAAACATATGGCTGAAGTCTTCATTTCAGGCAAAATTGGAAGCATTCAAGCACTTGATGTAATCTGTGTCCATCACTCAGAGGTGTTCTCTATTGTACTTCACAAGGGCCATCTAAAGGCCTTCTCAATCCAACTCTTTTCAGCACTAGAGGCACCCTCTTTCCTTTGCTGTATGTGGCACTTGCCCCACCAACATTGCAGGTGAATTACACATTCCAGTGACACCATCCCAGCCCTGCTGGGGCAGATGAGGTGGAGGCAGCAGCAGTGGCAGCATGTGCTTGGGGTCTGAAAGTCTGGCTGGGACAAGAGA
>JAWWLZ010000001.1:43923545-43949076 GCA_035041345.1 Poliocrania exsul | reverse complement strand
AGCTTGGACAGTGACAGTGAAGTCCTCAGGACTAGAACCTACAGCCCCTAGTATTCCCAGGAGGTCTCCCATCCAAGTACTAACCGGGGCCTGACCCTGCTTAGCTTCCAAGATCTAACGGAATTGGGCGTCAGGGTGGCATTTAACTGCCTTTAATACAGTAATACAATCTGTTTATATGCTATATAAAAACAGTTTCATATCTTTAAAAGCAAATTTCTTTGAGCAGTTGTGAGACTTGGCCAGACCAAACATTTCTGTCATTCCCTGTAGATCTCCATCCTTCCTTCTGGTCCAGACAAGAACTGTACATCAAAAGAGGACGGAAGTTCAAAAGCTAGCAGAGGTCTTGAGGAGTCAGACAGACATCAGGATTGAGTGAAATGGACTTACCACAATATAAGGAACAAGAGGCATCAGGAGGGATGAGATATGCATTCAGAATGTTTTTTCATCCTGAAGGTACTCTTTTCTTAAAATTCATTGGTCCTAAACAAAAATTACAAGGCTTTAAGGATGTTATTTGGTCACATTACTACTATTGTTGCCTGTGATGCAAAAGAATTTTTCATTTGAATGTAAGTTTGACCTACTGAGGTAATCGTGGGTTGATATACAAAAGACTGCAACTCTGGGATGAGCTGAGGGAGGATTGCTTGGTTCCACAGTGTGAAAGGAGAGAGCTGGGAATAAGTGTGTCATGCACTGACCATCAGATGCAATATAATGTCACATATTTGCCTCTCACTAGACAGATATTACTGTTTCGGGCCAGAGGTTCACTCAACGTCCCAATAAATTAAACCAAAGGGACCTTGTGATGGCCTAAAGCATCTGTAGTCACTTACCTTAGCATTTAATTCAGCAGTCAGCTGTAGAGAAAAAATAGAGACGGCTCTAGAAGCTCTTACATAGCATTTTCACTACTGTCTGTACTGTTCAAAGACAAAGACACTGTAAAATACCATGACCCAGAAAAAGAACCATGAACCATGGGCTATGTGCAAATCATTCTCTGGATCATTGCAGTTATAGGGTCCAGTATTGCAGAGAGCAAAGTTAGCTAAATGTTATCATCAGTAAATAAACAGTCAAAATACCAGTACAAGAGTCTTAGCTTGCTACACCTATAAATTGCTGTTCCAGAAAATACCACAGAGTAAGCATAAAAATAACTGAGTGTGGTTTTGCTGAGTTCACTCACTTGTATTGCCCCAGCACAGGGGAAAAAAAAAAAGGGAAAAAAATCTGTTTGCTAATCCTCCAACACACTGCATAGAAACATGTCTACAGTAAGTCATTTGTTTATAGCTGAAACCTAGCACAGAATTTCCAGTTTCTTAGCTGGAGTTGGGTAGCAACATAACTTATGTTCAAGTGGATCATGCAACAGTGGGAAAATAGTTGAACCTTAATTTTTGTTTTATTTAGATAAATGATCAGCTGTTTTTCTGTACTGCCCCAACAAGAGGACACAAAACAAAGGAAACATTTGCCAACTCACTTTTCAGCATCACTTGAGTCCAGTTGAGACAGAGATAACTGGACTGTCCATTTTCCCTCCCTGTTTTAGCACATCAAATTTGACAAGAGAAGAGGAAACATCCTCAAGTTGCACCAGGATAGATTTAGATTAGATATTAGGAATTTTTTTTCACTGAAAGGGTTGTTAAGCACTGGAACAGACTGCCCAGGGAAGTGGTTGGGGTCACCATCCCTGCAGGTGTTAAAAAAAAGTGTGGATATGGTACTTGAGGCCATAGTTTAATGGTGAACACAGTGGTGGTGCTGGTTTGACGGCTGGACTTGAAGATCTTAAAGGTGCTTTCAACCATTAGCCATTCTATGATTCTAAATTATGTTGGTTCCTAGATGCAGAAATCAAAACCACTAAGGATAATATACATTTTTGTATTTTTCTCATCTATTTCTAGGTCCAGCCTAATTTCAGAATTCTGGGGCAGTTGGATTTTTTTGTTTAAAGCTACCTTAAACTGTGTAACACCTCTGGTAATTTTTTCAGGAAGATTCAGAGATCTACTTCTTATTTCTATGTTTCCACTCTTACATGAAAACAACAGGCTTCTTAATGATCATAAAGTGCCTTTCCAGATCTAATGTAATAAAGATAACTCTCAGCAAAGGAGACACTTTTCCCTTTTGTCTTATCTAAATAGCCTCTTTAACATTTGCCTTTACTGAGTATTAGCTGCTCACGGTTGACCTTCTGTTCATTTCTCTCTCTAAACTCTGGGCAGGTGTGCCCTCTATAGCTTGGTTGCCATTTCAGTCATCAGGCACATTGGGCATGTTATGTCAATACAGTGATGTTTGCAGTCTGCTCTACCTGTGTGTGTTTTATTGAACAATTTGATACCTAATGCACAAGTTAGGCCTCTGTGCCTTATGAATGTTTTATTCTCCATCACCTACCAAGTGACATAACTTTTGGGTTATAGAATGAACATTTTTGCTGTACTTCTTGCATTTCATTTCCAGTTGAATAGAGTAGAAATGGTACACTAAAGCATGAAGAAAAGTGGCCTTACGGAGAAGTGAGGTCAGTTCTGCGCTCTGACAAAACCATTGTGTGGTTTTATCTGCCCTGCCCAAGAGCATGTGATGCAGAGGTCCTTTACCAAGCTAATTTCTAAACCATACCTCCAGAGCTGGCCCAGAATATTGTACTCTACTCATAGACCTTTGTTGCTGCATCATGCTTTGCTGAGCAGCTGAAGCTGCAGCTGAAACGTCCTGTCACACTTCCTCTGAGTCCCATAGTCACACAGGTCCTTATTCATAAGCAAGAAAACCCATTTTTCCTGTGAAAGTGAGCAAGCACTCGCATAGGTTGTCCAGGGAGGTTGTATTGTCTCCATCCTTGAAGACATCCCAAAGCCATCTGACATGATCTTGGAGAACTGGCATTAGGTGCCCCTGACTGAGCAGGGGGGCAGCGGACTAGATGACCTTTAGAGGTCTGTTCAACTTTAAACATTCTGTGATTCACTGAGAAGCCACTAGGTATCTAGCTTAGGGTGAAGACAACTCCTCTCCATGCTCTAGGGAGCTGATGAACTAGATCTCCATCAACTGTAACAGGAGCTTATATACCCTCCAGACACACTGGCATCTGAATGTATGTGTTTGAATCTGGCGCTGAACTTTAACTCGTGTACCTCAGTTCCATGTCAGGTGACAATACACTGTCCCTTTCCAACAGAAGTGTTGTTAGAGAAAAATGTTTAGTATTGGAAGAGTTGTATAGATACTACTCCTAAAGGTGTTCATAGTTGAAGTCCCATTATTTCTAAGTAATTCTGAGCAATTGAGGGGGCAACTTGTCAAATATAGATATGCAAACCCAACATATATAGGTATTGGTGTGAGGTGGAACAGGCTGTAATCCTCCTTCCACAATGTCATTTGGAAGGGATCAAGAGAAACTGAATCTTATCTAAAACCAGACAAAGTGTGACTAATGTGGACAAGCCACTCTAGGGCCCTTAGCCAAACAGAATGAAATCAGTGGGGGACTTCAAAATGCAGCTCAATGAGAATCAGTGTGCAGCCTGAGCAAGTCTTGTGTCAGCAGTGCTATCTCCTTTTATTTTTTAGATCTTCTCCAATGATTAATATTGCTCTGTTAATTAACTAATATATGAGCAGATGTTAACTGCTTCAGAAGTGCCAAACATTTCTGGTTTTATTCACTTCAGTCAGATGTGTGTAGATGGTTTGTTTCAGAGCAATGAGCAGGGTTTGAAAGCTTAGGGGTGCAATTGTCACTGGCTTGAACTGCAACTGTGTGGTTAAATCTCCATGCCAGGCTTCAAAAATTGCCCTCGGAGCAGGGCTATATTCTGCCCCTTCTGTGCATTTGAAAAAGGCAGCATTCAGAGTGCTGCAGAATATGGACCATAGCTAATTAACACTGCCTCATTAATCTCATCTAGCTGAGAAGAGAGACTCATTCCTGTTACATTTTTAAGTGATCATAGAATCATAGAATAATTTAGGTTGGAAAAGACTTTTGAGATCATCAAGTCCGACCATAAGTCTAACACTGTCAGGTCAGCTACTGAACCATGTCCCCAGGTGCCACATCTACATGTCTTTTAAATACCTCCACATATAATGGCTCCACCACTTCCCTGAGCAGCCTGTTCCAGTGCTGAGCCTCCTTTTCTCCAGGCTGAACAACTCCAGATGCCTCAGCTACTCTCCATAAGATTTGTGCTCCAGACCCTTCCCCAGCTCTGTTGCTCTTCTCTGGTCACACTCCAGCACCTCAATGTCTTCCTCACTGTGAGAGGCCCAAAACTGAACACAGGATTCAAGGTGCAGCCTCACCAGTGCTGAATACAGGACAATCACTGCCCTGGTCCTGCTGGCCACACTATTGCTGATACAAGACATTGACCTTCAGTATAAGTCATCAAAAGAAGACTAAAGATAGAGTTTGAAAGGCCGTGACTGATGTGAGCTGAAGCCCCAGAATCAAATGCAAGTTATAGAAAAATGAAAATCTAAAGCTTACTGAACAGATGAAAGGATGAAAACTTCACAAGCATCACACTAACAAGGCTGCATTTTGTAAATTGCTGTCAGTTTGGTCTGAAAGGATTAAGGCTGATTCCTTGCTTCAAGGGATGACAGTACCACAGAGCTCCATTTTGTTGGATGATTTCTGGAAAAAAGTTTTTCCCTTTAATCAACCACTGGTGTAAGCAGCAGTCTCTGACCTACCACTTCAACAGTTTTGATACATATCTACACATGCAGATCTGAAAATGTTCTGCACAAAAAAAACCCACCAAAAACAAACCAAACCCCCTCCCAAAAAAAAAAAAAAAAAACAACAAGGCATATAAAAGACCAAACATGCAATAACTTAGCCCAAATTAATCTATTACAGCTCCCTCATCCCTTGACTTCCTTTTGTTCTTCTGAGAGAAGATATGTCAAACATGAGTTTTGATAGGCAACTGCACAGTGTCCTACAAAGCTTTTAACTCTAGTGCAAAGAAGCTTTGAAATCAATGTAAGTCCTGCTGCTCTGCTCCCACAGGCTGTATACTTGCACTGGGTGCATTCAGGTTCAGACCTGCAATTAAATCCCAATTTCTTTTAAAAAAGTACAGCAGTTTTAACATTTTGACATGAGCTGTGTCTCTTTCCAAACAGAGAGATAAGAGCAAGGTTCTAATGAAAGCCTTCTCTTTCTTAAGTATGTTGTATCACTCTGTGGTAGTTGCACTGCTCAAACTCCAAAAGGAGTACAAGAATTCTACCTAATAAAGTTTTCCCTTTGGAGCTTTGTTAACTGTGTTGTGTGTTTCTGTAAAAAAACAGCTCATAATTCAAGAACTGGCTACAAGCCACTACTGTCTTCATATCTTTGCAGAACACTTGGGCATCTTTTGATGATCCACACAGCCTGCAATGAATAGATATGTGAATGAGGAGCATTCCCAGGCACAGTGGAATACACCTGAATATAAGGAATTTCTATTTACTTCAGCATTAGATGATCTTTTCTTGATTTTTTCACTAGGTGAGCCAGCCAAGGAGAGGAAAAACAAAAGGAAAAAGAAATTATTTCCCAAACACTCCCTACCAACATAAAAAACCAAAAGAAAAAAAAACAAACCCACCCATGAACAAACAGGCAAACCAAAAAATCAGATCACACTGAACCACATGTCACTTCCAGAGAGCTAAAAAACTACGGCTGCATCTGACTCTCTTAACTCACAAACCTGTTGTCCAATTGACTCCCAGAGGCTGGTCCATATACAGAACAATAAAAAACAGTGGGGGCCCATCAATTCTCAGTCAAGATTTTCCATAATTTGCCATTACTCCCAGAATATCATTTTTATTATCTCAATTATCAATATGCTCTGAACTCCTGAAGCTGTGTCCAGAGATTTTTCAGGTGTTTTTTATCCTGCTGCAATATTGAGCTGCAATATAGAGAAGATGAGTGACCCTTTTGAGCTGTTCCTGATAACATTTTCTCTTTGACCTTTAGCCAGCAAAAGTAAGATCATGCTGAACAGAACTTTGTTTTTCCCAATTTATGAATTTGTAGCAGTTTTTAGAAATGTCACCCAGATATGTGTTTAAAATGCAGGATGGAATGGTGTTCAGGAACGCTCAGTATGACAGTGTTCAAGATCCCAAGATAGTATCAAAATTTTTATGAAGTAAACTTCAAATTAATGAAATCTTGAGAGACATTCTGTCTTTCCTAAAACATAGAACATACCCCAGTCTTCCACAAAGGTAGGGAAGAGAAAGGCATTTAGTTCTCAATATGATTCTGTGAAGAATATTTTTTATAACATCTGGACTAATAAAGTCAGGCTTTGACCTAAATTTCCAGGATTTACTTTATGTTACAGTAGAACCAAAATGTGTTAGTTACTAATGAAACCCAAAAGACAAGTCAGTTCTTGCCCTCAGGCATTAGAAAAGTTTTCTTTTTAAAGAAACTTTGGAATTATTATCATATAACTACTTGCTGCATACAAAGCCACTGGGAATCTGCTGCTGGAGGCAGAGACCACTGCCAGGAGCATGAGGCATTGAGCTGTACTGGCTGCTGGTTTATTACCCAGTGGAATTTAATCTTTAAAGCTCTCTTTTGCCAAACACCTGCACATTCAAATGACCACTTTTATATCATCTTCCCCCATTCCCTCAACAGCCAGAGCTCCCTCTGCCTTGCCCTTCTAAATCTGAATGGAGCTGGAAATATTCCCTGATTGAGGCACAAAATCCCAGATCAGTTGTATGAAAGAATAATAACACCACCAACAAAAACTTCTGATGGATGCCTGTAATAAACTGAAACAAGGTCTGTCCTGATCTCTAATTTTTTATATGTGTTATATTGTTCATGAACTTTCAATCCTAGAGAGTTAAATCCAGTCCTGATCAGACAGTGTAGGTATTGGACTTAAATGATTAAAGCTCTCAAAAAGAGCACTAGCCATATGCCACAGAGACACAGACTGGTTCCAACTTGCCACCTTTTCTGAAGTAGTTCCTCTGGGTCACTTGGACCTTCTTGCTTCACTGACACCTCAGTCTTTCAGAACTAACCATTGCTCACAGTGATCCAGCATCCTGAAATAATCCCCTTCCACCTCTTTCACCATCACCTAGAGCAAATCCCCAAGAACCACAGTTCTTGCTCTGAGGAATCATACTTCTCTTACCCCAGGCTATTTATTTGTGCAAAAGATCCCAAATGTCTCCAAGTCAGTTATAAGAAATACCCACATTTTTTGGCAATACTTTACCAAGAATTCAAAATCCTTAGCTCTTTTGCAAACCTTACCCTAATTGTTGGCAATCTGTCATCCCTACTAAGTAGGGCCAGGAAATGTTCCCAACCACTGGAACTGAATCGCTTGGACTATTAATTTGTTACCGTGGTTCCTGACAGTTTTGCTCCAGATCATCCAGTAGCCTCCCAAATATTCCCTGATACAGAAAGTAGCAAGGCTAAGAGGTACAGTCAAAAACTGGCCACTCTGTGCTGGAGGAGTGAGAATTTAATGTCATGGACATGGACCACACCCTGTTGGAACCAGTCCCAGGTATGTTTCATTTCCTAACACAGACATAAACCCAGGTTCTCCCACAGAAAAACAGAGAGATTCAAAAGTAATCATTATAGAAGCCATTCAGGGTAAAACACCAAAAAAAAGAGTGAAAATTTTGGTGATGAGGTCCTCACCAGAAATATAATCCCTCACCATCAGTCAGCGAGAAGCAGGTTCACCACCAGGATGCAAAATATTTTACACTGCAAATCACTCCCTTGAACTTCATGTAGAACCAAACTTAAGGGCAGGAAGATTCAAGAGCATAAATGTTACGAAGTCCCCTGAGGGAAGCACAGCTGAGTTGGGAAGCAGCTGCTTCCTTCCCCAGGCAGAGCACATTGCAAGGGCTGAAACTCACAGGGCACAACCTGGATCACTGCAACATTGATTGCATCAAAAAAAAAAAAAAAAAAAAAAAAGGCAAGCCAACCAAAAGACAACGGTCACAGTTTTGTAGATAAGGAGAGGTGGAAAAATAGATGAGCCCTATTCTACATCAAGAAGAGCCAAAGACCCATTTTGCCTCCCATTTTGTGATTTTGGCTTCAACAGAGAAACTGACTCTCAGTTGCTCCCTCTCTTATATAATTTGTTTTCTCATTTTTTCCACAAGACATTTTAATTTCATCTAATTCAGGGTATCAACCTAATCACTCTTCCCCACAGAAAACCTGGCTTGCTTCTCCATTGCTTCCTCAAGGAAGTGAGGGGGTATGTCTGTGCCCAGCTCGGTGGACAGAGCTTGGGCTGGGGAAGTTGCTGCAGTGATAGACAGTGGTCATTGGAGAGGTGTGAAAATAGACTGTGTCAGGCTGGGTCCCCAAACACAGCTGTTAGTGGGCCCTCAGCACTGTGCTGCTGTGGTCAGGCAGCTTAGTTAACCATCAGTCCTGCATCATGCCAGCAAACTCAGTAGCCATGACCTCCTCCTCATGCTGAAGTACAAGCTATGACCCATAACCCACTTCACCTCACTACCCTAAGAAGAAAAATCAAACCCTTTTTCTGTGATATTCATGATGTCACTGTAGAACTCACTGCCACAGAACACTGTGAAGGATGAAGGGTTGAGCAAGCTTGAGAAGTGCTTAGACAACTTCCAGAAAGATCAGTCATTCGTGGCCATTGAACACAGCAGTATGGATGGGACCTCTTACCCATGAAGTCCCTAAACTGCTGAGCGCAGGGATCAAAGGTATTACTCTAAGGCAGTGGTCACTCCTCATCCAAGCATGCACTGCTAGCTCTTGGTGGAGACAGTGTCCTGGGCAAGACGGACTTTGTCTTGAGGCAGCATGGCCATTGCTTTGTTAACCTGTAGGATGTGCCACTGCACACACCAAAAGGTCCTGGTACAAAGGAAGACTGAGATAACCTACAGGGAGCACTAAGGACAGCAGACCATCACCCAAACATTTTTGCACAAGTTGTTTGAGAAAGAGAGCAACCTCTTCTCTCCTTGGCTGTTTGGAAGGCCATTTGATGCCAGGTCCTTCGTTAAACAATAGTAAAAACAGTCAATAGGTGCAGACAAGAAACAGTTTAGACATAGTCTTCCTTTCATTGGAAGGAATGTTCCCACTCACAAGATGAAATTTGCTCTGTGTTGAAACACTGCTAGCAGGACTACAAACTCAGTCTACTTTCTTGCTCCAAAAAGTGACTAAACAGGGTTATGGAATGGTACAAGACTGCACAGGGCTTGAGTTTTCACAGTGAGATCAAACAGCTAGGAGGTGCTTCACAAATGAAATGCCCTTTGATTCCACCCTACTGACTCTTAATCCTCTGCGAGTGCAGTCTGCTCAACAGCCTGCTGTTGACTTGTCTGTGTCTTGCCCATGGGACATTCCAGACTCTGGCAGCCTTGCACAGGTGAGAGGGTCCTTCTGCACCCAGGTTACATGTGCAATAGGAAAAGGGTCATGTGGACATTGGCTGCCAGGGAGCACAGAGGTCTCACAGTTTTGTTAAAGGGGGCATTGATTATTACAGAAGAAAAAATTAACCTCCTGTGATGCATAAACTATTTCATTGACTTCTTACCAACAAAGCCTGCCAAATTTATTTCATGCCATGTCTGCATTCAAGCTGGATAATCAGTGGCATTCACCTAATCTGCTCTGTCCATAACATTTTATAGTGCCCTTTAAACCCAAAAGGTGTAAAATAAAATATTACTCAAAATAAAATACACTACCAAGAAAAATGCTTTCTACTTAACTAAGCTTGCTCAAGCTTGCTGTGAGAGGCACCTAGATCCAGTATCCACTGCGGTCAATTTACAACCTTTCATTGACTTCAGGCAGACTTTGGGCATAAGGTAGTGTTCCTGTCCTACTCAAAAAATATGTATCCTCTGGGGAGAAGTGCTACAAAAAAAGTCCTTGAAGAGAGAACTGTGCAGGGCTCTATGAGTTTTGAATTTTGGAATGTTTTCTCTTACATATAGATATTTTTATGTGAATTTATCAGAATAAAATAGCAAAATACCTGAAAGTTTTTGGCACCCTAAATTCCTAGCTACTCATGAACAGAAACAAAACAAACAAAAAACCAAACAAAAAAAAAAAAAGAAAAAAATGAAAAACAGTCATCATTGTTCCAATGTTAACTTGAAAGAAACAGACAGTTCCTTTTCACCCATGGTACCATCAGCATACATAAGATACCACAGTTAGAACAACACTGAGGATGCCTTGTTAGGTTAATAACCAGAGCAGGAATTCTGAAAATAGTCTCAGAAAGAAGCTAAAGGTGGCAGACAGGCCTTTGTTATAGTTTGAGAAAATAGGAAATGATAGAGGATAAAAGTATGTTAAAGGAAGTGGGAACAGGAAAGGTCACCTTCATTAGAGCTTACCATCAGTCACAAGTCCATCCACATACACCCTGTGAAGAAACCCTGAGATCTGAGGGATGATCAAATTGTTTTAAAAAATGCAACTAGATGTGAAAGAAAATTCTCTATGTTTAGGTAACTGCTACTGGATCCCTAACCAAAGGAAAACAGGGACAGCTGGAGGGTAATAGCAATCCTCTAAAAGGCAAGAGATAAGGAACATCTGCTAGCAGGGACCTGAGTGAAAAAAGACCTGTCTGTGAATAGACATAAAATATTAATATTCTCATATCCAAGTTCCTCTAGACAATGGAAGAAACAAAGAGCAAACCTTGAACAAACAAGACTTTTGCAACCGATCTCTGTTAAGTGAAATTCAAACCCATATTTCACAGCATGTCACGATTCACAGGATGCTGCTTCGCTATTGCACTTCCCAAGAGGAAGCACAACACGCAGCCCTGGAGACTGTGACAGCACTCCTCTCTGAGGACAAAGGACTAGATTTTAATGCACTGATTTTTTTGTTGGTTGCTTGCTAACTTGTTTTTGTTCCCCTGTGTAATTTTAATTCTGCCTGTAAAACGTGTATGTATTACAATTAAGTGTCCAGCTCAGCAGAGACCCCAGCAAGCCACTGAACACATTTACAAGAAGGCTAATGGACCCCTTGACACTTTGCTGATGCATGCTTTGTGTGCCTGCCACATTTTTCATGGGGGTTACCTTCCCTTGAAGAGGAAAATAACTGGCACTTAAAAGCAATTTTAACAAAATATATACTAGCGGAATAGAATTCCTGGTGACAGAAGTCTGCCACTGGCATCATCCTATATAAAGCTTTCTCATAGCCACACCAAGCTCTGTTTTGGAAGCAAATGTAGTACATGGGTTGGAAGGCTTTTCCAGGACTTGACCACCATAATTATGGGGAGACACCTTTCCTTTTCCAGCTTGATTTTGGTCCTGGCCCATTTTTATACTTTCAGTTCTTATATCATTTTGTCTCTTTTCAGAAGATCCCTATTCTTCACAGCAGCACTTTCATAGACAGCAGTTGTATTGCCTCCAGCCTCCATTTAGATAAGCTAAACAAGAGAAGCTCCTTTAGTTTTCTCAGATCCATGTTCTTCCTTCTCTTGTGACCCACAGTAATCCTTCTGCTGACTCTTTCCAATCAGAAGGAAAAGCTGCACAGGTGGTCCCAGACACCTTCAGAACAAACCTTTGCAATAAATCTTACCATCTCTGTCCTGGAAATAGGGGGATATTCCCTTTTCCATGCCTGCAGTGCTGCTAGCATCACACTCAGACCAGTGAATACACCAAAGACTTTCCTCTGGAAAAAAAGCCCAGTGCTCAGCTCACAGAACAGCTGACTCAGGTGGTTCCTCTTTCCAGCAATGCTGCCTCTTGAAGGGACTCAAGCGGGACCCAGAGCAAAACCATTTTGTAAGAGGAATTAATACAGCCTGCATTCTAATGCTATTAATGCCAAATGTACTCAGTTGATGGATATCATGCCTGTCTTATCTACCTGCAGCAAAATCCACATTGCCAAATTTTTCTGAGTACCTATTCACCCCAAGGTTTGATGCACACTCAGACTTGCTGACATCTTTCATCATCTCCCAGAATGAGCTGCTGAGCAATTTTGGAGATACTGACTACATTTGCAGCCACACAGGTGAAGATTTACTGTCACACATGCTAGGTAAGCTGAAAGATTTGCAGTGAAATGTTTCTCACAGTACAGAACAATGCTAGGATAAAGCATGGATGTCTGGGTGGGTCTGCAAATGTAACTAGAAGACATCAGCATCACACCTGATGTGAGTCACTGCACATCCACAGCCACTCCTCAGCACTTGCCTACAAGCTGGCAAAAGCTTTATAACACTGCACGTCTTTCCTTTTTGCAGGGTGACAGAGAACATAATGCAACTTGTTGGCAGAAGCTTGAGCTAGTAAAGAAACGGGAAAGACTGAAACTCAGCTGCAGTGGAAATCCAGTGTTCTCCAGGAAGGAGCATCACCACACCCTGGTGGGCCTAAAAGGGCATATGAACTGGAAGGGAGAACAGGCTCAATGTCAGACATCCTGCAAACTCCCTGTGCAACCTGCAAGCAGCTTTTGCACATATGCTGAAATAAACAGCTGGAGATCTTGCAGATGTGCAAGGCTCTTCCCAGACTATTTGAGAGGAGGCAAAAGCCACAGTTGCTGTTCCTGCTTTTGGCCAAAAGATGAATCCGAATGCATCAAAAGAGCAAGGAAGAAAGTCCTGATGTAGCCCAAGCATACCCACCCGAGGAACCTGTCATCAAGAGCCAGCCTGGAAAATGCGTGAGTGAGGAGAGCAGCTCCCAAAAGGGACAATGAGCCCATCTCAGCAGCTCTGCAGCAGCTTTGCTTTACAGGGCTTGTAGCAATGCCAAGCCTGTCTCAGGTGACAGAGGATATTTCATCAGTGGGTACCCAAAAGGCTGTACAATAGACAACCCTGACACATAAGCCATTTTCTTGTTCTAAAACAAAAAGTGCTCAAGCAGCAATACAGGAGCCAGAGCCACATAATCAAATCAACCAGGAGCAATTGTACTCATCAAACTTGTCACTGAGAACTGTGAAGCAAGGGCTATAAAAAACATACCCACTGCCATGAAGAGGAAGCGCTCAGTGCTGCAGACTTCCTGGGCATTGATCAGTCAAGCACCTGGGACTAGACCTATTTATTACAGAATCACAGAATCAACTAGTTTGAAAAAGACCTATGAGATCATCGAGTCCAAGCTCTGACCTAATGCCACCTTGTCTACTAGACCACTAGGTGCCACATCCAGTCTCTTCTTAAATACCTCCAAGGACAGTGACTCTATCACCTCCCTGGGCAGCCGATTCCAATGACCAATCACTCTCTCTGTAAAGAATTCTTTCTAATGTCCAAACTAAACCTCCTCTGGTACAGCTTAAGACTGTACAATCTTATCTGACTTCTTGTTGGCTGGGAGACAAGACTGATATCCATCTAGCCCCAACTTCCTCTCAGGTAGTTGTAGAGAGTGATAATCATAGGATCATAAGGTCTCCCTTGAACCTCCTTTCCTCCAGGCTAAACAACCCCAGCTCTCTCAGCTGCTTCTCCCAGGACTTGTGCTCCAGTCCCTTGACCAGCCTCATTGCCCTTCTTTGGACATGCTCCAGCACCTCAATATCCTTCCTAAACTGAGGGCCCCAGAACTGAACACAGGACATGAGGTGTAGCCTCGTCAGTGCCAAATACAGAGAAAGAATCACTCCCCTGGTCCTGCTGGCCACACTATTGCTGGTACAGACAAGGGTGCCACTGGCCTTCCTGGCCACCTGGGCCCACTGCTGGCTCTTGTTCAGCTTCCTGTCAGTCAGAACCCCCAGGTCCCTTTTCTGCCTGACCACTCTCCAGGCCGTCTGTCCCCAGCTTGTAGCACTGCAGGAGGTTGTTGTGGCCAAAGGGCAGGACCTGGCACTTGGCCTTGTTGAACCCCATCTCATTGGATTCTGCCCACCTATCCAGCCCATTCAAGTCCCTCTGCAGTGTCCTCCTACCCCCCCCCAGCTTGGTGTCATCTGCAAATTTGCTAATGATGGACTCAATCCCCTCATCCAGATCATCAATAAAGATACTAAGCAGCACTGGGTCCCACACTGATCCCTGGGGCACCAATAGTGACCAGACACTAACTGGATGCAGCTCCTTTCACCAGCACTCTCTGGGCCCGGCCATCCAGCCAGTCCTTAACCCAGCAGAGTGTCCCTGTCCAAGGCATGGGCTGCAGCTTTTCCAGTAGTATGCTATGGGAGACAGTGTCAAAGGTTTTGCTGAAGTCCAGGTAGACTACATCCACAGTCTTCACCATATCCACTAGGCAGGTCACCTGGTCATAGAAGGAGATCATGTTGGTGAGGCAGGACCTGCCCTTCCTAAATCCGTGCTGACTGGGTCTCATCCCCCACCACCTGTAGGTGCCGTGTGATCACACCCAAGACGAGCTGCTCCATAACCTTGCCAGTCACTGAGGTCAGGCTGACAGGCCTGTAGTTACCCAGATCCTCCTCCCAGGCCTTCTTATGGATGGGCATCACACTGGCCAGCTTCAAGTCATCTGGGACCTCCCTGGAGAGCCAGGACTTTTGATAAATGATGGAGAGCGGCTTGGTGAGCTCTTCCACCAACTCCCTATTTATCTACATATTTGTTTTACAGCTTTAAAAAATTGTTCTACAGAGCTTCCCTTTGCCTTCTATTTTGCCACAGATGTTTCAATATAAATTATAGTAATTATCTATTGTGAAGAAAGTAGTTGAAATTAACAATTGCGTGAAGCGTAATTGTTATCAATTTCATAGGATTTCTCTGATGTCCATTTGTCCACATAGCTTGAACAATCCGTGCATTGTGGAACTGCAGATGTATAGATTATCCCCAAAATACACCTTATCCAAATGCATTTTAGTCCATTTGACTTGGAGCTTTGGGACCAAATTGAATTTTCCAGGAGAATATGAAAGAAGAGGTGCTAGAAAAGCCTTTCTAGAGCCAGGCAATAGTATAGAGCAAAAAACCCTGTAGCTCATCCTCATAACATACTTCTTGCATTCTCCTGTTCTTAAATGAGATTCTAAAGAAAGATAAGAAAGGCTCCATTCAAAGGAAAATTAAACCTGTTTTCTATTTTCAAAGCAATGTCTCCAGGTCTGTCACCCCACTGAGTCCCACCGTAGCAGCAATGTTACTATATCTGTGACTGATTTTGCTCAAATCTCTATTGTGGCTCAGGCAGTTTAACTACATAAGCCGTTCTTATGCATTTGAGTTCCTCATTCTCTCTATGTCCTCATAATCCCTTTTTAATAATATCACACATATGTGACTTGCAGAGATCAACAAATTTATTTCTTAGCATTCACTTGATCCTCAAGGAGACAGAAGCTAGAGTAACTAAAATGGGACCTCTGTATTTGAATGCTTTGGAATGAAGGACCCCATCTTTATGGAGGTATTGCATTATAGCATTTCTTTTCCAATAATTTCTAGCAGCTGTTAAAAAAAAGTTAGTTTTTGTTTACTTTTTTTTTTCCTTTTTGTCCCTGCTGTCTGGAAGGTTGATAGTGAATGTGATTACTCTGATGTCTAAATAACCCCTTTTGACTTCAACTTTCCACTTATTTATGGCAAGCATAAACTCAGCTGTTATTATGTGACCATGGCCTTTTGCAATAAGTAGTTCCCTTCTCTCTGTAGTGCTTACATCACCCTTCCATACCCTGCATATGTTTTTTACATAGAAGTTTCAGCCTATCAAGCAGGATTGGCACTCTAAGTCCCTTCTCACCCCTGTGACCCCTCTCTGCACTCTGAATCCATCTCCTGTGAATCACACAAGCACAGATAACTGAAGTGGGAATGCCCTTCTGGAGATCATCTAGTCCAATCCCTTACTCAAAGCAAGGTCACCTAGACTAAGTTGCTGAGGGCCATGCCTAGGTGGGTTTTTAATGTCTCCAAGCCATAACCTCTCTGGGCAACCTCTTTCAAGACTCAATCACCATCACAGTAAAACAAGTTTCTACTCACTTTTAAATGGAATTTCATGTTTCAGTTTGTGCTCATTGCCTCTTGTCCCATCACTGGGACACTACTGAGAAAAGCCTGGGTCCATTTTCTTTACTTCACTCACCAGTTATAATACACATTGAATAAATCCCCCTGAACCTTCTCATTCTCAAGCTGAACAGTCCCAGCTCTCTCCGCCTTTCCTCATGTATCACACATTCCAAGTCCTTACTCATGATCCTTCATTGGACTTACTTCAGTATGTCCAGTATATCTCTCTTGTGCTGGGGAGCCCAAAACTGGACACAGTACTCTAGGTGTCTGCAAAGGCTGAATGGGAGGGAAGGATCACCTTTGTGACCTGCTAGCAACACTTTGCCTAATGCAGGCTGGGATGATAGTGCTGGGATCAGCAGTACTTCTGGCATTCCTCATGTAATGGCACTGATATTCTCCTAACACCACTGCAGACAGCTAGTCTAGTTGAACAGCCTTTTTACAGACACATCATTTTGGATAATTACAGCTACTCTGATCTACCAGTGCCTTCAGAAGCTTTTCGTCCTCTGTCATTTACAGATGGTAAGATCCCAATTTGTTATAAAGGTTTTGTTATTAGTTAGCGAGTACCTGACCTTTGATTTTGCACCATTAAATTTCAGTCCCTTTCGATTACTGCAGTTGTCAAGGTCACCCAGTTCTTTCTGAAGACAGTATGAATATTTTACATTTGTCCAACACATAACCTTTCTCTTTGTAAGTTCTCATTACCTTTTAAAATTCTCTCTAGTTGGGAAGCCTCTGAAGTATTACATTCCTTATTCATTTTGCTGCTCTTTTTTCAACTTTTATTATTTTTCCTTTGTCTTTCATCTTATCTGCAGTCATGTACCATGGCAAAGCCCTCCATCTTCTGCTAATATCAAGAGGAATGCTTGGCACTACACATTAATTTTCTATTTGCTAAGAACAAGGTGTATGTACCTTGCTGCAGGAATAACCTGGGTAGATACCACAGGTACTCCCAAACTACCAACCTAGTTCAACCCAAACTTTCAATATCGGCTGCTAAACACACTTAAGAATCATTCTTGTGCTTATGGTATACTTTAAGTGCAAAACTAGGGCACGTAGCTGCTCCTTATGTCTGAAATGCTAGCCTGGTTATGTCAATGTAAGATGTAGTACTTAAACTACATGCTGCACTAGCCAGAGATCTTCACTAAGCTACAAATTACGACTGAGTTACTTCCTAAGGTCTTACAAATAAATCAGAACCTAAAAACACTATATACAGAACTACGAATGTTGTCTGCAGTGGATATATTCTTCTAATGGAATCCCAGCTGTTATTTTTTACTTCCTTTGGGAACCTCTTCAATTGATTTAGATATCAGTATGTAGGACATATATAGGCCAAGAACAAAAACAAATAAAGCATTTTTAACAAAGTGCTGGTTAGATTATTTACCAAATTTCAAGCCAATTCAAAACCTTTTAAAATATTAATTATTTATAACTTAGATCCTGGCCTGGGGCAATAACATGACTAGACTTTGGATAATATGATAAACATCATATATGCTCTTTGGGAGTAGGGCCAAGTGCAAGCAGAGTTGTTAATAGCTATAGATTTTTAGAAATTGAAAAGAATATGGCATGGCCTTGGTCTACATAGTTTGCATGTGAGGCTTCTCTCCTTAAAGTTATTTGTAGCTCTGTGATCAACATGGGGAAGTTATCTTTCATGAAGTAGTTGGTACACGTATTTTTTTCTCCAATTTTCCATGGCATCTCTAGGCTTTGTTTGAAAAATTGAAAAGCCTTTAACTCAAAAACAGATTCAAATATCAAAACCTGAAAACATGTTTGTGTTCCGAATAGTTATCAATAACCAGGAAGCAAATCAAGGCTTCTAAATTAAAATCAAAAGGTACTAATCCTGGCAGCCTTTTTTAGGGGGGAAAAAAAACATGAAGGGCAACTTTTGTGTAGTCCTATGAAACCTGAAGATAGAAACAATTCCAGAGCATTTAGGAACCTCACAGTCTGTCCATGCTGAAAACAGCTTTGTTCCCTCTTCATGAAAACCCCTCATACTTTGGTTTTTAGGGAACATTACTGATTTTACGAGTACTCAAAGAATGAAAGCAGAAAAAAATATGTGGCCCTGTCAGTTATTTCAGAATGAACCCCACACAATCCTTTGTCAATCAAGCAGCCTGTGAGCATTGAACACCATCAGCAATTACCAGGTTTGCCAAGGGGCAGAGACAATAAGTGGCTGATAGTTGTCTCTGCTCAACAGGGACTGGCCACCAGAGACCCTCCATTAACTTCTACACTAGCAAAAGCAATGAAATATGTGAGACATGGTGAAATAAGGAGTGGTTAAATTTGCTCCTGTGGCAGCATGCTCAGTGTAGCCAGGCAGTAGTCTGCAGCTTTCCCAAGGAGGGGAGCAAAGAAGACACCCTGCCTGTCAGCACAGCCCAGGTCAGTGGAAGGAGTGTGCTACAGGAGAGGAAACTAGAGGTGGAGACTGAAGTGAGCATAGGAAACTAATTGAGAAAGAAAGGGAAGAAGGATGCTCAGAGACTTTCCTGAACTGCAGAAAGATCTCTCTGGAAAGTCTTTGGAAAGGCCATATTTGGGGGCAAAAAATACAAAACCAACCAAACAAAACAAACCAAAATAAATAACCAAAATAAATTATCTTGAAATTATTTGGTCACCTCTATTAACATTCACATCTGCATTGCTCCAGCACAAAAAACATTTCAGATAGTCCCATTACCTGCAAATGGGAAGTATGGGAGATTTCTTGCTGCCACTAAAGAGAAAAGTGGTGTCTAGCATTTACCTTGACATGCCATGAGATGTGAATGTACTTATGGGCTGCTACCATCCAGCAGCTGACACATACAAATACAAGATCACAAGTAGTTTGTGGTGATCATGTCTTTCAGATTTTTTTCTTAGTGTACATAGAATCACAGAATGGGTAAGGCTGGCAGGGACTACAGTGGGGTCATCTGGTCCAGTCTCCCTGCTCTAGCAGGGTGATCCTAAACATAATGCACAAGATTGCATCCAGATGGCTCTTGAATATTTCCAAGAGAGACTCTTGAGTCTCTCTTGAGGGAGGTTCCACAACCTCTCTGGACAACGTGTTCCAGTGCACTGTTACCCACACAGTAAAGAAATTCTTCCTCGTGTTCAGGCGGACCTTCCTGCGCACCAGTTTCTAACCCAATTCTCTTTGACCAAGGGAAAAACTTTCTTCCAATAATCCATTACCCAGCTCTCCTGAGTCAGAGATTCCTGAGGTCTGGTTTTCTCAGTGAAGACTGATGCAAAGAAGGCATTCAGCAATTTTGCCTTCTCTGCCTCCTCTGTTACCAGGGTCCAACCTCCATTTACTAATGGGACCACGCTATTCTTTGTTTTCCTTTTGTTATTGATGTATTTTTGTATTATTTTGTATTATTGTTATTAATTGTATCCTGTTGTCCTTGACATCCCTGGCCAGATTTAATTCCAGATGTGTCTTGGCCTTGTCTCATCTCTACTTACTCTGACAGCCTCTCTGTATTCATTCTAAGTGGCCCGACCCTGCCTCCACCTCCTGCTTATGTCTGAGTAATGGCAGAAGTTCCTTGTTCATTCATGCAGATCTCTTGCCCCCTTTGCCTGATTTCTTGCCCATCAGGTTGCCTCAGTCTTGAACCTGGAGGCTAAACAGGAAGGAACAACTTGATGAAGGATAGATATTATAGTCACCAAATGCAGAAGAATATAAGCAAAAATACCGGGGGAAAAAAACCCCAACAATATTAGAAAAAACCTTGAGAAACAGAACCCATAAAAAAGACAGCTGCAGCACTGAGTGAGAAGCCAGCAGTGCAGGAAGGCAGGACATTTGCAGCAGGTACAGGATGTGCCACGGAAAGCAACACTTTGCCTAGCAGTAGAGTAAAATGTCCTAAGGTCCTGAAAGTGCAGCACATATGGTACATGTAATCAAAGCATATCCATCTCCTAGGAGAGAAGGTCTCTCTGACCATACCAGAGAAAAAGGAAAATGATGGTCATTCCCTATAGGCATCTGTGCAGAAATGCCCCTGAAAGATCAGATCTGATAGGCTGGACAGGAAGCCCATCATGTTAACCACTTCCACCTGTCTGTTAGGAAGTGCTATATCCTCCACATGACTTATTCCATGAGGTCAAGCTAAAAGAAGTCCTGGAATCCTGAGAAGCTGACAAGAGGTGAGGCCACCTGGTGATGTTCTAGCAGCTGGCAGCACCCAAAAGCAGCACAATAAAGCCTAGAAGCGGTCCTGCCAACCTGTAGACAGTGTGAGCTAGGAACAGATTATAGCAGTTAGCAGTTCAATATGTAGTAAAGCAATCTTTTCCACCTTTTAGGAAATTAAGGAATCAGACCAGATCCAACTCATGTGAAAGTGACAAAAATCCCAACATCCTAAAAAAGGACATTACTGGGATAGCAGTATCAAATAGAGAAGAGTCAGTCACCCTCACAGCAAATCTACTTGACCACAAAAACACCACTACAGTGATCAGCTTCACTGGGAGATACTAAAGCCAAATTGCTCCAGTGGGGACAAATCTCAACAGAACAGAGCATATCATGCTTAGATCAAAGAGGAATTATTTTTCTTTTACCCTGGAACCAGAAGTTTTATTAACATGTCTACAACACCACAGTAATAATGATTGCAACAGGTATCAAACCTCTTGAGAATATCCTTTGGAGAAGTCTGGTTCCTTTACCAGTAAAACTTTAGTATGTGATCTCATAGTTCCAAAAAACCATTAAAAAGGGAAAAAACAGTGTCCTGAAACAGCTTCTTTCCCACATAATGCTAAAGAGGAGGTAAACTTGAGAGCAAGGACACATGATAGTCAGCAAAATCATGAGAGAAAGAGGAAATTATGATACCAGTGAAACTTCTAGGAAAATAAGTGTCATCAGACCAGTCTTCACAAGAACAAGCTCCCTGCAATGTTTATTAATTTGGGGATGGAAAAACAGTTCCCTGTGGATAATGAGCATAACTAAAACCACCAAAAAACCCCAAACAAAACAAAACAAAACAAAACAAAAAAAACCAGGAAGACACATACTTGTCTGGCCCTACATGAATTCAGAAAACACAATATGTGTTTAGAAATTTCTGCATTTGTTCAAAATGCCAGAAAGAGGACTGCAAGGAGCTGCTGATCATTTGTGGTACTCCTCATGGGGTCTGGCAGAAATTGGTAACTGATTTATTTGAACACAGCAAAGCTCTGTGTGATAATAGTTGATTATTACTGTCATTTTTTATCAAGTAATTCAGCTAAGCTTCACATTATCCAGTAGTAAATGACATAACACAGTATTTGCCAAACCTCCAACAAGCTTCTTTCAAACACAGCACAAGATACAGGACACTTTCCAAGACTGCAGAGGATCATGTTTCATACAGAAGTTGCAACCTACATCAAATGTATGCATGCCTAAGCAAAAATAGATATAAAAAAACCAAGAACAAGGGTTCCAAAAGTGCCAGGCACAGGCTTCAAAATCTTCAAATGTGCCTGTTGAAGAGGCTTTTGAACTGTGGTCATCTTCAGTGGAACCTGCCGAGCTTGAGATTATAGTGGGTACAGTCAAAGTTTTCTAAAGGCCAGGGCTGTCCATTCAGAAACACTTAAATATTGACTACAGCCCCAAATTCCACTTATACAAATCTGCTGGCCAATGTCAGCTTGGAGATCCCCCAGCCACACACATATGTTGAAAATTCTATGCCTTCCTGCTGACAAGATATGTCTTGATCATAGAAAGCACCCTCTGCCACCTCCCAGTAGGTGAACAGATCAGTGACAACACTGCGATATTAGTAGCACAGGTTGAAAATCACAGAATCATAGAATAGCCTGGATTGGAAGTGATCTTAAAGATTATCTAGTTCAATCCCCATGCCATGGACAGGGACATCTTTCACCAGACCAGGTTGCTCAGAGCCCCATCCAACCTGGTCTTCAATACTTGCAGGGATGGGGCATCCACAAATTCCCTGGCAAACCTGTTCCAGTGCCTCACCACCCTTACAGAAAAGAATTTTTTCCTAATATCTAATCTAAACCTGCCATCTTTCAGTTTAAAGCTGTTCACCCTTGTCCTGTCACTATATCCTCTTGTAAAAAGCCTCTCTCCATCTTTCTTGTAGGCTCCTTTCAGGTACTGGAAGGCAAAATTAGGTCACCCTGAAACCTACTCTTTTCCAAATGCAGCTGCAAAGTTAAAACCACCTTGAAGAATAATATTTTAGTGGCTATATTATATGGTTTCATGGACTGTGCTGTATCTGTAAAACTAATTCTAGATGAAGTTGATGTGGACTGGAAGGCCAGGAGCACCTTCTCTTGAAGTCTGGGTATTTAAAGGCCAACACAAAGCTGCAACAGCAAATGGGCTTAACAGCCGGCACAGAAAGGAGACTTCACTTACCACATAAGCATCCATGCAAGGACTGATCACCCCTTGATCAGGACTCTTCTGCAGCTCAGCATATGAGCATATTAATGCACAAGTAAGCATTATTGAGAAATGCCTAGCACAGGGGAAGTGCTGGCATTTGTCAGTATTTCTTCTATTTTTAGCACAAAACCCACCAGAAGTCAGTAATTTTCTGGCCTGCTCACTCTGCACCAGTGGGGTGTGAAAGCAGAGCAAGCAGCTTTTTTCCTGTAATGAATCCTCAGTTCTTTCAGGAGTATCAGGATCAAAATTAGTGTTATTCTAAATGTGTGAATAAAGAGCAGAAAATAATAAGAAAATAAAAAATTAACTATGGGTAAAGGTCATCTCTCAAAGCTCCCTAAAGGATACACTATCCCTACATACATTTTGACTTTAAACCCCAGCACATTTTCAGTGAGTTTGTTTGTCACATGCATATCATAGAATCATGGACTAGTTTGAGTTGGAAAGGACATTTAAAGATACTCCAGTCCAACCCCCATGCAGTAAGCAGGGACACCTGATCTTGAATGTTTTCAGCGATGGGAAGTGTACCACCTCTTTGGGAAAACCCATTCCAGTGTTTCACCACCCTAATTCTAAAAAATGTCTTCCTTATATCTAGTCTGAATCTATCCTCCTTTAGTTTAGAACTCCTTGTCCTATCACTACAGGCCCTGTTAAAAGTCTGCCCCCACTTTCTCATAAGCCCCCTCTTAGTTATTGGAAGGCTGCTATGGGGTGTCCCCAGAGCCTTCTCTTCTCCAGGCTGAACATCCCCTGCTCTCTCAGCCTGTCTTCATAGGAGAGGTGCTCCAGCCCTCTGATCTTCTTTGTGGCCCTCCACTGGATGCACTCCAGAAGGTCCACATCTTTCCTGTGCTGAGGTCCCCAGATCTGGATGCAGCACTCAAGATGGGGTAAGAGAGTACTCCAGGTGGGGTAGACAGTACTCCAGAGCAGAGTGGAGGGGCAGAATCCCCTCCCTTGACCTGCTGGCCATGCTGCTTTGGATGCAGCCCAGGATCCATTTGGCTTCCTGGGTTGCAAGTGCACATTGCCGGGTCATGTCCAGTTTTATCATGTCATCACTGAGGTACAGACTACCAGAGCCTAACAAACCATTGCAAGGATTATGACACTATTTATTACTGAATGAAAAAAAAAAAAAGGAAGAAAAAAGAAACAAATTTTTAAAAAATACTTAGTAGTCACCCCAGAGCAGAGGAAAGTCTTTAAAAGCAACCTCACACAGTGTTCAGTTTCAAAATGCACTACAATGTTTTAGTCTGTAGACACAACAGCATTAGCAGTAGGGGAAGGACAACTGTACCAAAAGCAAGAGATATTCAGTGTCCACAAGGCTGAAGACAAGAACCTTGTAGAACTGCCAGCAGGGAGACTGTCTCCAAAAGAACCTCCTTCCAGAAGAAGAATCGTGATAACTACATGTATTTATGAGGTTAATCCTTATTCAATAACCGAGTAGTGGGTGGGCATATATATCATTAAAATGGCAAAGGCTTTCGCCTACCACAAACCAAAAATATAAACATGAATATGAAAGGCCGTGAATTATGCACTCTGCTACCTTTGATAATCAAGCAGGGCAGAAAGATTTAAAAATTACTTCAGGAATCAGCTCATTACCAGAGCACCTCAACATCATAAGCATCAAGTAGGAGTCGACCTCATAGCTGATCAAAAGCTGATTAGTTGCCTGCCTTAACAATAAATATTTGCACTTGCAACCTATCAAAATGCATGTAAGATGAACACATCTCCCAGTAATCAGGCACACAGAATAGGTCTTCCATAACTATAGGGAAAAAAAACCTCTAGACCTAACTAAATTTTGGGTTAATAAAACAAAACTTATTTTGCATTTACTGATGGTGAAATTAAGAGGCAGAAAGACTGCTACCTGCTAGTAATGATCTCAGTGTAGGAATCCCTCTACCATACCTGAACACCCAACAGCCATGCAGACACTTGTTTGGATCCTCCTCTATAAAGCAGAGAGCAGGGTCTCGTCTCTTGAGCCAAAGATTGCTCTAGCACCACTTTATCACTTTCTTTTGTGCATTCAGCTCAGTCAGCACCAGAAGGCTGCTTCACTTTCCAGTAGAAACATGCCTTTACACAGCTGGTTGTAAATGTGGAGGAAGGAAAAAAGCCCAAATGTCATGTAGCCTCTCATTTTACACTTGTACCTGAAGACCCATGATTCCTCTGGTTACTCACCTGGGGTGCTTCCTACATGCAGCCTTTTGGCCCCAGGGGGATCCACTGTGGTGATGCTGGTAACATAACCCCTGCCCACCTGCCTTCTCACTCACCACCACAAACCACTATGAAGGAGGAAGCCTGTGAGCTTCTAAGCACTAAAGTGCTCTGCAAAATCTTCTGACTTCACCTACAGCCACAGTCATTCACCTAATAATTCACTGCATGCACGAGGTGAACAACAGGACCATAATATCAGCCCCAGCTGCTGGCTGCCTTTAATGGCTGTCCCTGGTAAGCTGACAGGGCTCCTTTGCTCCTTCTTTACTTGTATCTGCAATCTCTCTCATAGGGTCACTCTCAGCCCTACACATCAGGGAACCATCAGTCACTTGAAAACCAGCAAGGCTCTGACATTCATATAGAGATTAGGCAGTTTCAGTGAGCCAGCAGCACAGATGCGACCACCTATGCCCAGACTATTTACAGCTGAGAAGGACCTGCCTGCTGGTCTCGCTGCTGGGCGGCAGCTGCCACTGCCGACTCCTCACTCACACACAGTGCTCTTTTATGGAGATGTAATGAACAAATGTTTTTCACTTTTATAAGCAGGATGATTGCTTTATATTTAAAGATGGTAAATATCTTCTGTTTTATACCTTTGAGCTTTTAGGTGTTCTTCTCTACAACAGGAACAGTTAAGGGTGGA
>JAWWLZ010000001.1:43908834-43923445 GCA_035041345.1 Poliocrania exsul | reverse complement strand
TCTTGCATTCTCTAGGCAGCTGCCAGACATAACATCTCTGCAGCTTACCAGCTTCTGCCTGTAATGGATAAGAAACCAAGCTTCCATGGCACTCTGCCAGGTCTTTTCCGAAGTGATGCTCTATCCTCTTCCCTCTCCAGACTTTGAAAAAAAGTAGATGCTGGCAGCCCTGAGCACTGCTGTAGTTTTCATGTAGGATTGGAGAGGATGCAGAGCTGTGAGATGGCTGATTTCAGGGACCTGGCTGAATATATCTGTTAGAAGAGGAGGACTCATTCAGGTAATTCTTCTCATGGTGGGAGGGCTGAGTTGGAGGGACAGGTGTGGGTTGAGGGGATTTATGTGGTTAGTGCTTGCAGATCTGGGAAGACAGCAGTCCTCCAGAAATCATGGAATCATAGAACCACAGAATATGGGAAGTTGGAAGGGACCCACAAGGATCACCAAGTCCAACTTCTGGCCCTTCACAAAGCCATACCCAAGAGTCAAACCATGGGCCTCAGAGTTGTCCAAACACTTCTTGAACTCTGTCAGGCTTGATGCTGTGACCACTTCCCTGAAGAGCCTGTTCCAGTGCCCAACCACCCTCTGGATGAAGAGCCTCCTAATATCTAACCTAAACCTCCCCTGACACAACTTCAGGCCATTTCTTAGTATCCCTTCCTTAGTGTCCCTTCCAGTCCCATGTCCAAGTCATTCATGAAGATGTTGAAGAGTGCTGGACCTAAGATGGACCCCTGTGGAATCCGATCAGTGACAGGTTCTCCTCTTCTTTCTTTTCCTTTTTGCTCTAAAGAAGGTGACTTTCCACTGGGGTATATCCGGAAATTATAGACCAGTATGGTGTCAATTTGCACAAAATGACTGATTGGTGTGCTTATCAAATCCCAGGGGATTAATTCAATTGTGATAAGTTCTCATTAGGGCAACAATGCAAGGTCTCAGATGAGAAAGCCAGGTCATCGCTCTAAACACAGAATACAGTAGGTCTGTGACCATGTCTACACCCAAAAGCAGATCATAACAGAGCACCAGGGAGTAGAGAACAGATATGAAATCACAAACAAAACACACCAACATTTTTGCAAAAGCATGTTCAAAGGTGTGGAAGGAATGGGACACAAGAGAACCTCCACTTTCCTGATGCTAACAAGCCAGTTCTCCTGTACATCTGCATTGGACTAAGTGCAGGGGCACGTCTCTTTGAAATAATCAATTAGCTAATTAAAAAAAGATGGGCTTCAACTGACATGATCTTTCCCCTGCTGTTCTGAAGGAGCAGTCTCATAAGGAAGCAGAAAAGGAACCTGCCACATTCCCGCCAGGACACAGACAATGACTCCATTGGCATTACTAGCATGATCCCACAGACTCAAGAGCGCTGCAGGGCTCTAGGCAAGTACTCACTTATACAGAAAACCGACCTGGCACTAATGGTGTGCAACACAGCAACAAAGTTTGGTCCAGGACAGATAAAATTTCAATATATACTCCACATCAAAAGGCAAGAACAAGAACACTATTAACTCAATAGGAAGATATGATAACCCTTCTGCCCTTGGCTGACAAAACAGCTGTATATACCCCTAGGCAGCCACTTAGATATTGTCTTTGGGGTTGACAGTTTCCACAGGGAAATATAATTCTGTTTACTCCTGAAAAATGTCATTATAAGTGTTAATTCTTACATCTCCTCAGCTGTATTTTCATCTGCACATTGCACTGAAAGTCTTTACAATAATGTCACAAGCCTAATGACAGCAGACTATTAAATGAGGCAGCTCTCCATTGAATATAAACTTCCTTAAACAATGATTTCAATCCCACCGAGCAAATTGGTCTCTTAGGGAAGAATATGTTTTTGCTGCAAAGAAGCCATGCAAGATCAATGCTCCAAGGCCCAGAGCTGCTCTGCAGGCACATGGAAGTTGGATGGTGTTGCTGTCTGTGCCTCTCCCAGAAGCCATGACATGCAAACAGCAGCACTCTCCCTGCAGCACTTACATTGGCATACCAGGAATTCCTCTGAGCCCTTTAAAAACAGTCATGTAGTGCTGACACATCGGTGAAGGAATAAGCTGTAATATCACTGCAAACTCTACTTCATTTAATTCTGTTTCATGGAAAAATTCAGCAAGGCTTTCTGTAGTCATCACTGGCTGAGATAGCACATCTCAAGGTTCCTAAATAATGTATTTAAAGCAGAAGAGTTAAGTTTCCCTTTAGTGTCTATGGCTCTTTTGTCAGCATTTAATGTTACTGATCACAGGCTCTCTTTTTTCAGCCATGGAACATGTATTGTAGGATTTTTATGCAGCAAGGACTACATCAAAGTTTTTCCAGAATAGACAGCCTTGGTGGTCCACAAGATGCTCCAGTGAGACCCTACAGCAGAAACACTTATCCTCTGGTGTGATACCAGTTTTCCCCTCTGGGACATGAGGGGCTTTTCGCATGGCTCTGTATGCTTCCTTTGTAGTCAAGGCATGTCCCTGACAAACACCTGTCCAGCAGCAGCAACTTCCTTGGAACTGAGCATCCAAAACAACTCAGGTAGCCTTATGTGCTTTGATACACGAGCCCTGTACCGGGGTGTGAGTTACAAGTAGGACTATCTTTTTTTCCTCTGTCTCGCTCATATCTTATAACATCAAGATCACTTATCTTAATTCCAGTGCCAGCATCTACAGACTTATCTTTTCTGGTTTGCCTTCTCATTGGTCTTTTTATTTCAGCTGAACGTGAGTAGGGTGATTCCATTTACTTTTTCCATAAGGTCATGAATTTTCATGCCACTGTAGCAACCTGTAAGAAGTGAGCTTAACAAATCCTTACCCACAAGAGAAGAGGTTATCTTATTGGGCAGCTATGACCGTTCCTCATTTCCTCATGGGAAACACAGTCAACCCAAAGTTTCACTTATACAGACATGACTGTCCTTCATCAATGTCATACCTAGAGCTCTTCCACCCTAGTGATGTCCTCCAGTGTATTGGCAAGTTTGTTTTGAGAAGATTAATAGGGGTCATCACAGGGCAATGGTAACAAAGAGGACAAGGGCTGACACAGAGTCCAGAGACAGGTGTATGGAGATTGTGTCAAACTCATAATATGAGTAAATCCCTTTTCACTCTGGCCAGCGTCACTTCTTATTTGTTGTGACTTGCTCAGCCCAGAGGAGCAGACAGCCACCTGGAACCTCTTGACAGTTTTGAAAGCTTATTACTGGATGCACATCAAAAACAGTTTAGTCTCCTCAAAAAATAAGATTTAGAATTAGTGTGGTGTGGGCTTATTTTTAGGCACCACTTTCCATTCAGAAGCCTTGGCCTGTAGTGACAGAAATTATGTAGAAATCCTTTTGCTTTCACAGCGTACATGCATGTGCGTAGCCAAGTTTTCAAACAAAATCAACTTAAAAACTCCTGGGGCTCATTGTTTTCTTGGAGGGTAATTTGTCCCTGCATAATTGTGTCTTCTCAATGAATGGCAGCAGGTTGATACATACAAGTGCTGCTGCCTCCAGGTTCTTGGAGCCCCTGCAATGTTGCCTCTGCATGTCTGTTCCTCCCAGGTTGCTCTGCAGAGGCCTGTAGTAACACACAATTATTGACCTGCAGGTAGCTCAGAAATTCAAATTACAACCTTGGCAATGGGAAAAAAACCCCATCAAGTTCTCTTCAACTCCTGTGCTAAAAGAAAAATCATAGCATTTAATACGAGAGAGGTGACTACTAAATCTTAGTCCTTTGTTTCTACAAGCTTCTCTCCACAGAAACCTGCACTAACTTCAGCAGGTTTCTTTTCTGTTATGCAAACTGGGAACAGGGGCTGAGAGGGGATAGACATAGACCTCAACAATCAAAGAGGGCACCTGCAGCATGCAGGATGGAGGACTGGTCTGTCAGCATTCTATCTGTATACACAGAAGATTTGTTATTGGAGAACTCTGAAAACAAACTTGGCTTAACACTATAAGATATCAAGCGTAGTAGCTGAGTTGTCTTGGTAAGACCATGTCCTTGCTGCAAGCCCTACCTTTTCCCTGATGCTCCACTTTTAAAGATGGTATCCAGATGTGGGCTCAGAACTTAGTTCTTTCAGTGTCCTCTACATTTTCTGAATATGACTTTGTATGCCATATTGCATCATGAAAAATGATGGCTGACTCACGAACACTGTGGGGAGAGTATCTCCTTGCATTCCTGGAAAACTCTGACATGGGCATCATTTCTTGTTTTCCAAGGGAATAATGCCACAAATAACCAAATAGAAGAGGTAGGACTGGGGCAGGGGGAACCACTAAAGCAACCTATAACAGAAAAAAAACCCAAAAAACAAACCAACAACAAACCTCAGGGAGTACCTGTGATATTTATTAGGTAAGTTGGAAGAACATCTCCTTGCCTCCTCAGGCCATGCCATGTTGCTAAGCTGCCCAAATGCCTTTCATCATAGGCATGTCACCACAGACAAGTCAATAAATAAGTAATACACAGTTGCCTGGCCAGTTGCCATAGTGCCCAAACATCTGCTTAGAGCTTTGCTGGTCCCCAGAGGTCTTTCCAGGACAGAGTCTCTAGTGTGGTCCTCAGTCAAAATAATGAATCTGGTCAGGCACATCTGAGGCTGTGGACGAACTCCCAGGGGATGCAGAAGCCCTCACTCACCATATCACTTTGCAAACTGTGGCAAAACATCCTCCTTTGTCTTTTCCTTTTCTAGCATTCAGCAGGACATATTATAAAACAGTTTTCTCTCCCATTCCCCAAATCCCTGATTTCTATGCTGCAAACTAATTGAGAAACAGAGCAAACTTCACCCACCGGAGATTAATGAGGCCTCACCATTTGATGCTGCCTTATTTCCAGGTGCTCTAGGACGCCTGTAAAATAGAAGAACCTATAGAGAACAGAATAAAACAACCACCGTGACCTTGGCTTTCATCACTTAGTGTCACTTCATAAACTCACTATTCTCCTTCAGAGTGGAAATGTTTTAACATCGACATGCAATATTGAGTTGCATTTATCCCAAAGGTCACAAAACAAATAAATACAGGAAGATGAGTTGATACAAAAAGACTATTAAGTTATCCTAACTGGAACCAGAGTGCTAACAGGAAAATCATTTCACTTTTACATTAAAATAATATTTGCTGTCACAATCTTGTTACTACCCCCTTTACTTCCCCCTGCCAGAGCTCCCTTTGATGAAGAAATGCTGGGAGCACTACTTTGCTCTTCTCCACTAGAAGCAAACTGGAAGTATCCCAGTGGGGATTCGCCTGTCTTTCCTTCATGGGAATATGTTACTTGACAGATACTGAGTATGGGTCCATGAATAAGGCCGTAAATCTGAGAAAGGATCTGGGATTATTCTTGTCTGTGAGGTTGTAACATGGACCTTGCTTGTTAGTGCCTCTGACTTCCCTCTCATCCTTTGCTCTGCGTCCCACACAAAGCCTATTTATGCATGAAACCCAGCAAAAATAGTAGTGATGACCTGCTTATCCAGTTCTCATGCTGTTTCTGCCTGTACAATTCATGTTGCCTTCCCTGGTTCCCCCTCTATTGCTACCAGCATGTCCTGAGGCGCAACTTCACTGTGACATCTGCCTTCCTCCATCGCTCCAGGTCTTCTGCAAAGCCTTTTCTTCTAGGTCAGTTATTAATCTAAATTGTCCATTCCATAATGGTGTGGACTTAAAATCAGGGAGGGACAGAGAGAGAAAGAGGAAGAAGAAAAAAGAAAAGGAAGAAGGGGATTTGTACAAGACCTGAAGTTCACCATGGTGTCTTTCTGCTCATCTCCATATGTTGCCTCTTCAGGGGTATTTGTTCTTTGTAACTGATGAACTGTTTTCAATTTTTTGTATAAAGTGCTGCACAATATCATGGCATCATGGAATGAATAATGAATAACTCAATCTCTCACCTCCCCACTGGAATAAAATTGTTTGATTTTTGAATACTTTTTTTAAACTCCCACTAAAATACTTCTGTCAGAGAAGGAACATATTTTTTTTAATTATTAGTTGTGCTTCCCACTAAAATAAATAAAACAATAAGTTGAATTTCAAAATTACATGGTGGTATTCAGAGACAAGTGCAGAGCAAGTTATTTGATGAGGCTGGTAATCATACATAAATTAATTGAATAGTCTTCATATAAATATTTTCTAGAAAACACACCAGAAAGATCTTAATTAGGAGCTTTAAGATCATAGAATGGCAGAGATTTCTTCTCTCTCCTATCTCTCTCTGGTGTTTCCTGTATGGAAAAGAGTTGCTTGCCAAAAGATCCATGATAAGGTGAGTGAAAGTTTCTCTTTCATCTCAGCAAGTGTTGAATAAGATGCAGTGTCCTCTTTCGGGCCACAGTGGCTGCAGCTGGATAACTCTGTGCCTTCCTTCCTCTTCCAGGCAAACTGCCAGGACTTTGCTGTTGGGACATGTGATTTCTTTTCTCTTCTGCTTTTATTTTCTCAGTAATATAAATTTACATTGTAAATCTTAGGTAGTAGAATTTTCAATACAGTCAGCAAATGGTAGTTCACTCAGGTGACTTCCAGTTGAGTTTATTAAAGATGGAAACCACAAGGAAGTGGTAATAGAAAGCTGAAAGTAACCAGAGATGTTCAGCAGAACATTAGGACAATACAATTTTGATAAACTGAAGAAAATCTGATATTAATAACAGAATTTTCATTAGGACAAATATAAATGTATTTACTTCAGAAAACTTTTCTCCAGATGCGGAAAGACTAATACTGTTAAGAGATCTTCAGAAATTTACTGTCAAGCCCTGTTGGTAGTGTTCTCAGGAGGATGATGTTGAGATAGCAAGGAACAGCTATATAATCTGATCAGAGTTTTCATAAATTATCCTCTAAAAAATACCTTAAAGTCTTCCCTGAACAGCAGAGAAAGGGCCACTTGCCTCACTGGTTTTCATTCTCATTTATCTTGTTCCAGAGTGTAATAAAACCCACAGTAATTATATTTAACTACCTATAATCAAGAAACTTGAAGGAGGCTATGTGAGAGAGTATAAGCAGCAGTAACTCTGGTGCCATCACTGTGACAGGCACAGGCAAAGAAAAGCCAGAAAAGAGGGCATGAAACCAGTGGCAGAAGGAAAAGAAACCTCCATCACTCCCCCTCTGCACCCCTGCAAAGTGACCCCTAACACTGTGTCGGGCCCTGGGGCACTAACATGGAGATGGCTTCTCCTGAAAAAGGCAGAAACAGCAGTTCATCCAGAGTTTGATTCTCCAAAGACCTAACACTGTCTCCAAATCACTTGGACATCTGCCAAACAACAAACACATGCAGCAAAACATGTCTGCTCATACTTAAACCCCATCTTCAGTCATAAAGACTCCATCAAAAACAGAGCAAAGACCTTTTCCTCCCAAAATACATGACAGCTTCTATGGCTGCACCAGAGTGGTAAGCCAAAATAAATCACTTATGGATATGAAGTACAGTGAATACACCAACAGTTGGGAACCTGCTTAAGCTTGTCTCACAAAGCACTCATGGGAGAGGGTAAAGGTGGGGTATATGGTCATTCTGTACACTGAAATCTTCTGGTTGCCCTCCTCTTGAAGACATAGCTTATGTAACTTTAGTGTTTACATTCCTTCTTTTATCCTCAGAAACTGTGAGCTAAAATTTGTACATGTTTTTTTTTACTTCTAAAAAAAAAAGGCATTTTGTAGTCTCAACAGAGCCAGAATACCTTAACTTAAAAATTACATCCAGCCAGGATAAGGCTCCAAAAGACATGTTTGTTTTATTCTTCATTGGTCAGGTTCAGTCAGGAGACATGAACCAGGCAGAAGTCAATAGTCCCTTCCAGAAGCTGATCTGGCACCACCTAACAGAGCACTCCATGTTCCCCTTCTTTTCTGTGTTAGACCAGTCCAAGCCCCAGTCCCAGTGTTCTTTGTTTTGGTCCACAAGGTCTTTTCCCCATGCACAGCAGCCACATCTCTCCTCCTACACAGAGCCTATGTGCCACCCACCACTCCATGGGATGCTGATGGCTGCCCCTAACCCACATCACACCTGGGGTTCCCTGGCTCAGGAATCCTCCATCTCTGCAGAACTTCTCAGAGGCCCATGGGCTTGCTCTCCCTCTTCTGAGTTTGTCTAAGAGCAACCAAGAGATTAAAAATTTGTCATAGACTTGGAAAGAAGCAAATATCAAGGTGGGTAGGATAGCTGCAGAAATGTTGTCCGCACAGGAACTGGGGAAGGCTTTTTTGGGAGGGGTTAAGCCTTTCCTAAAATACCCAAGAAACTTAAAATATAACTTTCAAATTTTGACTAATCATATACTTTTCAAAGATATTCCAAAAATATGAAAAACTGCTTTTTCTCAGTCATGACTGCTTCTCTGTCAAACCATAACTTAACTTCACAAGTCATTCCAATAGCCTGAAGATTATTTTTTAAAGTAGATGGTAAAGTTTTTCTTATGGTCATAATTTCAAAAGCAACAGTTTATACACTCTCAGACACAGCTTAAATAAACAAAAGACCAGCTAATAATGTGTACTCAGGACCATGTAAAACCAGAGTATAATAGAAATTCAAGTGGCAATCTTACTGCATCGATCAAATTTTATTGCTAGTGACCCTCTTTTCCCCAGAGGGCTTGACACTTCAGATTTGAAAAAGTTGCTGAAAAGATCACAAGGATAAATTTGGAAGTATATTTAAACTGTAGGAGAACAGCAATTTAAATTATGATAATATGACCTATTAAAGAAAGAAATTAAAATCTCCCAATTGATTATGTCAAAAGAAATTCAATTCCACAAGGACTTGAAACACCAGTTATGCTTCAGTTTTGAAGAGGCAGAGAGAATATGAAAATTTTATTCCCTGGCTACTCTCTGGCTATTTACAGAAGTGATCCTGTGGCTTTCAGCCTTCTCCAATTTTCAGACTCCTAAAAATTTACAGCAGTGTCCCATAAAAGAAAACACAAACCTGCTCACAAGATACTTACTTTACTTGTTTACTTTTACTGATCTATCAGAAATAGTGAGTGGGATTTAAGGGCTTAAAGTGCAGCTGTCAAACCCTGCTGAGGACAGACGCTGCTTCAGTGTGGAGGCAGCTTGTTGTCAACTCTCTGCATGCCCAAAGTGTCACCTGTGCTTGGATTTGCACTGCACATGCAAGCACAGGGCCTGGAGAGCCCGTGGGTGGGAGGAGGTGCTCATCACCAGCAGATGTAATTAGCAGAATGCTTCACCCATATGAACCACTTAATGGCAGGGTAAGGCAGCATGGGCTGCAAGGAAACTTTTGCTACTTAGGAAAAAGACAGCAGGACTGAACTGAAGGCCCATACTGTCAGATTTTCTCTACACTCTCATTGATTTACCTTTGCAAACCCGCATAAATGAATGTTTCTTTGGAGGGGGATGTACAGCTGCCCTGTAGTTTGTGCTCTGTTGCTGACAGCTTGGCCCATCGTTGGCACCTCCTCTTTCCCTTCACCCTCTGCTGATGGAGCAAGGAGAGCAGAGCCAACAGCCCCAGGCAGTCCCTTAATCTCACCTGAGCAATTAGTTCTACTTCATATATGCAATTAAATATTTCATTCTCTCCCTGTCACAAGGAAGCAAAGGCAAGGGGGAGGCCATGAGGGAATTTGTGGGCTCGAGCCCTTCTTTCACACACCAGTTCCACTCTAGCACACACTGTCAAGTCTGGTCCTTCTCCACCCAAATTACTAGCTCTTTCAGATGCTGCCCTTATGCTTTTTTACTCAAAACCTAAGTTTTATTCACTTGTGAAAGTTATGTAACTTCCAAAACTTCCATAATTCTCACAAACCTGAATTTTTATATTCTGGACAGCAAGGTTATCCAGATCTTCTGCTGCAGGGTCCAGGACAAGAAAGTGACTTCAACACCATGGTTCTCATCCCTGATACTCATTTTCCCTTTTTAGGGTCATCTTAATGCATTTATAGCAACACAGCACCACTGAGGACAGTGCATGTGGTATTCACTACCAAGACAGGACATCATGGCAACTATTCCTCATCTCTCTTCTACAAAGAATAGGTAAAAACCAGGAGTTGTGGTTCTCCTATCTTTACTCTCACATCTTCCTAAAACTGTTATTTATCATTGTAATTTTAAATGTTTTATGATTAACTAAGAACTAGAAGGTTACATAGACATTATACAACTAACAAACACAATATCAAGGTAATAATTCAGACTAATGGAAGTTGTCTGAATTCAACTGAATAAATAAATGTAGGTAGCCATGGCCCTGCTGGAAACACTGTCTATTTCCATAACATTTATATCAGCTGTTTCCTGTGTCCCCCCAAATTAAAGGAATGTATCCACTGGCATATGACTAGAAATTACATGACTAGGCCTGTGCTGCAGAAAAGAAAAGGGTTATGTAAAGAATTAGATAAGTATGACTCATCCTGAACATTGGGTTTGAAGAATGTTAATAATACTATTGAGTATCAAGCTTGCTGTTACATTTAAGATTGCACTTGGAATTTCCATTATAAATCCTATTTTCGAGGCTTTATAACTTGGCTGTAGTATAAATTCAATCACAGCTGAAACTCAACATACAGAGTCTCATCACTGGAAGCAAAAAGATTTTCAAAGAAAAAACCTTTTGGGTTTTTGAGATTGAGGGAAATAAAAACCCAGTAGAATCATTAAGGGAGAGTTGACATTTTCCTGCCCTTCTGTAAATTACAAATGACCTCTGTATTTAAACTCAGGATTTCATAAGCCATTAATCCAGAAAGTAGAATGCTGTCTCTAGGTCTATAGAAACAAAACTCATTAAAAACACTTGATCTGTTACCCTGAAAGAGCTACTAGAAGGGTACATTCAGCAACTTCTCTAAAGTTTCAATGTAAGTTTTTATATTCAGAGTACCAAATTTCAGCATTGGCATTCACTGCATCAATTTCCAAGCTACTAACGATACCACATTTCAAGCATGGAGCTGCCTCCAAGTGCATTTGGCAAAGTCCTGTTGGCACCAGGATGGATCTCACAGAGGCAGGCAAGCACTCCAGGCTTCCAAAAGTCAGATGTACATTCATTTTTCAAACTCTGGCTGCACCAGAGGCTTCCTGTGACCCCCATGATTTCTATGTGGATACTTTAACCCCAGCCAGTAATCAAGGCCCTCACAGCCCCTCACTCCATCCCCCACCAGCAGGACTGGGGAGAGAATTGGAAGGGTAAAAGCCAGAGAACTTGTGGGTTGAGATAAAGACAGTTTAATAGGGGAAAAAAAGCTGCGTACGCAAGCAAAGCAAAACAATTATTTCACTGTTTCCCATGGCCAGGTAGGTGTTCAGCCATCCCCAGGAAAGTAGGGATCCATTATGCATAACAGTAGCTGACAAGACAAACACCATCACCCTGAATATGTCCCACTTCCTCCCTCTTCCCCTCACTTTATATACCAAGCAAGATGTCATATGGTAGGGAATATCCCTTTGATCATTTTGAGTCACCTGTCCCAGCCGTGTCTCCTCCCAGCTTCCCACATACCCCCAGCCTCCTTGCCAGTGTGCAAGTATGAAAAGGAGAAAGGGCTTTGGCTCTGTATAAGCCATGCTCAGCAATAACAAAAACATCTCTATATTATCAAGCCTGTGTTCAGCACAGATCCAAAACACAGTCCCATGCCAACCACTGAGAAGAAAATTAGCTCTACCCCAGCTAAAACCCACACATTTGGCAAGAACTACTCAGGCTGATAAACGGAGATTTAGACATGGTCAGTGCCTCCCAGATGTGAAACAGCAGAATGCATCTCAATGGGGTATCTTGTTCAAGCCACCACCTGGACTCTTGCCCACTACCCCCCCTTTCCCCAATATTCCCACAGCTGGTTAACAATAAGCATTCAAACCATTTGATAATGTTGCCTTTTCAGTTTTCTAAACACATACTTTCTATACTAGAAAAGACCACCAATTCCACCAGCTTCCAAAAGATAGGCCTTTCAGCTAGTCTTTGGCTGAGGTCTTTCTTTCTACACACCTTATATGCAAGGAAAAGTGCAGGAATCCATTAAACAAAAATTATTTTGAGTACTCCAAATATGCAATATGCCATATGCTTACCAGGTGAAGCATAGACCAACAGCAAGGAAAAACTCTGCCCACAGGGCTGGTATAAAATTAGAGGAGTCATTATTTTATTTTTTAAAAGAAGGATCATAAGAAGTATCTGACCCTTCAAGCATTTCTGAAAAGATGGAAGGCTTGGGAAGGACAGTGCTGGCAAGGCAGGAAGGGAGGAGACATTGTGCTCCAGGACATAGCACTGTGCAAGGAAACCCAGGCCAGCTTTGACACAGGCTTCTCACCAGTCAGTGGCTAGTGGGGTTGAAAACAGCTCTGCAGCCCCTGTCTGCAGGTGGGCTCACCACAGGCTAGTCCTGCTATCACTGCAAAGCACTTCAATGTGCCACTGTATAGATGATCTGCAATGGAAAGAATAGAAAACAGAAAAGTGTTCACCTAGGCATCTGGCAGAAAGACTTGTCTTAGATAAGCTGCTTTCATTTCAGATCAAGGTGTTTACTCACTCCTTGTGAGATCTTTAATGTCAGTAGCAGTGGTTTGGAGCACTAATAGCACTTTAATGATACAGTATGCAACCTAATTGGAAGCTTCGAATCAACTGTTTCTAAATGGAAGGAATTAATTGTATCTATGAACATTTGATAGGGCTCTTATCAGGTGTCCATCTAGACTGGAAGTATTTTCCCAAAGCTGCTGAGTTAATAAGTTTCTTAATTTTATCATGGAAAATTTTGTTTCATGAACTTTCCTTACCCACATGTGTCTGGACATGTCAAAAGAATTTCACCTGAACATCAGACCACCGTGATGCATCTCAAACACATAACTGCTACAAGGACCCCAGTCATGGACCCTTGAGACAAAATGTGGATTTGATCTTCAAATCCACAATGTTCTTTCTTCCTCCTTTTTTCCCCTTCATATGAAATATACATTGGCTAATGAGCAATGCCTGCCAGTGGCCACCAGAACCACAGGGTTCAGGTGGTGGAAGTGGATGCTTGGCGCCCTGAAGGGTTAATTCCAGGACCTGGGATGCTTGTCACTTGGCAAGCTTCATCACAGCTCTGATTTGTCTCTCTGCTTGAACTGAATTCAAACCACTTAAAATACATTTGAGATTTTTTCCCCTGCATTAAAACAATTCTAAGAGGTATTCAGTAGGTTCCTCAACATATAACGGGACAGCAGAGCCTCCACTTCACCTGCTATTTGCTAAGCAATATTTCTGTCCATACATTATGAAGCAGAGCAATAAAGCAGAAGAGTCCCAACCTGTAACATCATAAGAGTCTGTCTGAGAGGAACTTAATGATCCCTTTAAAAAAATAATGATGAGGAAAACATATGAGGGGTAATTTATAGGAAAATTGAGGACCTTACTGCAAAGCTTGTATTGCTGGCACTATGGTGAAACTGCAGTACTGTCTACTTGTATTTGAGACAATAAATACAGACAAGCAGAAAATATTTTTCCTCAGTGTCTGTGCCAGTAAAAGATACCTAAAAACGCATTTGCTGTTGACTCAAAACACAGAAGCTGCGACCTTTGCAGCTTTTCTAAAATTTAAGAACAGTATGTCAAGGTCAACCTTACAGTGCAACATCATCAACTTTAGAGCAAGGCAAAGAGGTGAGGAGAAAACACTGCTGCCGAGGACAAGCAAGGGCTTAAGAGCAGCAGGGACCATGTTCAGTAAATATCCCAGAGAATAGATGATGTCTGTTTCAACATTCAAGAAACCAAACTGACAGATGCTATGGAGCTGTGGAGGAGGAAGAGTCTCCAGGGTGAAAGGAGAATGGGTGAAAAACTGGTTTTAGCCCATCATCCAAGCACTCTGTAGTTGGAAAAGTGCATATGCAGTCCAGTGTTTAGGAATTCAAACTCTGTGTCCCAGGTCTTGATCAAGAACCATCACCAGCAGCACCACTAGCATTGCCAGATGTAAAAAGAGTGGATTCAGTTTGGGCCTCCACTTCTCTAGAAAATCCTTCCTACAGCCATAGTAGCAGAATAAAGGAGAAGGCAGGTGCCTTTTACTCTGAAAGGAAATAAGGGTAATAGTAAAAAGTGAATAACATGTAAAAGTCAGATTTTGTAAAGTGACAGCAAAGTTAAGCCACCAGTCATCTCTAAGTAAAATAGATTCAGGATCAAAACTGGGGTGAAATATTTCTGCTTATTTAGGATCACAGTCCATCATCTCTATAATGTAGAATCAAGCCCTGGCAAATGCCTCATACACAACTGTTTTGACTCCTGTAATAGCCCTCAAATAATAGTCTCAGATATTATAATCCCACAAAATAACAATTGGCTGAACAATTGTGTCCCCATGTCACAGAGTTTCAAGTGATGGAGCAGAGACAGTCAAATGCACAGAAGCAGGTTTATGGGTGTTTAGGAACAAAACTGCCTTGTTTCCTTTAAACTAAAACTAACATAAGCCCACTTGGGGGGGGGGGGGGGGGGAGGGGCCTGGACTTGTTTGA
>JAWWLZ010000001.1:43884747-43908824 GCA_035041345.1 Poliocrania exsul | reverse complement strand
CCCCCCCCCCCCCCCCCCCCCCCCCCCCCCCCCCCCCCCCCCCCCCCCCCCCCCCCCCCCCCCCCCTGGACTTCTTTGATCTAAAAATAGAAGGGTAAATCTCTAGGAAGCAAACACATGAAACCACCTGCGGTGACCAGAGTTGGGGAGTGGTGGCCACATGGAGTGACAGCCAGTACAAGATGCTGGTTTACAGCTGCTGAGTTAGGGACATCCACACAGTTACTGAACTGGTAGACAGAAAACCAAGAAGTGGTTTTGCTTAGGTAGAGGGCTACTTCTACACCGAAACATTAAAAAGGGAGGGCTTGCACATCATCTTCAGAACATTTGGCTTTGTTCCATGTTTGGTCTCTTCTTCACTATTCCTTCCCTGTTTGTGACACTTCTTGATGTAATAGCATGTTCTCAATCCCCAGTGGGGTGAAAGAGTGTTGTCATCTACTCAACAGAGTCACACACACAGTCCTCTTCAAACTAATTATGGTGGCAACACATATGGAGTAGAGTACAGTGCATATCAACATATATAACTGCCAAATTAGAGGAAAGTATGGTTGACTGTGTTCTCAACTTCTTTTTAAAGAAATCATTAAACACCTCTTTAAACTTGAATACTTTCATTGTGCTTGATGCATTGGACAATTCTTCTTCTAAGCAGAAACATTTATTTTTAACAAACCAAGCAAATAAATGGTTTCAAAGGACTTAAAAGACATTTTGTTATCAGGATGAGTAAACAAAAATAAAAATGTTGTAACTATTATACCTAAAAATTTAGGAGAAGGAATTTAACTATCTATTTAGGTGATTGTAAAACAAAATGAATCACAATCATACCATCCATGGTGACTCTACCCATGCTAGAAATGTAATAAAAACACGTCACATCAGGAAAAATACCTATGAAAATCCATGGCAGCTGCCTGTTCAGTGGCTGCTATAGGACATAAACAGCTGCATTCTGGTGAGCTGCCCCCACTGTCCTTGCTGCCCTGCATGAATTCATGTCCTTTAATGATACACTGGGTAAGTGCCATGATACAGAAACATGAAGCTTTGCCCATAATATTTAATTGCATAAGGATTTTTTAAATAGAAAATATCACTATCCTTTTTCAATCTGTAAAGCTATTCCAAACAAGGGGAAGTAAAATTTAATTAAGCCTAATTCAAATCTCTTCCCTATCTCCCAGAGGAAAAGCCTTATCTACAAGGGTCCAGCTGCCAGGCTTGTTGAGAGGGGCATATTCAGGGTGCTTTGTGTTGAGCAGCAATTGCACTAATGTATAAACTATTCATACAGATGAGACTGGAACCCAAATCTTTCAAGTCAAAACACGAGTGCCACTGGCGTTCACTTGTGTGCTCTCTCATCCCATGAGTTTTGTCACGCACAGGGCAAAAATCCCTTACTGATGATGAAGATAAATAGACTGAATTTCATCATGCAAGGATAAGTTTGGCCTTGGTCTTCTGCATAAAAGAAAGAGCATCTCTCTCATCCTACCCAGTGGATTGCAAAATAAAATAAAAAATTGATCCCTGCTTTTTTTTTTGTTGTTGTTGTTTTTCACATCACTAGCCTTCAGGAAAAGCTACCAACTGTAAATCCAGACTGATGAATGTTCTTCCCTTAGCTCGAGAAAAGATATGAGTCTTGGAGAAGGCAACAATTTAAAACACATCCTCATCTGAAGGGTTCTTTGTTAAGTGGCAAAGCTGCCTCCTGCTGCTGTCCATCCATGCTTCAGTCTTCCCCAGGACTCTCACCTGGGGCTCTGGAATCAACTGCCAAGACTTAGCAACTAAATCCACAAAACACTCCACACCATAGTGCAAAACTCAGTGATTCCTGCTGGACGGATGACACACAGCACACCTCAGAGAATCAGCCCCATGTGACTGATTTGGACCAAGGGCCTAGGGCACAAGATATCACTCTGACCAGTCAACGTGCAGGTCTGCAGAGGACTGCGTGGCTCCTGCACTTTGTGGTTCATCCCCTTCGGCTTTATTTTCTACACAGTATTGCACACACTGTATGTTGCCTCCTCTCTCTCCTCCTGCCCAGATGTCTTCACAATTATTTTTTCCCCATATTAATTAACATAGCTGTCAATGGCCCACTTAGTCAAGTTGTTGCCACCCTGGTTTTCATCAGCTTTTGACTCACATCAAAACTTTTGAAAAATGAAATGTTACCTTTTTATCTGGCTCAGATAGGATTAATTGTATCCATGCTGGCTGGGCAGAGGCAAACAGGGCTCACCTCCACAGGAAGTGCCCTAAGGCACACTGCAGCTACTCAAGGATCTACTGCATTGATGTTTAAAGACTCAAAGACCCACCAGACAAACAAGAAATGCATGGTTATAGGACTTTCTGGCTAACCTATATAATCAGAAGGCTGATTACTCAGTAAAGGCATCTTCTAGAAATAGATTCACATTCTAGTCACAATACGAAAAAGTCATATTGGAAGAATCAAAAGAGGAAAAGTCTGAATAATCTCTCCCTAGTCACACAACTTCTCAAAACCCACTTCCTTCTGCATCACCTCAAGAACTTAAGCCAATGAAAGTTCATATGTGTAACAGAACAACGGAGCCATACCTACTACTCATTATAAGACTTGTCTTTATTTGTCTTTTTTGCATGATGCTTTCATCGCCCTTCACATGTCTAGATTAGAGTATGCGCTCTCTAGGAAAGGGAATAGGTTGATACTGCTGGTTTGTCTGTTTGTACTATGGGGGAACTAGCATATTTTTGTTTCTTTATAAATAAATAATAAACTATGAACTTCACTTCACATATCCTAACTTTGATAAAATTCCAGATAACTTTAAAAAGATACTCTATGGAGTAAGAATTACAGCATCTAGATCAAAAGAGGAAGTGAAAATACTGGTTTGACTAATTTAGGTTTGTGGAGTTATTCATTCAAGTTTCTTCATTCATTTAACCTCATGCATTTTAGTAAAAATGTGGTAATAAATCTTTAATTAATTTTGTCTGTAGATTACTTTAGCATCTTCCTTCTTTCTATCCTTGGACACTCTGCAATGATTAAATACTTATATAAAAAAACATGCCAACTGGTTATTTGCAAGGCAGTTCAAGCAATTGTTCTCACTGAAAAGCTGGGGTCGTTGCTATAAGATATACTGAAATCATGAATGTTTGCATTACAGAGACAGAGTATTGATCAATATTCAATACAAAAACTGTGAATGCATTTTTGTGTCTTGTGGGGATTCCTCGAGATTTGAAGGGAAAAAAACAGCAGACAACCTCCTATGGGAGCCATGTGCATTAAAGAAAGAACTTCACTGGGCATAAAACTCATTAGATAATTTTAAATTCAGTTCACATTACATCATTCCAACATTTGAGTGTTTATTTCGGTTTTAGCTGGGACAAAAGGCACTCTTACATTGATTGTGAGTCTCCCAACTTCTTTATTTTTTTGCCCATCCTCTGAGGACCTCTGTCTCTGAGAGATTTCATGCTCTGTTTGTTTGGTTGCATTCAGAGGTGATCTCTATTTTCCCTTCATCCTGCCTGATCCAGTTTGTTCAATTCAGCTACAGTCAAGTGTCTACAGCTGAGTCTACTGCAGGCCTTGCTCAAGAGCTGCAGATGTTCTGTAGATCTTCCTGAAATATGGTGGCTATGCTGCCAGCAAATTCAGTAAAGTAGGCTCCAAACTGGGCAATAGAATTGCCCCTGCCCTGGCACACCAGACTCTGTCTATCCTGAACAAAGCTCTGCCATGGAGCAGCACCACTGACTCAACCCTGTCCAAAGAGCACAATATACTTGCACAATAATATAATAACCCAACACAGTAATCTATCCCAGCCAAGCACAAACAACATAATGGAGCTGGATGAAAAATTTGTTTTGGATTTTATAGCAGTTTTTACCCATTTTATTTGTTCAGCCTGCCAGGAACTATAGGAAGGCTAAAGTAGCTAGAACAAGATGTTCCGGACGCAATGTATAAGGCAGAACCAGAGCAATTTATTCCATATTCAAAATAGGACAAATAACTTCATGTAACATAAAAGAAATAAGGAGAGACACATTTATAAGCAACTTGGGAATCTCCTTTGCAAATCACTTTCTGCATTCACTTTGCCTGCTATCAGCACTTCACCCTTCCTGAGGGGCAGCCAGATTTGTATCACCAGTTTGAGTGCTCCAAGTGTTAAGCATGGTGGCCAACACACCGCTGGGGATGACCTCCCTTTGTATTCACGTTTGAGGTACCAGGAGCTTCGCTGCAGCACCAGAGGCACAGGGGACATTGGAGCAGAGTGCTTGGTCCCTGCAGCCGTAGTAGGAACAGAGAGCACAGCCTGCAGGAGGCAGGAGAAGGCATGTATGTATCCTCCCATGCTGACTGAGGGCTCCAATAAAGGCAAACACAGAAGCATATCTGATTTCACTAAAAGGTGGAGTAGGAGAAATTGGAGTTTTTATCTTGCACCCCCTGCCCAGCATTTCAGAATATACTCATTCTTATGCTTGAGCAGCACTTCTGACTTACTCAGAGGATTTACCAACCCACAAAACACATCACACCAGACAGGAGAAACACAGTGGGACTTGGAAAGCAGAAAGATGGGGTATAGAAACCAGTTGCTCAGGGAACTAGTCTGTCACTCCTAATTCCTCAATCATTTTAAAGTCTCAGTGTGACAGTGGAATGCACTCAAGACTCCTCAGGTTACAACTGCCTTCATCCTCTTTCATAGGATTTCTATTAAATGGAGGTGTACTCAAGTAAAAGGGAGTTTGACATGGTCCTCAAAGGGCCCCTAATCTCACAGGAGTTATTGAAATGGGAAGGATATTTTGAGTCATCCCTCCTTATTTAACTGCCTAATCAGACAGATACTTTCATTGTCTGATTTGTGCCAACATTGAGATTGAACTTAAGATTCACATCTCATAGCTCCTAATTTTATCACATTAGGGCTCAAACGAGTTACAGCAGCCCAGACGCTTTCCAAATGGCAGCCTGCAGGACTCTTTTATTAAGTGGGTTAAAAAAGACTTTTCATACTTTCCTAATAGATAGTCTTCATTATTTACAGATTTTAGAATGACAAGAAAGATTCACTGCAGAGCTAAAGCAAGCTGACAGGCTACATTCAAGTTGGATTAATAGCTATATGAGACATTGCAGTACAATAGACTTTAAATATTTCAGCAGCTCTGCTCTTCAACCTGTTTTTTAGTACGTGGAGAATTTGTTGCCCTCCTCTGTTGGACTTTTGATCATAAGGAGGATATCTTCTGGGCCAATTCCTCTCTTGGAGCCTGTGTGCTCCTGACAGACTGTGTGAGATGTGGCTTGGCTCAGTGTTGAAGTGTTCTGAAATAATTGGGAAGGGGGAAAAAGGCATTTTGTGCAAATCTCTTTTGTTCTGATAGCTAACAAGGCAAGAACAAAGGTACTCTGTAGGACTATTTTCTATTGAAACCCAGAGTGTGTCACATCCAGTCACAATCCGTGGCTCTTTGGATATGACGCAATAGCCATCCAACGGATAATGCGAGAGCAATACAGGACCACAGGTTAGAGGACAATATTTCTCCTACTTTTTCCATCAGGAGCTAAATAAGCAAGGAAGGAAGTGGCTGATTATGCTCTACCCAGGGTTACTCATTTCTCTGGTCATTAGCTATAAGTAACTGTGCAGGTTATGCATTTTGCTGTTTTATGCTTCCCAGCAAGCTAATATCATTTTATCCAGAGCAAAGGGTGCAATGTGGAGGGTTTAATTGCTGGGCCTTTTGTCAAACAACTGTCATCTCTTCAATGTGTGGAGTCTTTGGAATATAGTAAATCCACTTAAATGAACAGGTTTTCTCTCCAAGTAAACCAGAATAACTGTAACCACTACCACATATTTTGGTGCTTATGTAGAAAAATTAGAATGTGTGTTGGTAACCAAAAGTTGAAGAGGGATCCTTACTGCATTAACACCTGGAAACCTCAGCCAAAGAGCATGTGCCTCTCAGCAAGGTCCTCATCAAATGAATAAATAAAACTCAACCTTGATCTTTAAGCATGCACAGCTTAGACAGCCTGGACAAAGAACAAAAGGTAAACTGGGACCACAAAGGGAATGGTGACTACTCTGTATTCAGATTGTTTCCTTCCAACTCTATGATTGGTCCTGTTGTATTGCTTTCTCACTCATTAAACATGAAGAATATCACTTTCCAACACATCCCTCTAGCTAAGGCTCCTGAGTGCAATTTACAAAGGCAATTTTTGAGCTACCTGTGGCAAACAGCTATTTGCCCAGGTCACTGAGACACTTCAGACATTTTTAACCAGATACTTAATTAAACCAAGAAGAGCTGCCACACTGACACTTCAGCCTTCCTCCATTTCACCCTAGTGCTGGCCCTCAGGTTTTGTTTAGAGAAGAATAGGCTCAGGGGCACAACTCTACAAGTACCACCAGAAAACTCCAGGCTCATTCACTACTAACTACAGAGGAGAACACTCCAACCCAGCCTGGGCCACAACCATTGGTGGCGACCTGGGGTGTAGAGGTCTGCAGCAGACCCAGAAGCAAAGCTCATGCAGCTCAGGTACTTCCTAATCTTCCCTTGGCTTACTGGGACAGGACAGGGCTCTTCCCAACAAGAGGCTCCTACCACCTGGGGAGAATACTGCTCCAACAATACCTCTTCTGAAACTGTATTTGATACAACTTTTCCTAAATGTCTGATTGCTTCTGTTTAACCACCACCACAGTAAAGACCTGTATTAAACCCCATTGCCCAAAGAATTTTTAGTGCAATATGCATATGGTCTTGCACTCTTCTACTCTCTTAATGCCCAAAGGACATCAGGGCAGCACACCATCACAAAACAAGAAGATCCTAGCATGGCAAACAGAAGCTAAGACACAAGCTGGATATCCCTGGAGTCTTTTCCCCTGCTTCTGTAAGGGAAACCAAATGAACTCTGTCTCATCCCCTCCCTTTGTGTCATTATGCAGAAAGCTGGCTCACCAGACCAAGGTCACATTTACACCATTGCAGTAATCCTCTAAAATCTTGGGCACCACGGTGTCCAAAGAGTGAGGAAAGAAATCTGTGAAGTCTTTGTGCATAAAGTCAGCTATAGGATGAAATGGTTAAATGAACTACAGCCATCCTGTCAAGCATTTATGGTAACCAGGGTGGGTGTTTGGTCCTGGCAGCTCTGCCCTGAAAATGCAGAGTGCTGGCTAATGTCACAAGCAGATGCAGTGGGAACATGCAGATCAAAGTACATGGAACCTTCAATTCCCATTGCTGCCCATACCTCAGTCATCCTCAGAGAGCTGCCTTGCACTGTGCTTTGCAGGAATCAAAAAAGCCATCTTGTTCTCATATGCCACAGTTTGGCTGTTGCATACATCACAGTGTTATCTGTCTCCTTGTAAAAGGACAGAGATAACATCTTCCTCCAGCTCATCACCATCAGTGTGTCCCCAGATAAATTAACTAAGGCAGCCACTTTTGGTTTTCTCAAACAAATTAAGATTTTGTTCTTAAATTAGGTTACAGGGAAAACATGTACAACATAGGGACAGGGAGATTATGGGCTTCATTCTCAGGTTGCTTATTGCTTCTCTGCTCCAATGTAATTTCAAAGGATTTTCTCTCAATTTCCAACAACATGACAGTGATCAGAATCTTGATGTTCCCCAGTTCTACTGGAGAAGGTCAATGAGTTTCTATCCTAACCTCTGCTACATGAGAAAGAAGATGATGCTTCACTCCTGTGATGATAAATTGCTCCTATAGAGTCATTCAGAGTTTGATCCTTGGAGTCAGAGCTGGCATTAATTTTATCAGATAAAGAGCATGACCCTCACCCTTAGCTGTGCAAACTTGAGACCTCAATTTAGTAGAGACTACACAGTGGTTAAATATTTGAAATTCACTTCTAAATAAGGCTGCCTAAATCTTAAAAATTGTCACGCCTTCCTGTTAGTTCAATAGCATATGGAAATGCTCCTGAATTAAATTGAGTGGTTTGTGTCACTAGGAACAAGATATGCAAAAGATTTTTGGTGACTGCTCTCCTGGAGAGCTGTGATCGCTGCCCACTGCACCACTGGTCCCATCCTGTTGTTACAAGGTGTTTCTTACCTCCATATATGTGTGCCTTTGCCTGCTGCCATTTCTGGAACAGGTTGCCCAGTGAGGCTGTGCAATCTCCATCCTTGGAGATGTTTAAAACTCAACTGGATTAAGCAACTGAACCTACCTGGAACCAATTCAAGAAGGGGGTGGGGCTAGATGATCTCCAGAGGCCCATTTTAACCTAAATTATTCTGTGATTTGTTCACAAGCATACAGAATGAGAGTTATCAGTTATTTGATTCATCAACACCTAGCTAATTGGTAAATGAATAACCAAAAAGTAAGGTAGTTCCCTTTTCCTGACTCAATGTCATGTGTGTAAGAAGAAAAAAAAGGTAAATCAAGGGGCTTTGGGGGGAAAGAGTTGCTGCACGTACATGAAGCAAACAATATTTTTCAATATTATTGTGTTGAAATTATAAAGAGTAGGACTCTAAGAAGAAGAAAATTGTGGTCTGTGAAAATGGACTCCATCTGCCAAACCCAATAATTTTGCTAGACACATTACCTACATCAGTAGACACTATTTCCAGTTTTGCCAGAAGGCAAAACTTCACCTGAGCCAGAACCCTGGGTCAGCACTGTAGAAAGTACCATCAGTCGATCAGTAAATGGCAATCTTCCTCCAGGTGAATGCTGAACTACAAATCTAGTGCTAAAAGGCCTGCATTATTCTTTTCACCTTTGCAGAGCTGTCCTGTGTGCCCTTGACACTCAGACTGATTCAGCTCAGCTCACTTCAGCTATCCAGATTTTGTCACCTGCTTGTCTAGACTCTACCTGGAGCAAATGCAAAGTGAAACATCTCCAGAATCATCCATCTTAATTCGGACAGGTATCTCAGACTGGTTGGAGTTTCCCACTGGGGGTGCCTATCCCTCATCATTCACCATCCTTACTTATACACCGGATAGGGAAGGTGCCTGCTCACTTTGCTCATTGTAGTCCCCTGTACTCGTCATTTCTTGTCCAGTTTCTGTCTGGCACTCAAAGCAGTATTTCTCCTTGGCAAGGGCATCAAGGTATTGTCCTTGGACAAAACAGGCAGACAGCAGTGTCATGGCCAGGAGAAATGACCAAACCCACAGCACTATCAACCAACAACACATAACCTCGGGAGAGGCACCAAGAGGCCCAATGTGGGGAGGAGGCACACACTCAGCACCCCGCAGCTGCTGGGCCAGCACACTTATGCAGTAGAAGTGAGAAAGCTTTTCTGGCAAAAGGACTGGTCTAATTCTATTTTATGTTCAATTACCTTGTTGCATAAAAAAAAAAAAAAGAAACAGCTGGAGTAGAAGATATTTTGGTGTTCAGCATGGAATGGTGCTTTATCATAAATTCCCTGCATAGTACCAGAAATGTATGATCTGCACTTTGAATAAATATTTAACACCTAAATGGGGACTCCAACTTTGATCAGGGATCACACTTGGGAATAAATTGTCATTGCTTTTAAATTGCTGCAGTTAAGCTATAGCAGGTTATATACAGCAGTTATATAAAGCTATATACAAGGAACAGTTTCTCTGCCACCACACCAGGAGCAGAGTATGAGTTATACAACACTTAGACTTAGACACTCTGTCCAAGGGAAACCATATTGCTCACTCCAAGATTTCATATTGGACATTTATACCCTGGGCAAGAAAATGGATTTTCAAAGGAATACGTATTTATTGCTCTTATTCAAACAGAGCATTAAAAATATGGAAGGTATTTTTAAGTCCACATTAGAACTGAATAGCCTTTACTATTCTCTTTCTCTGAACAAAACCATATCAATGATATTGTGAGGTTTAAAATGTTCTAATTAATCCACTGCTGTTAATTGAGAATACGCCAGAGTAGCCATAGTGCCTGTTGTTTAAAGAGCACTGGCACGTGGTAATCAATACCAGTCATGGTCACCAACTCCGGGTCCTTTCATGGCAGTAAACCCCCCAAAGTGCTACTTTCAAACTCTGTTAATTATGTGGGAAAATAACTATTGTGAGGGAGAAAACAAAACAACTATGAAGTTGCATCAAACAACTGTGTTTTGCATCACAGAACTATGTAACCACTTCCAAACCCCTGTTAGGAGCACAAGATCTTTCATCTTTTAGGTATTTTGCATACTCACAAAATAAGTCTTTTGCACTGCAAAGCCTTAGGTCCCAAAGTAACATATAGGAAACAAAATACACACACACACACACACACACAAAAAAAAAAAAGCTTGTCTGTGGTAGAACTACTGAAATATTTTCAGTTTTCACTGGAGAATCAGCACAGTCACCTGCTGTGTCACCAGGATGGTGGTGACACTCTTCATGGTCTGGAGGGGGAAAATGTCACAATGCCACCTACAAGCAGTAAGTTAACATTCTGCAGCAAGATGATGTTCTCCAGATGTCTCTGGGGCCAGCTGAGCTGAGTTCCCAGGGTTGTATGGCAGCCCTGGTGCATCTGCCTGCAACACGGACCCCCAGCCCTCGGGCATGCAGCAGGTCTGATGTGCTGCAGGAACAGTAACCCCCAAGCATTCCCTGCACAGCACAGGGGCACACAAGGTGTAGGAATCCCAGGCACAACCTTGCAAACACAGGACAAGGCAGGTCACCAGGTCAGGTGAGGGTCCCTGCAAAAACAGGAGGCACAGCCTCTCAGCAGGTGTCCTGTGACAGCTTTACATCCTCCTATCTAGGCAGTATTGCTCTGACATAACGTTTGATTTTGCTTTGTTTTCTTTTCCCAGGACCGAGAAACTGCTACGTATGTTGGCAGTTCTACCTACAAACCTGGCCCAGCCCAATTTCTCCTGAAAAGCTTCAAGGAGAGATAGAAATGAGTTAATATGCTTTTTTCTCTCTCCGAACAGAAGATAGGTACAGGCTCAACATGCAGTTTCAGAGGGGGAAAAAATCATTTCCCAATGAAGTGTGTACTTGCAACTGCTCCCCCAAACTCCTTCCAGCCCCTTCAACTTACAGCACTGCAGAGACCACGTTAGCAGAGTTTATGATTTTGTCCATCACTCTCATCCCAGCTAATAAATGGAATTATCAATGGTGATCCTATAACTTTAATCAGGATCACACATCCCAGGGCTTTATCAGATATGAGAAACACTGCCATTCATCCTGGCAAAGGAGGCAAGCCCAGATCCAGAAAGGATTTTAGCTCCTACCTCTGACCAAAATAACACTCTCTAGGTACCTGCATGCTTCAATGGTCTGGCAAGGCTCGTGCTTTCTAAGTCACCTTCACCATTATCCCATTTGCCATTAAACCACAGCCCAGGTGAGGTGGAGAGCAGAGCATCAGGAGTCCATCTGTATGCATAGAAAGGCAGCTTGCAGATTACAGCTTTATCAGGCATAAGTCGAGTATAATGTGTTTTACCTTTGCAAGGTGTAGAATTTAAATCTGGCTCTTCTCTGGTATTTCTAACAGCTATTTCACCATGATGATATCCCATTACCTAGTGCATGAAGCCAGCCTGGAGAGCCCAAAGAAGGCTTTCAACCACACCAGAAAACTTACAGGCATCACAGGATTTATTCCAGTGCCACCTCCCTGCCCCATTGTTCACTGCAAACAGGCTTTAGAAACACATTTGCTTTACACCGGGCTCATTTTTAGCCGTGGACATCTAACCATTAAACTTGACACTTCAGTGAGCAGACTCACAGCCCCCAGGATACTGTATCAGGTGATGCCTAGGAGCTCTGGAGCTACAGAAATCCCTCAAGCCGTTTCCAGCAAAGGAGATGGAGGCATGATTTGGTCACACCTGCCTCCCTTCCAGGGATAGAGACCCCAAGGCTACCTTGCAAAGCACTGGCAGGGCAACCCTGCTCATCTGTGAAGTCTCTTCTAGCAGAGGCTTGCTGCAAGTCCCATCTGTCAAAGAGGATGGAGCCATTTGGGAATGCCACTGGTAACATACTCCAGTTCAGGAACTGTAAGTGTAAGAGGAGCTCCAGGTCTCAGAGGACTTTGGAAAGGCACTGAGTGCTGTCATCCCTGTGCTGAGGCTGAGAAACATGATTTTCTCTGGGCTCAGAAGGAGGGAAGCCTACAGGTTACTCAAACGAAGAACTTGTCAAAGCTGGAGGTCAATTGCTGTAAGTCTCTGCTCATGATAAAGCAGGAAGCAAGTGGGAAAGGAATGACAATATTGGCCTCATGAAGATTTACCAAAAGAGAGCAGTGCCAGGAGAAAATATGAATTTAGTTTCACAAACAAATTCTTTGCCCAGACTAATAGAACCAAAATCTTTTCTTGATGGTTTTTTGCAGTTGGGCAGAAACAGAAAACCTTTCTGTAAATGTTAAGGAGATTCTCTACCCTCCTGCAGCTGCTCAGTTGTCAAGGGTGATAAGATTACATGTGAGAGGGAGAAGAGGTTAAGTATTAGCAGAAAGTAAGAAGCAATGCCTCAAAGGGATGCTGCAGTCCCCTACCAGGTCAGGGGATCAAGTCCAGTGGTCAGTGATGTCCCTTGCAGGACAACACTGCTCTTTTAGACTCCCTCTTCAACAGTAGCTCCTGGAGGCACAGCTGGGATTTGTCAAAATTAAGAGGACTGCAACAGAAGCAACACTGAAATGAAAATAAGCTCAGATCCTGCGAAGGTAACCAAGCTTGGAGGAGCCAGCAAGCACTTTCTTTGGTGCCTGCTCTGCACCAGTGAGTGACCTTACCAGAGAAGTAAGAGATGGAGATCACCCTGGGGAACTGGAGTTACCTGCTGCAGAGAGTGGAAATGGAAAAATGGGGGGGAATGGAAAAATGGAAAGTGAGGAACTCATCCTGCATCAGAGATACTTGCAAACACTTCAGTCTGCCCCAAGCACACACATCCCCTCTTTGCCTGCAATACAGGAGTAAAGAACAATGCCACAAAATCAAATGAGGAAATCCCACCAAATGCCGTGTGGTTCACAGCACAAGTGGGTCCATGGGAGCAGAGGAAGCGCCAAAACGCTGCAGGCAGGTGCTGGCATCTGGGCAGAGGCAGCTGATGCACAGGCAGAGCTCCAATGGCTGCAGACATTGACAGAGCTCTGCAGAGCACAAAGCTCTTCTGAAAGCAGGCGGAGAGAAATGAGAACAGGAATCAATTACAGAAAAACAGATAGAGCTCGCTCCTGCCACAAATGAAAGAAAATTGAAAAACAGTCACAGCCTTCAACAGTAATAAAAAGAAAATGGTTCGGTCTGTGGATGAGAGGCTGAGGGCAGACCTTGCAGAAGCACACAAGGAGAAGGCAGGGCTGTTCGACTTTGCTCTTTGCCAGAGAATGGACACACTGTGGGTAAAGCTTTCCTGCAATTTTCAATGAAATCCTCTAACCTTGTCCCCATGAACACCTCCCCTCTAGAGAAATATAATAAAAACTCAAACATAATAAACTGAAAATACAGGCAATTCTTTGACAGAGTCATCCAAATCACTGGAGGAAATTTGGAAAGATAATTCTTCATAGCAAATTGGGAGGCAGATATATAAAAGATCAGACAGCACAAAATTAGTGGTGTGATCCATCTGATGAGATGCAGATGGCTACACCTGAGCTAATCATCCCAGGTGCTCTGTGTGCTCACTGGAGAGATTTTGTGGCAACAGGGTCCCTGTGTTGTTTCCTTTTTCTCTCCCCTGTGAGCAGTACAAAGCATATGCACAGGAGACGGCATATATGAGTTATGGGGGGAAAATAGGTGTTTTGTTTCATAAGGTGAGAAACGTGATCACATCAGAGAAGCTGTAATGTAAGATACCATGAATGGAAGAGTTTAGGTTTCCTGATTCACCTGCACTCACCTGTGGGACTTTAATAACTCCTTCTGCAAAGAGTTTCTAGACAAGACTGCAAATGGCACATGCACGCATATGTGTCTGTGCTGGTTAGAGGGTGATTGACAATGGATAATTAAAGTGCTGCAACCTTTCTCCAGGTATTTCACTGACTGATAGACAGATGTGTATATGTGACAGAGCACGAAGCGATTATATACATCTAGGTCTTCACTCTTTCTGGTCTTGGCTGCTTGGCAATTTCTTCAAGTTGTCTATGTCTGTAGCCAAGTTTTAATCACTGTTAAATCACACCATATGACTTGTGCTTTGGAGCACTTTGTCAACATCAAAAATAAATATTATTCCTACAAGGAATCCAGCTGGCCTCTAATTAGTTTTCAGAATATATCAATTAAGGTGTTAATGTGCTGTCCACTGATGAAAGCTTCTATGCCATCAGCTTCTAGGAGATCAATACAACTGTATGATATGAAATATCCACCAATTTATTTTCCTGGCAAATGAATCAATATGGCAATTTTAATGGGACCAGTCATTAAATAAATGTTATCAGTCCTGAAGAGGTCCCAAAACCAAACAACGCCAGTTGTATACATTCAAGGAACATTTTCCAACAGTTGTAAACTTCTTTCTGGTACCTGTTATTGCAGAGAAATGACACTTGTGTTAACAGCAGCAAAACCACTACCGTAGATAATCACTGTCCTGAGCTTCAAGTTCTGCATTACATGACAAAGCTGACTATTTTTCTGAGGAACTATCTTCCAGTGCTGCCTTGGTGCCAAAGAGATCTATATGCAATACCAGGAAAAAACCCAACAAAATGGCAAAAATCTGCATCTGCCCACAATTCCTTGGCTATATAATATTTCTGATAAGAGAGTGGCTATTAACATTCACTTCTTTAGAATTTCTGTGTGGCCATCTGAGCAGCACCTGAAACTCCTTGAAGCAAGGTTTGCTGCATTTAAACATCTTTTTGAGACTCATCTGGGTCTGTTCTGTAACTAGGATCATCTCAACTTTTGCTGCATGATACTGGGGACACCTGTGCCCTCAGCAACCAGGCATGGGCTCCAGCACAGAAGCGCCTTGCTCTCAGAATGACACCATCCAGGACAGACAATTAGGGATCATACAAGTGGTTGCTGCCCCATAAAATATCTCTGAGAAGTGTTTCTACCATTAAAGGAAAATCCTGGGAAAATCTCTCATCACCCCTAAGAGCAGATCACAAGTCAGTTCAGCTAAACTGACAGAGGTACAAAACACTACAAGAATGTCTTGGCTGTGTCAGGGCCTGTTATCGCCTGCTATAAAACACTTGTCAAACCAGAAGACGAGCTGAGACAACGGCAGATTTCTTGTGTTGCTGGTAAGAACATATTTGCGTTACTGTTTGCTATAAATGATCATTAGTATGAAATGTTTGAATACAAGCAGAGGAGCAGCAGCAAGTGCACAGGAGGGCAATGATGCCACAGATCAGAGGGCTGGGACCGTGCAAAGCCCAGTATCCACTACATGGAATCCGTTTCCCCTTCTCCTCCTGCTCCCTAGCAATGCCAACTCATTTTGATTTCCAGTCCCTTCATTTCCTGCACTGAAGACTCCAGGGTTTTGATCATGTTTCACATTAACATATTAATCAGAAAATCCCACAGCTGGTCTAAATTGTCACAGCTCCATTGGATTGATAGTGGTAGCCACCAGCTACACTTCTAGACAAAGCTGAAACAACACAAACGTCTCTTGGTCCAGGCAAGCAGGGTTTGTTCCCTTATAAATCTTTCCAAATGCACTTCATCCCAGGCTACTCCTCAGAGGCATGAAATACCCCTCTGGAGACATAGCCACTGGTATCACCCACCCTGTACCTTTCTTCTAGGTGGAGGATGGGCCCAGAAACAGCCTCACCAATCCATGACTTCTGTTTGGCAGAGCCTCACTTGTATTTAATAAATAAAAATTAAGACCAACACCAGAGTGGGGATTAAGATGGGTTTTTCCCATCCATCAAATCAGTCCCTTGTCTCATTCCAAGAGCTTCTGCATCCTTGTCTTGACAAGCATCAGCTTCAATTACAAACCTGTTGTTTGCTCCAGGAGAGAAAGAAAAATGAACTTAAAGTGAGCTCAGGGGCTACAATCAATGCTAACTCAGGCTGCTATTGCCTACAGGAGCTCCAGAGAAAGGTCCTGCCATGAATATTTTCAGAAAATTATCAAATCCACTTCATAAACAAAGGAACTTTCTGGTTTTTCTTCTGAATATAAGGCACCTTTGAATAGCTTCTCATTTTTAACATTACAATGAGTTATAACCCCTTCATGACTCTGTGTAATTACTTTTGCTGTTGAATTGCATATGTATCAAGTGCAAATTCCTGAAAGAATAACAGATACAGAAACTGCTCCTAAACAAAAGGTACAGGCTGGTAAACGTTACCAGTTGCCTTTGCAGTTGCATTTCCACATGCACAGTTATGGTCAAAGTGTACCAGAAAACAGCCAAGTACTTTCCCCCCGTTTAAAAACCATTTTTCCACCAAATTCAGAAAATACTTTTGACAGGCTACCAATAAGTGATGAGACAGCAATCAGTGGTGTCCCAGCTAATGTACAGATTTTTTTGGTCAGTGGTGGTATCTTGCTGAATTCTTATAATGCAGTAAGAAACTTCAAACCATTTCGGCGCACAGCCTGACCTGAGCACGCTTATCTCCCAGTGCATCAATTTACACAGCAAATGGTTCCCTTTCCAATAGCCATCATACAGCCTATCACAATCTGGCTGTTGCTGCTGCTGCTCAGATCAATACATTCAACTGAGAAGAGTTCTTCAAGCAGAATTTGGTTTATAAAATAAAAATCTTACAATGAAAACTGAAATCCTGCCCTCCCCTCCATTGCTGATACAATTGAACCACCACCAAGAAAACAAAAGCAGTACCCCAAGCTGCCCCCAAGACAGCCTCACCTCCTGTTTTTTCTCAGTGTTTTGGCTATATATAGGTCCTTGAAGGCAGCTCCAAGCAGTAAGTGCTGCTCTGTGTGAGCACAGGTGACAGGTCACAAGCTGGGGGATCATTTCTATGGAGTTGGGGTCAAAAGTCCGGCTTTTTTTCAGCAACATCAGCCCTGAGGCCACCTCCGCTCTTAACGAATCAGTGGGAACTTTATTGCTGACCTTGAAGCACAGAAAGTGCCAAACATTTCAGAGTCAACCCAGTGCCTTTCAGATGTTTCAAGCAGTAGTTAAAGCACTTTTTAAATGCAGAGATAGGTCCTCCTCATCCTGCCGTTTTCAAACCAGGGGAGCAGGCTGATGCCAGCACTTCTCCAGGCACTGAGATGCACAAGAGGGAATTACCAGCAGACCCTGCCAAGGCACACAACAAAAACGATGTCATCTTTTGGAACAAAAGCCAACAGCACCTGCAGGATGTGTGCCTAAAAGACCATTGCATCAAGAGCCGTGTTCTCTTCCCAGCTCTGTCACTAGCTCAGCATTCACTTATGGTCAACAGCCCTGCTCACAGGATCCTTAAAATCGTCAGTGCACTTCCGTTTGTCACAGATGGATACCAGATTGGCAAATAGCAGCTGGAACACCTATTTTTAATTTAAATCAGTCATGATTGACAGATTTTCATCAGCATTCATATAATAATGCCCTTCATAGGGTAATTGTCCATTAATCTGATTGTGAGCATGGTTTTCTTAATGATGGGGCAACTCAGTGCAATATATTTCATAAAGTAAAAAATTTCTTTCTCCAATTCAATCATTGCTCCTTTCCATTCATGGTAATTTTTCTTACACTGTGCATAAAATCAGCCTCTTAAGAATGTATATCATCTTCTTGATGAAGCCTCAGTGTTCATGTAGGGCAGCACTTGTCCAGAGGGCACCTGTTGCATCAGAGATGCATTCTGGAGTCGCAAAACAAAATCAGGATGTTCTCACAACAGTTGCCACAGTAGACCAGAGGTCACTCAAGGACAGTAGTCTTGCTAGAGGGAACACTGCATGTTAGGGAGCACATCTGCTCCTCTACTCATTAGCTGCTGCTTCACTGAATCTTACACACTTTTTAGATGACATATAATGTGCAACACTGAGAGCTGGCAGTGAAGAGGTGACAGATTTCTCACTTCAAACACACATGAACCATGATGAATCTGCAAAGTTTTATGTAGTGATAAATTAAACACACAGACAACCAAAGACACCCTCCACAGATAGCCAATTAACACTTTGCAGATGGACTATGACCTGGAGACCTGCCCTGATGATGAAGTATGCAAGGACTAAGGCAGGTGAAGCTTTGCCTCTGGTGAAAGGAGAATACACAACCCTTACCTGGAGCCAGCAACCCCATTTTTCAGGAAAGGTCATCCTCACATGGGCACGTATATACAGGAGCACTGCAGAGGTTTGCAGATTCATCCTCTGCCCTGCATGGCCCCAGTCATCCTTTGAGGGACTCTCAGCCTGGTTTTGAGGGATGTGCTTGGAGAGGGACATGGTAGTGGCTCAGGAAACAAAATCTGATAGCCAGGAAGAGTCAGAGCAGTGGTAAATAGATGCTGGAGAGACTGGACAGCCTGCCCATTTGGTCTGACTGCTCTGCTAGTCCATGGAGGTTCTGCCACAGGGAGGCTGTGGCAGGAGATGAAGATATCTTGCAGGAGTGAAACAGTGTAACAGAGACCACTGCCAAATGTGGGGCAGAGCTGTGGCATCCACGGGTGGGTGAGCTGACAGCCCCTTGCCAGGGAGGAGCATGGGCACTTTGTTGGGCTGCTCTAGAGCAGGCATTGCCTGTTAAATGGGCAGTAGTGCTCAATAACACACAGCAGTTTAGAAAATGGGGAGGGAGGGGACTGAGAACAGGGGAGAGGGGTATTTTAGATGACTTACCATAAGGGATCAAACACTGAGCTTTGTATTTCCCTAATAAAACAGTCAGCATGTGATTTTGTGACGTTCCTGCAGAAGCCAGTTAATGCTGCAGCCACATATGTTAACTGAACACAGAATGGATGCTAACATCTCTGCAGAGCTAAATAGACAAGATCATATTTTCACTTAGTGGAGAAAAACTGCCCCTCTTAATGCTTTGTGACTTGACTGACAGAAAGAAAATTTCCATGTCTGTGCAGGCAGTCAGGAGTAGATGGGGAAAATGATGAATATTTACAATTCAGAGAAGAATATTTAGGTGAGATATTGAATATTACCCAACAGAAATGTGAGTGGAATTGTTGTTAAATGTCTAAGATCTTATATTACCACAGAGAGGGTTGTATTTTGAACATTCAAAATAATTCTGAATACCTAATGCAATGAAAGAGCTCCTGTTAAGCACAGTCTTGCAAAACAGCGTAGTTGGCAGATCACACTTGTCAAATAACCTGAGGGAATTTCACCCTATTTCAGAAAAGACTAAATGACTGCATTAGTACTGGTCACCATGGCAGCCCTGTGGGACAACTGCACATGCCTCTCCCCCATGGCTGCACCCATAGCTACAGCCACTGAGGAGCAGGCAATCACTGACAGCCAGGAGAGGAATGTCCCCTTGTCCAAACCTACCCAAGCCACCTCTGAGAGGCCCAGCCAGGCTTCAGTAGCCAACACAAGACAGTGGCAACACCCTATCCCAATGTCTCAGACCTTCTGGCTTCACTCTCCTTGGTGTTTTCTTACTCCTTGTTCTGCCAAGGGTCTCCCAGAGCTTGGTATTTTCCTGTGCCATTTGTCTTTGTGCAGACCTGATCCTGCTGCAGACACCACAGGATCTGGTGCCCTTCCTTGGCAGAGCAATGATACTATCAAGGTCCCACCATGGTGGGATCACAGCAGCTTCTCAGCCCTGGGCAGAGGGGTTTTGCAGCAGGCTGAAGGTGGCCAAGACCTGCACTCCTATCCTTTGCTTCCACATGAAATAAAGGATAGAAACTACAATCTCAGATGCTTGCCAGGAATAAGAGAGAGCTGAGTGGAGAATTTTACTCTCCCTTGATTTTATTTACCAAGTTTATGGAGAGGAGCTGTTCTTTTAGCCAGAGAATTCTGCATCACTAACAGATTGGTATTGTTTATGCTAAAATTAGATGCTGAAAAAGCAAATCAGTTTGCAAAAAAATGTATCAGCATCTACAAGAAGTGACAGAAAGAGTAAATGGGCTTAATTAGTCACTAGATAAGAAACTAGATTAGCATGTTCGTACATATATTTAAGAAACGCAAGCTCTTAATCCTACCCAGTGCACTTTATTCCTTATCCTGGAGAACTCATCTTTACAAAGATGACTGCTTGAACAGCTGCATGGGTCAAGGACCATCTATCCTAGCAGTCACAGCCACTGACGGTGCTGGATGAAAGTGTAGTCGTAGGGAAGGGAGCAGTGAGGTTTTGCCCTGCACACTGAGTTTCCCCTGCATGCTGGTCCCTTGCAATCCATTTCACTGGCTTTCTGCTAGATGTAAGAATAGAGCAAATGCATAAAGGTAAAAAAAATTGTCAGTAAGAGGCTTGAAAGAAAGCCCCTGGCCCATCCCCTGACAGCTGATATCCTCATGTCACCTCATCACTGCCTTACACTGCAGCACACAGGTTTGCCAAGGGACATCAGCCAGAGCCTTGCGCTTCTGCTTGGGACTCTTTCTCCTCTGTGATAGGGGAGGGAAGGTTTTGGCAAGAGTGTGCCAAAGACAAGCTCAGTATCTCTCTACAATGCTCTATTGGACGTTCTTCTTTTCCCAATGTAGGATGGAGAGATTTATAAAGGAAGATGCTAAAAGTAGTCAGATAAAAGGAAATATAATTCTTTATCTCCTGGAAGATGAAAAGGGCTCATGTGCACCACTCTGTGCATTCCAGACAGTGTTAAAGTGAAACGGGATGCTTGCTGCTCATTGTACCCTCACTGCTTATTTACTATTCTGTTTCTTAATCATGACCCAGTTCTTCATCAAACAACAATCCCCTCAGGTCAGGACCACCAATGCTTAGAAGAGTCCATGTAGGAATTGTGCCATTTATCATGGCCTGTGATTTGTGAGCAAGACATCTGGTTTCCCTTCAGGGAACAGCATCCATCTGCAAACTGACTTGCAGTCATTTCAGTGTGTGGTATTGTGTGGGACAACATCAAACCATTTACTTAATTCCAAGCATTTCTGTGCACCCACTAATGACCATTTCACCCCAACCCAATCAGGTTAAGTTTGCCTGGAACATTTGTTTAAAGGAAAAATACCCTAAATTATTGGGAAACTGGCACAAGGTAACACTCACGAGGGGAATCAAATCTCCCAGCTGGTTGATCATCTGGTGGTAGTAAGAGTATCCCTTTCAAGTCTCCTTGTGGCAGCATATTCCCACTCATGAGCTGCCCTTTTATATACAAGTTAGAGAGCCAATTTGAAACACACTGGCAAGTTTCTGAGTGCAATTGGGACTGTACTGGAATAGACTCACCTCATTGCTAGAGGAAATGATTCATATAAGTATCTGCTTCGAGGAGAGAACACAAAGTTCTCTTAAAATCAAAATCCAGTGCTTTCCACAAAGGACTGGTAAAATCTCCAAATAAATAAGAACTGTGCTTGGGCACAAAAAGCCTGTAACTTACTGAAGTGTGATTTGTTAAGACATTTGTTCTTAATAGCAAGCTCAAATTAGTTCCTAAGTCATAGTCATTATATTTCACTGAGCTCACACAACAAAAACAAGTGGCATTTCAGTATAATCCGATGCAGTTGGTGGGGAAGAGTCACATGAGTATGGCCACTAAGTATAGAGGTCAGAGGAACTGTTTCACTTTAATAAGGAAGTGCAGCACAACGTATGTATGATGGATTTGCAAAAAAAAAAAAAAAATTAGCTAAATTCTATTTCATCTTAAGTGCAATAAGTTCACGCACATCAACACTGGTAACAGCAAGTTCAATTTACAGCCTGTACTTACACATGGGTTTTTTGTAACAGCTTAAGCTTAGCATCAGAGGGACAAGCTGTGCCTGACAGAGAGGACTTCTGCAGCCCCACAGAGGCCATAGCCAAGAATATTATCTTCCTCCAGGATCCCATATGTGATTAGGAGAACAATGTTCATTAGTTTCCTCTTAATGCAGCTGAAATCTCAGCACGGCTACTTCTCAGCTCGAAAGGATTTCAAAAACTGCTCAACGAAACTAATTTAGTTTAATTAAACTTATCTATATTTTATAGACAAAGCACATCTCAGATGATGTGCAAAACTTACAGATAGCACTGACCCAAGAGATTCCACTCCTGGGTAAAGCCGCTAGCTGATAGCCCAGTGTAATTTAAGCAATCATTTTTACATGACTGAATCTGATGAATAGTTTTCTTTGTGAAAAATGGCTTCTGGCCAGACATGGACAAAAATAGGCAATGAACAAGGCATTCTTGGAACAGATCAACTTCTCTCTACTGATTTAATCATAGCAATACCTCCTAACAGGCCCAAAAAGATTTTTCTTCTGTATTAGGCTTTATAATTCCTTGATGTTCTTTACTGACTCATTTGCCTTTGAAGTTTGGGGAGCACTTAATTATAAAAGTGTTCAGTGCTTCATTATAAAATGTCCACATGGTAGAGACTACCTTGATAGCAATCTTTATGATTTACAAAGACGATGGCAACACATTTTTCTGGCATCTAGTTCCATCTTTTAAAGATAAAACTTGCAGATCCTTCTGAGAATAAAACATTAATTTGAAAGGATGAGACTAAAGGAAGAGGAGCTGCAAACACCAAAGAGAGCACTGTAAGAAAGAAATCTAATGAAATGTGGTCCAAAAGTGGTCTGTTCTTACTAAAACTATTTATTTGAAATTGTATGTGTCTTGGAGTTAAGATGTGTTCTGGATCTTCTAGCTTGAAGCACGCTGGGTGCAGGGTTTGGCTCAGTTCTGGTCAAGGTCCCTATCAAATTAACAACAAAAGTGGCTGCTGCACAAGAAAGTGTTACTGTCCTTCAGCTGCCTATCACCAGCCTCCTGCCCAATTCCCAAAACAGACAGCATAAGGAATCATCTGCTCCAGGACAGAACCAACCAGCTCAATTTAAACCTCAGGTTATTAGCCACAGGATGGCTACAGCTGGGGGCAGCGACCTCCAGCATTAAAGCAGCAACATCCTGAGCCACAGTGCCCATTTCTGCAGCAGCTGCAGCCTACCACAGCTCAGTATCCCTGCTATAAGGCACACTCAATCTCTCACAGGATATAAGCATCAATCAGGTCAAACTAGAGAGCAGTGCGATAAAGAAAAATACCCATTAGCAACCTTTACTAAGAGACATTCCTTCTTGTATTTTATATCAGTTTTGTCATATGTATCCAGGATTACAGGAACCCACAGGGTCACTTCAGTATCTTCAGATCTTGTACTATTTTTTATAGCCTCAATTGAATGTTCTCTACCACAGTTCTCTGTTTTTTAATGTTTTGCTTCAGGCATATCTCTCTCTTTATGAGTATGGCCAGACAGCAGACACACCAGTCAATGCTCTAGCTGGACTCAGTCTGTTGCAGAAGGAATAAAAATGATTTTTTATTTCTATTCATACAATATTTAAAGAAAAACACCCTTTAAAAATTTTAATACTAATTTGAAATCTCTTCTGTTAAAACCTAAATTTCTTATACTCTTCACACAATTTAATGTGCTGTATCAATAAGGTCTTCACAAAGTGAACACTGAACAGAAATTTCTATGATGCTGAGGCAAAACAGTATATCTGCAATGACACATTTTATATGCCTCATGAAAATATTGCTAGTTGGACATCTTCAGTAGCTAGCACACAGTGTCAGTCTATTTAACTCATCTAAAAACACCCCAAATTCGTCAATGCTCTCATGACTTTCACCTGGCTTCCAGTTTTCATCCAAAGAGGCTTCAAAGAAATTGCAATAAATTATCCAGTAAACAAATGTCTCTGTTATTTTGTACACAACAAAAACTGATTCTGAATAAAAGCCCACTAAACTATAGCATTATATAAATGCCTAGTGTATGATTTGAAACTCAGCTAAAGGTACTAGATTTAGT
>JAWWLZ010000001.1:43787072-43855614 GCA_035041345.1 Poliocrania exsul | reverse complement strand
TCAGATAGGTAGAATGCAGCATCTGTTAAAGTTTCAATACTAATTCAGCACAAATTGTGCTTTAAATGCTCTTTTTTTTATTTATCTCTGAAGCAATCAGAGAAAAAAGTTCTGATTTTACATGTGCTTTTCAACACCGGTAAACACCTCTTGCTTTTCAGACCAGTCTTTGTTATCTGTACCAGTATCATGGGCATGGCCATGTACTAGTACAAAGCAATTCCAAAACCTTATGTGTGTATTGAGTTGTGTAAACAAGCCTCTGAACAGACAACGTCACAGATAAAATATACAGCATTTATTACAAGTTTCCAAGAAGCCAAGATTTTGTGTAGAAAATAATCTGAAAGATGAGTCCTTTCACGTATTTCTTGACTGTATATTTCCTATAACAAGGAGATTATGAGCACATGCTGACAAAATGCTGGATATAAATAAACAGCACAAATAAGAAGCGGTAAAATGCTTTAAGGATGTGTGCTGATAAACTGAGAGCTACCATAAAATAATTAACATAAGAAGAAATGCAAATATTGGAAAGCTATTTTGGTTCTAGCTTTGCTGTTTGCGCTTCACTGCTAAAATGTTAAATCCATTTTATCACAAACATGCGCTGTACTGTATTTTTCAAGATCAAATAATTTCATTTTGCAAATGTGAAATACTTGTAATGTCAACCTAGAATTTTCCTGGAGAGAATTCTGGACACACAGTTTGTCAAATTTGTTCTTATTTTCCTATTCCTCCTCACCTTTTTCATCTATTCAATGCTTTTGATATGGCTTGCATAATACATGCTGCAGTCACTTCACGGTGTTAAAGAACACTCATTTGGAAATGAAGACGCACCAAATTACATTCCATAGCTTTTGCAAAGAATGAAAAGTGAAAAACAACAAACCTCCTGCATGCTAAACAGAGTTGGTTGACTATAAGACATACAAGAACTACTGCACCAAAACATTTTTGCTGCTGCTCCACTGACACCTCTGAATTTGAACAAATGCGGCTCATTAAGCTGAGGCAGAATAAAGACAAAACTGAAATGGAGCTTTTCCAAAGTGCTCCACTTGAAGGTACCTTATTTATGAACTTCATTTTCTTTTCAATATAGGTAGAATGGTAAGAATCAATGTGTTGCACATGTTGTAATAAGTCTGAAGAGGTTTCAGCAGATAGGTCTCAAATCCCTGGTTTCTTCAAAGGTATAGAAGAGTTAAATGAATGGTCTAACAGAATAATTATACAGATGGGTAAAACTGACATTTTAGAGGAATAAAATAGAAGTCATCATGGCACATTTGTACAAAATGTACTTGACAGTAGTTAACTTTGGAACCTATCCAACACTGAGAGGATGCTGTTTTGGTTGGGTTTTTTTTTAATCTGAATGGTGATTTGAGCATAGCAATAGTGTTATCCTGTGTAAATGTTCAACTCCCTGCACCTTATTGATATTGTGGCTCTAACTGAAGCTGCCCAGAACCACAGTAAGATGGGATCCCCCATGGCCCAGTGCAGAAGAATACACAATCACTTCAGTTACATTCAGGAACAGGTGAGCTTTCTTGACCCTACTGCACAGTCTAACACTCCTATGGAGATCGCCCACAGCAATTTGATGTCACCAAATTAGTTCAGTATCTACCAACTCATTCTTCATTAAATGAACTGACATCTCTCTGCCAGTAATCAACATTCACAAAGTAGGTTTTGAGCAGAAAGCAGACCATTTCCAGTTAGGATTGGCTCAGGGGAAACAGGCTAATTTATTTGCTTTAACCTTTTCTAAAAGGAAGAATAAAACATAGCCATGTGTTCCAAAACATGATGGCCATGTGCCCATTGTTCTCCTAAGTGAAGCTAATCCAGACTGCACCCTAAATCCAAACACTACTAGCCTGTTACAACACTAACTTCTTGCAGCATTTCAGAGCATCAAAGATGTTTTTAAGTGCTAAAATGAGAGTATCAGCTATTAGATATTACACACAGATGATCACATTTCCAATCTAAGCAACTTCTAAAGTCTAGTCAAGACAAAGCACTTGTATTTGAGGATGTATCACACTGACCAGGTTACAGCTCACAGAGAAGCCGAGAATTGAATTCCTTTTGCTCTGTGACTATTCAAGCAGTGTTGGTTTGCAAGTCAAATTTTAAAAAACTATTATCTATAGTGCCCTACCTTTAATCCTGGCTTTGATGATGCTCAAAAGAAGACCAGGCTCAACTGTTCTTAGCTAATTACCTGAATAAGTATAGGCTTTTAAAATAAATCCCAATTATAAATGTTCATTAGCAGAGTGTGAACTTTTTCACACTTAATTTTAAAAATGCTAGCAGGCATCTTTAGGATCAAATTAATTTCTCATGGCTTTGTCACAAGCTGTTTAAGTTTAGGACATTTTTTCTAAAAACACATAGGCCAATTCCATAAAATAAAGGTGCCACTTTAATGGAAACAATATTTATGCTGACTTGTTGACAGAAAACAGTTAGCTATATTCCTAGAAATCAACAGAGAATCTGACAAATGGTGGGCTACTTCAAAATATGTTGAATAAGAAAAAAATCCCACAAGGTCACATTTTTCTTTTAGTCTCCTTGCTGAGAGATAAGGAGAAAACAATAAATTTGAATTACAAAACCCATCTGGAATATCTGAGATAGGCTGTGCTTTCAACAGTTCTTTCTTTGAAAGGACCCTGCACACAGGAGACCTGCCCCCTTTCATTGTTCAGTTGTTTTGTCTGTAGTCTAAGCCATCTCTATTAAATGGCCTATGATTTAAGACCCCAAAAATATATTTAAAATAGAAGGTTATTTTACTTCATCTTAAGAAATCTTTATCCTCAGCCACCTCATGACCTTGTCAATTCACTGTTCAGATGTTGTTAGGTATGAGCTTCTATGCTAGAAAGTCCACTGTGTCTCAGTGAAAAGGTAGCTACAAGAATCAGCTGATGTATTATTTAATTTATAATATTGCAATACTCTAAGAAACATGCTACAGAGTAGGTTTCTTTAATGAACACCCCATTTAAGAAAAATAAATTAAAAACTGTTGCCAGCATGCAACTGGTTTAGGGCAGTTCTGATTAATGTAGCTGCCAAAAGGACATATACAAAAAGGAGTCTAATTTATTAAAGAATATTCAGGACACCATTTGGATGACTGGAGGATGCAGCAATACCTTCAACTGAATACATCTGCATCAAGACGCTTGCTTTACAATTATGTTTTCTCTTTTTTTCACAAAATACTACTCTATAGACCTGATGGTTTTGTATTCTTTTCAACTTAAGCTGACTTTAAACCAGCAAAGTCACAACAATAGAAGAAACAATTTCAGAGGGCTCAGGTTTTTGACATCACAAGAAATCACCTACCAACACACAGAAATTAATCTAGGGATTAACCATTTCAGCTTTTTTCTTGTCTGATAAAATATATAATGGGAAAAGGGAATGATTAAAACACCTGCTCTGTGTATTCACGTAACTGAGATTAGAGCACAGAAAATCTGAGGCAACTGGTTACTATTTTAATTTAAACCCAAACAGTGAGTATCATATCACATCCACAGCAAGAATACCTACAAGCAGTAATACATCAGAAGTGCCACTACATCGACAACATCTTTACCTTTTACTATGTAGAAACAACTCAATTGCTTGGAAACAAAATCTGGATGGCATCAAAAATCCAGCTAACACAGGAATGGAAGGGGCATGCAGTCCCTCCATAACAACCTTGCTGCCATACACTAAAACACTCAGCAAAACATTACCAAAGAAACTTCAGATCCTGCACAAGTACCAAACCCCACAACTATAAAACACCTCAGGAAGATAATTCGTAGTTCTCATGAAAACAAAGAATTTGTAGAGGGACAGTTTCAGAGAATGCTGTACCCCTAATTACAAAGCAATGAAAAAGAAACTCTGATGATTCAGAGGGAAAGAAACAAAAAAATGTGGTGACTGGTTAAAACCTGAGCCCAAGAAAAAATGTACCCATGAGGTATCACTAACAGACTCGAAGTTCTCCTCATCAATATATTCCAATGCCAGTTTCCAGAGAAAGCAGAAAGTCACAATGTCTCATTACTATATTAATGTAAAAGACAAGCAAATAGCTTGCTTTTCATTTTAGTCCTAACTTAATGACCCGATCATGGAAGTCAAACCAATGTATCACATCATGATTCTTTTTAATGCAATTTACTGATGCAGTTTTTTAAAGCCTCTCTAACCACTTGACCATGGAAACAGATGTCATTGGTATGAATTATTTTAATTTACTTTTTAAGACCATTTTCAGCTAATAAATCAACATTGTTGTGTAGTGAGAGCTGTTTGACTACTATTAAGTTACTCTAAAACAATTTTTTGTACAAGAACACATAACACCTGAAGACTGATTTGGAAAAAAACCAGCCTGCTACTGTCCAAACTAGTACTTACTATTGATTTCTGTAAGGCCTATTTGTACAATATAACTAGAATTACAGATGATACTTCCTGCTCCTTCAGTAAGTTGGATGGTTGTTGGCATTACAATATAGAAGTAGTTTATCACCAGCTTTTGATGCAATTTTCTAATAGGCATCTTGTTGTATTTGCTTACAAATATCATACTTGAAATGCATGTATTATAACAACAGAAAAATCACAGCTGTCATGGTTGATGGGCAAAAACTTCTGTGCTGACATCTTCAGCATTTTACAGCTGTCTAAGAGGAAAAACTGACTGCAAATATTTCCACTACATGATGAGAGTTTCAGATGAATAGCTTTAGCAGCTATAGATCTAATTGATGTTTGAAGCTGCCAATAATTAAAAGCCAGGAAGAGACTAAAATGTTCTGAAAAGATGCTGTATGATTTTGTTGGATAATGAAACATATCAGGGCAAGTAGCTCGTTCTTTTCAACACTGTTCATAACACTATTTCACTCTAGTTTTGAGCTTGTGACAAACACTTGAGCTAAAAGTGCCTTTCTAAGGACAGTACTATATGAAGATAGCTTCAAAGATGCTGGGCATCTTACTACCAAGGGTCATTATAGAGATCAGTATGCAGAGGGATAAGGTACAGGTACTAATCAAAATCACCACAAAGACAGCAGATGAAAAACACAAACAAAACCAAGCCAAACTTGAAACTTCAATTTCTTGCTGCGTGTTTGAAACTATTCTCTTGTGCATACTTTGGATATAACATTACACACTTTTCACAATGAAAGTAGCTGCAGTTTGCTTTGAGGCCTAGATGATATACACTAAAAAAATTATAAAACTGCAGGACAATTTATTTACAATGTAAACACTTCACCATGGCCAAATCCTCTTTGTCCAACAGCACACATAATTAAAAAATACTCTCCTTTTATAGCGATCTGTAAAATTATAGAATCTGTAACAATCTGAAAACAACTTCAACTGACAACTGGGTTTGAAATGCAATGCCTAATGAATTATACAGGGACTTATCTTTCAAATGTCTATCCGAACAAACAAGACAGCAGATTTTCTTCAGCACCCAGAAAACTCATCTCGTGGATTTGTAGCAATGAATTAAGTATGTCAACTCCTTTTTAAGCAGAGCTAATTAACAGAATTCACCTTTCATTTGGTGGATCAGAAGTAACCAATGTTATCTGCACAAATCTCTCACTCTTTGTCTACATTTAGGTATTTTCCGAATGTTTTCAGTATCATTGGTGTTACCAATTATGAGAACAGTACAGGGTGTACAAGAGCATGAGCTCGCAATGATCCCTCACTGAGTCCCCACAAAGTGCTTTCAACACACGGCAATCAGAGCAGACCACTCTCAGAACAGCGATGGCTGAGTAGCCTTTAAAGAACAAACATGTTCGCACAGTATGACCTCCAGCTTACTGCTGACCTATGTCCATAAGGCAACTCTCTGAAAGAGAAATCAAAACACAGAAACCTATCTTTTCTGCCATTCACTGGCAATAGAGGGAACTGGATGGAATTACCCCACAAATACACTCACTGGAAAATTCCTTTTTGTGATGCAACACTATGACAACAAAAGTCCTTTCACCAACTGTTCAGGGCATCAAACAGTTGAACACTTCTGATCAGCTTCTGATGAATTATCTTCAAAGTTCATAAAGAATTTGTCTTCCTATCTTGAGGCTAAAACAGTGGATATGGCCCTTCTGCCAAGGGACAAATCTGAACATCCTGGCCCTATAAACCAATCTTAAAGACATTGCAACTTTTGATAGACTTCAAAAAATTTTTAACCATACGTTTTTCAGCATGACACCTTTTGGTTTTCTGTAACCTCTGTCTGAGACACAGTTTGTCCTTACAAATACAACAAACCTAACTGACAGAATTCAGCATAAATTTGTTGCTTGTAAGATCATTCAGACAGCTTCCCAATCTCAATTTTTAACTCTTCCAATTTTAGCTCTTTCTTTGCTTTACATCTCTCAGCTGGGACCTTGTACTGGGTTTGCATAGCAAGGCTTTGGTAGCAGGGGGAGTTACAGCAGGGGCTTCTGTGAGAAGCTACTAGAAGTTTCCCCACTGCATGACAGAGCCAATGCCAGCTGGTTTCAAGACAGACCTGCCACGGGCCAAGGGTGAGCCCATCAGCAACGGTGGTAGTGCCTCTGGGATTACATAGTTAAGAAGGAGGAAGAAAAACTGTGCAACTGCAGCTGAAGTGAAAGAGAAAAGAGACCAAAACTCCCCTAGTTTTGTGAAATTTCTAATTCCGCTCTGCAAAATGTTGTTTGCACAGCACAGCCACTGAACAGCATGGAGTCCTGAATCGCTCTGTTCTACTACGTATGGTCTAGTAGTTATAGAGACTAGTGTGCCATGGGTTAGAAGTCATACATTAAACTACACTAGACATTTCAATACGATGAAATGGTAAAGATCCAAGATTTTGGGGAGTTAGAGCCAAGGTTTTGCAAGTTTGACAGGTCATGTCACTGAACAAAGAAAAGGCAGAAGTCCAACAGTGATGAAGACGCTTCAAGACCACCTTGAGGGATGAAGTCAGGAGACTACCACCCAAATTCGAAGCCAAAAGGAAAGCTCCGCCCAGGATTTCGTCCAATTATTGATATGGAAATTAGAGGGTGTTAACTGTGAACTTAAGGCTATAAATGGCTTATTTTACATAAATGAGTTAGGCAAGTTTTTGCCCAGTATGAACTGGCTTGCCTCCAACGTTGTTAATAAATACCTTGCTGCTATTAGAATAAACTCTCTCTTAGCAGTTTTGGGTTTTTTTTCTGGCGTTTTCACTTATCATGAAGAGAGAAGCGATAAAGATGTGAGAGCCAAAGCCCTGCAGATGTCAAGGTCAGTGAGGGAGGGGAAGGATGTGCTCCAGGTGCTGGAGCAGAGATTCTTCTGCAGCCTGGGGAGGAACCCAGGTTAGAGCAGCTGGATGCCAAAAGGAGGCTGTGACCGCATGGGAAGTCCACACTTGAGCAGGCTCCTGACAGGACCTGTGGCCCCATGAAGAGAGGAGCCCACGCTGAAACAGGTTTGCTGGCAGGACTTGTGAGCCCATGGGGGACCCACACTGGAGCACTGTGCTCCTGAAGGACTGCACCCCATGGAAGGGACACAGTTGGAGCAGTTTGTGAAGAACTGCAGCCTGTGGGAAGGACTCAAGTTCATGGAGAACTGTCTCCCATGGGAGGGATCCCATTCTGGAGCAGTGTGAGGAGTGTGAGCAGTCCTTCCACTGAGGAGGAAGGAGAAGCAGAGTCAACATGTGATGAACTGACCACAACCACATTACCTGTCCCGCCTTGTGCTGCTCAGGAAAGAGAACTTAAGTGAAGTTAAGCGCAGGAGGACAGAAGGGCTGGAGAGAAAGTGTTTAAAGTTGGTTTTGTTTCCTCCTTATCCTACTCTGATATTATTGGCAATGAATTAATTTTTCCTAAAGTTGAGTCTGTTTTGCCCATGACAAAATTGCTAAGTGATCTCTTCCTGTCCTTATATCAACCCAGGAGCCTTTTATTATTTTTTCACCCCCCTGTCCATGCTAAGGCTGGGAGTACTAGAGAAGCTTTGGTGGACACCTGGCACCCAGCCAGGGTCAACCCACCACAAGCATTTATGTAATTTCACTGGGAAAAATGCAACTATTTAAAGCAAGAAAATATCGTATGCACAGTGCAGTGCTAAGACATGAGTTCTGTAAGAACAAGCACGTGGCACAGTCATTTTTTCAGTGCCAGATTTAGTTACTGTCTCCTATCTGCTCACTTCCTACTGACTGAAATCTCCAAGGTCTAACTCTAGAAGTATAAAGATTAGAGGCAGAAACCAAAACTCAGTAGATGATGTTCAAGGAGTAGACAGGTCCAAAGGTATTTGAGGATCCCTAGGCAAATTTCCCACACAAATTGCTACTAACCCAAACACAAGGTCAGGTCAGCTGAGACTTTGCCCATCTACACCTTGACAACCTCTAAGAAGAAACCTTTAGTCCTCCTTTGTCCCTATGCTTCCAAGAACCAAAACAAGAACTGCATCTCCTTCTGCTTCCCAAAGATTACCTTGCTAGTTTTAGACACTGAGATGCTCCTTGTTATGATGCTTGGGTTTGGCATGATGTTTGTGAGCATTGTGTTATTGAGAAGCTCCTAAGCATGGAGTGCTACTCATCTTTTTCCTCCTGCCTTCCCTTCAAGAACATCCTGTGACCACCCTCAAATTAAGTGCACTGCCTAGCCAGGACTTCATGACTCCAGTCACACCATAGCCCTGTGACTCTGCTGCAATCTGCAATTCTGCTTGTTCCCCAAACTGCAAGCATTAATGTACAGAGCTTGGATAAATGAAGGGTTTTATACACACTCTCTTTATTGCAGCTGTAACAGAGCACAGGAATAACTACTCCAAACCCCGAGCACAATTTTCTGGTGCGGTACAAAAGCAGGCAACAACTCTCAAAATAAGATATAAACTAAGACTAACCGGCATCTGCAGATTTGTGTTATTCATGCAATCACTGAATACACTTATTCAGCTTCCCTTGCTATTGCAAAGGAAACTAAAAACTAAGCTCTAGAAGTATAAAGTATGTTCTAACCAAAGTCTGACAAATGACACTCTGGGAAAGATGCATTCACCTACAGCCACTGCTTTGAGAACACCTCACTTCCCAGCACTCACTCCTATCATGTGCTCAGACCTTGATCCTCACCTAATAGTTCACTGGCCAAACCAGCTCAGGGATTACTATTCCATTTGCACTTCTCACCAAGGTAAACTAAACTTTATTCCAGTTCAATTTTTTAGAGGATAACAACATCACAGAAATGGTGGCAAGTCTCAACCATGCATCCAAAACCCAATACCAGTGAACTTGAGAGGTCTTCTAAATTAAATCTGACAACAATAGAACATAAACAATTTTAAAAACTAAATCAGAATAATGTAACACTAACCAAAGTGGACTAGCTTTGGTATTATTCATAGAGTTATGCTGCACAGCTGTTTGGGAAGGATGAATTTCATAAACTCTATGCATTTCCTAAGTTAGTAAATACCTTGAATAGTTATAATGACCCTTAGCACTACTTCTGTAGATATGTGATCTGATAGAATATGAGGTGATGGGAAACAAAAAATGCTAGACAACTTTGGTACTTTTAACACATGAATGAGCAAAGCAAATGGACTGTTTGAGATTGCCATTTATTATGAAAACTAATGATCTTTATGAGCTTTCATCTTAAGCAGCTGCTCATGTAATCATGTAAATATAAGTTGATTGTGATTGCAATTAATTAATTGTCCACCCACAATTTCTCTTGCTCAAAATTTTGAAGCCTTGGCAGATTGTCCAACAAGGATGAAGAGAAGAGAGCAATATACTAGTATAAACCAAGTCTAATCCTATTACATGCTGACAACTGCCTTACTTAAAAATGCTTAACTTACCTTTCAACCAGTGTACCTGTTTGCTTTGCAAAACTGCTTACAAGACAATTCTACTTTTTTTTTTTTTTCAGTATTTTCCAAAAAGCACAAGGAAGATCAGTGTCAATCTACTGTGAAAGTGAAGAAACCCATTTTTGAAAATATGGGACCATTTTTTCTCCCATGTCACCAACAGAAGGGCACTTGGTGACCTCTCATTAGTCTAAATGGTCAGTTGATGATATTTGTTACCTATCAGCACAATGGCAGGAAAGTCCTGGACAACAGAAGTCCAGAACTAGCACAAACCCCTGTAACTACAAGGTCCTCTTCTCAGTTGCTGTTCTAAATGTAAAACAAGACATCTCTCATCTGCATGGGAGAAGAGGAAACGTAGCTCAATCCTTTTGTTGAGCCAAATCCCCACTGTGTCATGTAGAGAACCATAAGGTTTATTTCAGAATGAGTTGTACCTAAGGGACTTGTCCCTATGAAGAATAAATAGCTGTACTTTCTTACTTCAGCTGGTTAGGAAATGTCTTCTTATCTCCTCTCACTTGTCTTCCTGCTCTATTTACATCATGCTTCTCTGAGTTTTTCCTCGTGTTTTCTGACTTCTTTCTACTGTGTCCCTTCTAAGCTGAGGAGCACTAGAACGGCACATAATTCTGAAGTGCACTGAGGTCCCCTGAATTTACACCTCACAGAGAAAACTTAAGAAGGAAACCAAAAAACCCAACCTCACAACAGAAAAAAACCCACAACACAAAACCAACCAGGCATCATGTGAGTCCATGCTAGTCCTAACACAGCTTAAAAGAAACTTTACACATCACAATTTCTAGTTCAGAAAATAACTTGGGTTTCCTGGATCCATCTCCTCTTCACAGAATAAATCAAGCAAAGAATGGAACCTGAGTATTCTGGGATATATTGTCAAAAGACAAAGAAGTTGGGGGTGGGCGGAGTGGGGAAAGTGTGACAGAGGAAATTTAAAAAAAGAGAAAAAAATCAGTAAATGTTACTAAATAAGGATGTTAGCAACAGGCCAGCTCACAGTTTATGTGTAGCTGTTGTTTGTCAAAGGATTTTTTCATCCATTTATCTTATAGATGGCATTCACACCAAGGTGAAATGTACCAAGCAAGTGAAAACACTGAATAGCTGGAAAATACATATCTCCTTCACTCCTTACTACACACTAAGCAAACTCTGAGCTGAGGATCTGGCTCAGCTGAAAGTGCAGCCAAGCAGAGAGGGGGAAAAGGGAGTCATCATTTCTCCTCACCTGCATCACTATATTTATACAGCAAGCGACAAGCCCTGACAACTTTAATTCTGGCTTTTCTTAGCTTACAAGTAATTAACTTTGAACTCTTACTGATGTTCTTTTACTAAAAGGCTTCTTGTGGGAAGATAAATGTGTGCAAGGAGTAATTAGAAATTAAACCTCTTTCAGCTCTCCCTGCAATAGAGGAATGGTGCATCTGGAAAAATCAATGATTTTTTAGCAGCCCAGCAAAGTATTAGCAGTATATATTTATTTGAAGGAATATCAGAAAAATGAGACCTTACAGAAAGAAGAAAATAAAACAAACACAAAACTTTTCCTTAAAAATACTAAGCACATTTCCCAAAGCTCCTAGATTACGCTATTACCTTTCTTCCTGCTGTTCCCCATTGCTTCTGCTCTCTGTTTCCACTCAGCAGAAAGTAACCAAATAGAAGCTGAAGCAGCTTAAATTTAACTCCTTCAGGAGAAACAGAAAGGGGGATAAGGAAACAATAAGAGATAAGAAACCTAGAAATCAAAAAATTTCTTAGAAGATGAGAGGAAAAAAATCCCAAGAGTGAAACAAAACATTGGGCCTTAAGGACAAGAAATCCTGAGGGAGTCAACACAAAAACCCAGGTTCTAATGAATTCCAAACAGAAGGTGGTGCTTTTTGTGGGTGAAGTATGGGCTTGCCAGATGCCCCATACAGTTTATTAAATAACCATACATATCAGTTACTAGTCTGGCATTTCCTATTAACAAACCCCTTGGTTTAACAATGCAGTTCATAGTGTGAAAGAAAACTTATTATAATCTCTGCACACTGTGGTTCAACAAGGGACACCACATTACTCCTGATCTAGTACATTTGGCAAAGGAGGACTGACAAAACACTAAATCCTTAAAAACTCTCTGGAAAAAAAATGTATTTGAGAGAGCCATTATGAGCTTTTTCATTCTCTTTTAATGCTCACATAAGATTCAGCATAAAGCAACTGCAGTCTTGGTGACTGCATGATCCCAGAGCATTCTGAAAAAAACCCAGCCATTAGAAGAATTTCAAAATGTTGGCAACTTCAGCATTATCAGTCAGAATGTAGATAATGGTTTTCTGATTGCACAAATCAATTTTCATCACTAGTAGCAATTACGGCTGCTGAGAGTAGCTATAGCAGACTACACACAATGTGCAACACAGTCCAATAAAAACAGAGGGGGATGCCGAGAAAACAGAACTGCCTAATTTAACAGTAAATACCATTACTTACTGCATGAGGATGTCAGCATCATCAAAACACATCTGAAAGATTATCCCTGCTCATCAGTCAATTAACTCATCCTTAAGAAGATCATACCTGAGATATACAGCAAAATAAGAGTTCCTGCATCTGAAGTCTATAATCTAATAAAGTTTCAAACACATAAGGAAAGCTGCAAAGTGACTTAGAGTAATACCAGAACAAACCAAGGTGCAAAATAAACAAGTTTGAATAGTCTGGTACAGCTTACTTGTGAAATGTAATCATCTGCATAATATTTATACAGACAGAATTGAGGCATGTGAATACACCTGCTTTTCACAACAGAACAGAAAAAGATCAACCAATCCAGAGAGAATCTCCTCTTCCTAGATAAAAGCTTTGTATGAAAGCTGCTGCACATCTTAGATCATTATGTCTGGATTGTCTGGCATTTCCCACTTCTTCAGGATTATGGGTAGGTGGAAAAGAGAGTGAAGATGTCCAGAAGGCAATTCTGAACAGTGCTGATTATGGCATCAAAGGACTATGGTGAGGCAAAGAGAAGAACACCACACTAATAAAAGACAACTTGCTGCTCTAAACGTGTACAGAACACAGCAAATGAGCTTCAAGTAAGAGCTTTAAATTTTGTGCTTTAGAGGGAGAGAAATTTCAAATACTGATTGTTAGACACTATTGACCAGTACCATGGTGCAGATAAACAAATGAAGCACCACTACAATTAATTTCATATAGTGGCCTGTTTGCTAAGACGAAAATGCCTAAAGAAAGTTTTGTAAGACTTAAGAACATCTTTTTTTTTTTTCTTCCTTTTTTCATACTAGCGAAGTGCAGCTCCAACACTGTCTATTGACTCTTACTCCTTGGCAGAGTCAGGCAGGGTCAAAGCACTCAGACAGGGACTGTTGAGTGGGGTGTTAAAACAGTGAAGAAACTAAGCAAGAAATTTTGGAAGCCAAGAAGAAATGATGCTGCTAATTTACATATAAATTCCAACTCACACTGTAGTGGCTAGTTATATTTAAATGTGCCGTATTTACAAGAGATCATATTTAAAATCAAGTGCTTACATATTGATAGACAGTGATCATAAAGCTAAGTCCCAGTACTTTGTTCTTCCCCTATGTAATTTTACAGAACATGGTGATACACATAGTGAAAACATTTCATTAGTGCTGAAATGTAAATCTGAAGCTCATCTGGAAAGGTGTTTGCCCCTTATATACATGCTTGCACTTGGCAATGCACAAAGAGTTCTTGTCTGGTTTCTTGCATACCTACTGCTTTTCTAGATGCATGTATTAAGTTGGAGTATGTTGCCTGAATTGATGAAGTGTGTATTCAAATGGAAAAATGGATATAACCTTGCCAAGTGGGGCCTAACCATTAGTCTCAGAAAGGTGTCTGTGCAAGACTAATGGAGCTCTTGAATTGCTTTCCTTGTGTTCTACTACACTGCCATATGCACCTGATGGGTGGAACCCTGCTCCCAGTATCCCCCGAGACAGGCAATGAGGAAAAATGAAGCAACTACGTACCTCCCTTGTTCAAAGGAGAGACAGCGCTGAAGCAGCAACTGAAGTAGCCATTCAGTTATTTACTGAGGCCCACTCAAGAGCTTGGGGGTCATGGTGACAAAGCATCCCTTAATTCTACAACTACCAGGAGTTATTTTTAACTACATGATACAAATAAACAATTACAAACCCACATAATTCAAGTGAAATGCATACTTATTTCAATTTGCAATCTTGCCATTTTCATAGGCTAGGCTATTAATAAAAATAACAACTAAGGGGTTTTTTCCCCCCTCAAAATGCCAAAAGATTATTAATTCTGAAATAAAATCGTGTAGTCTTTAACATGCTCAAAGCTCTAGAGCTCAGCAGTTGAAGTCTAAGATGGCTCCAAAGTTCTGTTCCAATGCTATCAAACTTACATGGACATTCTAGAAACAAAAAGTTTCCTAAAGAATAATGAATTAAACAGTGTAATCATCCTAGATTCTACTGGAGAAATTTCATCAGTGTTGCCCTAGAAATTCAACATCATTTGCAACCAAGTAAAACAACCTTTGTGTCCCCTGCTACACCAGAAATTTTGTTACTCTGCTCTTGCAAAACCATATTATGTCTTTCATCCAAACATCCCCTAGAACTGCAACACACAAAAATAATAAAAAAACCCCAACAAGTTTGAAGAAAAGGGAAGTTTTTTTCTCTTTACCACAAATGTGAAATCAAACAAAACAAAGCACAGGGTACAGATATATCAGGCACTGTAATGAAGGTGCACTTGTATTGATCCACTGTGCATCCATCTCATCCCAGCAGACCTTCAGGGAATAAGAGTATATGCAAGGTCCACGGTCCCACTACTGTGCTTCTGCCAGGCCTACAAAGAAATCACCTCAGTGACTGGTAAAACATCAGGTTTTGGTGTGTAGAACAGCAAACTGTCATCACATACCATGTATGATTAAAAGTAACAGTTGTGAGCACTATACTCCAAAAATTCAACTGCAATAGCCATGGCCAATTAGTTTAAATGGTCAATCTGATAAATATATTTCAAATCCTCAGTGTGCTCGTGGCTGCAATAAAAAGATTCATAGAAGTGTGCATAATTGGCAAATCAATCCATCAGAATACTTTTTTCTTACTTGCTTCGGGTCACTAGACAGAAATCCTGGTTTAATCATACAAATACTTAATTGCAGAAAAGACAGGATTTATAACAGCTTTACTTAAAGCAATTTAGTTTTTATATTAATTGGAACCATCAATATGATATTTTCAAAAAGCAAAATACAGGTAACATTTCCATACAGGCACATAATACCCATTTTCAAATATGAACATATATTATAGAATACATTGATTCAAAATACAAGTAGTTCAGAATCAGCAATTAATTTTCCACTTAACAACTTGACCTTGAAATCACGATTCTGCCTTGAGAAACCTATTTAAAATTACTAAATTAGTAGGTTAAAATGTTGATATCCCAAATTACTGTTTATTTACAGAGCTTCTCAAGGCAATTCAAAACATTACAAACAAACTTGCAGTGAATAAATATAGCTACTTTCAGCTTTCAGGTATGCATACAGAACATAGTTAACAAACCAGAACTCTTTCTAAACCAAAGTTACTGTTACAGTTTTAAGAAAGAAATCTAACTTATTAAAAGGGATCAAATTCACATGGTAATTTCATTTGTAAGCTTCCCACACTAGAAATACTGGAAGATTTTATAGGTGAAAAGAAGTATCATTGTCTATTTTTCACTGATGGCTGTGGTTTTCAGAATCAAGGATAATTACTGATGAAGAAGAATTTTTAGTCCTTTGCAACTATCAAATAGCAGTGACAAGATGTAGCCTGTCCCAAGACTGTATCAGAACAACACAACCCTCTCCAGAATCTCTACATCCTCCAGACCATCAGATGATATAGCCCTAAAATGCTGCTCCAGCTCCAGAAATCAGAGAGCGCTAAAGCAATGGCTCCTCAACACTATCCATGGGAGAGTCATGAGAGGTGATACAGAACCAATGCACCTTCACTATTAACCATCAGAGTGCAAGGCAATACTGGGGTATTGCCAACATTGGTTCCAATACTGGGAACCTGTTCTCATGGGAGGCACAGGCCAAATTCATCCTTCACTCCTGTAAACCTCTTTTCCACACCGAAATTACTATTCACATCCACACTGAATCTAGCACCTCCAGCCTAAACAGGCTGTGGGCTATATGTCAAGAGCTGTCAGGTAATAGAAATCCAGTAACTACAGGAATGATACACAGTGGATGCAGAATTTTCATCGTATTTTGAAGTGTATATTTCTCCCAGTGGATTATTAGCCATAGCTCCCCAAGGAATCTGACTACCCCTTTCTTGTTCAAGTTTTTTCCACACAATGCAAAGATTTCTTGAGTTACATTTGTCAAGTATATTTCAAAACCATTGGAGGATGCTGAAGATTGAAATAAAACGTTAGGTTTAAGTATTTTCCTGGTTAAAGTCTCAACAGAGAATGGCACAAAGTGTAGAAAACAAAATGCTGTAGTGATATGATAAAGACAGATATCGATGCCTGAATCTGGCATATCTAAGTATATGCCTCCTGCTCACCCACATATATTTTGTAGAAGCGCTCACATAAATCCTCTCATAACAGTAGAAAGATTCCTAACTTCGTTATGACTCTGAAAATCTTAAATTATATATATATAAGTATATATTTTGTAAAGTCTTATACACAAGTACTAATTCCTGTGGGAATAGTAAAATACATTAGGGAGAGAACAGGAGAGGAAGGGAGGACAGGAGAGAAGCTAAAGCATATTTATGATCCTGCTGCTTCTGTTGATCTTTTAATGCTCTACAATTATTCATCAAGAATCCATTCCTATGAAAAAGTGCTCCTGACAACCGAGCACTTGGATTTCTTCCAGAACTCAGTTTTCCATCCTAACAAAAAACCTCATCCTCAATGTTGTCCGAAGAAAACAGAAAAACCCTCTCAGTAAGGAGTATGTGTTCAAGCTGAATTTCCTTAAGTTTTCAACAGGTTATATTTTTCTTACGGACTTTGAATGAACAGCTTCTGCTCTGCTAGTCAGCCCTTTTTCAGTTTTTTCTGTTTTGCTTTGAACACCAGCATGGTACAACTGCTATAGGATTGCCAATGCCTGAATCAATGCACCAGACTGTCATGACTGAGCAAGTTTTACCTCCTGGCACTGCTTACAGATGGTGTCCAACCTATTTCTGCAAGATACCAATGCCTTCTTTTAGGGGCTAAGCATCATTTCTTGACTGATGTTGGGAGCTGAATCAAGGATCACAAAGCACATCAGTGCTGGGCTAATGAACAGCATATTCTGACTCCTGCTCTGCTTCCCTACCTTGAACACAGACCTGTTTAGCTGCTCCCAGAAAATTCCTTTCCTATAAAAACATTACTTTTGAAAGAAACCAAAACCTTCCTCACTTCATAATTCTTAATGTATGCATAGTGCCCTCAGGCATCAGAATAGCAAAACACTAAACTCACAAAGCAGAAATACAGTCCTGTTCAGCTTCCTTGCAGCTAACAGTTGCTTGCAGGGGAAGGACCTTTAAATGCTGGTTGAAACCTAAAAGTCCTTCATGCTGACTAAGGAATCCCTCCGTGATAGATCCTGGAAGCAGAAGTGCAAAGCTGCAAGTGCAGTCCTGCAGGGTGCAGGGATGTCCTGCCTGGGGTCAGGGGCCTTCACCAAGTAACACCCACCTCCTGCCTCAGAGGAGCTGTCCACATTGCTGCTGCTTCTGCTCAGTGTTTTACTTCTTGGTCAAACTGTCTAATTTTTTCTAGTCTATCTTCAAATAAACAGCATCAAAATTTGTTTCAGGGCTTAAGGACTGAAATTTTGTTAGTGCTGAGTGAAGACAAAATATGTGCTTGCTTCATCTTAAAATACTGCAATTGTAAATACCCAATTCTCCAAAAATGTCAGACAATTAAATATCTTATGACTAAAAAAATCCCAAATCCCCTAAAGTTTCAGGTTTTCCTCAATAGGAATATATGAAATATATTATATATTTTTATCTGTTTTCACAGCCTTTTGCACTAAAATGCAATTAACAGTCATCAATCCCAAGAAAGACTTTCTCCAAAGCATCCTTTAAGAGCCTTCACTTCTTACCCAGTTTATTTATTGCATGAAGATTTATCCAAGGTGGAGTCAATAACACTGCAGCTACCTACTCATCTAATCTCCTGCTCAAGCACACTCAGCAGAGCGTGCCAGAATTTGGTTATTCAATTCTAGTTGCAGCGAGCCTGCCCCATCCCAGCACGGCAAGGCTGAGCAAAACCTTCCCTGCAATTACTCCTGCAGCACCAGAAGAAGATGCAGAAGGTTGCTTTCCACTGTGATTTTTCTTTTCTGTTGGCACACAGCAAAAAAATAAGCTGCACTCAACGTAAGACATGAAAACTTGGAAATGAAAGGAAAAAAATGTAACAATTTAAAATGGAGATACTCTCCACACACCCAAAACAATACCAGAGTATAAAACTGAAGGAAAGTGTTTATTAAAAAGGGTAGGGCATAAGTTAGAAAATTATAGAGAGAGTAAATAAAAATATCAAGAAGTCAAGATTCCTGGCACAGGAAACGGATGAACATGTACAGCACAGAGAAATCCCAAAACTAAAAGTATCACAATCCAAGAATCTAAGATTAAGACTAAGATTAAATCTCACAAATGTATGGTTTAAATGATGAAAATAAACAAACTGTAAGACATTAATATTAGTTCCAAATAAATTCCCTTTTCATTTTGGAAAAAACCCCAGCATACACTCAGAATAACATGCCAGGCCCTGTCCTGTCAGCAACAGGGCACAACCAACAACACAACAAGAAGAATTACACTAAAGCAGAGATGCAAAAGTCATAACTACAGAATCATTATTTAATATTAGAATAGGAAAATAAATTGCTGGTTTGGTCATGTCAGACCCAGTGGGCTGTGCACTAGTGAAAGATAGCAAGCAATACTTTGTAACTCAAGGAGTTCACAACCTGAGAGAGACAGTCAACCAACCAAACAAGGGGAATAAGCAGCTAGATGTGGAACAACAAATTATGGCCACAGCTGCTTTGAAGTGACTGGCTGCTCATTACTGTTGGTCGAGTCCTTTCTTCCAGCTGCTAAACTGCATTAATATGTCTAAAAATACCTTTTCTGCTTTTTTTGTTCTCCTTACTGCTTTCTCTTTTAAGAAAACACTATTAATTACCAAACAAGTTATGTATGGCAGAGTAAGTGGGTCACAAGCCATATTATGAAAGTACTAGTAAAAATCCTAACATTTTTGAGCTCCTGATTTAGGGAGCATGTATTTTCTAAGCTAGTTTCTGTTCCAATAGCTTCTGTGTTTTAATGTTTCCTTCTCTTTTTTTCCCCTCGGTATCACATAGGAGCTGCTTGAGTCATATTGCACAGAGTCTGTGGAGAGCTGCAGCTACAATGGCTTCATCTCTAAGATTCTGTGAAGCAGGGAGTGTTCTTAATTAATTCCTCAGACACCCAGAAGACAGAAACTGGCACCTTTATCTACTGTCTACTGCTCCCTTCCAGTTCCAGGCGTGAACAGTCCAGGTCCAAGCTGGCAGCTTTTCCCAGAGGAAGCATTTTCCCTGAAATAAGCCCCACCGAAAATGACAGGACTCTGCTGCACACAATTCTGGCAAAGAGTCTCCAAACAAGAGAAAAAGCCCAATAGCTTTCATCAAGGAGACATGTCAGCTCCTGAGGCTTGCACCCTCTTGCAGAGTGAGCTAAGCACTTCAGGAGTAAAATGAAGTCAAAGGAACAGCAGGTTTGCACAGCTGGTACACTCACAGAAAGCATATGCCAGTCTCGCAGTAGACCAGGACTGGTATATCAGCCTTTCAAGTGCAAGTGTTGCACAAAAGAGAGGCAGAGGTGCATAAACTGTGGGTTTATCTTATGTAGTTTTGGGGCTGAGGTTCCGTTATTAACCCATACTGTACCTATGGACACACAATCCCCTATAATGACAGATCACTCCTCAACAGGGATCAGCTTCATTCACTTTTCGATCTGACAAAGAGATTCATTTGCTTAGCCAAGAACAGGATAGGAGATGTACATCAGCAAGCAGATTCTTTGAAAGAAATGGGTTTCTTTTCCCAGCTGCTGAATAACATGACTTGGGGGTTTTTTTATTCCTTAAAAAGAAGCAAAATTAACAAGCAGCATTTATGAATGTGATACAGCTTGATTTGATTAATGTTTTCTCCCTTTTTAAGATGTTTATTAATTATTCATTCCATAATTTTCCTAAAATGCTTGCTCAATGCATTAAAAAGTATGCATCTCTATACATTCAATTACAGGCAGAAAATTTCTAGTGCTTGATTGGGGAGTCACGATGCCAACAGCTCTTATAGCTTGCCATCTTTGAAGACAGAATCATACTTCAAACTTAGTATAACTAGGCTTTTCATCTTAAACTGTAATTACTTTCCACTTCAGAGCTACACAATGAAACATCTTCCTACACTTAAGCCTCCCAGAGCACAGCCAGCTTGCAAAAATTGGACAAAGAACATTATCAATTTTCTCAAGGGAGCAAGATATGTGCTAACTGCCTAGAACAAACTGTGAGTGTTCATGCGTAGCATAAGGAGGTACATGTGAGAAATGACACTCATCACTCTGTCCATATTTCAGAAGATCACTGCAGCTGAGTGAAACCTCAGTTTATCACAAACCAAGCAATATGAAATACTAGCACAGGCTCCAGTAATTCAGTAACACACATAAGAAGAGAAGGATAGCAAAGGTTTTATTTGAGGTAACACGGGGAAGGAATAAACTTCAATGTAAATATTTGCTGTTCAAATATAAGGTTCAGCAGAAAAAGGTTTAAGTGAGATTTGACACACAAAAAAATAATGTCACTGCCTGGAAGTTATAAACATGACCCAAGTATTCAGAGAAAATAATGGCATCAGCACTGCAGCTGAAATTGCAATTCACTCCATATACAGAATAAAGAGGCTGAAATTCCAAAAGGCTTCCATAGGTTTTATATATTTATACACAAACACATATCCATGCTTTCTCAGTATCCTTCTACAGCAAGTTATTACAACCGTATCAGAACAAGAGAGTTGGAAAAGACAAGCAATGCCTTTAGAGAGTCATTAATCACAACATTGCTTATTAAAGAAAGGAATAAAATAACTTAAAAAAAAATTTAAAACCCACAGTAATAGCTTGATTGAAACAACAAAAATCCTTACCTGTGCAGTCTTATTCCTTGCTTCTCTCCTTGCTGCTTTTTCCTTTAACCTCTTCTCCTAAAACAAACAAGATGAACAGTTTTAAAGCAAACTCCTCTTGTTTTTTTCTTCCTTTTAATCTTTTAAGATTCAAGTTGAGCCATCAAGATAATTTTAATGCATACATGCTAAACTGGTGGTATTCACCCTACCTGTTACTGATGAAAAACAAGAAATAAATGATCCGATTGAGATATTATTCATTCTTCCTGCTCTTAAAGGAAATAATAAAATTACAAGAATGACTCAAACTCATATTTTATCTTCACTGAGACTTGTTAATCTCAAAGGAATAATGCAGTTAAGTAATTTAACAAAGTTAGTATTTGCCTGTAAAATAGGTAGTTAAAATGGCACCAAGAGATCCAACTTTTCTTATTTCTCAGCGGCATAATATGAAATCAAGCCTATATAACAAACTAAAATGAAAATTATTCTAACTTCAGAATTGCTAAAGCAACTGAAGAGTGAAAGCTAAAACATCTTCTCCCTTTCATATTTCCATTACTAACAAACACTCTACAAAAGCATTTGCTTAGTAATTGCATCGATTCAGAAACCATAACAAAGATCCCACTATTAAAGAGATTCTGCTGCGGGAAAATGAGCTAAACACAATGATGAAACTCATTCAAAGCTGTGTGCCAGATCTGTGAGCATACAGAAGTGGCCAAGATATTAAATTCAAATGACATTTAACGCTGCTTCTTTTGTTTATTTTTAAACCAACCAAAGTATTACCTCTAATTTAGACTCTGTCAGGTCCTTGCAACTGAACATCTTTTAAATTGTTTACTTCACAAGAAAAGGACAGAAATTCAAGTGAGAGCACATGTCCTCTAGAAAAGCACACTGCTCCCTCTTTTTTTTGCCTTAATGATGTTGATGACATTGGTATTGAAACTTTTTGATGCTAGCATAAAAATGTTTCTGGAATATAACTCAGTTTCTTTGAGCAATATAGGCCATTCCTGGCATCAGCACATTTAGAGTTAAATCCACATAAAACGAGACATTAACATCAGTCCAGGGGCAACATCTCAGCACAGAAAATGCTGAAGACCAGTCACATTTCAGCTCACTCATGGGAGTAATGAGAAAGCTACAACTACAGCAGTCCTGGTGCCATTTCATCACAATGACGCTGCTGAAACATATTGGTAGATACCACACAAAGTTGTCTGGCAAAGCAGTGTTTGACTGCAGACCTGGGAAAAGGAGAATACAGTTGCCAATATTTTCAAAATTGCTGTCTAAATTCAGGGGACTTTGAGACATTTGCCAGGTACATGCCATATGCTACTCTCCCAAATGCACACACTACTGAAGTGTTAGCTTATTTTCAAAGTCCCTTTCTAAGTAAGTTGACCTCTTCCCTCCAAATCTAAATGAAACAGTTCCCCAGTGCTGTGTGCAAACACCTCAGTACACCCAGAGTTATGTGGCAGGGTCTTTAATACATGCTATGAAACAAAACAAAACTCCTGTCATTGTAGATAGACAGCTGCCTTATTATTTCAGATGTATTAAAGTATGAAAAAGCAATAAAAAATAGTAATTATGTTTAAAGCCACAAAGGCTTCATATGGGACAAAAAAAGCCACCAGGACCAAGCACTGTCTGGTCCTCAGGTATCCCTCCAACAAACTAGACCTACACACCATGGTCATAACATGGTCATCCATGATATGATTCCTTTTCTTCTAAGTCAAATTGGTATTCATTTCTGATCATTTTTACTTTTGCTTTTGTAATTATTTACTTAAGTTTTCCACTTCAAATTGTTTAGTTGCACATTTTCCGCTTTTTGGGGCCCCTACTGGGGTTCTCTCCTTTTGCTTCTAAAACTGTGATCGTTTTAAAATGTAACCACTGAAAAACTGAAAGAGAACAGAGCTAGAAATTAACACCCCAGCTATCACAAAGTAGGATAAAGCAGCTTTGGACTTGGACAGTCCAGTAAATTTTGAATAGAAAAATTCTATGCTGTATGAAAAGTCAGTATCTTAACTACAGCTACAGGCTCAAGCAAATATAGCAGCAGTCAAAGTTCCTGCTCAAGGGATTTATAACAGAGCACTGAGAAGACAGCTATGAAAGCAGAAGATTGACATAAGGACACAGAAGAGCACGCCAGACAGCATAATATACTTTAGTCTCTAAAGAACTGTAAAGACACAAAAAGATTCTAAAGTTAATAGGTATAGAGACTGGAATCAAGAGCACAAGAGGAAAACAAGACAGAGAAACAATCAACAAGAGGTGCTGTCAAGACCGTTTTCTTTTTTTTTTTCCCCTCCCAAAGGGGGAGGTTTGTTGTCAGTGAAAAAGAAAAGCAGATTTTGCAGAGGGTGTCTGTATGTTGGCACTGAGTTGGAGTTAGGAGTGCATTTCAGAATGTCCTAGTCAGTCCTGGTTTTGCAGTTTTACACTAATACACTCCAAACGACACTGGGCATTCACAAGGTCACAGGATCATTACGACTGGGCAGAACATCAGGGGATCTCTGGTCCAGCCTCCTGCTCACAAAGGAGTCAGCTCTGAGATGAGGTCAGGCTGCACAAAGTCTCATCCAGCCACATCAAAATCCCAAAGTTGGAGACTGCATAACATCTCTGGTCAGCCTGTGCCACAGCCTGATGGTCCTTACACAGAAAGAGTTCCCCTTGCATCCAATGCTGAACCTCATGTTCACTCAGGCCACCGTCTCCTGCCCTCTTGCTCTGCCCTGCTATGAACAGACCAGCACTGAGAGGTCCTGTCAGGTCACCCCAAAGCCATCTCTGACCCAGACTGAACAAGCCCAGCTCCCTCAGCCTCTCCTCAATGATCACCCTCTTGGTGACCTCAGATAAACTCACTCTAGTTTGTCAACACCCTCCTGTTTGAGGGTAGTGTGGTGAGCAGGTTGCCACAAATACAGATAGAGGAATGACTTGCCTCAAAGTGATTCAGCTCAAAGCATGAGATAGGAGCTGGTACAGTGTGACACCACCATACAGCAAGCAACTTGGTTCTCAGCACCAGCTGTCTTTTCTCTGCAGCCCAGCTCCTACTGGGCTACTTTACTTACTAGTATAAGAATGACCATCAAGCTTTAACTTCGGCTTCAATTTCAGAAAACAATCCTATTAAGGCACTTCTTAAATTTATGCGCAGCTTCAAGCACGCAGGTAAGTGCACACAGTGCACTGAGTAAATGCTTAAATATTTTTCCCCCGTCAGGATTTTATTTCCTGTTACCCAGAGGACAACTGTAAATTCTACTGTGCCAAGGTAATATCCCCAAATAATAAAGACACCCTTTTATATGACCACATAAAACCCATAAATTAACTGCCTTGCCTTGGGTTACAAAGAATTGCTACAGCCCAGTCAGAAACACAGATCTCCAAAGACTCAGATGAGTATTTTAACTAGAATGACCTTCATTCTCATACTGCTACTGCCAGGAAAAAACATGAGAACATGCAGCACAGATGTGGGCAATATACTGCAAGACAGCTCGAAAAAATAATCAAATGATGCAAAGTTGAACCAGTCAAACAGATTGATATTGATTTATTTCATATGAATAGGATCTGTTCATCTATGCATAAGTCTGCAACTATATGAAATTACTAAGCTGTCCAATATTAGTTTTCACACACGGGAAAAAAAAACCAGAAAAGTCTGGATTTTCATGGAATATCTAATGTGGAACACAACTAAGTGAAAGATTTTAACACTATTCTATCAAGCTATAAATCATTACTTGTAAAGTAGCCTATAATTAAAGATTAAATAGATTTTTCATTCATTTCAATTTACTAGGGCAGGAAAACAAAAGACTGCGTTTCAAGACATGGATACTTAATTATATGTTACTGACTGACACACTGTTATGACTTCATAACCAGGACCGTGAGGCCATCAGTTAAAGCTCTGAAACACAATCTGATGAAACTGGTTTTATCTACAGTAGTGAAGTCAAGCATCCATTTTTACATTTGTACTGAATAGCTTGCCTTTGCACCTTTTTCATAGCTGAAAGATGTAGTTGTACCTTTCCAGGCTACCAATAACTGAGGATGAGAAAGAAGTTCAAGCAGAGACCAGTGCAATAATTTGATGTAGTTTAACTCCTAAGGAAGTGCTTCCAGCCCCTTCAGACAAAACCCAACCAATGTCACCTTAAAGGCTGTAGCCAGAACATTCATTTATCATCTTAGGTCAGCAACATGGTATATGCAAGTTTTGAACAATGGCTAAATGCAGATTCTGTAGATGTCATTTAAGAAACAGTTTGAATAGAACCACAGGTTCATGATGAAATAGGACAGGTGATGGGCCCAACATGCCTGACTGCACAACACAAGCTATAGGACTGAATCACTGAATCAACCAGCTACAGTGGTCATAACCTGTTTTAGAATAGTATTATATGTCTTGATTTTAGAACATTTCACTGAAGAACAGCACACTACAATCTTTCCAAACTAGCTGCTGTTACTAGTTACTGCTGTTAGTAGTCTGAGCCCACTTGTCTTTGATTTTAGACCATGTCTAAACTATCAAACTGGTCTCTTAACTAGATTAAAGGACCCCCTGCTATCAAAGTTTAGATCCTTATGTGGACACATGCTTATCATGCCTTTCTGTTTCACAAGGTGAAGAAAATCAATTCCAGGTGTCTCTCAGCATATAGGACTGTTTTCCTAAATATTTCAGCAACAGACATATCCAAGATCTTGCTATCTCCCAAACCCTGTCACTTCCATTTGTAAATTCAGTAATTCTGCAGCCCCTTTGATCCTGTCAGAAAAATTTCCCCTGCAACAATTCATGTTGACTGGATCAACTATCACATCACCCAAATCTGTTCCAAGGTCTATATCTCTAAGGAAAGAGCTCTCAGCACTGAAATTCTATTTTAAATTTCTTCTTCCTAGAAATTTGCATTTCTGCCTATCTTAAAACAGCTTTATTTGTTTGAGCCCAACTTCACATGAAAGCTTTCTTCCATGTCACTAAAAATATGTTGAAGTAATACACTTCCTGATGGGCCCACAAGAAACATCTACTTAATCAGAAGGCACTAGCTTGGGATACTCAGGTTACTGAAGTTTTGGTCCATTTAACTTGTGCCATGTTAACTTACTAATCAAAACACTTAAGTTAAAAGCCTTGTAGAAATTTCAATGTATTCCACAACTGATTTCCAAACCAGGTTCTGCTCTTATAAAAACACATAAACAAACACAATTCATTACCAATCTACTTCCCACAAATCCACACACTGGTTAGTATTATATTCCTTCCATTTAGTTTTTTCATTAATGGTATCACACACCTCAGAGATCTACTTGGTTGGCTTTTCAAATTTACCGCAAATTAGGTTTTTTTTCTCCTCACTTACACACCTGCTTAACAAGGATGGTTATAACCTCAGTAATCAAAGGGATGAAAATATTTAGTCATCATCATGTAATACGGCTAAATCACTTGGCTTTAAAGAGTTATTGTAACCTTCTACTTTTCCCACACTAGAACCGACGACTGAACCAGCTCTGCCTAAGAGCAGCCAAAACCAGGAATAAAGCAGTGTCTAATACATGGAAAAACTAGTCGCCATTCATAGCTGTGAAGTTAAGAAGTCTGCCACCAGCTTCTTTTCATACTAAATTTCCCTCTCCTTTCACTTTCTGAGTTTTAAAACAAAAACTCATATCCCTTTTACTTCTCCTTAAGATCAAAAGACTCTAATAAACTCAAATGTTCTAACATTTACAGTCCATGTTCTCAACTCAAGACAAAAAATAATGCATACTATCATGGCAGTTCTTTATAGCTGGTAGAGCTCACATATTGTGAGCTCCCTGTGAATATGTGAAAGAAGCATAGACAATTTAAAAGGCAAGTTTTTAGTTATACAAAAATAAAATACATCAATTTTGAAAGGTAAAAGTTCTTCCCTCCCAAAGGAAATATCTTCTTCCTTTGACTCTCAACAGTTGATTAAGAGCTCATTTTACTTTGTCCGGCGGATTTATTGCAATATTAAAAACATATAGGGCTTATTTCCTTGTATTATGAACAGCTTTGCTTCATACAGTAATTTTTCTTTTAGCTTTTTAATTTGTAAACAATTTGTGTGATTAAAGTCTCTTTCTTTTAACAAATTCCTGCACAGGTCATAACTGTTCAGATTTACATTAAATAAATATTTTAGCTGGTGATATGCTTCAGGTTTTCCACCCTAAAATTTCACTGACCTCTTCTATTTGCTCAATTAAAGGCAAATAACGGTTTCATTCAACACAACTAATGCATCTTGCCATGTATTTAGCCTCGAAAGCATTAAAAAACCTGTGGCTAATCTACTTCCTGAAAAAATTTCATGCTCATCTGAGTCCTCTGAAGTCTTTTTACTTAATACTCAAGAACTCCTGCAGATTTTGATAAAACATTTTAAACAGATTTTTAGTAACTGTTTCTTTACATACCGGTGCCATAATTTGGAGCTACCAACCTTTTCTATTTAACAGCTGAGTAATGGTCTACCACACAACAGACCTTTACTGGTGGCCAAGGTCTGGAACAAATCACTCCATTGCCTGGAAAAATCTGGCTGTCATTTGCAAATACATCTTGCTTGATATCGGTACCACTTCTTGGTATTCTACTATCACTGTTTTAGTAGGACATAGGTAAGGTCAGTCAGTTGTGCTGCGGAAAACACACAAAGAGCTGTTTGAAGTTCATAGCAGCTCTCATATACTGGCATTGTCCCAGCCAAGAGCTAGTTTACACCCAAATTTTAAAGCACAAGTGTGCTCTGAAAATTGACCTAACTAATATCACTGTGGTTTCTCACATTTGTCTTCTCGCAGAGTTCACACCAAGTTTGTGCTGTTTATATGCTTATGGCTATTACTACATTTATATTGCTATGTAGTTTAATATTTCTCTTGTTACAGCGATTAGTAAGGCATCTACATGCAAGTATTGCTCCAACCACCAAAACATACCAACATTCACAACTGAAAGATCAAATTGAATCAACTTACTAGCATTTCTTTGAGTATTATTAAAAAAAAAAGCCTGGAAAGTAACTACAAAATTGTTTACTATTAAATGAACAAATATTAATACCAGAAAAAAAAAGCCAAAGCTTTGTGATTATTTTGTGTTTGTTTTGTTGTGTTTTGGGGTTTTTTAATCTCTTACCATTTGGTTTTAGAAATCTATTAAATAATCTCTTCAAGCAACAAACTATATAAACATAACAATATAAACCTCATCTGTAGAGCTGATGTTTATAGGCAGAGAAATTGAAATACGTAGGTCTAGTAATGACCTATTTAAGACAACAGAGGAAGAGTGTGGCATCAAAACAATGTGAAAAACAGCAGAGGGACAATCTTAAAAATTAAACAAGCACTGGAAAAAGCCTTAAAGGCAGCTGAATAAAAAAGCATCCTTATTTATAGGAGGAAAACAGAAGCTAGCAGAAACTGACCCTTGAAAGGACATCGTTAGAAAAAAAACAACACAGGAAACCAGTGCACAACACTGAAAATAATTCCTTTCTTATCTAGATCTGAACAAACTGAATATGTTTTAAGGATAATTTTTTTTTAAAACTTAGTAAGTAGGCCATATATATGTATGTGGATGAGAGGCTGGGCATAAGCTGGCAGTGTGAGCTCATGGCCCAGAAAGCCAATTGTGTCTTGGGCTGCATCAAAAGCAGCGTGGCCAGTGGGTCAAGGGAAGGGATTCTGCCCCTCTACTCTGCTCTTGTGAGACCCCACCTGGAGTGCTGCATCAGCTCTGGGTCCCCAGCACAGGAAGGACATTGACCTGCTGGAGTGAGTCCAGAGGAGGCCACTAAGATGAGCAGAGGGCTGAAGCACCTCTCCTATGAAGACCAGCTCAGAGAGCTGGGGTTGCTGAGTCTGGAGAAGAGAAGGCTCTGGGGAGATCTAATTGCAGCCTTTCCTGGAAAGGAACTTTCTACAAGTGGCAGGACAAAGGGGAATGGTTTTAAACTGAAAGTGAGTAGGTTTCATGAAGAAATTCTTTATTGTGAGACTTCATCTAGAGAAATTAAAGGGATTCTTCCAAATGAATTCACAGACCCTTCCACTCGACACTGTATATATGTACAGAAACACAGTGAGAAGTAAAGGTAACTCTAATTCAACTCAAAATACAGTTTCCATAGAAGTTAACTCTGCTTAAAAGTCACATTTAAAGCTGTGATCTGAAATCTTAATGACAAAATCAATGGAAGTTGCACTGTAAAACATGCTAGTATTTTCTAGACAAAAGTAGAGGCAAAAGGCCAGTGAAGACGTGCTTGATCTGCTTTTGTGGCTGCTTTTGGTTCTAAGGGATGATAATATTTAAGAGTGGAAAATTCATTATCTAGACAGGTACAGACTCTTGAGCTGTCTTTATGCAGCTACTCAAAAGGAAACACCCAGCTCTTATACACCAGGTCTGAGAGAAGGCAGAAAAGCCCCACCTGCTCATGCAGACACAGGTACCCAGCAGTACCCGGGTCCTCAGCAAGCAAAGGGTGCAGCTCCCACCAGAAGCTGCAAGGTTGCCTCAAAGAGGCATGACAGGTAGAGATCAGCATTTTGGGAAGTTGTTCCACTCTGTCCTCCCTCAGGACAAGCAGCCTGGCATGGAAGCTGCCTTACAGCACTAAGGCTGGTAAAGGCCCTACTTTAAAGGTTAAGCCTGCACTACTTCAGCCCTCCACCCACAGCTGCGTTTTCCTGGCATTTATCTGACTAGGCTGTACACAAACAACCCACTCACAGTTTACTCACTTTCTAATTTTTCACATCAATAAGATGAGGCCAAGAACCTTGATTTTGCTTCAAAACTCTTAGAAAACATTCAAGGGCACTTGAAGCTTTAAGTGTAGCCCATCCAGCTGTTGAAGTGAAAGATAAGCAAACAACAAGCAAGTTTTGCCTCCACCAGCAGCACAGCAAGACCAGACGGATGTTGATTCTAGGGCTGAAATGGGATGCCTGTCAACACACTTCTCAGTGTCCCATACCCTTATCTTAATAGCTCTGCATTTGGAGCATAACAGCAGCACTGCCTGCACACAAAAGCTATGAAAGGGCTCAGATAGGCTTTCTAACAAAGTAACACTCTCTTGATTTATTTCACACATCTCTCCACTTGTACTTTTCTTTGCGATTCAGCTAAACTCTCCTCTCAGCAAAACCTTCTTCCCTCTATATTTTGCTCCTACACTGGCACACTCTTTAACATGAGAGAATTTTATCATCCTCATCCAGCAGCACATTAAACCAACTGTACAATTACACTGAAATCTGACAAATTCCACCTCAAAGTGCAGGACTACTCATGTGCTTTACTTAATAAAGAGCATAATACTGCACTGCGGTTTTTTCTCCCTTCAGATTATTTCCTTTGAAATATGATGCAACCTCTCTTCAGAATTAATCTAATGATTGATTTCAAACTACAAATACTGTTTTTCATGGGAGCGTTTATCTTCCAGCATACTGAATGCCTTGTGTTATACAGAATTTATTTTTCTTTTTATTACTTTGATTTTATTTTTTTTAATCACAAGCAATGATTTTAAAAAATAAAGAAAATCCCCAGGGTCTTTCTAGTTTCTTGAATATGGTATATTCAGATTTATTAAAATACATTACAAGTACTTTTGGTATAATTTTATAGAACTATAAACCAAACATGTTTAAATCATAACTACTCTGTCACAGCAGAAAATTCATCAGCAAAAGCAGGACTGGGACTGCTGTGGAGCCTAGAGCTCTGGCTGCAATGGGGCTGCCAAAGGAATGCGTAAGTCACAGGGCATTCTCCCGTGACAGCTTACCCATCTGGGTCACGGCTCAGCCCACCATAGAGTTGCTCAGCCATGGCATGGGGTGAGGATTGTGGTAAGAGCCAGAATTAATATCAAATCAACAAAGTTATAGTCTCTCTCCTACTCTACTCCCTATATACTGATGCAAAAATTCTCAGAAAATGCTTCTTTTGAACTCCATGTTTAATTCTGAAAGGGTGGTAGGGATACCTTGAATGTAGAATTGTGTTGTAATGATATCCTGTTAAGAGTGAGACAAAGACAAGACAAGAAGAAAAAGTAATAAAGAGAATACAAAATACACTGATAAAGGGAATACAAAATACACTAACCCTAAGGAGCAGTAAGGCAGACAGTAACAAGAGCTGTGAACTCGTAAGTCACTGACAGATGAACACTAAACGAACCACATAAGCACAATCTTGAAAAGGTCCACACAAAACTTTGTAACTGATAAGAAAAAGAAAAACCAGGTTATCCATGTTTATTAGCCTCATGGAAAAGGGCAAACTTAAAATGGAATATTTGAAAGACACTATGAGACCATGCCAAAAGACTAGCAAATAGAAAAACCCAAGGTCAGGGTCAGCAGCTGCATAAGACCCCTATGACGTGGGTATGGAATTAAACATATTTAGGGCCCGCTCTACTATTTAAAGGATTGGTGAGTGCGCTTATCAATCAAAGGAGTGAGGATCTTCATAGTTCTGCTAGCAAACATGAGCCCTGATCAGCCAAGAAGAAGAAATAAGCTTGTGGTGCCTGTGCTGTTCATTTTTATGGGAGTGCAGCCTGTTTATCTTTTCTCACTCTGTTGTCTCTGCAGATACCCATGTGTATGTTGTGAGCCCCATCTGTGCAATACATGCACAGCCTTGCAAGAGCTCAGTCTACAACCTGGAACAGCAACAGGCTTCAACAAACAGATCTGTGGAAGAAACCTCCTGAGTTGAAAGCCAGGGGACTTGGCTTCCTTTACCAGTTTGCAATCTTCCATTTTCAAGAACGAATTTTAATCAGAAAGTTATTGAATAAACCCAATAGGGTAAGCACACTCTTCCTGAAATTGAAGTTATTTATTTTATGATAGTCTTTACATAAATTCTTGTATCAAGAATTTCCTCTTTTGGTCTTGGAAGCAGTTAATTAAGCAATAATATTTGGGAGAGCAATACACAAAGGGTGAAACTTCACAGTGTATCCTCTTCATTAAAACTATCCACTCCGCTACTAACAAATGCATTTAGGGCACAGGAGACAAACCAAACAGAAGTGTTCTGTTTCAACAGAGTTTCAAAAATAGTTCTTTATTTTCTACTGAAAAAGAACAGCATAACCAAAACTATGAGAGCACATAACTGTAAACTTCTGGTGGTCCAAATCAGCACCATTTCACAAGAGCCTAGAAATCTCCAGGTTCCACCCACCAACATCTGTATCACTGTGAGATTCTGATTCTGCAGGGAGTCTCAAAAATGCAAAGTATATATTACATTTAAATAGAGACTGCTGGTACAATGCTTTCAGTGCAGTCTCTTCTGAATGACCCTCCCTGTCACCAGAAGTCTGAGTCATATCTCTATAACACACTTGCCTAATGTCTCCCAGGAAGGTACAGAACTACTGTATCTTGCAGTATCAGGTCTCTGAAGACAGTCTCAGCTGGTTTGCTACTAATACCACCCAAATAAAATAAAATTAAACAAATAAAGTATTTGTAGCCATCTCCTCACGATGACCACACGAAATTCAGAGCGTATCTTACTTACAGGAAAGAGAGGTAAGAAACAAGGCTCCTACTCATTTTCCCTTCAGCTCCAATGGGCATTTTTCTGAGCTTGAGTCAGTATAGAGAAAGAGAGGTTATTAAGAAGTAAGATGAATCCATCTTTGCCACTATTTTCCTCTTAACAACAGTGCATTTTCAGTTGAAAAATTGAGTGCAAAACCATGTTCTGAATAGCTTGTTCACTTCTCTCTCTACGGTTGTTCATAATATTTTACACGTTTCAAAAGAGCTTAAATCTATACCTCTCACTGGGCTGTCATTAAACAGCCATTAATACAGAATTCTTTTAACATCATCTTGATCAGGGTTACTGTCCTTGTGCTCAACTACTAAAATTTACTTTGCCTGCAAAACTTCAATAAGCATTAAATAGATCCCAATTATACCTCAGATTTTTATTTATTTTTATCCATATGATGTTCAGTTTTTCCACATTTGCAGAGGAAGGAGAGGATAACAAAATGTGGGACTGATGAAGTAAACCTAATTATAGTGTAGATGCTTTGCAAGTTGCCACAAGCCTTAAAGCACTGCAACACACAACTCATCTTATCCAAGCACCTCATGAATGCACCAAAACATGTTTCTGATCGTACAGAAAACTGTGTTCATTTAAATGACATTCATGAATGGATTTAAAAGCAATGGCTCATGGATACTTTCTGAATAGTTTGGTTCTTCACCAGAAACAGTTTCCCAAGGAAAGTTCGTATTAAGCTTATAGGCCACGTTCACAAAAAAAAACTGTGCAAGTTTCAATTTTAAGAAGTTAACTTTTTTTCCCGAGACTTCTAATCTTCAAGATTATACTGAAGAAACCATAAGAGAGGGATTCTCAATTGAAAATGATCTATAAAATTACAAGCTTTATAAAAACACAGCTTTTTCTCCTTTCACTCAATCTAAATCACAATCTCAACCCATCTGCAAGATACAAAGAAGCTGGATGAAGTAACATCTGCTTTTACAGCCTTCTGCAAATTATTTTTTATTCTACGTCACCACTTTGTGCTAATATCTGAAGTCTCTACATTAGCTTTACTTTCAGCTTCAGGGGACTTTTTGATTACTGATGTACCTAACCATGTACCAGACTGCTACATTTGGTTTATAATGAACAAAACCACGTTTCTCTCTAGTGGTCTGTTAATCTATTTATGTAATAGCTTTAATAAATTTAGCATGTTTCAAAAATCGATTTTAAACAAAAAATCAGCTGCCAAATGTGCACACCAGGACACTACACCAAGCATCAAATGCAATAAGGAAAAACAGAATTCAGGAGGAAACATTAAGACACATGAAACTTGATGGAACTGAAGGAACAGAAGAAAGTTAAATTGATGAAAATGTTAAGCAAAGGTCTTGAAAAAATCTGAAGGAAAACAGAGAGGAAAAATTTAGCCATGGCTTCTTCAAAAAGCTAGGAAGAAGAGCTGTAGGATGGAGAATTGAGCAACTGAGGTGGAAAAGCAAGTAATAGAAACTTGTCACATCTGCTGTTAGAACATTATGCTGTAGAACTTTGTCCATAGGATTATCTGCTTGCAGAAGGAAATGGCAACGAAATAATAAACATTACTGCAGAAAGGACAGGTCAGACAACACAGTTTTTGCTATGCTATGATGTATTTTGGACCATAGTGAAGCACAAAGGATTTTAAAAGAAGCAATCACAGTCACAAGTGATGAATTTTTAGACATTGTATAACAAGTACTGCTGAATGCTAGTGAGGGGATGAATAAGATGTAATTAAAGTTTGTGTCTTCAAAATCCTCTTTGAATGACACAAGAAGGGCCACTGAGACATCTGCACTTACACAAAATCTGAAGTCCTGAAAATAAAGTCTCCTAGCCTTTTTGTTGCTCTCATATCCTTTGTTGGTAACACATTTGGATATTTGCCTTTTAGGTTTTATCCTCTCCCTCCAAATGGGGACAAGAAATAACTTACACTACTTGCCTGTCAGGCTTACATACACACCCAAACATTTAATAGCAAATTCAGACAACAATCAGGCACCTGATCAGGCTTCTGCAGTACAGTCCTGATTACACAGATTTTGGTAGCTCTCCTTCCTTCACACCACTGAGATCAAGCCAAATATCCAAACTCAACTAGTATCTGCTGCTGATTCTTATCTTTAGGGAAGGGAAACCTTATGAGGTGGCAGGAATTTTAAATATCATTGGGAAGTTCCTGTGAAAGGGGCAATGTGACTCCCTTTTGCTCTGAGGCAGTTCAGATTTTTATCCAGCATTCTTCTCTGTTAATGAAGGACTGATGTCTTGTCCCATCAACAGTGCAGTAAATTCCAAAAACATATTAGTAAAAACTCAATAGCTGAAGTGTCTAAAATAAATGTTTATGACTTCAAAATTATGCCAGAGAACTTCTGCCGATAGTGTGAATTTTACTAACTACACATTTTCAGTTAAGAAAAATAGTGAATAGTATCTAATCCACCTAGTAAAAATGGTACAGCACAGTAAGTAGCTTCTTCACAGATCACTGCAAGAAGGACTCCTCTAACCACTAGATCAGCTTAATATGACCCAAGAGAAAGGAGGTAATACTTGTCTTTGCATGGATGAGACAAAAGAGCAGGCTCAGCATATTTTCCCAATAATTACTAGTACAGCTATTTCCTAGGCAGCAACAACTGACTGTCAGGAATTCCAGACATCAGGGATAACTACGATATGAAGTATTCTTCATCGCAGATTGTAAAGCCTCAAATAAGAACTCTGACTGTGCATGCAATAAGTGACTGGAAGCCCTAAATACTAGACAATCATTTCAGAGGAGCTCAATCAGAAGTCTTTCTTTTTTAACATTTTTCCTTCCTTTTTTACATATCACCATTCATTTCTTTTTTTTCATTTTAGAAAGGACAATAATTAGGTGCAATGTGGAAAGCACTCATGCAATAAGGTAGGCTATAGAAACTTGACACCTGATGCTTTCCATAATTACCAAAAAACCCCATGACACTGATGTGGCCAGTCCTGCTCATTTTGCATGACTCAATTTGAAGAGGCATTCTCTTTTCATAGTTTCTCCAAAGCTGAAGTATTTTTAATGCAGGTAAATACCTGATTAATATTATTTGTTGTCCTCAGCACTGTAACAATGAAGATGTGTTAACAGACCAAGTGATGAAGTATTTTATCACTGAAGTCTGATGTCAAACAGTATGTGAATTTGCTAGAGAATAACAAGTTGATTGCAAAGACAGAATCAATCTCTCCTTACTTGTTTATTAAGCTGCATCATTGAAATTTGATAGCATTACTTTCTTTAAACTTGACTGTGACTTCACCTCTAGCACAGAAAACATGATTTCTTTGCACCTACTTTCAAATGCAACACATCGCTAAAAAAGAGGTGAGATTTTCTGTATTTGTCAAAGGACTTAGAGGACTACAGGAGTAGACTTTCAAATTAAATGTGTGAAGTATGCTTTGACTTTAGCTAGAACACTTCAGTGTCAAAAGGTTACTTGAAGCTTTCACAAATCCCTTCTAAATTATTTTGTTCAAATGCAAAGCTTTGCAAACACAAGAAGATCTCGCACCAACTACTAACAATCAGTGGAAAAAGTCCAACTGAATAAAGTCAGCATTTGTGGAGCAGGGCAATAAAACAATGCTTTTCAATGCTTTAGAAATTTGAGGCTTTGAGTATAAATCAAGCCTTTAACAACATATAGTCCTGGGATCTCACATTTATCTGTTATCTGGAGAATTCCTTGCCCATCTCACAATGGCTAAGAGAATGATCCCTGAACTCAAAGACTTACAGCTGTGTTCCACATCACAGTTACACAGCAAGGTCAGAAAACTCTGCTTAGGTCCATAACAAATAATACAGAAGCAATTTGAAAACGTGTGGTCTGCAACTTAAAGGGTTTTAAATGGCAGAGAGAAACCAGACTGCAGATGCTGATGTTTCTGAGTTACAGTTAAAATTATATGACATTATTTGAGTAATTGACTAAATAAGTTCTGATAGCCCAAATAACACCAATGCAAAAAGTTATCACTTTTGCCTAGCTGAAATGTAATATTGAATGTTCAAAATTTGTTAGAGCACACTGTGCCAAACAATACTCTTAACAGATTTTGAAGTTGTAAATAAAACCACTGTTACCAACAACTAGCATTGAATAAGGCTTTGTGCTACTTACATAAAAACAGTCTTCCTGTGTGCAATGTAGTCCTGAAAAAAGCTGATGAATTTAAATGAACTTATTTCTACTACACTTATTTCTTACTGTGTTTAAGTATTTTATCTCACCGAGCAATCCACAGCACAGTATTTTCATACTTCAGTAACTGAGGTAGAAAATCAACTCACCCTATGTTTTTCCTTTACTTTCTTCCTGTATTCTTCTTTGTCAAATTTGTCTTCTTCACGCAGTATCTCTTTCGCTTTATCCAAGTTGATACCAGTGACATCATCGTCCTCATCTGCTTTTGCCAAACTGGATTTTTGTACAGGTGGCCACTGCTGCACTAACTGAATTAGACACAGCAACCAGAAAAAGAACGGTTAGAATCATGTTTTTCCACACTTTTGATGCCCTAAATATTCCAATACATTATTTTTCTAGACTAAATTAAAAAAGCCATTTACAAAAGAAACAAATTAAGAAAACTTTTGAACAACAGAAATTCAGATTTAACTTTATTTAACATCACACTCTTTCAAAAATGAGTATTTGAAAATTGTTCTTCCATTATATCACATTACTGTTTAAGGGATTCACTTTAACTTCTTCCCCTAACTTTCTCTCTTTGCTGAATGGAACAAATAATTTCTAATCCTGTCAGTTATTTTGGGAGAAAAAAATATAATTTCTTTCAAGAAATGCCTCTCCAAAATATATCAACAGAAAGGAACAAAGGTAAATCTAAACAGTGCCTTTCATGTAAACAATCAATATTCCAGCATATTAACTGAGACAAAAATGAGACAAGTTTTTCCCACAGAATACACAAAAAAAAGGCTTCAGCTTCATGTTTTGCAGAAAGCAAGAACAGGCATGGAGGGGTTTTTTGATTATTGTATGAAAACTATATTGGAAATGTTTGATGATTCATGCCGATGAAATGTTTGCTGGATGACATATTGAACACATCCAGCTTCCCTTAAATATTGAAACTCTGAAGTTAAGACAAAGACTACACATTCACTTAAAACACCCTCATCTATCTTGTGACCTAATAACTTATACCTTGTGGCATGAGCATACATTTTCTTGCTTATGGATGGGTAGAGTAGTAACTCTTTAAAAAAAAACCCTACATGGCAGAAAATATAGAATGCCTTTTCAGTAAAAATGCAAACCCAAACACATTTAGAACTCTCTAATGCACACAGGGTGTTATTTACCAGGTACTAATAAACCTAACCTACTGTTTCCACAGTAAAATCAAGTTTGCGTAGTTGTATTTCCCAGAAAGATACATTCCTTAAAGCACTTTTATTTTATTAAAGAGAAGTATGTGGAATAGAACAGTAAAATTTCAAAGCACAGTTTTACACAGCTCAGAAAAAAAAAGCAAGAACATCCATGGAAGCCAACTTTTTGTTCTCTTAAATAAGTCACCTCTTCTCTATCGTGCTGCTTTTCAAATTATAATCTTTGTGATGTTTTTTCTTTGTCCCTACTCCTTTCTCCATCATTGCATAGATGCATAAAACATTTGCATATGAATTTTAAGATGAGACAATAGCTTCTGAATATCTAAAAATATCTGAAATTACAATTTTCAGTCAATGGGGCAACCTCTAAAACCTTTTACATTCTGCCTAATGCGAGTAATTATGTATATGGCTATACTCTCTTCACCTGCAACATAAAATGCTTTCTTTTATTTAGTCACAAAAGCATATTATATAATTGTGAAGATGATCTCTCAGTTTATGCCTTACTGAAATTATTCTAAATTAGAACAACAACAAAAAAAGAACTTTTCATCTTAATGCTGGAAATGGAAAAACAACATACGCAACATCAGAAGCTGTGAAATGAAATGTTAGAAAAGTTTATGGAGCATGGATACTTGCTACTGAGATTATCAGCACAGGGAAACCCTAGAGGGAATAGAAGCCACAATAGCTCCTTTCACTATAAAATCAATACATTTGTCCAGGATCTATTAAAAGATCCAATTAAATAACTGGCAAATTTCCAGGCCCTTTTCCATCAGCACCAGTAGGTCCAAATTTGGTACTTCCTTTGCTTTTCTAACAAAACTTTTAATCTAGAAATACTGAATGCTGGAAAAAACCCCAGGGATTTCTTTTAATTCCAGTACATTAACTCAAGACCTGGGGAAATTTTAGCAAATAGCTACAGGAAAATTGTTTTACATTTCTGTAAGGAAAAAACAACTCTTGGTTCCACCTGAAATTAAAGATAATAGGCAGAAAAGAGACAGGGTTCTGTACATCCACTTACAGCTCTCATACAAGTATCTTACACATACAAAGATGAAAAGAGGTCAGTGCTCAACATTCCTCTTTTTCCCAATTGAACTGAATTTTAAATGAAAGCCAAACACTTCTGCAAAATGTAAGCCAATAAGAAAAAACACCTATTTTTGAAAGGCTTATTTTTTTAGACAAAGTGTATTTTTGACTTTTTAGAAACTACAAATTCAGTTCCCACTAAAATACAGCTATTTTAAATGGATCTTACCTCTCCTTCTTCAGTGAAGACTACTTTTGTGTTAACTTTAAATTTCTTCTTCAAGATTTTTTTGGCTTCTTGGGTTTTAGTTATTTTTTTCTTCATCTTTGACTTTGATGCAGTCTGTGTAAAAGAAAATGAGATTTCTTATGTTTTTTTTCTTAGTCACAGGGTATAATGCCTCGAACTTTCTTAAAAGTAATTAGATGTGTAAAATGTAATTCCTAAAACACATGAGTAAGATTAATTTCCAGTAAAAATTAGCTTGCAGACCTTTTCATAAAAGTGTTTTAAGCAGGCCATATCATCAGAAACTCATTTAGTCTAATAAAAATCAAGCATAACTGCTGCCAGCACCAGGACACCTGACAATCCCACTAACCTTTTTGGGACAAGGACACGAGGGTCACCAGTTATGCTGCCAGCAAGTGTTATCAGACAAGGAATACAGTATAACTGACTTGAAGCCATTAGCTACAATTGATCAGACACCACTTTCACCTCACTTGTGTCGTGTTCTCCCCAGGCACCGCAGTACACCAGTTTGAGTTATTTCTGTGTCAATGAAGGCCACAAGTGGCCACCCAAGAATGTTCCCATTCCGTAACGTTCATCCCTTATAGGTCCATCAGGCTGCAGAATGTAAGTGCCAGGAGATGTTTACCAAACTTAGCTTTAAACAACATCTAAAAATCACAAAAGTTATTAGCAGCACAGCCAAAAGTTGTTGTGAAACAAAGTGGTGAAGACACCAGAAAAACGAATGAGTAAGTCCACAAAGATGTGAAATCCACAGATGGCCGGTACAGATTTCACTGAGGCACCCATCTGGTGGCAACATCACGAACTAAAGAATGTGGAGAATCCCAGCCCCCAGCTCTTCTTCAGAGAACTCTCCTTTCAAGAAAAAAGGACATATGTGTTCAGGACACAATACACATAAAGGCTGTTTTAAGCAATAACTGCAATTGCAGAAAGCACTTTATAGCAAAAGACACTCCACAGGAATATGTGGAAACTCCATTGCAGAAGACCCACAACTCATTCATCATCCCATAAAGACTGCAATCACTCCACCACTCAGCAAAAATGCCTGAAAAACAGTCACTAACCTGTCTAAACTTCTAATAAATAACAGAAAGCAGTCAAAGCAACTAGAAAGAAAAAGGAAAACCTGTACTTTTTCTCACTTTCATTTTTTATTTTGATCATTGTAATCAGTTTTGTGTTCTAAACCAAATCCACTACAAAAGGAAGAAAAAAATTAACTCAGAAAGTCACTGTCATCATGGTCAGCACACTAATACACTGAAATATGAACTATAAAAGAGAAAAATTACGGCCTTTCTAACAGGAAAAATGGATTGTGACAGCTACTGCGCTGTGTGATCAAGTAATGACCATATCTATTATAGAAAATAGTAACTGTAGCAGCACTGTTGTCCTCAGTATTGTCAAATGACTTCTGTTGCACTCTGCAGCTACTACTAGTTAGGTATGTCTGTAACAGCTCAGAAAGCTGCCCTACTGCCTCATTACTGCTGCTTCTCCTACAAACACAGATTGCTTGAGAATCTTCATAAGCATAAAACTCCCACCTCAAAATATGGACTACTTAGTAAAACAACAGGAATTGTCCAAAGGAAGAATTTAAAGAGAGATTACTTCAAGGTGGTGGTACAATGGTATTTTCTACCACAAATACTTAACAGTTGCTTTTTGTTTCCTTTTCTTTAACAATCTTTCATTTCTGCACTGCCAGTATTACTGGTAGCAGCATAATATGCTAATGTAAAAAAATGACTAAGTTTCAAATTAGTGTATCAGTATTTTTCAAAATTATATTTAACTGTGAATTTCAGCTGTTTACATTTCTTGGTTTAAAGAAGGTTTTCCTACGTAAGGAGCTCAAATATCCAATGAGGTGTCTTTGCATGCACACATAGGCAACATTTCCAGCTGTCCCCCCTCGGTCCTCTGAACTTGATGCTGCAAAGTTGCATGGGAAAAAGGGGATAGGACAATATTTCCAAACAAAGAAGAGAAAAATGAGAAGAAACAAATGGGAAGATAAATTCCCTCACTACACACCTAAAGAGCAGTGTAAGATCAGCATGTGAATTTGGCAGATTTATAATATGCAGCATTAAAGAAAGGTAAGGAATTAGACTTTTAAAAACTTACAAAAAAGAACATGACTATAAAATAAGACACACTCTCCCAGATAATTAAACTGTATTTTTTATTAGGACATTGCTTTACTAAACCGAGCACACTCCAAAGACGACGGCTGTCAAGGCTCCTTCAGCTTCAGACACTGCTGCTTTGGTTGACTCCTGGGGACCTCTCTCACATTTTTCTGGCATCCCTATATAATCCTGAAACCTCTCTCTTCTGTCACCTCTCTTCCTCCATATGTCCTCTCTTACCCATGGCACCCAGGTGACCTCCTCACCCAAATACCCAGTGTCTTCACCCAGATTTCCAATGCTACTGCCTGTCTTTGCTTTGACCCTACATCTGAACAGCTACAGTGAAACATCAGTTTCCATCTAGCAGCAGTCTGATTCATCCATTTTAAGAAGCGCAACACCACTGGATAGCAAACCTCAGGCTCCTCTAATCTTCAGCGCTAAACTCCGGCTCCCTGTGTTTTCCAGCAGTTCTGCTTACTCATTTCCCATTTTCATCTTTTGTAACAGGAGATACCTGACAACTGCCAAGCAGAAGGATGACATTCTCCACGGCTTCATCTCTTGTTTCCACAGTGAGCTTACCACAGCATCAGGCACCACCAGCTGCTGGAGGCTGCGGAAAGATCCCCTCCATCTGTTAACCTGAAGTACAGCAAAGAATACAACTGTGGCAGGAGCAATGATTCCTCTCTGCCCAGTAAACAGCCGGAATCTGGGGTCACAGGCTCTGCAGGCCAAAGTACCATCACATCAGGGTTTATAAGTGAATGGAGTGTTTCTGCTGAGGGCCAGACTTTCCCCTTAATGCCAGAGCAAGCCATGGGCCAGGGCATTTTAAAGTGAGCTGGAAGGGCATAGCAGCTGTCCACACTGAGTGGCTCATTCCAAATCCTCAGCAACTACTAACTACCACTGTATATGTATGGATGGATGGCTCAGCTTTGCAAAGGAAGATTTGGGCAGGGCTCTCCCCACCTGGGTGTGGCCCTTCCAGCCTGCGGAGTGGATTTTTTAGGTGAGGCACAGCGTGCGCTAAACTGGCCCCACCATTTAAGTCCTAAGGTTCATCTGCCACGGCCAAGCGAGCTTGAACAGTGACAGTGAAGTCCTCAGGACTAGAACTTACAGCCCCCGGTATTCCCAGGAGGTCTTCCATCCAAGCACTAACCAGGGCTGACCCTGCTTAGCTTCCCAGATCTGACGGGATCGGATGCCAGGGAGGCATTTAACTGCCTCTACCACAGTAAATCCATTTCTAAAGCCAAATTATTCCATCACATAAGCCATCAGTTCAAACAAAACAGCATGCATGATCTAGGCACAGGTTTACATGTTGCTGTTAAGGTATCAAAGGGATTCTGCATTTGAAGTCCAGTTGGTAACACCGGTTTAAGCACCATCTGGTGCACAAACACCTCCCTGTCAGTCACCTGCTGCTCACCAGCATGAACACTTTGCTTATGCCCAACACAACAGGACCTCAAATTTCACCTTTTCTTCTATAAAGATGTTCCAATAGTTAAACTGATCAAACAAGATGAAAGCAATAATCAAACTTTCTTAAATAGTCTATAACAGTTAAGCACTGAAAGTTCAAAGCCACTCAAGTTTATAAAATTGCATAAAACGTAGGCTCAGTTGCAGGGTTGAGGGATTTTTCTACTGTTACTAATCAAAAGGCTAAATTTCTTTTTGATTTTGTACATGCCAGACAGCGTGCTGGATTATTTAATGAGTAACAATAAAATCTAGCTCTTAGAAGCACAAAAAATTCAAACATTTTGATATAGAATCAGTAACAATACAGCTAACATGCAAGCTCTTTTCTGTTTTTCTCAGGAAGCAGCAGACTTTTGTTTTCTGGCTTAAAACATCTGATATTCTTAAGCTGAATCAATGGTAAAGGTTTTCTAAATGAAGATACTGACAGGTTTAGGACTTAAGATTTACTATCTTTCAATTGTATTTTTCTGAAAAGACAGAGCATCAGAAACATGAATGTCAGTAAATTTTGCTATTCTAATATGGAATAATTTTTCTTACTAATACAATTTTAAAGTCAAAAGATAGACTTGAGTATGTCATCCTCAGTAATTCAGGATCAAAGCACTTACTGTCTCTTACCACAACCAAGACAAAACACATTTGATTTGACTTTTGGAATGTTACAAATCATCAGTGTAAAGTTACTTTTTTTCTAACTATAATTTCCTTTTTAGTTTCAACTCAAAACACCCTTGAAAGCAGCACAGTATATTCACTACAAAAGCTGCCTAAAGACAGGGCTACATTACTGTTGCAGGGTAAGATATCAGTAGAAAAAAGTTAGGATAAATTTTCCAGTCCTGTAAGCTAAAACAAGCGTTACTGCATTTCTAAGGGGTTTGTGGGCTTTTTTTTTCCACTCCTGCTTCTATCTTACAATTCCTAGGAAGAATGGTGGTGTACCTGGATGTGTTTTCCAGTCTCTCCCAATATTATTACATTACTTTACCAAGAATCAACAGCCTCTGAGAAACAAAGATCGATGTGGGACTCAATTTCCCAGACTTGCTTTGTATTTTCTCAAGAAACTGCCCAAAACAGGAGCAAGTATTATCACATTTGCACTATGGCCAAGCACGTCGATCCCTCTGTCAAGCTACTGAGTTCAGACTCAGATGTCATTCCTCACAGAAGACAGAGGCTTGCAGACTGAAGCTACCAAACCTCAGACAAACAGAAGGGCTGTCTTCCCCTTCATGCCATGGAAGGCATACAGACAGAGATGCTTTTCATCTGACAGGACCACAACAAAACTTTCAGTATCCTCCAATCACTAATGCTAAGTAGCCTACCCCCATAAACCATCACCTTTCAACCCCACAGGCTTCCCAAACTCAGACTGAGGCTTCGATTACCTACAATGGAGATACATTCAGAGGAGAGAGAAGTTTTCACTCTTTCTGACAAACATGTAACCACAGAAGCAGCAGCTGAGTTACAAACTTCACCCCTTAGACATGATTATTAAAGATGGAAAGCATCAAGAAAAGCAAAATAACCAGACTTTGAAGTCCTGCCCATATTACTTGAAGCACCTACACAACACTAAACACCAGTAAGCTTGCTCTTAGTAATACAATTTGACTTCAGCACCACCTGTATTCCCGTTGAGTATAAAGGACCAGAGAGGCAGAAATCCTAGGATGCAGCATGACCACAAGGAGATACATGGATGCTGCTTTTCTTCATGATCTGTAGTAGCTAAGTGGTCTCTATTGTAATTCCCAGTCCACTTCTCTGCAACGGTAGCTATTTCTGTCCTTCCTCATTTCTGCTGACTGCTCATGAGTCATGGGCTGTTTTGCACTGTCGTGAACACCAGAACAAGTCAAAGCCACTGAGCAGCAGCAGGGCAAAGCTGTTTCCACAAAAGAACTCCCCTGACCTTTTCTAGGAAAACATGATTCTTTTGTTAGCATGTGGTGGTGTTTTACTTTTCATGTACTACAAGCGGGGCTAATTTTACTTTTGTGAAATATTGTAAGTTTTTACTTTTTAATTTAATGTTAAGAATTAGGAAGCTTAAATCCACAGACACTACCCAACCAACTTGCATTGCATCTGTGTATATCACCAAGGGCAGCTTTTACCATGACAGTTGTGACAATATGGAAATAGGCAGGTTGGTGCTCAAGACAAAAACAGCACTCCTTACATGTTGTTCTATTTGTTTCTCTATGAAATTTTAAAGCACATTAGTCAAGAACGAAGATCAACATGATCTTCAATTTTTCAAGCTGTGGCTTAAATTGAAAGGGTGGATTGATTGGGTTTTGGTTGTTTTTTCTTCAGGGCATGGTGTTTGTATTATTTTGGTGGTTTTTTTCAACTAGTACCATGAAAGATTTCAAGTAAGATACTGAAAAAGCATGAGGTTGAAATTATTGGTTGGTAATTCTTTGCACAATATTACAGTTTGAACAGGGAAATTCTAGACAGCTAAATTACTTACTACATCTATTAATTATTTCCCTTCTAAACCTATTGGAATAATGTTGATTTTAAAAGAGAACACTTTCTAGGGTAGAACAACTACAGAGAGAACTAACTATGGCTTTTACAGCAACAGATGTGAAGAGAAAAAAAATCCAGGTTGGTAATCAAAAGAAAAACAGCACTTTTAGCATAAAGAATAACATAGATATGAATTCTTTCAAAATCACAGCAACAAGAGGAAAAAAGTAAACAATAAAACCTTCTAGTAACCACCACTCAATATTGCTAACCACATATCATGATTCAACCCCAGCCAGCAATGAAGCCACTCGCTCACTCCCTCCATGTCACGATGGGAGAGAAAATCAGGAGGCATAAAAATGAGAAAACTGTGGATTGAGATAAAGACCGTTTAATAGCTAAAGCAAAAGCCACACACGCATGGAATGGAAACTAAGGCATTAATTCACCACCTCCCATTCAGCTGGCCCCAGAAAAACAAGGTTCCACCACATGTAACAGTGACCTCTGGAGAAAAACAACATCACTTTGAGTATCCCAATTCATCCCTTTTCCTGCCCCAGCTTTACATGCTGAGCATGACACTTTAATGTCTGGAATGTCCCTTGGGGACAGTTGGGTTTGGCTGTCCTGGCTTCAGTCCCCTCCTAACTCCTTGTGCATCCCCAGCCCACTTGCTGGAGGGGTGAGGTGAGATGCAGAAAAGAAGCCTCAACTCTGTGTAAGCCTCGCTCACAAGAACTAAACATCCTTTTGTTATCAACAGTTTGCAGCACAAATCCAAAACACGGCCCCATACTCAGTACTATGAAGAAAATTAAATCTATTCCAGCAAAAACCAGCACATCATGTTTTGGATTGATACCGAAGGGGGGGTTGATTATTGATTTTTTTCATTTTTATAGATTTTAGAAATACTTGTAACTGCAGTAAAATGTAGATTTAGTGTACTAATATTTCTAGCAGCTCAAGTTCAATGTTTATCCATTTATCAGTAACTCAAGTTCTTTTAGTTGTTTAGACTTCTTTTCAAGGCAGAAAGCTGAAGAGTATCAGAAAGGCCTGCAGAATGAGACATATTCATAAGCCAACAACCTTGAGTCTAAGAACACTGGAAAACCTCCAAGAGCCCTATGTGGGCTGAGGAAGAGGAAGACTGATGAAGAGGAGGTCTCACTGACCCCAGACTCAAATCCTAAGGGGGTGGGACAGAGGTGGGACCAGGGTGGAACTAGAGATGTGTAAAGTAATGACTGGATGGATCATATTATAAAAGCCATGGAAATTAGAGCTTGGAGACGTGTGTGTCAATATGTATTCCTGTGGGCTGTAGGCCTGATATTAAAGGACTTTCACTTTTTATCTTATCCCACACTAACTTGGCTCAGAGTCCTGCTTTGTTGGGGTCTCTCACGGCGTCAGGATAAAGATCACAAGACCAGCAGCTCACCACACTATCATTCTGGTTTAAATTGCCTGTCAGACCAAAGAAAGAGCCACAGACACAAGAAACTTCAGCAAAGACAGACTTGCATTACGGTAACCACACACTTAGATGATGCCCTTGGATTACTATTAGGACAGAAAATGACATCTGAATCTGAGTTTCACTAGCACTTTGTGTTTGGGTAAAGAGTTTGGTTAGAGAAGACATCTCAATAAACAATATAGTATTATTCCCTATAAAACAGATTAAATGAATGTCGAAAAGAACTAAACTTAGATTAAAATTTCAGTATTTAACACAAAATGCAGGAGGTAGGATCAAAAAAACTTTCCAAATTGCTAAAAAACCCTAGAATTTTCTGCCATATATTTACATGATGAGCTTGGCTCTGTGTTTAGACAAGACATTGCTACAAATTCATGTATTTTAAAACGTGTATTATTTGGGTGATCATTTTTACTTTATAGAGTATGATAGGAGAAAAAAAGGAGAAAGAGGCACCAGTAAGTGCATCCCTGTCCAGTACTTTTCTGTAACCACAGACAAGACTCAAGTTTACATACAGAAATCTTTATTGAATGTTTCTTCAGTAATAAACCTTACTCCCATTTCTAACTGATGCCACACAGCACACTTCTAAAACATTGAAAACAACTAAAATAATTTTATACTGAATTATTATGCTTTTCCAAGAAAGAATGAATGCATATTCCATATGACACCTGACTGTCCATTTCAGTAGCTGGTATCCAGACAAAAACAGGAGTTTTGGCAAAGGGTAAAAAGAGATAGAGGTTAAAGTTTCTCTAGCAAGGCAGCAAAAAAAAAAAAAAGGCAATTATAAGAAAAATATGTTGATATAGCAACATTTACTGTAAATTGCTGGACATACTCTGTCAATTATAACTTTAAAATCATAACCATTTAATCAATAGTAAAGACACCAGCATTTTCAACACAAACCATCTCTTCAAGACATTAGGGATTCCATGACTAGCTCTGCACTTTCAACTATGAATTTAGATGAGAGAAAGGATTTTTAAATAATTTTAAGATGTTTATTTATATTTTAACTATTTCTAATGTTTCTTTACAGGTACTTTAGTAATACCAGGGTACAATTCCTGTATCCTCATGGCAGCATTTGACAGCTACACATTTAAATCCAACCCTCAAAGTATTTTTTAAATGCATTTTTATCCAACATCCATGAGAAAATTTTTGTGCTTTCATTTTCTATATTGAATAACAGAATGTTAATGTTTTACCCTTATATAAAATCCCAGAGCAGCAGAAGGAACCATGAATGAGAGAGAGCATTGCACGATCAATTTTTCATGTCTTTTTTATTTCCCTATCTTTCCCTCTCCCTCTGCTTTCTTTTTTTTTTTTTTTTTTTTTTTACATTATATATTTCCTACTCCTCCACAGAACAGGAAGATTTTAAATAATGCTTTGATGAAGAGCCAAGCTCCCCCAGCCCACAAAACAAACATTCACAGCCTATAAATTATGTAATTGTACACATAACTCTATTTGTATACGCCAACAGTCAGTCTTTGCCATTCATTCATCTGTAAAAGCACTGCAGCTCATTTTCCAAATCTTTAAGTACGAGAATATAAGGAATAGGACATAAATTTAGGAATTTCTATTTAAGAAATCTGTGAGTTACAGTAATTAGATAATATCTCACTGTGAAAGATGTCTCTACTTAATGCACTGGAACACAGAACTTTTTAGTACAGCTATTGCATTACCCTGAAAACCTCCATTATCTGTGAGCACAAGCAGCAACGACATCCCTTGCTAAAGCATTAGGCCTTTAGCAACACAAGACCGTGACTTCTCATGCAGTTTATTTAAATGAAAGGTGCAACAGAGAACAGTGAACTATTCATATATTTCTAGGCAAAAAGTAAATTAAGTTATAAGCAAATATGCCTGATCAAATGAAGATAAAAACATTCAAAACCAAACAGATTAACACAGCTTTTGTTTATTCTTGGGGCCAGGGTTGGTAGAAAAAATTTTTTCAAAAGAAACATGTACAAGCCAAGATATCCTAAAAACTCAGAGTGCTTCAGACTGTAAATATAAAAGAAGTAGATAATAATGATTAATACCACTAGTAACTGTAGTGACAGATCAAGACATAAGATGCTTTCATTCCACTCCTCCCTGACATTACAATGTCCACCAGAAACATACAGTAACCAACAAACTCCCCAGCACTTCCACAGCCAAGAGAAGTAGATGAACTGCTTGTCACTATGCTCAGGTGAGGATTACATGTTAGTAAATGAACAGGTGTGCCTAACACAACATCAAGTAACAAGCAGAACCCATGACTTTGTTAACTGCCATTTATCCTCTCTATTTCAGAGCTTTCATTTGTGAGCAAGAAAAAGCCACCATGAACATGCTATTTCCAGCAAAACTTGGACAATTAGAAGAGCATGAACATGTCTTTGATATTGAACCAAATTATAAATTACTTCAAATCTAGCCATCTTTTCTCTGTACCTTCCAAAAATACCCAAACCCAACCCAAACCCAAACTCCATAACGCAGAAAGATGTGGTTGAGGAGCTAGGAAAACTTGTACCTCTTTTGCACCAGTTTCTTCTATTACGGATCTCCAACAATGACAATGTTGAGATGTTTTCTTACTTTTCAACAGGTGAAAGATTCTTCTTCTTCATCCCCCACTAATATTTCACATGAAACAAGGCCCACACTCAAAATGAGAGTGAGGGGAGACAAGCAGGAAGTGAAGGGGAAGGGAGAGCTGCTCTTTCCTTAAAGATGGAAAGAACCCTTAAGTCCTTCAGGTGTTCTGAGAACATTTTTCAGTTTCCACAGCCACCAGAATTCCTCCTTCTCTCATAGACTGCACTTAATATCTTACTGCAAGACAGTTAAATTGAAATATTCAGAGAAACGTAATCACTGGATGATACAGCCAGAAGTCAATGCTGAGCTGACATTTAATGAACTGATTAATTTGGGTCTTTTTTAGTTAAATAAAGACCATTGTGTTTAATGTAATTGTGTTTTCTAGGAGGTAGGACACAGTTATTCTAAGGGGAAAAAAAAGACTTTTCTGCATAACCATTAAGGCAGCCAAGGCTTAAATGACTGTCATAACATTGTTAAAATTACAGCTTAAAAATACTCTGCAGAACAATGTTAGATCAAAAGGTGAGATGACAAGACCAAACTTCCATGCTGTTTTTGTTTAAGGTTGAATATATTTTACCATGTGTGAGCAGTGTGACCTTTCCTTTCTCTCTCAGAAGCCACAGACCTGACCCCAGGAACAAAACAGCAGCCAGGACTGACGCATCTCAAATATTTTGTTCTCTGTATTCCCCTATCTGCCATCAGAAAGTAAGAAAAATACTACTTTGCAAAGAGAAATGCATCTCAACTCTCTCTTCTCCTCCTTTTACACAAGCTAAAATCACAACCTATGCCCATTTAATTACCACCCCACATCATTATTCTCCACAGGCTCTGTGACCAGAAATCGCAAAAAAACGCAGATGTTTTGAAAAAATAGCCAAAACTGATTTTTGTTCATTTGAGCAGTGTATGTTTTTCAGTAGTAGATTAGAGGTTTATTTCCTCTTCAGATTGACACAAGATGGCACATTGTTCTCCCTTCCCCTTCAGTGGCCTCTAAAGGTGACCCTCCTGCCCATGTGCAGGAGCCTACACAAGTGAAGCCATTTATCTGCCTCTGCTCAGGCATGGCACTACTTCGGGGAGAAATAGGAGGTCATGCTAATTGGGAGTCTGAGAGGGTTTGTCTTTGGGATGGGGCTCGTTTGAGTTTAGCTCCCACCTGCACCAGGGCCTCCTCCACAATTCCACAAAACAGGAGGTCTGGCTGGGGTTAAGGCAGCAGCATCACATGCATGAGGAAAACACACCATGGAACAGGAGGAAAAAAGGGAAGATCAACTGAGGGAGTTGCTCATGCTTGGCAAAGACCCAAGAACAACATAGCCAGTTTCTCCCAAGCAAACGTCTATCAAGGTTCATCTGGAAAGGCAGAAGTTCTTCACAACTAAAGGGTGATGCAGAAGGTACAAAAATAACAATCACAAAAATATTGCTCACCTATTATTTTTCTTCCTTAAAAAAGGTTGAGTATTTTGACTGCTTTCTCCATGCATTCAATACAGACTAAAAGCACTGCCAGGAGTGGTCCTGCAGTTCTTTCACATGTGCCCTTTCTAGCATTGCATCCTTCCCCAACCCTGAGAAAAGCTGCTGCTTCGAGGATTTAAAACTGGCACTAAGACTAGACAGGCAAAGGCAACTCAGCTTCCAGCAAACAGGACATGAAAACTGTCCAATCACTTGGAATTTTAAAAAAATAAAATAAATAGTTTCCCCCCCTCCCCCAATTCAGACATTAAATTATCAGGCAATCCCCATTAAGGAATTCTGAAAATGAACACATAAAATCTTCTACCAGTTGTGTGATTTTTTTTTTTTAAATCAATCTTTCTTCGTGAAAATAACAGATGATTTAGAAGTGGAAATAGCAATATTTATAAGAAACAGTGAAGTGCAAGGAAATATGACCCAGGCTACTCCAAGTCATGACAGACCCTCAGGCTGAACTCAACAGGATGGAAAGCAGTTAAGCAAGTTATAGAGGAATGATGGACTACCAAAATGGACTGGAAATTGGAATAAAAAACACCTTACAGCACAGGAATGCCAACAGCACACTTGCAATAAAAATATCTTCTTGGCTCTTTAGATAAAGCCAATATAACAGGTCTCATTAATTTAAATTTCAGTGGAACCTGTAACATGATTCATGCTAAAAAGTATTATCTGAAGGTAAAAAAAAAGTCAAGGAGAGTTAAGAGAGGTCAAGGATTAGAACAGCTACAAATGATAACTACAATGATCTGTGTTGAAAGACAAATTACCAGGTCATTAGTGATTTTTCTCAATTAAGCCCATGGTCATTCCAATGGCACAAAGATGAGAGCTGTCCCCAGCTCAAGAGAATGAGCAACAGGTTACTCCAAAGAATGAGAGGGCCTTGAAAGTGTGACATGTGAAACTAAGCTGAAAGTGCAAGGGCTATTCAGAATTTAAAATGACAGCTCAAACTGAAGGAAAAACAAGGGCAGGAACTGGGCACAGCACAACTGCGAACCCCACTGCTCACACTGCCACAGAAGACCCAAACACACGTCCTGAGACCTCTTTGGCAAGCCATTGCCAGGAAAAGTCATCAAGGATTAACACAACTAAAGAAAGCAGTGGTGTAATCTCATTTGGTACAGCCCTAGTTTTTCAGGCCAAGTCAAGGTGAGTTAATTGATGACACTTGTTTTGAAAGTGGAACCAACATCAGTCATTCACAATACACAATGTCTTAAAAGTTTATGGCAGGCAATTAACTGCATGTTAACACTAAATCTCTCCTCCTAAGCTGCATTTACAACTTTGCTACCAACTTTTGGGAAAACTTGTGTTCCGGTTATCCTGTCTAAGCCATAATACTCATATTTTAAAGATCCTTGGAAGAAAGTCAAGCTGAAATTAAATCAGTAATTATTTCTAGAGGAACACACAGGACTTTAGAGACATTAAGAAATTAACATAATCCACTTGTTACAGTTATTTCATCATAATAAATTAACTTTGTATAACATTATACACTCTTCTACTACCTTTAAATTTAATTGCAATGTATTCTGCATAGACAAAAAATAAGTCTACAGGGATAACATATGAACAAACATCTTGTTAGCTGTTCACCAAAATGTACAGCTTAGACCTGGACCTCTCCTGTGCTCATTGAAAATATTTAAAAACTTAACAATGAAGTTCCACAAACCAGGGTAGATGAAAATGCATCACTGATTCTAGCAAAGAATGCTCTGAAGTCACCAAAGCGAAGACATGTGGCACTGATCAGTCACCCCCCTCTCTGTCCCCTGTAACACCAAGGCCAACACTGCAGACAACTGGCAGTAAGGCACATGCAAGGAGATGAGCAGCATTATGATTTGAGCTGTAAGTGTCACGCCATTTGCAAGAAAAGGTTTGACAACTGGTGATGGAAGATAATTCTGCCACCCAAAGAGATGCCTCTAGTCTTCCCACTGAGAGCACAGTGAATTGTATGAAAGTCTGTGGTAGGTCAGATTACATACAAAAGGTCAATAGCAGGACCAATCTAATTCAGGTAATACAAACTAAACAACACATTCCCATTCCTGAAGCATTTTTATGAGCACTGACAAGTAAGCTGCTTATTTTCAGGCTTAATTCTCATCCTTGTAATTCATAGGACACTGCCTTCTGAGAAATTTCCCTAAATTAAGAAATCCTCTGTTGATGGACACCTCTTGGCTGGACTTCACTTCTCTATCACCAAGGAATTACTCAATTTGAGCCTCAACTAAGCTCCTAGGCACACACACAGATTGCTGCATTACCCTACATGAAGCAGCAAGCTGGAGCCACCAGGCACACCAAAGAAAACAGCCTGAAGTTGGTCATGTAGTAGGGACAGAGCAGCTTGTGCAGTGGCACAACTGGGCCACTGCAATTCAATCAGAAACCCCATCCCAGCCTGCCCCATTTTCATTCTCACTCAATCAAGATGGAAAAACACACCTTGCTCAGCTGGAGCAACTTCACACACACTACTTCAAGCAAACTTGTAGTGAAAAATCAAGAGTTTAAAAAGTATATTGAAATGGATGAGAGAAAAGGATAAAAAATTAAGTTTAGGACTATGAATCTGTAATCAGTGCTTTAAAAAAAAAAAAGGAAAAAAGGGGGTTTGCTGATATGTCTTCATTAAAAATAAATCTAGATAGGTAGCTTAAGAAATAAAGGGAAAACACTCATCTCTTTCAAAAAACAGTAGTTTCTGAAGCAGCTTCAGAGAATGCATGGGTCGTGTATGGCAGATAACATTTGTTAAGAATAATCTGTCTGAAAGTCAGGATTTCCAGGATGGTGAGAAATATTTCCCATTTCGACTGCAAGTATTTTCACATTGTGCCAGGACACATCACTGATCACAGCTGGAAGAAACCCAAATACCACTTCACTCTCCCAAAAGTGCACAACTCCAGAACGTCAAGGCAGTTGGAGAGAGTTTTAACAGCACAGCAAAAATTAGGAAAAGCAATAAAATCAAAGACACTTGCAGATCAACTGCCAATGTGAATCCTGGGTTTTAAACGTGTGCATCCATGTTGACACATCTTATTCTAGATTGAACAAAAACCTTTTCTTAGAACTTTTCAGCAGAAAAAAAAGCTTCTACTTAAGAGTAGGACAACCAAGTTCTCTGCATCGCTAGTAATTTTTTCTTTTCAAAACACAATCCAATATGGAAGCAAATAAAGGAATAAAAGAGTAATTTAGATGCCTCTTCTCTAGAGTAAATATTTTCTCAGGTTCTCTTACTGTGATAATGCAATAGGATATAATAGTTTCAAACAGACCAGTTTGTAAAAACAGGCAAATTTACCTCCTGCACAAGCCATGCAACTTAAAAACACAAAATACAGGTTACCCTTACAGCATTTCATGCATAGATTTATTTCCAAGATAATAAAAATTCATATGTAATAGGAAAAAACCCCAAAGTAATTTTTCCTACTGAATCTACAGAAACTGTGCTTATCCCAGTGTATTGCTGCATAGATATTGATTTTTATCAAAAGAGAGAAGATACTATGGCCTACTCATAGTCTGGTAGGGCAAAAAATTCTGAAATGCTTTTACAAGCACTTTTTATGGTGCTTCCGTGCTTGAACAATACAGCTTTTTATGGTGCAGTAACTTTTTATCATGCATTCAATAGATTTTATTCCTGTAGCCATTTACAGAAATGTGTGTAAGATTCTTTTTATCTCTCATTTTCAGCCGCTCTGAGGAAAAACATAAAAAAACATATCCAAATTTAGGCTAACACAGGCAGAGTTTGAGAGTTCATATGGATAAAATGTCATCTATTTCAATCTAGAGTGGAACTCTTACACTTTGTCTAACGAGAAACTTTCCTTAAAGTAAGGATATTTGAATGATATGTTTATAAATTAAAAAAGCTACACAGGGCATTCAATAGTCAATAATGAGGAGAAGATAAGAAGCATGGTAAGAAGTTCACACTACATTGAACCAGCCAGCTTCTTCCCAGGACATAACCATAATACTTTTTCTATCCATTTAGCCATTTGCAGGAGATAACTGCCATAATTTATTATCTTATTTATCCACTTTGCAGTTTAGAACATCAGTCGGTTTCAGTATTTAGTACAGCTATGGGAAAGCTAATGAGTCAGTTATGGGCCATCAGTGCAAAAAGATTGATATTTAGCTAAGATAAAACTGGAATGTTCAGTAATCAAAACTACATATTACAAAAAGTCAGTCCAACAGCAAGTATTTCTTCTTAATAAATTTTATACCTACATTTAATACAAGCTTATGCAAAACAGATTATTAACATTAGAATCCATCTGGTCACTTATTTACACTGCTTTAATAAAATTTATCTTGTGGTGACTTCCATTCACACTGCATGCAATGAAAAAGTCTTACTTTTATTTTTTAAAAAAAATCACCCAGTAAATCAATTAAAAAAAAAAAAGGGAGGGTAATAGTTCTCTTCTTCTAGGAAAAATAAACCATAATGAAAGTGGCAGCAGGCATTTCTCATTAAAAAAATCCTGACTCTGAACATTCAAATTGAATCTCTGAGCACACTTCCCACAGCACAAATTCCTTTTCCATGAACATTTGCTTAGTCAGGTTTCACTAGTTCATAGTGTCATGGATTGCTGACTTGCAGGGACTGTGGTTTCAGATAGACTCAAGTTTTTTACCTTTTTGAAATCTGAGGCTATTAGGTCCTTCATCTGCAAAATTTCAATATTTGGTTTTTCAAAGGAGTTTGTTTTCCGGTATGTGATTTACAAAAGTCAGCATAAGAATGTCAAAACTGGAAAGTAAGAATGTTTCTAAACTGCTTAAGATGGTTTGAGAAATAAAACTAATTTTAAAGGGAATCAGACATGAGACTCCTTTAGAACCTTCAAAAAATCTTATCTGGAAAACTATTACATTTCTAGAAAGACAGGAAATGGAGAGAAATACAATGAATGTAAAAGTGATCTTTTTCTTTCAAAGGTCAACTTGGGGGGCAAAAAACCCTACTCAGAATTTTAAGATATCTAACACAAAACAATTTTCATCCCTAGCTTTAGGGCACACTGCACCTCCAGCCATAAACAGCTCCTACTGGCCTGACCCAAGACAAACCCACACTGGTGAGCAACTCACTGACCAGCAGGTACCTACACAACACTTAGGAATTCTGCCATCTGGATTATTCTAAAGTCAGTTTAGTCCAAAACACCACCATGAGATTTCAGATCAGATCTATAAAAAACTGCAATCATGTCACTTCCACATCCAAAGGGACAATGACTCACCAATCATTTCTGCTAAAGCTTTTCTGTAGCAGAGCTTTAGCAACTATGCAGCAAACTGCTCCCTTTGTGGGTTGGCCCATTCCCTCTAAGTAACCCAGCAGACAGTCACTGTTCGATGTTTTCAGCTGCAAAGGAACCATTTTTACTTAGAAGATACAGGCACAATCTGTAATGCAGTGCAAATATCAACTGTTTACAGGGTAAGTATATCATATAGATTTATTTTTTTCCTTCCAAAGACTCCATGGAGGAAGTAGCAGGAATTCTGCAGAGAGCAGGGCTGTATTTTACAGACTTAGCACACTTTTCTTGCCTGAAGTGCAGAGTATGTGTAACTCTCAAACAAAGCAGGAGCAAAGCAAATAGGAGAGCACACAAGGAAGCAAAGGAAAACTGTTGTTTCCTTTCTACTTCTGCAAACAAAGTGATTTTGAGCAGGAGGTAAAACATCAGAGGCTTCAAATCAACTCCTGAAATCACAGAATAGTTTGGGTTGAAGGGACCTTTAAAGACCACACAGTCCAATCCCCCACACCTTCCACTACATCAGATTGTGCAGAGCCCTGTCCAACCTGACCTTGAAAGTTTCCAGGAATGGGTCCTCTACCATCTCTCTGTGTAAGCTACTTAAGTGTTTTACCACATTCACTGTAACTCTCTCCTATATATCTAATCTAAAGCATTGCCTTCCTTCTCCACTACAGGAGTAACCCTGGATGACTGACCTACTCACCTTAATTCCAATAAAGTCCCAGGCACTCATAAAATCAAGGTGTTGAACACAGATGAGAGTTGAGGAACAATTCTCTTGTCACCATAATAAACTTTACCAACAACACTGCACAGGTATATAATTATATATGGCCATGTACTGCTACATCCTTAAGGCAGAACGAGAAAATAGTGCACTACAATGGAAAACAGTATTACAAAATTTCTCTCTGTAGCTGGGCAGATGGTAAACAGCAATTGCAGCTTATCACAACACTCATAATTGTCTCCATCACCTTGTTTCCCCATCTGTCTTTTGTGTCCCCATTTTCTCACCTTAAACTGGCAGCTCTGTTACAACATATATGTAGTATGTTAAGTGCAATAAAGTCCTAGCCTCTACTTAGAGATCTTATAATCTATGCTAAATAAAATATAAACCATATTTAATCAAGACTGTGCACAGACTATTTTAAAATGTACATTATTAACATCCACAAATCATGTTATGTTTTCTTGATTTCGTTACTACAGGAAAAGATTTTTAGAGCTCCACTTCCATGAAGTACAAGACTTTTACATCCCATTGTAGAAGAGGAACTGCTAATAGAAACAATTCAAGATAGACACTATCCTTTTCATTAATCTCGCCTCTCCACTTCCTCCAACGCTACCTAGTGTTCAGTTTGCCTTCTTCCATAAACCCCAAGGATTAGTGTTGGTCCACAGAACAAAACTCAGGGACCAGTAATTCAAATGTATTTTGGAGCTGAAACGCTTCACTAGATTCTACTGGACTCAGCTCAAAATAAATGTGGACAGAAGATTCCCATTACTCATAAGGCACAAAAATCTCCATTGGTACAGTGAAATATGAGGTGTTTATTTTTATCCTGTTGCTTCTTCATTGTCATTGTTGCAATTAGAGTAAGTGCTCGTTGCCCACAGTTTCTCCAGTGCTATTTGGCAGCAGCTGCAGTCTGCAAAGAAATTCTCATTTACAGTGCCCCTGTGTGAGCACCACTGTGAAGCAGCACGTCTCCTTTGTGTCCCAACCTTCTTTACAGTTTACAAGACCTCATTAGTTGTGTCCTGGGTGCTGTGCTATAGAAGAAAACAGAACATCAAATGCAGAACTTTTATGTCCAGATCAGATGCCACTTTATTGCTGAGCCACTACCAAATCACTCTGCTAAAATATCACTCTACATTAGTGAAATACATGGCTAAGACAGATGAAAACAAGCAGTAAATCTCATAGAAAGTATTTTATCAATTGTTTTAATAAGCAGTTAAAAAGGAAACTGCATGTGTTAAGTCATTATATCTGGTGAGGTTTTTTACAAATTCAAACTGCTAACCTCTAATTGAGGCAAGCTTTATGCTTAAAAATCCCTTACTGTTTTCATCTGTGAATCATTTAATGAAGGATATGATAGTGGGACTATTTACTTTAATACCTTAGATTCTTTTCAAATTATATCTGTAAAGCAACTTTTATTCTGACTGCAAATTTATTATCCTATTAGTCTCTTTGTCAGTAAATACTTGCTAAAGAAATAAATACCTCAGAAACACCAAAGCTTAAAAACTGTAGGGTATTGTTTCTTTTGGAGCCTCCAGAGATGTATTTCCTAAATAAACAGAAATTTTAATAAAGCTTTTCATTGACCCAAAATGTTTCATAATATATTCATGAAGGCAGAAATGCAAATTTCCGCAAATGGGGGTTACGTAACACAGTAAATAAAACGCTCAGCAGACAAATAGCAAGCTCTGAAAAAAAAATCTAAAAAAAACCAAATAAAAAGCTCTAAACCAAACAGGCATCTTCTGAAATTCCTTTTCATTTTCTAAATATCAATTTATCCCAAAACATTTCATGCATTTGCTTGTTTACTACCTCTGTATATACTACTTACAGTCACTGTTTCTTAGAATCATGACTTCTTTTTCTTTCTCTTAAACAAGAGTTTACCCCAGTGAAACTGGGAATAGGTACAAACTGAAAGGAGAGATGAGAAAGAAAAAGGAAATAAAACAGATATAATAATAATGTCCAATTAGAAAGGGAACAAAATTAAGATGTAGCACCACAGAGCAGTAGAGTTGTTTTGAATCCCAACACTAGCTCAGAAGAGACCAAATCAACTTCCAAAGGCAGGAAATATGGCAAGAGAAGGAAAAAAAAATTAAAGAACACATTTTGTCAAAAGCAACACAGTAGTACAGAGCTAAACTGTAAAGCAGTCTTTATTTAAATACCTTCTAGTTTTATACACAGGAAGGTTATAAAGAAAGAAAATGCCAGGCTGGAGGTAAACAAATGTGTGAACAAATACGAGAGGAACACAGAAGGTAAAGGCACATCAGTTGAAACAGGAATACACAGAGTATAAGGAGATACACCAGTGGAGGTAAACAAAGTTAAAAACTTCCACATTCATTTTCAACACAGAAATTCATGACCTGTTAAAAGCAGATTTGAATGTTTGTCTCTGGGTGTACAGCCAATGGCAAAGATGCTTGCTTGGTTATAGCAACTACAATGATCACTTCCCTGTTGATTTATTTGTATAGTCTGGGAAAAGCTCCATTTTGGACTGTTTTAATATAACTATCATTGTCATACAGATGTAATAAAAAAAATTAACAAAAGAAGCTTAAACAAGGGGGGATTATTTAGCACAATTTTTAACAAAACATAATGTGCCATTATTAAACTACTAAGAAAAAAACGATTTTCATAAGAGCAAAGTAAAATTCAAGGACAGAAAATAGGAGTATGATATCGAATAAATTTTTCAATAAGTAACTAATAACCAAAACCAGCCCAAAATTCCTACAGAGTTTGAGATTGAGCATATTATGCTCTTCAGTGACTACTTTCCTACTGAATGTTCTTTTCTCGTGGCTTGGGGGTTTTTATTGCCATCCCTGGCCATTAATGGTCAATAATGTCTGATACGAAACAGACACAAAGAAATCTCATTTTCTGTCCCCCAGGTGGTACAGAAAGCTGATAGGAAAGACAGGGCATATTCCTGTTGTAACATGCCAAAGAAATACGACCCAAGTAAAAACAGAATTAAAAATTATCAGTTTGCACTTTAGGAAAGCAGTTTTTTGGAAAATTCAAATACTACCCACACAGTGTAGTAGAAGAGAAGAGTCAACTTCAGCTGGAGGTCCCTGGAGATGCCGTTTCATTTTCTATAGGAATGAGACCCTCTGGATCTACGCTTCCCAGATGTGGGAATATTAGTGGAATATTAGTTCCTCTGTCACCTACTGTCTTGGATAGTCTGAGCAAGAAAAATTAATGTCCTGAAAGGGCAGGCTGAGAAAGTAATCAACTGGAGACCAGTCAGAGGACAGATCAGTTTCATTAGAAAAGATCATTTATCAACAAGTGTGAAATTCTTAAGAACATACATCTAAGCAAAACCAGACCTGTAGGATTATAGAGTTTCTGAATAAATAACCATTGCAAGGCAACTTAATGGGAACTCTACAAGGAGCAGAAAAGGGACCCAAGTGAGAAAAGGGTATCATATAAGTTGGCCAATAGAACTGATCAAACTGATTCCTAGGACTGCACATAAAGATTGATAAAAACAACAGTAGAGGAGTTGTCATGCAGGAAGAATAAAGGACTACAGAAAACGTGCTTTCAGAACAATCCAGCATTGAAACAACCAGAGCCCAAGGAAAACAGAGCAATTATTTACCAGGTGACTAAGAGGGATGAAAGGATTTGAACAACATTTGGCATAAACAGTAACAAGGGACATAAAAATATTAAACAGGACAAGATTCAGCAGGGGTTTGACCAAAGATCCCAGGCTAAACCAACACTCTGCAGTTATCAAAGATATTGTTTTAAGAACAGAAATGCAGTAAAAACTGTTGTTCAGTAAAGCTTTTGCTACAGTGCCACATGGAAATCCACTAAAGTTGAAGAAGAGGCACGGGTGTAATGCAGCTACCAGTCATCTAGCTGTACCAAACACAGAACGGAGGTGTTACTGCAAACTTAAGAGCAGGACTGCAGAGGAGGCTTCATGTCCCTTAAGCACAGCCTAAAAAGGCCTGTAGGCAGCACAAGCAACCGACAGCATAAGTAGACTATGAATGAACCTCCCAAAATAACACCAGCAGCTGCCACCGTGTGATTTGAGACTCCCTAAGCATAATGGAAGAGGAAAAAGAAAAACCCAAAAATCGTACGTGGAAAGGTATGGAAATCTGAATAGTTGGGGCAAGGAGGGAACTCCTAACAAAATGAAGTCCTATCATCTTGGGGTTTAGTGGAAAAGAGTAAAAAATTGTACCAGGTGAGGAGAGGAACTACAAACACACCTAAAGGAGCTGAACCTGCCTGGCTGCTTGCTGCCCATCTCCAGGTCCTCAGCTGCTCTTGGAATTATTTCCCTCCAGCTATGACTATCTGTCTCCAGTCCTGCTCAGCAAACCCCACCAAGAGACTTCGCACAGCCAGGCTCTTCCTGGCAAAGCTGAGCACCCCTCCTGCAGCTGCTTCCCTAAGAGGAGCCAGCGCCTGCATCCTGCTGGCTCGCTGCTCAGCTGCCCACTACCCACAGTTATCACTCTGGCAACTGAAATACCAGTCTTGGCACTGCTGTTTTCACTATTCAAATTACTTGCCTCTGCAGAAAGACTATGTTATAATTATGTTTGATGAGGAAGAAAGATTAGGGAGGCAGCCACAGCATGGAAAGATCAGGAAAAAATAGAAAAGGATGAAAAACGGCAGGATAAGAGGGCAGACTTCCTCATCCGTTGATGAAGTATTAATTTATATAAGAGTGAAGGATATTTTTCACAAAACGGGAAGGTTGTTAACAGAAACTTCCAAGAATTCCAGCTATGATTTATACCACACCCCACACTCCCAGGACATTTTGCAGCACGGGTCAATAACTAGGTTAGAAAAATCAGTCAACAAACTCACTGAGAACAATCATAGTGACACTGAGTAACTTGATAACAGAATGTACTGAGTTACAGAAAACACAAAATAATCCAGAAAAATTATTATACAGCACTATCCACATACTACTGAATTTTACACTACTTATATCACCCACTGAAATACCTCAAATTACCATGCATAACTTTTCAAACCTGAGCTAACCACTTCAGTGCAATCAAAAAAGAAAATAAATCAAGAACAAATCATATCACATTCTGATGGCTACATCTGCCCTGACCATCTTGCCTCAGGGACATGGACACTTTCCAAGAGATAGAGAACAAAGCAACGCAGATACTCACAAGTAGAGAGCAACTTCAGTACAGAAACAACCATAAACAAATCCTACATGTTAAACAGACCACAGGGATGAGGGTGTGTAATATAAAAAACCCTCTAAAAACATCCCCTTCATACAACGTAGAATTAAACAATATTCTCCTGAAATATCAAGAGGAAAGAAGCTATTCAAGTCATTTAGATTTAGAAATTAAGCCTGCATAGGAACAGGTAGATATAAATTGAATATAAAATAATAAAAAAAAAATCATTACATTGTAAAGCACAAGACATTTTTACATTAGAGAAATAAAAGTATGACTTCCCAAATCAGGCACGAAGACTAACTCTGTCCTAAGATGGAACTGTGAGAAAAAGAGGGGGAAAAAAAGAAAAATAGAGATGATGTTGCTTCTATATGCAATCATAGAAATCGTAATCCTCAAAGCTGAATCCATTCCAAGACTGTGTTCCTAAAAAAAAATTCCATGATACAACTCTTAGATTTCAACAGTTAGTAACAAATATGCTGCGAGTCCACGAACTTCGACCAGTTACAAGAAGGAGTTAAAAGAACTGAGATTAAGGGAAAAACTTTGAAAGATTGTACAGTGACAAATATCCTGATGGCATAGAAGATTCAGTGTGACCTTGCACAGCAGAAATAATAGTTACATTCAGGAAGAGAGATAAGGAAAAGAAGACTTGACAAATCCAATATTGTTTCAACACAGATCTGATACTAAAATCTTCTTGCCTTCTAGCTTTATTCTAGAAATATATCTTTTTGCATAATAAATTTAATTTGTAGAACTATTAGATTTAAATTGTGCTATTTTCTAAACTGCATCAGATAGCTAATAACATTTAAAATTTTATGTTGCTGTCCAGAAGCACAGACTCAATTTCTCCCTTTCCTCCAGTGATGTACCTATATTTAAAGAAGGACTACATAAGTGACATCATCTGCTCTATCTTCCCTGTAAAACCTGTGGTAGATTTTAGTGCTAAAGAAGACCTTAAGGAGGTCTCCACATTTTTATTACTGTAGTTGCTGTGCCATCTGGACATACTGGCTCCAGAAACTTTCCCTATTTATTTCTCTATCATCAGCACTGACAAATAGTCCTGAGCAAGAGATCAAATGTTTGACTCAACTTGATAGTTTTACTTGATCCTAACAAATCCCCAAGTAAAATACTGAAACCAACTCCTTAGCTCCTAGAATCCCATGACTGGCCAACTTTGCAGATGATTCCCATTTGGCTGATACCACCAGGCAGTGTCAGCTCCACTCTTGGAAAGTCACACATGCAGCTGGAGAAGTGGCCTGGTTTCATATTTCTATGGATGCTTAAATTCCATGAAATACACTGGTGTGAACTGTTCAAGGTTAACTGTACAATGTAAGCCCCACTTCTGTATGCACTGGTTGGTGCTGAGCATGCTGTGAAATCATTTTTCATTCATGATCCCAGTCTTTTGTTTTAAGAGCTTGGAAGAACAGAATTTCAACTGAATACTTAATAGGAGCTTTGGATATTCAAATTTTACATTTGAAGATTCATAAGCAACTTAGAGCAAACAATTATAAATCCTTATCTCCTTTCAAGTAGAAATCACGTTACAGTAACATCTTAATATCAAAAACGAGACCTGCACTACTTACTGCATAAACATGCAGTAAAAAAACCTTGTAAGAGAGAACTGTACGTTTAGAAGACACTATATCCAACTGTTTGAAGTAATCTGATAATGCAAGGACTAATGAGAGTAGTAAAGTCATGAAGGGATTCTCCCAAAGCCTGTGTAAGCACAGTGCACTCTCCTTTATTTGCAAGGAAAGGAACACAACCTGGTCCTGAGGAATGCAGTTACAACACCAAGCTGAAGAGGACAACAGTCACAGTGGTTTTCAGTGGGTGCTGTTAATCATTAATATTGGAAATCCCTCCATCTTGAATGTCTTTCTTAATCACTAGCAGGCCTCTATTGGGCTAAAGGAAACAGGCTGTAACAAACTATTGATATACAGACTGTTCACCATAAATATGTGCATACACATTTGTGGGTATGCATGCACACATATTCATCTAATTTATACTCTGCTAAGAATCAAAATAAATTGGTATGGTAAATCACAGGCATTTTGTGCTGAATAAAGATCAGTGATAATCAGTAACAGGGAGAGAGGAAAGTTACTCAACAAAAAAATATGTAGTAAAAACTAAGCCACAAAATAGAGTATCAGCATTACAGTGTGTCTGTCTGATCATTCCTATCTGCTCATTCCCTACATGATCATTTCTATATGTTTTGGTGGGCACACTAGAGAAGTCTCAAAGCACACAAAATTCATTTCTGCTGGATGAAACAAGACTTTCAGATGCCCTAGAAGGGCACCTTACATGCTCTTACTGCCTACGGGCAGTCAGTCTGCAGCAACAGACAGGATCCGTCCCAGTGTCAACCCCCACACGTGTAGTGTAGACATGGGGTTTGCTCTGCAGATCCACTCTTCCTGCACTACACTACTTCCCTCTGCAGCCAGACACAGACTCTTCTCTTCTTCCACTCTATCAGGAAGAAAGGAGACAACAGATTTCACAGATTTTAAGTGTCTTGCCAGTTCATATGTCCCCACTTGTCCCCTCACAGCACCAGCTTGGTATACAGTTTTCTGCAGAACACAGCCTGCCTACGTGCTGTCACATATGGGGGAAAGTGTTAACATAGTGATCTATATTTTAGTGGAAACAATCATTTAAGGGCTGGAGACCACTGACAGCATCACACAGTATTTGCTAGCTAAATTCATGCACACACCAAAAAAAGCCTTGCAACCTGCTGACAAAGATTATTCTTTCAACTGCAACATTAATTCCCATGAAACTAATCCATAATCACTTGGCTCATCACAAAATTCACACCATGTACATGAATTAGGCCTGCTGAAGTATCCAATACTGGACACTAAATAGGATCTGAGGGTTTTGGAGAAACAAAGGCAATACACTAGAGATGGAATTTATTCATACAAGAATGAGACACATCTGTGTTACCAAGATACCCTGCCAGAAAGGCTGATAGTGATATATCTAGAATTAAGCAAACTTATGTTAAGACATGTCCTTATTAGACCTCAATTAAGCAGGATCCTGACATAGTAGATAATTCCCAAGAAAACAAAGCAATCGTGGAATAAGTGAGCATGAATGCTTAAAAATGTTCTTAAGGACTGGTTGCTTAAAGCTTTTGGTTTTCCTAATGCAAGGAGAGAAGAGCATTTCACAATACTAAAACTCTTGGTGTGTTTTCTATGGGCACAGTGTGTTCGGTCAGACTTCTGCTCTTTCCTTTATATTTTATCTATATAAAACATGTCATATAGTCAGAAAAAAAAGTTCAAATTAAATATTTTTGAAGCTTAATCTGATTATACATAAGCATCCTGTAACAGTGAACAGCCAAGCAAGCACTGGCCTTTAGAATCTACTTATACAATCAGCATCTCTGTAATCATATACAATGAACATACTTAAACCACAGTCATGCATTCATGAAATGAATAACAGTACTTCATAACCTTGCAGAGATTGAAAGCTACGTCCCTAGCAGTAAAAATGCTTGTCACTATTTCAAACACAAGGCACTAGTTCAGACCTCTCAGCAGACTTCTTTCCCAATGAACAGGACCAACAAAAATATGCAACAACTGATGCTGCTTGCACAAGGGACACCCAGGAGGCCACAGCACTTGGTGAGAGAGCTGAGCTGGCTCCCCACCAGCTCCCACGGCACCGGGGAGCCCCATCACATTCTCTGTCCCCTGTCCCCCACCATCCCACTTGGCTTGCACACATGGTGGGGGAACTTAGGAAGCCCACAGTGCACCATGCAAAAGGCACACAAAGTTCAGCTGCAGAGAAATATAAGCTGGAAATCGGCCAGATTAAGTCACATTCCACATGCAAGACAAAAGCAACTTTTGACTTCAATACTGAAGCCAGTGCTCGCTCCCCATTTTAAACATAGAGAACAATCACCCAATAATCAATGTAAGGATTCAGAACACGAATGGCAGGATTTCTGCTCTTGCTTCTAAGAAAGCAAAACACAAAGTATGCAGCCAACCTGCAAACTGAACAAAACACTTCAGCTATGTATCAGGTCTCGAACAATAAAAAGACCCCTAAGCTTTTATAATGCATGTGTATACATATATATACACATTTATTTCAGTACAATCATCTCCTCTTGACAAAACAAACATCAAGAACAAGATTAAGAGCCTATTTTAATTTAAACTCATTAAAAGCTCCAGGCTGAAGAGGGAAAACCAGGAATGTATACCAGAGGGTCCAGTTTTTCTTTCTGCTTATAAGCTTCTTAAATATCAATAACTTCTATTAAAATAATTTTGTCATAATGAAATTACATTTTCATCTAATTAAGAAAACATCATGCCTAGTTTTCAGTTTCATTTTGTATATTTAAACTTCCAATCATTTAATTTGATATCAACTAAATTTTCAGTATTTATGAGTGGAAAAGGTCTCAAATTAAACATGTATTATACCATTCAGGCACCAACGTGCTTGCAATGACACAGGTTTAAGGGATGCAAATAGTATTTGCTTTCATTTACACAAAATGTTAATCCATCACTTCTTAAACAGATACAGCTAAAGGAAATTAAATAAACTGTCTAAATTATGTCTCTACGTTCATTACTGGGGAGAGTAGAGGGTTTAAAAATGAGAATAGCATTTTAAGATGGTAGTTCTTGGTCTGCAATGAACTTGAGGGTCTGGGAATTTATTTAAGGACTCACCCTGGCTATATCATTTAACTTCTGTTAAAATAAGGGCATTGTTTAAAGGAATAGAAATTTTACTAGGTGCTCTAAAAGTACAATCAAACCTGCACAATTCTATGTAATAGCTCTAAGAGTCCCTTTAAAACACTGAAGTGCTACTTGAAAACTCCTCAGAACAAGTACAGCAGCACTTAAAAAGCACAGTTTGCCTTCAAAGGTAAGCACGTGTAAGGCTCTTGACTTGGTTCTTAGTTTGTTGACTCAACACAGGGACAGGTAAGTGTGTTCTACTGAATCAGCACACCATGACCAAGGAAAATGCTTTGTTCTAATTGTTCTATGGAATAGAGGAAATCATGGCAGAGTAAGTTAATCTGTTTAAGACCAACAAAGGGAAGATTCACCACAGGTAGAATGAAAAATGTCATCAGTCCCATGTTTTAACAGTGTATCATTCCTTCAAGTAAATGAGGCAGTAAAATTAACTTCACAGATTTAATGTTCATGAGTACTTCAGGTTTTCCCAACTAACCTTCCACAGAGTCATGTGAGCCACCAGCAAGTGTATGTGTGGTAATAAACATGCAAATCATTCCAGTTTGGTGCTGAAATCCATACAATCTCAGGAAAACCAAAGAAAATCCCTTTTTTAAAACTCATTTGCACATAATATACTCCTGGAAAAGCTGGTAGCCCATGGCTTGGACAAGTGTACCCTCTCCTGGATTAGGAAATCGCTGGAGGGTTGGGCCCAGGGAGTGCTGGTGAATGGAGCTGCATCCAGCTGGTGGTCGGTCACCAGTGGTGTTCCCCAGGGGTCTGTGTTGGGTCCAGTCCTGTTTAACATCTTTATTGATGATTTAGATGAG
>JAWWLZ010000001.1:43748975-43759451 GCA_035041345.1 Poliocrania exsul | reverse complement strand
ATCAAAGTGGGGTTGGATTAAGGGTTGGACTTGATGATCTTGGAGGTCTCTTCCAACTCAACTGATTCTATGATTCTCTTACCTCCTTAAAAAGACTTTTGAATCTTGGATAGTCAAGGCAAAATCTGTCCTTGGACAAAACAAATTCAACCAGAAATGGAAGACCAGCCCATTCTTTATATTTTTAAGTGTCACAAACGCTCCTAATCTGCACCTGGAAGATTGCTAATTCTTTTTGAACTATGAGCCAGCTGTAAAGAATCTTGAGTTCATTTCTCCTGAACTGCAGCACAATTTTACACAAGTTAGTGATTCATTCTAATACTAAGTTACTACATTTACTAAATGTAAGACATATTCCATTAGTGAACTTGTTCAGAATTATTCGAACACAAAAACAGAGTCCAGTGACTATTTTTACTGCACAACAGGTTCACACAAAGATTTAAAAATAGCTTGAAAAAGGTTAAATACTCCCAGAAGCTATTTCAAGAGAAGAAATACGTATTACTTGCCTTGCAATATAGGCTACATCTACATTTAACATTTAAAATGTTTTCAGAAGACAGGATGAGCAACCATTTGAAAACAGGAGAAATCACATCAACCGAAGTAACACAAATCTGAACTAACAGGCTTTCCAGATGGTCTGATTAATAACCAAAATGAACAGAGAAATTGCTTTTGCTGTGCTATTTGCTTTACCAGACAGTTTTATTCCTCTACATTAAGAAGCTCTAATGGCTGGTACTCAACTAATAATGAGGGGCAAGCTACTCAAGAACTTATGGGTCAGACCCAAAGAGAAGGGCAACAAAGAGGATGTTACAGTTGCGATGTAATCACTTGAAAGACCAAGATGTAGTCCTCCTTACAGAAGCAAGAGGATTCTCTACATCGCAGTTGCAAGCCCTGGTGCTCCTGGTACCAGAGCCATTCTGACACCTGCTCAAAGGGCAACACAGCAGACCACAAGCAACAAGGCTTTCTAGAGGGCATTAAAAATCCTTTCTCCAAGTTAGCTGGCTTAGCCAACTCTGAGAGGCACTCCACTGGAACTGCTACTCATGCATATGCAAGTACATTTACTTCTAAGGGGAATGAAGGTCAAGAGCAAGTTTGGCTGCAGAATGAGAAAAGGTAGCTCACAATCCTAGAAGAAATTAGGATGATGACTAAGAAAATAATGACCCTGAACTTTGAAAGAGGAGACTGCAGCTTGTTCAGAATGCTGTATGGCAGAAGCTTACAGAAGTAGTTACAGAAGCGCTCAGGAAGGGACAGCCACATCTCCAGGTGGTTGAGGAGGAAGGAGTTAAGGGAGAAATGCCCAAACTCGGCAGATGGCTGCAGGGAATGCTGAGGTCTGTATGAGCCTGAGATTAACTAGGTAACAATATGAGAAATAGTAAGTCTGGTTACAGGTGTATGGAGACTGGAAAACATGTGGGAAAAGTAATCAGGAGCAGGCTTTCTACTGGTTTCTAGAAAAGTAATTATAAGGGCAGCAAGGAGGGCTAGGAGCCAAAAAAGGGATGACAGAATGTGCAAAGCCTACGATAGGCGCTGCCTGAGGATTAGAGAAAGAGCCCTGCACTTACTCTCTGCAGCCAAAGCAAGTTAACAACCAAAACCCTCTGCCCTGACCATGCATTAGGGGTCAGACCAACATCCACAGGCAGGGGAACTGGGGTGAGAGTGTAGTGGGGACTTCCCTGGTTAGTATGAGGACAGACAGATGGGGACAGATGGATCGTGTATTCTGCTGTTACCCATTTCGGTCCTGACAGCACCTCTGTAACACTGATCTGCAAGCAATACTTGTAAAACTGTCTGGGTACTACGTTGGGTGTATCACATTTTCCCAGTAACTTGGCTTCAACTTGCTTTATTTATTCTCCACGTACCAATACAGGCATAAACAGAGAAAAATATGCTGCATTCCTCCTGGAAGACATGATGAAATTCACAGAGGAAAATACTTTCCTTGGCAACCCCTTAGAGCTGTGACTAATCTGTCCATCCAGCACACTCTCCTGTTAAGATCTACCCCTGGAGAATAGTGTGTGTGTATATATATATATGTGTGTTAGCAGTTAACAAAATTAAGTGCCTGAGAAGTAAAATATTTCAAAACACTGCCTCCTGTTTACCTTGTCTCCTATCCAGGAGGCCAGACTAAGTAATTACTCCTTTTCACCCTGTTGTTTGTTTATATTTTCTTATGTTTTCAAAGCTGTCCTTTGAAATAAAAAAGATAAATTTCTCTTTCATGCAAGCATCGAGTTTCTCCTTTACCAAACTTAAAGGCTGCCTATATTAACACAAGGCCTGTGCAAGTCTTTCTGCAGCAAATTATTCTTGATAGCAATTTGTAATGAGAGGATACTGGAGAGAATAATAATGTACTATATCTTAAAGGTGCTCACTCACTAGAATACGTATGTGTGTGTCTATATGCACATACAGACATGCACAAATGTTTTTATTATCTATTGTTTTCTATATAATATATATATCATTTTATATAACATAAAAATGGAATGGACTACTGCTTTTCTGCACTCAATCAAGAGTTTAAGAGAATGTTAGTGCACAGGCATGCCAGGCAAGAGAGCAATGGGGAAAGTGGGCAACAGCCTGAAATGCAAACCTGACAGCAGCATTAAGCAGCCTATTTTCTCTGCAGAATTTTTAGTGGAGTAACATCTATCAAGCTAGCAGTAAATCTCCACAGAAAGGCTGAACTACTGTTCAGAAAATGCACACAGAAGGTAAAAGGAAGAAAGGATTATCATTCCAGGTTGTGCCATAAGTTTGTTTTGCAGAAAGTAAACCAAGGTTGCTTCTAAATGCTTCTAAACTCAAACATAGCAGACTTCGAGGGACTTTCATATAAATAAAGCTGACTGATCCATATATCAGTGGATGTGCACTGAACTGAAAGCCAGAGAACTGCAGAGTGTATTTAGGTAGACTAGCAGTCTGGAGAGAAGGGAAGAACAGTGCCAGCAAACCAAAACAGAATCTCTCAACTACCTCCCATATTTATTATCTTCTGACTTTTTGATTAGCCTTCAATAAATTTCATAACCTTGACTGAACCTCTCCAACTGTATCCAAACAACTAACTGGTTTCTTGCATTTTAATACAGGAATGACTTATTTGTAGCTTTGCAAAGCTAGGACTAGAAATCATTTTGTTGAAAGACCAAATCCTGGCACCGAGACCTGAGAAGAAGAGAACTGTAGACTACTCTGTCCACATCAATATCAGATACCAGATGGCACACCATGCTGATATCCAGAAAAAGGCACTGGGATTCTGAAAATTCAGCATTACCAGCATCTGCCAGCCGGTTTCTTAAACTGGTTAAATTTGTGTGGTCATCCCTCTTAGCCCTAATCTTCTTCTTCTTCCACTATCCCTTACACTCAGCACAGCAAGACCTACAGAAAGATCTTAAAGATGCTGAAAAATCACATTGGTGAAGGGGTAGACAATGCATGTAGTGAAATTTTTCAAGTTTATGTTAGTCCTTCTTTTTTAAAATTTCTCAGTCCACAGAGTTAAAAAGTATCTTTTGTAATAGGCTTATGTACCTGAAACAACCACATTAATGGCAGCACAGCACAGGAAGACCAGGTGTTCCTCAGCCTAGTAATTTGTCACATTTTAGTTCATTATGCCATGTGCTGACAAGTTTGAAAACTTTAACCTTCTCTGTATGAAATTCCACAGACATCAAATTAATTTACCATGTACCTTTGAACACCTTCCTGATCCCTTATGACTACCCTGTGTCCCATGAGATTTTGAAAACTTCACATCTTAAAACAATTTCAGGTGGCTGTCATCTGAAAAGTCAACCTGTCAAATTTAATTTCCCATCGATACAAAAAGTGAAATGATTCACATATATGTACAAAAATGGATGGAGCAAAATAGATGCTATTCAGCCTAGTGCAGATGTTTAATCTTCACCAAACACAATGAATCTCTGAAAAATAATTTATGACCAAGGAGCAATGTCTAATCACATTCAAAATGGGACTGCAATATATCATCTTTACATATTCCAATTTCTTTTTAAATAATACACTTTAGAGGTTGTCATTTAGCTATGAGGCTGAAGGGCAAAAATGGGGGAAAAAAAACCCCTCATGGTTCTCTACCCTTGTACTTCAGAAGTTTTATCTTCTGTTGTATATAGCAAATGTACCTTCTACCGTAAGTTATTGTCATGGCTTAGGAATGGTACTCCCCAGTTTCCTACTCCCAATAAAAAGCACACTGGCACTTGTTCCTCCCTCCTTTCCCCCCCCCCTCCCACCTGTGGGTGGTTGGAGAGGAGAACTGGAGGCACACAAGGTAAAGATCACGGGTTCAGGTAAGAACAATTTACTGGAAACAGCAATCAGACAAGGAAACAAACAACAATATTAACAATACTAGTGTATAAAAGAGTGTGATTGACATGGAAAAACGCTCACCAGATTGCCCGTACAACACGCACCACCAGACAGCTCCCCTAACGCAAGGAATGAACCCCTCCCTCACCACCATGGAGAGTCCCTTCACACTGACCCTGCCAATGACCTGAAGTGGTATAGAAAAACCTTACTCCCAGTCCTGGCCATGCCCTTTGCAGGCTACTGCAAAAAATTAACCTTGTCCTGGCCAAAACCAGGACAGTTATTTCTTTCTATAGTGATATATTGCTTTTACATATAATTTCTATTTAGAATGTCCTTGGAAAGGACAGTATAAATGTGAAACTAAACAAATTTCAAGACTGCCTAACTCTGTATGTTACCATAGTCAGAACAGCCATTTAAAGCTATCATACACTGCAAAACTTCTCACTATACACTCATATTCCAAGTTGGCCATACTTACAGGGCATATTCTGCTAGAGGCAATTTGAAAACATCAAATACTTCCTTGTTCTTCATTAAATAAACTGAACGCAAGTAGGATACGAAACACTGAAAGAAAAACAAAAGTCTTTAACAAAAAAGAAACCATTCAATTACCAACACAAGAAACAAACATTATACTGTTGCTCTAAATACAAAATTGAATTTCACTATTAGGTGGTCTAACATCGATTTCAGACTGAAATTCCTTTACACAATACCCATCAGCCAAAATTTATCACTACTACAGAAGTGATGCAACTGAAGTACTCAACTACTTCATTATATGCACATTAATTGGCTGCATTTCCCAGCATTACATCATGCTATATTTCCCTAGAAAGAAAATATGACAAATTAGTCAGAAGGAAACATCACAGATTCAATTTTATTTTTAATCCCATCTTTTCTGAATCTTATGCTATTCTGATATTTGAATTATATGGAAGCAAGAACAGGCTGTGTTGACATAATCTTAGTCACTAACAGAAAGTGATTCAACTCCATAGAGCTGTCTTTCACTGTGGCTTAAGACGATTCATATGACCTTGCATTTACCATCAGCTCATCACATGCCACAGTCAGTGAACGCAACTCAGCTGCCCAATAAATTCACCATACAACAAATACTCAGACCAGTCCATGGCTGAAGTTTCAATTAATCCCAGACTTTCACCAAGAAAACTGGAAGCATTGCATAACAGAATAACATAATCTTGTATTGCATTTACCCTCTATCCTTCCCAAAAGGAAAGATGCTTATTATTCTCATGTTTCTTTTACATAGTCTATTTCTACCTAGCAGTAGCATAAATATTGGAATATTTTAAGTGTCAGAAAAGATTCTATTGTTCATAACCTAATTTTTAACACATGCCAAAACTCCTACCATGAGGCTTAAACCATCTAACTCTCATAATAAGAGCAAGTTATGCTAAGAGGGTTATATTCAAGCATACTATAATCACACCCTTGTTCTGCTGTGTGCAAGCACCTGTTAGAGAAAATTATTGTATTAATAATTCATGCAGAATTAAAAAATCCCCAAACTATTTCTTGTTCATCTCAAATAGAAGAGGAAAGACCCAACAGTCAGGAGCATTGATTCCTTATGGGGATTCTTTAAATGCTTATAAGAGAAAAAACACTTCCAAAGGTGAAAAGATGAGACAATAAAGTAAGGAATGTCATAAATTCATTATTTTCTCCTCAGTAAACTGAAATAAAAACTATTAATTGTAAGATATGTAGAGCTAAGATATGTACTTTTCAAGCTGCCCAATACTTCAATATAATAGTAAATTTTCATTTGCTTATTTTTCCAAATGCTAAGTTTCTTGGCTAAAGTTTCCTTCCTGATTATATCTTCCAGTTAATTTTAGCCATGGAAAGTGTGAGCTCAATGCATTCAGCTGCTACCAACATTGAGGTGAAGAACATCTTTGCTCACATTAAATTATTAGTCATTTTACAAAGATAACTAGAATGTTTAGGAAAAGGCTTCAGATTTGACAGATCTCATTAATCTATTGTTTTCTAGCAAGAGACAAAAATCAATGCAAGTCTCTTTTTTGTCTGTACTGACAGTTGGAAAAGAGCAGATTAAACAAGAAGCATCCTTCCTGTCAATCTGAGATTTGCAGGTGTGAAGATCTACATAAGTCACTACTTGCCACTACCTTCATGAGGCTGAAATCTCATTCTGTCTGTTGGATAACCTAGAAAGCCATCCACTTACATTACTAGTAGATATTTGGTACGCATGGTCTAGAAAGTAACAAATTATAAAGGGCAGAAAGAACACAACTTTTGCACGTGTATTAAGCTCTATGATAACTACGAATAAACTACCAAACAAATGCATAGAAGAGTTGTTCTACTTTACAAGAAGAGAAATTAAGTGCTTTTCTTTGATTTTTTTTTTGTTTGATTTCAGTATGGTCACTTCAACCTTTGTCTAAAATATGGTCATCTCACTTGGATTTTATTCAGCTCTCTTAAGACTTGGTCAGTCTGCAGACACACACTGGAGCCGAGGAAAAACAAGTTTAGTCAGTTTAAACTTTTTTTCTGCTCTTCTATCAGTTGCTGTTGTCCCATGCTATATTTCCTCTTTTGGTATCACTTTCAAGGGGTTTTTTAATAATTGAACATTGTAAAAATATTATGTACATTAACTTATGCCATTATGGAAAATGCTACAGTTGGGCATCAGAAACATATTACAGCTCTACTAGAATAATAGCTACAGATACCCAAACCCACTGGAGATTATTGTACAAATACTAAATATATAAGGAAAAAGTACCATGCTCTATGAATTTATCACATTTAAATTTTGATCTATTCATCTGTTTCTTGGATAAGTATTAAAAAATACACAAGTCAACTGATGTGCTGTTTTGACAAAATTCAAAAGTAACAAGGTATGACTGGAATCTCAGCCTGTAACACCCTGCACGTCCCTCTGGGTGTGATGAAGAATTTAATGAACAGACATCACTTCAGTGTCACAGTAACTTTCAAGACTAGCAAGAAAAACAGATTATTTTTTTAAAACTGTTTTTCAAAACTAACTGAACTGACATATTAAACATTAAAATTACAAGAAATACCAAAAGACAGCATCAGTCCATGAGAAGAACTGCAAAGGTTTCAAAGATGTCTCAGTCTGATTCATGTCTTTCCAAGCAACAGCAGGGGAATCATGTCCTACCAAATGAACCATGTAGTTTGTTGAAGCAATTAGTAACAAAGAAATTTCTTTTTTCCTCTTTTTTAACAAAGTAAAAGCACCTTGAAGTAAATCAACAAGCTTAGAGGACACAATGACTTAGACCTCATGCCCTTCACACAGTAGACTACAATCTATCTGAACTTCTGTGCATAGCTGTGCTGTTTCATTGCTATCTGATCCATTCAGGCAGGAAATTTATTTCTTACATTACAGATGTCAAGAATCTGGCAGCTTGCAACAGATAGGCACAAGACCTATGCCTTTGAGAAATCCAGCATTCTAGATAAGGATCCAAGGTCAGGATTTCATTTGCATTAATTTTATTCTTTCACATTGCTGTGTCAGACTGTTGGGGCACATTTGCATAGTATGTCTGAACAGTCATACTTGAACTTTACTAAGGAGGGACACTTTGTGATAAACCACTTGTCCATACTTCAAGTTTTTCAAAAACTGAATGTATATACAGTTTCTCTGCTCTGCTCTCCATGAATTAAAAACTGCAACAAAAATGGCTTGAAAGGGTAATTTTATATGGCAATGAACATTTTTTAAAATGAAGGTTTCATCTGTGACACTAAGTCTACGTTTGATTTTATTCTTGTGCTATTTTGAAACATTATCATTATTTTCTTTTGCTCAATTCAGAATGATCTTTCTCTGCCTTTTAAGAGATCGTAAAAAGCCAAAGCCAGAAACAGGTTTGTTAGTGTTTTCATTCCAAGTGAGATGATGTTGGCTGCCTTCTACTCTCATCATCCCCTAACCAGCTGCTCTGTCACATTGGTGTAACTGCATCTTCCTGTGGCACTGAAGATGATCCTAAGTGACCAGTATCCCTGGCTTGTGCAAGGCTCACATGAGGCTTACGCTGACACTCCACACTGCGACATGTAATTCTTTGTGCACTACAAAAACCTGGGATACCTAAGCACCAAATCCAGTTTTTAAAAGCAATCCCTTGAAAACGGAACATTTTATTCACAAAGCTCCCAACTAACTTCCTCAGGTACTTTGATTTAAAATTCCTTGTTTGGGAAAGTAAGAATGATGCTCCTCTGACCCACTAAGTGTCCCTACTGCAGGCATCACATCACACAGGCTACCTCTGTAGGGCAAAGAAATCACCACTGATCCATCCCAAAGGGTTTTTAAGGTATCTATGTCAGGAGACTTCATAGAAGTGCTTATTCCTCTCTATCAGCTATAAATGAAAGCTCAGGCAGACCAACTCACACAGGACATCTAAATCTAGGCAAAATAAATCTCAAGAGTTTTAAATATTTCAACTTGACTGGTTTTACATCCTAGTTTAACAGAAATGTTAAAACACTTACTTTCTCTTCAAGCATTCGTGATCCACTTTTCATTTTACCCTACCACTCAGGTTTACCAGAATACCTTCAGGTGTCATCAATTCCCACACTAGCTCATACAAATAAAAAGTTATTAACACTAATTCAGAATCTCTGCAATTTTGTATTCCTCAGGCTTTAGCATTTCTGGATTTCTCACCATATGGCCTTTGGTTGTGCTCTTTTCATTTGACCTACATAGGTTTTCCTAATGTTCTTCCAATCTTGTTTTCCTGCATCTCAATTTGAACTTCTGATTTTGTATAGTCTGGTATAACTATAGAATTCATAGGGTCAGTATATACACATTTTTTAAAAAAGCAACAAACCAACATACCAATCAAACTCAGAAAACCAACATGTTGCAGTGCTTCAATAAAACAAGTAGTGAGCTCTATCCCCAAGAGTTTATTGTCTTCAAAATATTATAAAAGCAGGGAAAGATCAGCAAACATGCTTCATTATGGCAACAGGCAGTGCAATGTCCAGAAGTGTTTCACAGACCATCTTCCATGGCAAATGTCTTTTATAATGAGCTCATTCTAGTCCAGGATTCTACTTAGTTATTTGAAATTTTCCTACCTTGCCCAAACCTGATAAAAATCTTGATGACATTCACATATTATCCATGGAGTCTCCCTACATTAATCAGCAGAGCAAAGAAATCCCATTCACAGTTCCATTCACAAACTTCTCCACCTTACCTGGAAGAGATATTCTAAGCTATTTTGCTTCTCATTTAAACCCTAATCAAAGTCCAAATGCACTGGATTTTACCACTGACAGAGGACAAGCTGTCATATATATTTAGAAGATATGACAACAGAAATTCATCAGGAAGGTAGGCATGTGAGGCCTACATGGTTTTGTATTTTTAACTTTGGAGTCAAGTAATGACATCAGATACTTTTCAGTAACTTTTTTTTATTACTATTATTATTTCAAAATGCTCTATATCAGCTCCCCAAGAAAAGTCCTCTCAGAGGAGCTGCAGTTGAGAGGAACCTTTGGAGATCATCTAGTCCAAACTCCTGCTCAAACCAAAGTCAGCTAGAGTAGGCTGCTCAGGAAGGAACCCAACTTTTGATAGCCAACATTTGGAGAATGCATGGCCTCCTCGTGCAACCTGTTCTAGTGTTTACTCTCACAACAAATTAAATCCTTGAATTTGAATGGAGCTTTTTCTGTATACATTTGTGCCCATCCCCCTCTCTTCTGTTACTGGGCATCACTGAAAAGACTCTGGTTGCGTCTAATTTATGCTTCTCTCCTAATACAGGAGATACTCCAAGTGCTCAGTCACCTCTGGTGGTTCTTCACTTCTCTCATATGTCCATATTTTCTTGTACTGGAACAAAACCACTGAGAAGTGACTACTACATTAGAAATTACTTTCACACCCAAGACTCTCATATAAGTCTGTCCTCAAATATGCCTTACCTTTGGCACTACAGCAATGGAGCA
>JAWWLZ010000001.1:43724207-43737779 GCA_035041345.1 Poliocrania exsul | reverse complement strand
CAGGGAGGCTTGAACTGCCAGGGGACGGTCCCCACTGAGACTGGAACTCAGGTCCTTGGGATTCAGAGTCCAGAGTGTTCTCCTTTACACCAGGGGACCCCCCCCACCTGCATATACCTCTAGCCAATACTATTAAAGCAAACAGAAGTACCATTATAACAAAGGCAATAGATGAAAACATACTGTGGTTGTTGACCAATTTCACCTTGCCATGCAGCTGGAGTTGAGCTTGTTCTACATACATTCAGAGTATTCTACATCCTTCCCATGACCATTGGAACACATAGTTCAAGTGCATCACATTTTAATTGTCAGTGCCATACGAGCTGCAGTGATACCTGAATAAACAGGAATGGGAACCAACTGATTGATGGCCATCAGGCACCAGTGTTCTGTTCTAAGGCAGACATCTAGCAGGAAAAAGTCATGGAGGGGGAACCACAAGGATAACCCACATGGGCAAGCAGACCTTACAGGAAATGTTATACAGGTTGTCTTGAATAGATGTTTTACAACATGTTTCCCTAATATTTGTATTTCAGAACACGTAAGTTGATGCCAAATTTTAAGAGAGTTAAAGGCAGTATTTCTGCTTTGTTTGGCAAGAAAAAATAATCTATTTCAAAAACTGGCAAAGGAGAAAACTGAGATGATGAGATAATCATAGAATTTGGGGGAGGAGGGTTGCAGATATAAAGATACTTGCATAACAGTTTCCTAAACTGGAATATTTCCCATTACAGAAAACAGCACATAAAGGAGGTGATAATGTTTTTGAAGATATTTACTGCACACAAACATGCAGGGAACTGTAAGTATAAAATTTTTTATACTTTCAAGGTCACCCATCTACCACCATACTCAAAAAAAGTATTTCGTGGGTTTTTTTAATCTGTAACTTAAATGTGACTTTATCAAGTTGACTTGATTAAAGATCTAATTTTATCCTAACTGGGCTAGTATGGATAGCATTAACACATCTTGTCATCTCATCTGTCAAAAGACATGGAAGGAAGTAGGGTACCACTGCAAAACTTGTGAGCTTAAATCAAAGCTGCTTCCTAAAAAGTCTTGCATTCCAGCCAACAAGCCACCTTCAGATACTTTAGCATTGCAAAACTCTCCACAGTAGATCCCTTCAGAGAAAAGAAATCAGGTACCAAGGAAGCCAGATCAACTTCTCAGCTGTGTCTCTCTCACCCAGATGAAATCTGCTAGAGCATTACCAGAAGCAAGAAGAGACTGTTCTCCTTAAAACATATAGGTCACTAAGTTAAGCATTTGCAATAGCATCAAAACCAACCCCACTAAGTTGCCTGATTTTGCACATGCATTATAATACACTCTAATTATGTATTTTCACTCTTCCCCTGATGGACCCTTTGTTCATCATACATGGTTGCCAAATTATTAATACAAAACTATTTAACAGTTACATCCACTGTGAAGCCAAGTTATTAATCATTAAACACAATCATTTATTCACTACACACCATTCCCACTCTTCTCCAAACAGAAATATTCTGGACCACTTGATTTTGCAACAATAATGTTGTTTTAAACTTTGCATATAATTTTAGTTTCCATAAAGAATCCAGAACAAAACAATTCCATCATGTGGAAAAATTGACGAGCAAAATAGAAAAGGCAGGACAGATTCCTGATTCTAGAGGAAAGATTTACCCCTGCATAGACTGAAAAAAACATGGCTGTGAATTGTTAGCTAATAACCTAACAATCAGGCTTAATGTAAGATGGATTAGGAAGCAAGTTCGAGTGAGTAAAGTTGTAGCATTTATAGCACGTAATTTATATGTAATTTTTTAATTCTTTTCCATTTTGTTATAAAATAGCTACAGTAGTGAAGGAAACATTTCATTGATGCAGGTGTTTGTGTTGCACTCTTTTTACGTAAAAGAACAATATAAGACATCTATAAAAATATATCCAAAACCTATCAAAATGGACAGTTTTATTCCAAGCAGAGCTATTTCAATCTGATACACATACAAATAAATCTGTTCACCGACACACTATCCTTCAATAGAGAGAAACTAATATTCATATCTACCCCTAAGGCCTTCCACAGAAATATAATAACTCATTTTTTTGTTTTAAAATTCAACTATTAAATCTAACTAGGCAAACTACCATTTCTAAACATATTTCTTTTAAAAAGTAACAGTTTTACATCTCCAATACTGTGCTCAATGTAGGCAAAACATTGTTTCCAATTATACTACCTTCTGGGCCTTCTGACATGATGAGGACTGGTGAAATCTAAGCTTCAAACCAAGAAAACACTATTTTTTCAAGCATAGGAGCAAGAAAGGTTTTATCTACTGTTTACCATACCTTCTACATTGCCAGGTTTCTTTCATAATGTGGTAATTGGCTATGAGCACAAAAAATAAATGCATATCGGAATTTCTACCCCATCTACACAATCAATGGCCTCTTTTTGTAATAGATACTTTTCTTTAAAACAACTAATCTTTAACAAGAGAGATCTGTGTGCACTGCAAACTGAAACTGTGCTGCACCATCTACAGCAAATCCTACCAAAGCAGCCCAACAAAAATTACAAGAGACCAGAAGTGTGTTTGCTATTCACAGCTGAGCAAACACAGCCCACAGCCCATGTTTACTGCTGGGTCCTGGATTCTGCCAGGGAGAAGAGCTTTTTCCGATGGGTAGTGAACAGTCTGACATCCTACACAGTATTTAAAACAAACAACAAAATGGGAACTGGCTTCATTTTTTAGTTTTGTTTTAGGTCACTTATAATGCTTTGTTTACTTTTATTTCTCCATTGCACAGAACTTAGTTCAGTATCCCCAAAAAATTATAAGTACTGCTATTAAGTCAGAGATTGCTCCATAGTCTGGTTTTTTCATTTCCTCTGATCCCTCAATATCCTTTCCTTTCTGCTGTCCAGAGAGTAGCCCATTTATACCAATTGCCAAGAACCAAGTGGGTTTTATTTGTACCACAAAATCAGAGTTCCCTTCGTTCAGTCCTAGTGGATCAGTGTCCTTGTCTGCCAGACCTGGTCACAAGAAACAATGGATAAGAACAAGCTCACCAACCTTATCTTGCTAGTCTTAGAATAAACTGAATTCAGAAAGGCCTTGGGAGGTTGTTGGATACTCCAGCCTAGGCAGGAAGGAATCTATTTTCCACAGCAGTTGTGTCCACTCTACTGACTTAAAACACTTGTGCTCATTTATTTTTTATTGCAGTTTATGGTATAGTTTCGTGTCAGCAGGTAATAACCTTAGCCACTTAATTGTTCAATGTACAGGAACATTCATACCATTCCATTATGAAGAGAATTCTAACAGATAACACAGTGCCAGTCAGTACAACTGCAGCATCACAGGCTGCTATCAAGAATGTAGCTAGGATACAGTGTTTAATTTTAGAGAATTTAATAATGTGAATTGCAAGCTAAATGGCGTGTCAACAATTTCTTGTGACCTCCACTAGGAGCTATTTTTACTTAAACTTGACTGCAATATAATATGAGATGGTCTTAATCCTGCCTTTATTCAAGAAAAAAAAAAACAGTAAAAGCCCTTCAGTGGGTCTTAGAATAAAAAATATATATATATAATCAAACAAAGAGCTGTCATTTGGCTGTACTGTTTATTCAGGATCCAAGACACATATCCCTGGGATATTTTTTCCCGATTGAAAAAAAAAAAATAACCAGGCTTTCAGCATTGAAAAAGGTATCACTAAGTCACTCACAATTTTAAATGCTTTATTGTGACATAACTGTAAAGGTTTATTAGTCTCACTTTCACACATACAATGTGCAGTTACTTAAGGAGAGCCCCAATGGGCATTAGTGAGCTTCAAAGCATTATACTTCATGACAGAGTAAGATCATTCCATGACCTGCTCCTTTCACCTTTCCATCATTTGACACCTGTGTGTTCTCTACTGCTCACAAGGCATCAAAAACCCCATAGATCTCATAAGCCTTGATTCCCACCTCTCAGGCTCCAATCATCATACCAGCCCATACAAAGATGGGAGGTAACAGAGTTGACTACTTTGCAAATATAGACTTTTATTATTCCATTCGTTTTCAGAATATAGTTTACTAAAAGGAAAAAAGCATACACAGAGCTAGACAGAACTTGCATGACTGTATGCAAACTATGTTCAACAACAACAACAAAATTACATTTACTTCCTAGTTTAAGCAGCTAAGAAACCTAATCAATTAGCCTGGATTAAATTCCATCAGAAGTCTGGGCCAATCAGACCTAAATCTTATACAGCTCTGGACACCACAGATAAAAACTACAGAGCAAAGAGATTTATTCCATTTAATATTCCACTGTCACTGTCTTTAAAAAAAGACTCCTGATAGAAAAAAATCACTAAACTCAAGTAACAGCTTTTAACAGTCTCCTCTGAAATAAAAAATAAATTAAAAATTAAGCAGAGGGAGGAACATAATGCTAGAAAAGAAAGACATTAATTAGTGAGACTTGCCAGGATTTAGGTACATCTAAAATAGAAGATATTTACGTATGAATAAAAAGATAAAGGAGACTTTTCTGTGCCTTGTCTCATCAATGCAATCATAACTGAAAGAAAAATATCCCTACATGTTTCCCTCATGCCACAGAACTTAGAAATTGTGCTTGGAAAAAACAGCAAAAAAAGTGAACATCAGTGTGCTCCAAAAATCATTATCTTCTGCTGTCCCCTAGTGGCACTGTAACTTGTTCCACAAAATTGATCAAAGAATACTTTCAATGTAGGCTTCATAGGTTACAGAATAGAAGACATCCATAAAAACTAAAGGACGGAAGAAATCCATTTTGCAGGCAATTGCTACAAGCAGGTTTTATTTAGAATATTTGAAACTAAAACCCACAGGAAAACATTGTGATCTAGTATATGGCAAAAATTCAGCCAAAAATATTCATGTCACTATGATATTGTCAGTATTTTACTGAACCAGTTAAGACTTTAAATAAATATTTTAAAAGCAGTTGGAAGAAACAGTTTCCAATCACTCCAATTCCAGCACATCTTTTAAGTTACAGAAAGACAAAACAAAAAAAAACCAAAAACAAACCACTCAATATATGTCAATTCTACTACAAAGTAAAAGTATTACTGGACAACACCCAGATTTTCTTGATCTTACTTTACCATAAATCAAAAATGCAGGAGTTGCAACTGATATTCAACAGGATAAAACACAAGTGAAATGCTGCTCATGGAACACAGTGGTCTTATCCACTTTAAAAAATAAACCATTATCTTTCATCTTACATCAAGCTTTGCACAACTGTAAAACAGATCTGGAAACACATCCATGATTGTTACTCAAAGGTTTTTCAGCCCCATCCCCAACAAAATTTCTCTCCTGACTATCATATTTACCTTTACATCACAAAATAATTTGATTTCAAAAGTAAACAGTATTTGGCATTCCAGTTTTAATTACAGTTTAACAGAGCTTCTTAATTAGCTAAGATATTTAATTTAGCTTTGATTCTATGCAATTATACACTCTCATAACCCATGAAAATTTGTAATTATCTCTAACCTTATTAATGAGGACTACTAAACTACAGTTCAGTTCATTTTTATCAAGTTTCCAGAAGAAATACAAGCTTCTGATACTGACTGCAGCTATTGAAAACAAACTTCTCAGATTTCACTGAGAAGTACATTCTCAATTATTCACAACTAAAACTGCATTAGCATATTTACTTAGTGCAGAATATCTACTTAAAATTATTGGACATCGCCCTTGTTTTATTTCAAAGATTTATTTCATGCCATTAGGTTCCCTAAAGGAATTTCCTTCCTCCTTCCAGGACTGCTTTACCTTAAGGATGGAGAGAGCCTGTATGTTTCTTCAAAATGAATACACAGTATGGACAGGACCTGCCTTGATCTTTGTATCAGATTGAGAAACAGAAAATACCCATGAAGCTTTTCATACAAAAGGAATTTCTTTCACTATCAGTCACCACCCTGCCAGCTCAAACAATTTTCTTAGATGTACTCTCGATTTCTGTAAGGTCTGGTTACTGAAAAATTCACCTAAAATGAAGAATGAACTACAGCCTGGCAAGGCATCCAGCACAGCCCAAGGCCCATGAGACAGAATCTCTGCCTCAATTTTCTGTCTAAATCTGTCCCTTGAGCAGATCATTGAGGGTTGTATCTAAGAGGTCACTGAAGACAGACCCTTAAGGTTGCCAGGCTAACATTGTCCTAGGAGTGACATTTGAATAAAAGAATTATAAAAAAGGGCAGATAGTTGTCTTTGTAGATCTTTAGAGCTGTTTTCCTGTGCTAAACCTACTAAAATCGCTCTTCTCAGTTCCTAATGAGAATTGGGGAAAGGCCTGAGATTACAACTCAAGAGGTGCTTTAACTCAGTGACACAGCTCAGGAAAAGCTCAACAAGTCTCCTTAGAAACTGCCAAATCAAACAGGGACAAATTTATTGTTTTCTTTCTATGATGACAATATGCCATTAAAGACAAAATAACAAGCCTTCTGTGGAAGCCACACAGGATTAAAAAAAGGAAGAAGAAAATAACACCACAGAATTCTAACTAAGCCTATATGCTTTTGTCTCAATTGGTATGCATAAGATTACATCTAAATTTTAATTAAAACTAAATAGCTACATGTTTTATCTAATTATATATACCATTCCATGATTTTGCTCGTTGATAGATTTTTTCCAAAAGCATTTAAAAATTTATTGTTCACAGAATCACAGACTATTCTGAGTTGGAAGGGACCCACAGGGATCAGCGAGTCCAACTCTTCCTTTCTACTATAGCAGGTAGAGCAGAAAACAGAGAGTACAGGATAGAATTTGGCAGAAATGTCACTAAATACAATGCAACACAAAACTTCCACATTTTGAAAGAGAGCTGGAAGTACACTCTTGTGGTATGGTCACCAGAATTTATAGCCAGGAACACAGACCTCAAATTTCCATAATGTTGAAGTCTACTCTAAGCAACTGCTCTGTCATTAGATTTGACAACCACCTGTATTGCAAACCCTACTACGAACAAAATAAATTATAAACAAGATGTAATGCCAGGTCTTCCATTTCATCCTGCAGATAATTCCATAAAGTTTTTGATCTACTGAATTATATGGAGTAACAGCTCCTGTTTCTCTTAAAAAATCTACTTCAGACATCAAGGACCTGGTTTTCAGGGTAACTCCCTTCCATCATAAAGACTTAGTCATGAATATTTTAACTAAAGCTATACCTAAGAATGTAATTCTGCAAAAGACTTAGAAAATTAAAGATTTAACCTGTAATTAACATTATTTGATTCCTTCCTGCCCAAATTAAAATAAGGTAGAAATATTTCCATTCTTTTGAAGAGTCTTCAATGACACTAAGGAATTGGATCCACAGTCTAAAACCTCATTTAACTATAAACGCTGGTGACAAAACAAGCTTTTCCACCCACAAATATGCTCAACTGAGCCTCTGAGGTAATACTGCCAAGTACAAAAGATTTTCTGTTTCCTCACTATAATTTTCCCTGATCAGATGAAACAACCAGAATAATTTTTGTCTGCTGTAGCAAGTCTCTGAAGCTAAGAAATTATTAGGTTAAATCATTACTTTTAACTAATCAAAAGAGTCTTTCAGTAATAACAGCCTTTTTTTTTTCTTTCCAATTTTTATCTTGATATTTTTCAAGTGAGTCTTTAGCCAATTATCTTTCCCTACTGTGATATAGTTTTAAACATTAAAACACTAGTGAAAAGTGAAAACAAACCTGGCTGTTCTTCCCACTCTGTGGATGTATGTGTTTGCATCTTCTGGACAATCAAACTGAATGACCCAATTCACTGCTGGAAAATCTGTGTAAAGGAAAAAATATGTCACTATTTAAGCTCTATGTACACAAAATCCTCCTATTCTACACCAACATATTATTTTGAAGCATTAATTCCTGTAAGAACCATCATTTGGACCCATTTATAGTCACTGGTCCAACATCTGAAACAAAAATAAAATCAATTGCATGTATTAGCATACATAAACAATCATTCTCTTCAACAAAGAAAGTTAAAATTAATTGTGTCTTCATTTCCTAAATTATGACAGTGCAATGAATGAAACATAATTTTGCACTTGACAAGAACAGACATGCTTTGTGTCACACAGATGATAAAACACCACTATGTTTAACAACTAAGTAACAATATCTGACCCACTTTCCACTCACACTAGTAATATCCTACACCACTGGGGTTTGAAGTCAGCTGTGGCAGGACAGCATTTCAGCTGTCACATACAGAAAACACTGGAGTCCCTCTCAAAGACTGGGGGGGTGTGGGTGACCAAGTCTGACAAAGAAGTCAATACTGACTGTGAATGACATTATTAATAAGCATTTTCTAACTGCTGTACTTCAGCCAGCAGCACCATGCTTTGCACTGGACTAAATTTGTGTTACTTCCTGACCAAGTCTGTATTCCACATTTATACCCATACCCTAAAACCAACCAACCACTCCCAAATAAGATGCTCACTGGTGAGTGTTCGGTGGTATAAGAAGGTATGACAAACAGTTTTCATTTCTGCCTTCAGTTTTTAGAGCACCTTCCTTCCTTTTGTAGGATAATGACAAAACCTCATATTTTGGACAATGGAGTCTGCTATCTGAAAGAATGAGTGAACTTCTTAAAAGTCTTGTGTCATACCTAAATGCCTCCCATTATTAAGGAAAAAAAAAGTCCAAATACGTAAATCACAATTCAGCAGGTAATGCCCAGAGGTAAGAAACTCTTGGCTCAAAATAGATCCTATAAATATTCATGTTTCCTCTTATCTACTTTTTTATCTCTTTAACTGTACAGTCCTATAAAGCCATTCATATATCAGACATTAAAATTTCTTCAGGTTTTCATTTCTACACACTGGTAGGGTAGTAATTTTTCATATCCTTTGGAATAACCCACAGGATACAGGCATATCAGAAATACTTTAAGCTGCTAAAATCTTGCCTTACAGCATGTAGTAAGCAAATACATCACTATTTCCATACAATGTAAGTTTTTCTGCAACAAAAAGAAAAAATAAGCACAGATGGAGTGGGCCTCGTCAGTAAAGAAACAGCAGAACTCTAAAATCAACTGGGTTTTGAGATACTCTAATGAGCACCTAAGCAATCTACTGCTTCATTTTTCAGAAATCAAGTCGCTCTTCAGAGTATAAAGTCTGATAAAGCCTCAACAGTGTTAGGTCATCACTTTGTGAACAACTATTGTCCCTGTGGGTACATACCCAGGCCACGAGCTGCAATATCTGTAGCAAAAAGTACCGCGGCCTTTTTCCGAACAAAGCAAGTGTAGACTTCCATTCTCTTCATCTGCTGCTGCTTGCCATGGAGTGCCAGTACAGGAAGACCAGGCTGAAGTTTACAGAAAACTCTGAACAGATATTGGACCTACCCGAGAAATAAGGGGGGAAAATTACCATGCACTGTTAAACTTGTTAAGATCATATACAATATATAGCAACTGACTTAGTATATCAAATTCAACAAACTTCTTTCCACATCATAGACAAGAGATGCTATTTTGAGACTTCGTCAACACAGACAGGTACTAAGGAAGATAAAATAAGAAACTAACTGTGGAAGGAGATTGGCATGTCTTTTCATGACATTTCCTAAAAGAAACCAGAGCAGGTAACTGCAAGAATGACTTGTGATGTGACTAGTTAGGCTGTATGCAAGCGACCAAAGTACCAGAAGTCCATTAGAAGGACTGTTTCTAAATAATACTGGAGAGGTGGTGTATTCTACACTTGAATCTCAAAGCAGTCTACATCTCAGTTTATTGTTTCAAGCTTCAACAGCTTCTCTTACAAAATCAGCCTGTTTATGTTTATTCTTACATACAGTACCTATGACACAGCATTATTTCATAGCAGGGAGCCATCTATTTTTTGTAAGAATATAGTTACAGAAACCGTGTATATTGCAGGAACAGCTGCAGCTCAGAGAATTTCTGTACAACTAAGCCTACCTCTTCATTGTATTCTCCAGTCAACTGCAGAACAACAAAAATATTGTAACTTCTTATACAAGTGGAAGACTTGAAAGGAATATTTACTATACCATTGTAAATTTTAAAATATTTGATATGTGCAGTAGTTATAGGTATAAATTCCTGCTCCACACAAGCACATACGTAACTCCAACAGAATGGTCCCAGGACATTCATACAAGTAGATAATTGAGGGATTACTTCCTATATAAGAAAAACCATTTGCTGTACTATTTAACAATCATAATTTCCCAAATAGGCAGTCTTAAAAGCTTGTAAAGTACAACTACTGGAATACTTTGTAAGCTAACTACAAAAACGTGTCATGAGACAAAACCAAAATAGCTGGCCCTTAGTGACACTAACTTTTAGTACTCATTTTTAACAGCACAGCAAAAAATGGCTGAGTACACTGAGGTCTCCAGAACTTTCCTCCACTGAGCCTGGATCGCTGAACATCACAGAAGCCAGGCCCTGCTTGACATGCCTACAGCAGCAGGTGTTAATTTTTCCCTCCAATTTCCTGTTGCAAACTACTCAAGAATCTCGCGTCTCTGGTGCCCTGACATCTACGTTAGTATCTTCATTTTATTAGTTTTAAAATGTTATAGGGAGAAGGGGAGGAAAAAGTCATACCTCTTTACAGCTTGCAAAAAACACAATGCTCTTCTTTTTCAAATGAGTTCTCAGGAAAGAGTATAACATGTTTACTTTTTGCTGAAGTTCACAGACAACATAGTTCTGATCCAACGTAGCTGGGGTACTAAAAAAAAAAGAAGAAAAATAAAACCAAAGCAAAACTACGCAAAAAAAGTATATTTAGATGCATCTACAGAGATGCTTGACCTTTCTTTTAAGTCAAGAGTGTCTTACAGATACTCAGAAAAAGAGGAAAAGGAAAAGAGTCAGGCTGGAAAGTTCCCCTGTTTTGAGGAGTAAGTCTTACCAGCTCCACTTGAAAGCTACTCTCGAAAGACGAACCAATTTCCGTACTAAAAGCCAGTGAGGAGGCACAGATGACTTTTGACATTACTTCTAAATTTATTTACTACTAGCAAGGCAAACTCTTTCCATGTCTAAGCAGTGACATTCTAATTGCCTTGACTGAAAACGCAATTTTGTCTATTAGTCCTATTAAAGCACCATTTGTGCTTAAAGCAATGTCAAAGCAGAGTCTAATCATGCACAAAAAAAGAACACTGATGTACTTCTACTGATTACACTGACATGCAAGGTAACTTTCTAAAGCTCTGAATTGTCATCTTAACTCACATTTCTGTTCTTAATAAGATACAACAACAAAAAAATTCTTTGGCAAATTTGCCCTTGAAACACATCTAAATGCTCATCTCTTACAGTCCCTCTGCTTCACCCTAAGCAGACCAAGGGTATTACTTTTCTAAAGGTGGTCACTTGGGAGGATGAAATTACAAGAGACTCCTCCAGAATTTATTCTGCTATTCAATTTCAATTATGCCATAGCACTCTTCACTTTTTAAGACTTTCAGAGGAAATTGCTTTCATAAGGCAGTAACCTATTACTACTAATGCAGTAAATTCCAAAACAAATTAATATTTTTCTATTTTCTGACTGTTTTTCTGTTTGTTATCTTATTGCATTCTTCCAAATATTTTAAAAAAATAATTGTAGCTTAAAATAGATTTCACAAAACATGTGAGATCTATGAAACAGATGTTCAGTCAGTCCTCAAAATGAAGACTGCACATTAGGTTTATACATTCTCTTCTTCTAGGAAGATATTAACCACAGAATTTTTTCTGGCACTCATGCTCATTTAAGATGTCTTTGACAGTACTACGCATTAACAAAAGGTATTTGCAAAACAATACAGAGATAACCAAATCAAATAGCTAAAGATTCAACGTGATTCTGCTGAGCATTTTCCTGATGATTTGTTTGCTCTTGAGAAAGCCATTTTTATCACTATGTTTCACCTTTCTCCTGCATCTTACATATGGAAATATATGCATATTTCATAGATGAGCAGAAAAAGAATCATCCATGTTCATAAGCAATTTGACACTCAGATGATCAAGCCCATAGAAATGCAAAATAAATAACACTCTTCATTTAGATCTCACAGAAAAACGATATTCCAAAAAGCAACATGTATATTTCTTCATTTAGTGACATTATATATTTTGAGCATAGCAGACCACATACTTCACTTCTAGCAAGGGCCTGCCAACCCGTCTACACTGTATGGCATGACATATTTACTTTGTGCACACAGGGTTAGAGTCTTAAACATGCACAGAACACACAGCACATGAGGAAGCCACAAGACCTACTGCACCTGGACTACCCCCACATGCTTTCTTTTGGGCACCTAATACTGAACAGACAAACAAGACCGCCATTCTGCACCTTCTCAATAGCACTTTTCCTTGGAAATCCAGCTTTATGAAAGGCACACAGACAAACTGTGTTTGTGCAACAGACATGGTGTGTCTGCAAAGCAAGGAGGCACATGCAGGATGCAAGGAAGCCAAACAAAAAAAAAGGAGCAATTCAGAACTGAGTGTTGTTAGACTCAGAACACTACACCTTTCAAGCTATAATCTACTCTGGGGCTTCCTTGCAAGGAAGAAAATTTGCAGTTTGAGCAGCTGCCTGCAGGGACACAAGACAAGCACAGGTTTAGGCTCCCTGTAATGATTCAGTCAGAACTAGTTCCTATTCTTATGTGGAAATTTCTTGCTTTCAGGGAGGCACACAGCAGGATCAGAAACTGCAGGAAGGAGGAGGATGCGCAACACAACTTCTATTCAGGAAACTGACAATCAGAGTAAGTAAGTAGGACCACTATCTGTTTAACCCCCCAAGCAAAAAAGGTCCCAACATACCTGAATTTGGCCTTCTCATGAACCCAAACATATTCTGGATCTTTCAGACTCAGCCGTGCAAGATCCTTCACTGACTTTGTTTGTGTGGCAGAAAAAAGCAAGGTCTGACGTTTCTTGGGTAGATTTTCTAGGATTGCATTCATTGTATCAGCAAACCCCATATCTAGAATTCTATCAGCTTCATCAAGAACTGGATTGAGGGATAAATTTGAGAAAATCTGTTTTAGATTTCATTATTAAAAAAAACCCTACATTAAATCCATATAGTACAAAGTTCCATCCATACTTAAAACTGCAGAGATTAATTTAATTATTGTCTATGACAGGTGTCCTAGTTAGCACAGCCAGGAGCACATTATTACTGCATGAGTGTAACCAAAACTGAGTATTCTACACCCTCTATATCATTTCTAACAAACTGTTATCAATGGATTATTTGCAGTAGCTGCCCAGGGCACACCTGACCCCTCAGACTACACACTGGGTGTTAGAGAACCCTGTGAGACTGGGTTTTCACAGCAATGACTCAGGTGTGATAACTCCCGTCTGGGAAGGCATCAGCACCTTCACACTCAGCCTGAAGGGTCATGTCTGCTAATGGGTCATCAAGGAGTCAAAAAT
>JAWWLZ010000001.1:43665708-43714693 GCA_035041345.1 Poliocrania exsul | reverse complement strand
CTGTGCACGCTGTGCCTCACCTAAAAAATCCACTGTGCAGGCTGGAAGGGCACACCCACGTGGGGAGAGCCCTGCCCGAATCTGTGTTCGCCAACTCTGGCCATACATGGACTTGTAGAATAGCTTGGGTTGGAAGGGCCTTGAAGATCATGTAGTTCAACTCCCTTGCCGTGGGCAGGGACATCTTCCACTTTCCCAGCTTGCTCCAAACCCCATCCGCCCGGCCTTGAGCACTTCCAGGGAGGGGGCAGCCACAACTCTGGGCAACCTGTGCCAGTGCCTCATCAACCTCACAGGGAAGAATTTCTTCCTGATACCTAATGTGCACCTCTTCCATTTTAAAACCATTCCCCTTTGCCCTGACACTACCTGCCCTTGTAAATAGTGTATCTCCATCTTTCTCGTAGACGCCCTTCAGGTACTGGAGGGCTGCAATTAGGTCACCCCTAAGCTGCCTCTTTTCCAGGCTAAACATTCACAGTTCTCTCAGCCTTTTCATGTAAGAAAGGTGCTCCATCTCTCTAATCATCTTGGTGGCCTCCTCTGGATTTGCTCCAGCTAGTCCATGTCCTTCCTGTGCTGGGGTCCCCAGAGCTGGATGCAGCACTCCAGGTGGGGCCTCACAAGGGCAGAGTAGAGGGACAGAATCCCCTCCCTTGACCTGCTGGCCACCCTGCTTTTGATGCAGACCAGGACCCAACTGACTTTCTGGGCTGCAAGTGCACATTGCTCTGTCACATGCAGCCTCTCATCTGCCAGCACCCCCAAGTCCTTCTCCCCAGGGCTGCTCTCGACCAGCTCATCACCCAGCCTGTACTGATACTGTGGGCTACCCCACCCAGCTGCAGCACCTTGTGCTTGATCTCATTAAGCTTCATGAGATTCCCATGGGCTCATTTCTTGAGCTTGTCCAGGTCCCACCGGTTGGCATCCTGTCCTTCAGGAGTGTCAACAGCACCACTCAGCTTGGTGTCATAATCCCCCTTGAAGGGAAGCCTTCCCTTCTCTAGGCTGAACGGTCCCAGCTCTCTCAGCCTGTCTTTGTAGGAGAGGTGCTCTGTCTGATCATCTTTGTGGCCTACTCTGAACTCATTACAACAGGTCCATGTCTTTCTTGTACTGAGAGCCCCAGAGCTGGATGGAGTACTCTGGATCTGGAATCAGAAGGGACAGTTCTGTGGCAAGTCTGTTAATGTTTTAACTCCTAATTCATTACAGGCAAAACCTGACAAATTTGGAAAAATCAAAACACAATTGAAAGACATACGGTGGACCTTGTGTTTAAGACACTGGATTTAAGCTTTGATGTGTGCCTTGACCCTTCACAACACAGTTGTAGTCAAGCTTAATGGCCTTGGCTCAGAGCCCTGTACTATGTAAAGTGTTGGCAAAATATCGCAGGGGAAACTGCAATTAGGCAGAGTTGGTTTGCACTGTGTAGTGTAAGCCTGGTCTCTACAGGAGGCACATAGCTCTCAAAGGAACTAGATTTAATCAACATGCAAATTTACATTACGTATCTTTACATGCACCTATTCTTAACCCCTCCCTACGGGAAGGTCTGCATCGCTCTGCAGTTGTTCAGTGGTCAGAAACAATTCGCTGAGTCAGTTTTAGTGCTTCATCAGCACACAGAATTAAAAACAAAAACAAGCTGTGGAATTATTGTGCCACATCAGGAAAATTACAAACATTTATGCAATGGTATAAGAAGGAAGTAAACACGTTGATGAGTGGAACAGTGAAAGACTCCCAAAATAATTACTGTCCCTGATGAGGGTTTGGAATTCCAGAAGGCCAAGGGAAAAGGGAGTGTCTCTTAATTAGCTCCACTTTTGCTATACATATGTTGAGTGTATCACTGAGAGTTGTTTTCCCTCCTTCCTGAGATTAGGGAAATCTATGATCATAGAAATGTTTGGTTTACCTTTAAAATACATTAAGTTCCTAATTTCAGGTAGGGCTGGGAAAATGTCCCTTAAATATGCCCCAGTGAGATCTCTCCTCCCAGGTACAGCTTTGAATGCAATGGCTTTCTCTAGGGGTTTACTGCTGTTCAGATGAATAAGGAAGGAAACTGAATGTTTTTTTTCTTGAAACAAAAACTTTTTTTCCAGGACTACCTGATAAAAAGCTGTTTGCAGGAGATGCTGTTCCACCCCGAAGGATGTGCCTCAGTAGGGTGACACATCTTTCCCACAGTTATAGCACATTGACTTGACAAAGTCTCAGTCTAACAGAGAGACTGTCGCAGGGCTCAGCTGCCGCTTTAAGTGTTTTATCTGTCTGCCTGTAATCGAAAAATAAACAAGCAAAAACCCACCTGTACAGAATTCCTGCTGTTGCATCACTATAGTAAGTTTAATCTTTTTGCAAGCAAATGTGTAGGTAAAAGTGTTGTGTTTGAACACGCTGTCTTTGCTCACCTGGTCTGTGTTTTGCCTACAGGGCTCATCTCTCTCATGGCAGAACAGCGGCAATGGTCTGTGAGTCATTACAGACATAAATCCTCAATGAAAAAAATTATATGGAAAAATAATATCTTGCTGTCCTGTTTCTAAAACAACTTTTTATGCTGCCGTCATAAAAACCACCCTTAATTATGCTTATATGTTTCTGATGCTTTTTAATAATTACTTTGCTTGTTAGCCAAGAGGTCCATATACCAGGAAAGGAAACCCAGAAAGTCAAAAGCACCCTGTGCTGTGTCCCTCAGTAGAAGATAAAATGCTGGAGGGAGAGCCTCCTGGCCCCATACTGGAGGTGTGGGAGCCTGCAAAGGCCCAGGAACTGCTGTTCTATTTTCTCTGCTGTCCTCTTACCCTGAAGGGCTTGCCTGAGAAATGGTCAGGGGTTTATAGAAGTTTCCCTTTTATACAGGAACAAATTCTGTCATGTGATATAAGATTTATTTATAATGTGCAAGTATATTTCAGTTGTCTTGTAATAGTACTATCCCTAATACTGTGACAAAACCAGAGATCCTTCTGAGAGAGAGAAAGACAGAGAGCTGACAAATAAATCATTCAAGTGCAGTTGTCTTCTTGCAGATTGGAGAAATGAAGGGACTATGGCCTAAAACAATAAGAGTAACAAGGCTCTGTACAAGACCACAGAGAAAAGAAGGCACCAATTTTTTACTTTAAACAAGATTTATTTTAGTAGCAGCCATTTTACATAGAGTGCATTCTCATGCATACTCAGTCTTTCCTACTCTTAAGTACAAACATCTATATGTCTAAGAAGGGTTATCTGTGGTGAGGAGGACAAGGGGCACCAAGTATCAAGGTCAGAGCCCTGAGGGCACTCGCAGGCCTTAATGGCTCTGACCAGCCTCACCTCAGACCTTCTCCTACACTGGCACAGCTCCACCCTGCAGCTTCAGGCCCTGACTGAGTTATGTCATAGGTATGCTGGTCCCCAGATCAGCCACAGCCATGCCTGTCCTTGGCCATAGACCCCACTGGTAAGGACTCTGATCTGCAGACTGACTTTCTGTCTTGACCGCAGACCTGCTTTGTCACCGTGGACCTGCCCAGTCATCAGTGACTGTGTCTGACCCTGATTATGGCCCCTAGACCTCATTCTGATCCTTATCCTGATCCTCATCCTGACCCTGACCAGGGAATTGATTTTTCCAGCTTGACCTTTGGCCTGCCTCATTGCCATAGACATGTTTGATGAACCAGAGACTCTTGGCTGATTGCAGCTGCCACATATGGACATGCCCTGCTCCCTCACTCAGGGGCTGTTACCAGGCTTAGCTCCTGGCTGTTAAGGAGCAGTCAGCCCTGACAATCAAGCCCTTGCCACTTTGGGTTAATCCTACATGTGGCAGTGGTTCACAGTCTCTGGTATCCTTCATATTCTTTCTTGAGGAAACCTCAGGGCCAAGCTGGATTGTAGTACACTGCTATTGTTCTGTATCTGTGTTGTGAGGCTTTCTTCACACCAAGGATTTAGGACAGTTGGCCCTACACCCAAATCCTGAGAATTCCCATTCTTACCTATATTCTTTCTTGTATTTTGTGACTGGTCCTAATCTCTTGACTCACTACACATGCATCAAACCCTACATTCCTGCTGTGCCATTTCTTCTGGTGCCACATACTGGTGCATCATTCACATACCATGTACCCCAGTCAGACACTTCCTCTGCAAATCTCTTCAGGAATTTAGCTAGGGGCTGATATTATTTGATAATAATTTAAAAAAAAAAAAAAATCACTATGTGTGTTTAAGTTAAACTTTGGCATTCCTAATAAGTCCTTGATTGCTTTGTACTAACCTGTTATCTTTTCATTTTTCCACATCATCTTCATCAAGTATGTAAGGAAGTAATCAGCAAACCAGGGAAAGTGACTCTAGAAGTACCAGTTGTCAATGAAACACCATTGAGGCCTTTCTAAGTGAAACAGCCACGTCCTAGAATTTCTTCAACCAAGAGGTTCATGACACTCTTCTCCTTATTTTCCGAGAATTACTTGCTGTACTTCAGAACATTTTAGAGAAAGCACGTCAGAATTTGCATCTGAATATCGTGCTTGAGTGTCTCGGAATGAGACACCCACAATGAAAGGATAGATCTTCAATGTAATATTTGCAGTTCTACAGTGTAACTTAAGAATATTTTGAAAACAAATATGAAAATGGCAGTCAGATTTGTGAGGTATTTTTAATAGAAGTAATGTTCCTATAAGAAAATATTATGAAATTTTATGTGTCTAAAGGATGTACATAGAAAAATGGTAATCCTCCTTGGAAAAATAAAAGTCACTTTATATGAGCATTATTAGACAGGATGACCAGAATTGTTCAGAGAAGAGATGAGAGTTAGGGTAGATGTCAGGACCAACTTTTGGACCTTACTGTCCCTGCCAGGCCTCTCTGGGGGTCTCTCCCAATCCCTGCACATGGGCTCAGAACTCCATTTCAGCTTAGCCTCGAAGTATTAGTTTGAACACTGCAGAGTGAAAAGAATCAATGCTGTCAGCTGAAAAGGGAAATTTGAGCACTCTTATGCAGACTCAGGGTAAGCAACTCAAAAAAGTAGGCACCATAGGTGTTTGCAATGGAGAACAATAATAATAATTAAAAAAATAAATGGTTTGGGAAAAAAAATGAAACCAATAGAGTTTCATGTATTGGGTACCCCTATAATTAAATGGCTACAACCCAAGAAATTAAATTTTAAAAGTTGAAAATTAAACTGGACTTCTAAACACACTGTAGAAATACTCAGTTTCAGTAATTCCTGGTCTGAGATAATGGGTAAGTGGTGATGAATAAATATTGTCAGTTATGACCAAGAATACTGTGGGGTGTAATCGAGAGCCTATACTTTCCTCTTAGTAATGAACTGCTGTTTGCCCACAATGAAAAAAATAAGAATTTGCCAATGACATTATGGGCTCTTCTTGGGGAGATAATAAAAAAAAATGCTTTTACCAAGTACATAAATTACAGGAATGTAGTTTTAGGTAGACACTCCAAAATGTATTCTGCTCTGGAAAAGAAGTATTCACACTATTACTCTAAAGATGAGTGCATGGTCAAGCTTAAAACTCTTGGCACAAGCTACTGATTGCAACTTCAGCAATGCAGACATACTTAGGCAACATAGAGTTAATTCTAGAAGTTTTCTTACCAGTATCTAGATTTAAATGTTCCTACCACAGAAAACGTTAGACTTAAGTCTTTTCCTTCCACATTGGTAAATTGTTTTATATTTTCAAAAATCCTACTATTACATATAAAATAATATTAGAAAGTTTCTTTTTTTTTCCAGCCTGAGCTTACCAGAGATCAAATGATGTATTCCAGGAAAGATATAAAGCCCTCTTCAGTCCAGTCCTTCACACATTCTCTCTGTCCATGGACAATTTAGTAGCCACCACTGTGGAAACAGTGTTCAGTTCTTAAAATTGCCCTTCAAGAATTTCCAGATTGGGATTCTATCAGGAGATGCAGGTTGTAAGCCTGTTATCCTCTTAAAACTCGGGGTGAAACAGACTGAGAAAAGTGGAGGAGGAGAGAGGACTTATGTTTTACTGTTCTCCTGATTACCAAGATTTTGACTAAGTGCCAAACAGATTGATCAGAATGACAGCAAAGAACTTACTAAATCTTTAAATGAAAACTACTCTCCAAAGGACATGTTTGAGTTTACACAGTAAAATTAAACTTCATGCTTTGATGCTTTTGAAACTTGATGTTTCAAAACACTCAATGTATGTGAAAAACAACAATGGGGAAAAATTAATCAAATTTCTTTAAAATCAGAAGCAAAACCAGTTTGTCAAGTCTCTGGAAACACCAAAGATTATTGATACTGTTGGTCAGGAAGCGCTGGATACTATTGTAGGATACATCAGAATGCTTTAGGAACAAAGCTAAAGATGGCATAACTAAGATCATGGAAGCACATTTCTTCTGGAATACCAGAGGACTTTTTGTGTTCTAGAAGACTGCTGGTGGTGATTCTAAAATTCATGATTTAGTCTACAGGGCCCTTAAAGTGAAGTTTTTGCCAGTGAAAGCCCACCCGAACCTTGGGAAAGTTGCGATGTAAGCTCTAGCCAACAAGAACTATTCTACAGACAAGAAAAAAAAAGCTTTCAGATTGTCAGACAAGATAACAACCTATAAAACAGAAAGTAATTTTAAAAATTAATTACTTCCTGTGTCATACTTTCAGTCTTTAAATCATCTGCATCTTCAAAATGTTGTGATATGTAGATTTCTTTTAATAAAGACTTGAGATGAAGGTTAATTAACAAATACAGAATCAAAACATTTTTCCTTTAAGTCAACAAAAAGGTTTTTATTGAACATCAAAAGCATGACCAATCTTGCAAGAAATATATGATGGGATTTGCTGGAACTTGTATTCCCTCGCAGAGCTGTCAAACACACCCAGGCCTCACAGGCCCCATCACTGCACCCCTTCCCACAGTTTGCCCTGCAGCACTTTGCCCTTCTCGGGGCTGCTGGAGCCAGGCCCAGGGTGCTGTCTGGGTGTATCTGAGCCACTAGGGGCCGTGACAGACCTGGAGAAATAAAAATGAGTAATAAACTGTGATCATAACAGATACACCCTAAAAAGCACCATTAAATAATCAAGCCTACTTTTCTGTGATGGATGGGATCTATGTACAGTCCCAGGGCACAGGCTGTTATTCCAGTTCAGGGAATAACATAAACATGCGTTTAATTTTTAACACACTTGACAGTTCTTTCGCAACTGAGCTGATTTCCTGACTCAGAAACAGAGCTGACAAATCAAATTACAGAAGATGAGCTAACCTTTCAGACAATCACACATTTTGGAAGAATGCCATTTCCCAAGCAAAATCATATATACTACAGCGCTACCGAAGCTTAGTGTAAGAATAACACACTTAAATGCTGTCCTTTAATTATAAAAGGACTTTATAGAAAAAAAGCATTTTCATTTAGCACAGTTTTTGACCTTTCCATGTTCCAGAGTCATTTCAGGAGACAGTTAATGTATTGTTTTTCCCAGCCCATTAGCATAGTACAATATATTTGGTTTGTCAGATATGTAAAAAAATGGCATGGCACTTTATGTAGCAGACACTTATGCCTCATTATCCTGGTTTTTATATGCTTGATTAGTCTTGCATTTGGAGAAAGAGTCATAGTTTATTATTTTGATTCTCTAGTTTATTCACTAGGTGTATTGCTCAACTCTAAAGTGTACCTTTCTGTCCGAGTTATAAAGGTTTAATAACACCTTTTTTTGTGGCTAGGAGCCACCCAGCCTGCCCTATCTATCTGCATGTTTCTGGCTGTAGAAATTAAATTTGGTTCAAATGTTTAGACTTGTTAGACTGATATTTCATAGTAATGGGTCATGAGACCAATCGAGAGAAGAGACGTGGGCTGGGAGTCGGTCAGAGAAAGGCAATGTAGGAAGGCAAAAGGAAACTGAAGATAAACTACCTTGGTAGTACCTATTTATGCTGCCAAAGGTGAGACTGGACCCATGCCATGTCCATACCTTTCAACCATTCCTACTGATAATCCCTGTACTTGTGCACTGCTAGGAGTCCAGTGTGGACCTGATGGATAACAGCTGAATGAACTGTACAGTTGTCAAACCAAATTCTTCCCATATATAACTGCGAAGTCCCATAAAAAATAAATTTATCTTCATGCTTTATTATTTCAGTTGTACTAGATTTCTCTCGTAGGTGTTGACAAGGCTCAGGTGGAAAAGATACTGTCACTATAGCATGAGTAGCCACATGTGACCTCCAAAAACTGGACCAATTGCAGCACTCTAAAACTGGAGACAGAAAATCTGCTCTGCTAAATCACCTCATCTACACACTCACTAATGCAAGGAAAGGGTAGAGGAGTTTCTTTCTGGGAAACAGCATGGTGGTGAAGCTGTGTCAACACTTCCCTACTGAAGGTCAGTTCATGAGGGATGGAGCACAGCCAAATGCCAAGTGTTATCTAACACTAGCATTTCTGAACTACTGCTGGTTGTAAGAACACAGGAAAAAAAAACAACAGAAACACGGTACAAACAGATAACATTATTCAAGGGAAATTCTGGCTACTTTTGTTTGACAAAAATATAATGATTTAAAATTTCTTAGAAATCAAATTCCAGGTGCAGGATTCAGCTCCAGACCATAAGATATATACATAGAGGCATCTAAACGGATGGCCTTGATTCAGTTCCTTTGTTGATATGTGAGATGCTCTAAGGCATCCTGCCTGACTTCAGGTGCTTCTCCTGAAGGGCACAGATCTCCCATATGCCCCACATTATGTCTGCCAGCCTTGTATAGATGCTTCTATGCCCTAGAGCACTGAATGCTGATGTTCAATCCCACTGGAAACTGTAGAGCTATTTGGCTCATTTTGAAAGAGACGACTCATTTAGTCATCTGAATCCCCCTCTAGAGTCCATTAGCTGTATTGACTAGATTTCCACTGGCTGTAATGGGAACATGACATGTAAATAGGACATTTAAGTACCTACAAGCTGGAACTGACTGTCCCCTATCCCTCCCCAAAGAGTTTAATGTTCACAAGTGTAAAGACTCAATAAGAGGCATAGGCATGTGAAGACATGGACTAAAAAGCTTCACTGAGTCTCTCAGCAGATGAGTGTTCCAGTTTCACTTCATTTAGCAATTCTTTAAATCATTTTACCATCAATAATAACACTCAGGAAACAGGTTATTTCAGCAAATGTGGTTGATTCAGGGGCAAAATTGAAGCCTAAGCAAATCTGATGAATCTGCCAGTGGCTACTTTTTGGATCCAGTTCACTAAATGTTCTGCATTCTTTAATGAAATTAGCATCTCCATTTCAGATTTAAATTAGACAACTTTAAAAACTCATAACAATAAACAAAGAAACCCTAACCCTAACCCTAACCTATAAAAGCTCTACACAGCTCTATAGAAGTTTGGTTCCTGTCAAATTCAAGACCTTGGCAGTCACAGCTGCTCAGTCTAAGCTAACAGGCTCTGCCACTCAATAGTTTGGCAGCATAAACTTCCTACCGCAAAGCTTTTCATGGATAACCGTGCAACTGTTAGCACTCATCTATGCAGATGTTACCTGGCAGTCTTCTATTCTACTCACAAAGGAACAAATCAAATATGGCTCAACAATATTTACACTCTATTTGTAAGTCTTTTGCATAAATAAATATTTTGAAGAGTAGAGGGAAAGCATCACTGGCAATCTGTAGTGTGTTTTCTGGCCCATGATTGTCAGCATATTCGGCAATGATGTGAAAATGAGGTTAGGAGGGAGGAGGCAGAACTTTATACTGGTCTTTGAGCTGTGTTGCAAGTATACCTGGTGCCTGGCCATGCACCTCACTGATTTGGACACAAACTCTGATGCACTGAGTTGAGTCCCTGGCTTGGCCTTGGACCTTGGATCACCACAGACTTGTGTTTCTGGCGACCACTGGTATGTGGCTGAGCTAGGTAACCACCACAGGACCTGCTCTGCTTGCCCTGCTCAGGCGCTGTGCCACTGTGCCTTATCAGTCAGGAGGACACTGTCCTTGCCTGCCCCACTGTCGTTCTATACTCCCACCTCACCACTCCACAGTATGTTATCTGATGTGTCAAAGGATTTCCTGTGAAGACTGTAGAATAACTGAGTGGGTAATAAAACAGTAATTAAAATTCAATGTAAATAAAGGTGAAATTATACATGAGAAAAACTGTTCCAACTTTATATGTACCAATGATGGACACTGAGTTGAATTTTTACTACCCATAAAATTTGGATGTCACGAAGAAACTGTTTCTATCATAAGATTCTTATTTAGGCATTCACTGTCTGTCTAGCTAGAAATTATCCCATGAGGCACAAAGAGAAGCAACTGAAAGTAAAAGTCCCAGTGCTATCGCTGTACACTCTTGTGTTGTATATGTGCATATTGTCCAGCTGGATGGCTACATGTAGAGCTTTAAGAGTAACAGTAGTCAGCTTTCTACCCCAGACTGTAAATGATCTGTGAGTAATTTATATTGCTGTGTCATTCATGTGTCATTCAAAGGCAATATGCCGTCCTCTGCCTTTCCTCACCTGGCACAGAGGAGAACTGCATGAATTCATTCACATCAATCTTTATCAGTTAGTTTGGGGTTTCTAAAGCATCCAGTTCCTCACCAGACTTGTGACATCAGGAAAACAGCAGCACTTTCACTGCACAGAAGTGATAAATAAAGAGAACATCTGAGGAGCTTAGCCTCTCTGAGAAGCCCCAGAACACTTTCTTCCTTTGAAACACAGCAACTCAAATATTGCTAAAACTTGAAATGCAGTTGTCATTGGAGATTTGCTGTAGATGTCCACAAGGCTTAAGTTTTACTATAATTGCAGTACTCCAGATGTGGGAAGAAGGTAGCTCCTTTTAAGGATGAATAAAACTGTAAGAAGCACATCTAATCACATTCAATGTCCACATCTCCTTTCATCTGGCACTACCTCTGTCCTTAGATAACATTGACAGGTTCAGAGATAAACAATATGGATTGAAATTTGCATTGACAAAAAGCTTCTGTTTTTCCTACATTTATTATTGTTATTCTGTTTAATTGTAAATCAGTGCTTACTGTTTGTTGTGCCACAAAGAATGGTGTAATATATACCAGCATAATATGGCATATGTGTATGAGATACAGATGAGACAGGTCTTGCTTAAAAAACATGTACTTGAAAAGAAACCAAAGAACAGAGGAGAAAATCCACGAAGCACAGTGACAGATTTCAGCTTAAATTTTGTTAAAATGAAGAAGACATTTGAGTTGTTATTTATGTTCTCACAGCAAAGAATAAAAATATTTATTTTCCATAATGTAGAATTGTTTTAATTGGTGCAGTGAGTGAACTTGTTGGACTAAGAATCTAGACCAATAGCTTTAGCTTACTAATAACAATTTTTGTGTGTGTGTGTGTCTTGCTTTGTGTTCCCTTCAGTCACCTTTCAAAAGCAATAACAACCAAAACCACCCATTCATCACCTTCTCTTTGATCCTCGCTCTTGAAAACAGCTATTTTGCATCTTCATTCGAATCACTCCACCCCATTCCTTGCAGTAATATTAAAGAGAAACTTCCTGTTCATGGATGCCTTTCTGCAATGAATCCAATTACTGCGGCTCCAGGGAGGGGTTCAATGGGCAACAAATGCAGCAGGAAAGACAGATTAGTGTCACAGATGGATTTTTAAAAGCTATTCACAGTCCTCAGGATTGTGAGGCAGGCAAGGCAACTGCCAAAGGCTGGAATAGGCAACTGCATTTTCTTAGGCCCCTCAAAATCCCTGTATAGGACAAACATATTCTGTGTCAATTCTTGGCTAGTATGGATTGGAAAAATGTGATTTGCAAAATAGAGGCCTTGGAGATACATTGTAATTCATGAAAGACATGATCATCAATTCAATTTTCAAAAGGTGTAATGAAAATCAAGCAGCTGAAAAACATACTCTTTCTAGACAGGCAGAAAAGCCTTTGGAAATCCTGAGGTAGACATAGTAAATTGTATCTCTAAAAGGAATTCCAGGCCAACCATATTATGAACTATCAAATCACATTTCTACTGTGCAAAGCATTTATCCAAAGAATTCAGGTAAATGGTTCCTTGTAGTATTTGGCCTCAAACCCTTCTTGCCTAAATAGTGATGGGATACTTAAATTCAGTGCAATTTCCCTGACTCTTCAGCAGCTGGACACCCCGCTGCAGGGGACTCTGGAGGAGCAGGGATTCACAGAGACTCTTCTGCAGTTCTTATAGATGCCAGGAAGCAGCTGTACTCAGAGCATTAAAAATATTATGAACAGGTAAGTTTACTATGAGCTGCAGATTTTTAGGGGTCTCCTCTGTAAATTTACTACCATTTCTGTTGTCTTTAGCAGCTTAGATGTATAAGTAGCATTCACAGTGTATTGCACTTGAAGTGTCTCAATAGTCTCATTTGACATTCCTTTGTAGGGTTAATTTTTTCCTATTAAAGAGAAAGAAGCTGCCCTGGAAACCTTGAAGCTTGATTTTCTTTCATAATCTGTGGTCTAGGATGATCTTTAAAAGGGTGTAAATGGTTTAGATTTAATAAATTTCTTGGATTCACATCATGATTTTCTTCAGAATTAGGAGACTGATCTGAATATAAACTCACAGTTTATTACCCAGATCATTTAGCTGCATCATCTTGCCTCTGCAGCATGTAAATACAAAAATAATTAGGGGAAAAAAGCAAAAAAAGAGAGAGAGAGAGAGAGAAGACACTGTGACATGAGAGGAACAAAACCCAAAAGTATTTAAGACTTTTGTTTTATTATTATCATGAGGTCTTTAAAAGTAAGTTGGGAAAGTACAAGCTGGATAGTCTCCAAAAGATAGATGACTGCTATCAACAGTCATCAGTATTAAGACAGCAGTATTAAAGTAGATTCTCACAGAGAATTCAACATTAACACTTTTTCAGTGCACGGTACAGACATAAAAGTTGTGGGGTATCATGTCATATACATCTGCATGCCCTTACAGACCTGTCTTCTGACTCAAGGTCTGATTTTGGGATGCATAAGGAGATGAGAACTAGTGACATATGCATTCCCTTCTTCTCCTGAGTTTCAAAATAAATAAAACCAAATTTTGCTCTACTAGAAAATGGATCCTTCAAACCCAGTAGTGTATGTTGGTTTGTTTTCAAATAATTTTACAATTATTTATGGTCTTAATTTAGTAATTTGTCATTTTGTTCTTCCAAGAGCTTCCATTTAGAGCAATAAAGTTGTTTTCTAAGATACCACAGTAGTTTGCTACCTTATTGCCACACAATACCTGTAGTATAGGTACGTTCTAGAAGCTCTACAGCTGTCGAAGTATCATCATTCACAAATGTTTAAATGGATACCTCCATTGATATCTCATTTTTTGAGGTGAATTGATTTCATTAGTACCCTGCAAAGGCTTCTACAGGTAATGGTGTGAGAGAAACAAACTCTTCCTATAGATACACAAAAATATTACGGAAGAAAACTCACTGACAATTCAACTCAATAAAAATTTGACTGAATAAAGATATTTAAATAATCTAGAAATCTCACATTACTGTAAAATCCTATGCAGTTGCACTGGAAATGCAAGGTTTATCTTTTTATCAGGAAGACAACTTACGAAGAGTGGGTGGAAAATAACAGTAATATTCAGAGGACTGAAGAATAGACAGAAGATAAGAAAAAATCCTCAATGGCTCCATTGCCCTGAACTTTGGAGAATAGTTTAGGTTATCACCACATGAACACAATACACCAGTATTGTTATTAACAATGCTTTCAATTTATAGTCACTTTGCACTGGAACAAGATGTTCTTTCATAAACTTACTAACAAACTATTGACATTAAGTGTATGGTTAAGTGGATCTCCATTTAAAAAGTTACTCAGCCAGACTGTAAATGTCTCAGTGTATATAAACTGCTTTTACCCTTAACTCAAGCAGTTAGACAGTATTCAGAATTATTCTGTTGGATTATTTTCACTGGAAGGAAACCACCTGTTTTACCTCTACAAATGCTGGTTGTGTAAGTCATATATGCCAAATCCTGTTTCCTAACAACAGTAACAATAAACAGCAGCAGGAGGGTTCACATTCAGAAGCAAAATCTCTTTTTCCAGATAGGTCTGAGTTCAGAATTTGCGATCCATTTAGAATTACAAGTACCAGATTTTAGTGATTTGTTCTTATAGTGGAATACAGACATGGACCAATTTTGATGTTTAGTATTTTTTGTTAAATGAGAAGTGTATAATTCTAAGACAGCAATAATAGAGAATTATATGGCATTAAGCAATGTGAATTAAAAACCCAATAGAAGACTTGAACATGGCTGTAAGTCAGTGACGAGGACTTGCTCCTTCTTTTGGGTCCCTCTTCAAAGCGCAGTATTGAAGCTCTCCAAAAAGCTCTTTCTAATCTCCTGGCTGCTCTCATACACTCATGCTTTCTGATTCTCATGCAACCAAATCAATTTCCTCTCCCTATTCTAAGAGTCACTCTGGTCTGATAATCCACTAGAGTGGAGCTGAAGCCTCCCACAACCAGCTCAATAATACTTTACCTTCATGACACAAATCAGTGACCTAGTCAGAAATATGTTCCCAGTTCAAAGTTATTGTAAATATGTTGCTGGGTCAACTATGCACTAGTAGGCTTTGTCGCATTGGCACTGCCTTTCTGTGCAAGTGATATTTGCAGCTTTCTCATCATCCTTTTCACCAGCTTCTCCTACCCTCCCTCCTACTCACTGGTGCTGCTGATTGTTGGGTCTGGATGCTGCAGGTTCCAATTTAAAATTTTGCTTTAATAGCAGACTATGCTTAGTTCACATTTCCCTAATCTTTTACTCAATCTCTCCACACATTTGCCTTCCTCATAGCCTGTTTTGTTCCACCCTCAGCCCTCGGTGTTGCCTCCACCCTCTCGTGCACCAGCAAGGTATCACCACAGCCCACGCTGGAGCCATAATTACGTTTCCCAGGAAAGAAGGTCATTTGGTAGGTCCTTTCCTGGTTCCCTCTTTTATAATTTTCTGGGCATCAAGCCAGGACCTGGGCATTTTGCCAACACACATGCTGCTCTCCTGCTCCACCCTGGACCTCATGTCTTCATACCTACCTCACCTTCTGGAGCCCTGCCTGGGGGCACACCCCTCACTACACCCCTGCCATGGAGCCACTCCTGGTTCTGGCCCCAGCAGCTGAGTGTCGGCCCTGCCTGGGAAGCCACATCCCAAGCTGTGCTCCTCCACACACCCTTGGCCTTGTGCTTCCCTACCAGCTTCCACCATGCATTTTCCCAGCAGTGGAACCCAGTCTGGGTCCATCAAGCTGTAGTGTTTGATGAATTGAATTTTGAATGCAGGCAAAACATAACACACAAGTACAATTATAATTTATTCTGCTTGAGGAAAAGAGAGAACATGGGCCGTAACAGTGTGTTCCTCCCCCAGATAAGCATCAATCAGACATCTAACAAGTTATGCACTTTTAATTGGTTTGTAGGCTGACATAGTAACAGACCATCACTGGACACATCAGGCTCCTCTATAGGTACGTCTGCAAGCACAGATGCTCCTCTCCTTCTCACAATGGCTTTGTAGCAGCAGAGCATGATCAGCCCTTGCATTGGGTCTGGCTGGGATAGAGTTAACTCTCTTCATAGCCTACTCTGCTTTGCATTTGTGACTGAGACTGTGTTAGTAACACACCAGTGTTTTCCATGTTGCTGAGCAGTGTTTGCATAGCCTCAGGGTTGCTTGGTTTTTTCTTTTCCCCATTCTGCCCCACCAGTCTGGGGGTGCATAGGAAGGTGGGATGGGATACAGCCAGGAAAGATGACCCAGACTGACTGAAGGGATTTTCCATGCCATATGACTTTGTGCTCAGCTATGAAATCTATGTGAAAGGGGACTGTGGTTAAAGGATTTATTGTCCCAAATAACTGTTACGTATGCTGAGGTCCTGCTTTACAGAAAGTGGCTGGGCACCTGCTGCCAAGAGAGGTAGTGAGTTAATGCCTAATTTTGCTTTGCTTGCACATGCAGCTTTTCTCCACCTATTAAACTGTCTTTATCTCAATCCATGAGTTTTCAGTTTTTGCTGTTCCAGGTATCTCTCTTATCTCTCTTGGGAGGAGTGAGCAAGAGACAGGGTAGGACCTCAGCATCAGCCACTGCAGTGCACAAACCCTTTTTGCCTTGGCTAACGAAGTCTTTTTGTTGTACTGAATAAATGCAGATCCATTCTTTGTCACCAGGACTGATGGAAAACAAGTACAAGTGTCACCATCAGGACATGGAGGAAGAACTGGTTTTCCTCCTCATCTTGAATGAGGAGGTGTTAAAATGAAAAAATATTTTTGCTACTCTGTCCTAATCACTGATGGCAATGGTTAATTGAAAAAACGCAGTATTATTTATGCCTCCTTTTTGAGCATCTTTTGCCAAACATCACAGTGCCAAGCAAATTAAAGTGAGAGGAAAAAATTTCTGCTGTTCTGGGTAGCAGGACTCAGTTCTTTAGAAACTGCCTGGTTTTTTGTTTTGTTCTCATGCCCAGACAGCATGTCCAGCTCCTAACAAGATCATGACTTTTAAGATCATACAAAAAGTAGGCAGAGTTAAGCATGATAGGCAGTCCTAAATCCCTCCAGAGTAATTATTTATCCTGCTGGGAGCTTTACAACTACCTCCTGCTGCTGCTGACAGCTGCTGTTCTTGCTGAGTAACAGTGTGTCACCCAGGTAAGGCAACATGCTGCCTTTCAATGTGCTGTGACACTTACGTAGTCTATTCTGCCAGGTTAAGGTAGTCAATCCTACCATTGCCATTTTTTATTTCCATTTTTTATTGCCATTTTTGATCCCCAAAAGAGGCTGTCAGGTATCCCAGTGTTGTGAAACGTGGAATATATAAAATTTTCTTAAGAAAAGATGTCCTTTGACATTTAATATTTGTGTACTTTCAAGACTAATTAATGGGAAAGCAGATTTAATTCATGAAACAGATAACAGCTAACAAGCTCTAAGTGATGTCTGGGTGTTGGAAAAACAAATTACTTGTTGGTAGAACTGCATTGTTAAGGTTTAGGACTTGACATGCTTCAGTGATCCAGGACCTAGGGGGAGTTTACCAAAGCCGAGAAGAAGGATGTGCCACCAATAGTGGACATAGGGAATGAAGAGTTTACAGGCACAAAGATATTTGGCAAAACTCCCAGGATAAGGAAGAAGCTAATAAAGACAACTCAGCAACTGCACAGGCATCAGCTCCAACTGTGAAAAGGTAATTCCAGCAGGGAGAGATTGCAAGCACAACTCAGGGCCCACTGGCTCAAAAGAAAATAAAGATTGAGCATGTGGGCTAATTAGCACAAGTAGCAAGAGAATCATTAACCAATAGAAGACAGAATAATAGTTCATAAGAGAACGATGTAACTTGTAGCCAATGAACATTAGGGCCTCTGTTTGCTAAAATATTTAAATAGTTAGATGTTTTGATTGTCGGTGCACTTGATTTGTGGAATATCACCAAGCACCCAGGCTTGAGCAACTCTGAAATGAGTAATCAATGTCTTTCTCGACTGTGTAATTATTGGCTTGTTGCACACCAGGTAACAAATCCAATTTTGTGGACACCACCACCACTATATAAGGATCTTCGTACTGCAATATGTCTGGTATCAAAGGACCTGGAGGGTAGACAAGTCTTTGCAAATTAGCTCATGAGAGTGGATAGAATTTCCATTCTGTATGTGGCACAAAACCATTATTGTGCAATTTCACTGATTTAATAATAGCTGTTTCCATGCCAATTCTGTGGCAACATTTCCACCATCAAATCCAGGCAAGTAGATAAATGTGATTGTTTGCTGAACATGGACATCTCATAAATCCCCCTGCCTTTAAAGCCCAGTCATTACTAAGGCTTTGCCATCCTATTTTTGTATTTTTATTTGCCATTAAGAGAGAGGCTTTTATGTAGTGTGCTGGCAAATAAAGCAAGAAGTTAAAACTGATTAAGTTACTTTGACAGCTCTTGTGCCATCAAAATACTTTTACTGGCACTGTTGTGCTAGTAATTAAAGAAGTGAAACTCATCCTATATTTATAGAGTTATAAAACTTGTGCAATTCCTTCATTTGATGTAATAGACCTGTGTAAGGAAAAATTTATGGATGGTTTTACAGGCAAATGTGAACATACATGAATTCTTCAGCATGTCACTGGACCAAAAGTTACCAGAAAATCCTGCAGTTATATCAATATAACTTGATTATATACAGGAATGTAACTATAATTGAGATATATATACATCTATGTGTGTAGGTTCTAATGCCTTCCCTGTGGATTATTGGTACAATTTTTCTGTTTTCCATTATTCCTTGTAAAAAAAATAAGTAATGGATTACATAGCACATGCACTTTTTAATGCACAGAAACTTCATGCTCTTTTCAGGATGAAATATGAAGTCTGCATAGTTCATTAACAAAGTGATAATTTGCAAGAAAACTACTAATGTAGTTAATTCAATTGTAACAGGAAAAACTTCTTAATTCTGCATCCCTTCAGGGCCCAGAGTTTTAGTTAGTCTGCACTAAATGTTTTTAAATACAGGTTGACACAATTAGAACAATTCAAGCACAGATTTGCCCAGAAGGAGAGCACCAAAGAGGCTGTAGTTACCCTACTAACATTACATGCTCTCATCTTCATTGCTGCCCACTAAAGGGCTCTGCAGAGCACACAGTTCTCCCTTACACGCTTACACAGACCAACTATTCATAAGGGGCTGGATTTGGCATCAGAATAAAGCCAGCCACAATGCTATGGGGATGAAAGCTAGGAATGGCACAGCAGAGCTACTTTACAGGAGAGCTGCTTGTTTAGCAGAAAATCTCATGCCACAAGAATGGGGCAGGGTGAATAAAAGAAAAACTATCTGATTTTGCATCACTGTTTGTTTCTTCTATTTCCCCATCTAGTTAAATTCTCTTCTTTTATTACCAGGTGCACTGGAGAGAATCCTTTGCCTTCAGCCGCTCTGTACTCATACAGTTCTTTTCATTTAATCCTGTTAATACACAGGGCTGCAGCTTCAGTTTTTAATATGTTTAAAAGAATCCTTCCAAGCTGACCTATTCTGCCTTTGCACCAGGGCTGTCAAACAGGGGTTGCCTGGGGAACCTGTAACACAGTTCTCAGCATAGAGCCAAGAAGAGACAGCCTTCTCTCTCACACTGCTCATGCAGCTCCCAGTAATGTTCTGGCTTCCAAATCGCAAACCTGTGTTACTCTGAAGCAGATTTACAGCTAGAAATAGAAACTGAGTTAGATAATAGTAGCATAGAGTTTAACTCCAGAGTTTGTAAATCCCACTTAGGTACTAACTCCTTCCTTTCACCAGTTGCACATGCAAATCACTGTGAAGCCATTTAAATATTGAACATGAATTCAGTAGAGAGGAAAGAGAACACAAATCTTCTGGCTTCATTTCTCCCGCTAGTGCCAGCAAAGACTCCTGTGTTAAATGTCACAGTCATAGTCATGGGAGTGCAGGCCCACTGTTTCCTCAAATCCCTACATTAAGATCAGAGCTGGACTACACCCAGGCAACATAGTCAATTTTTAATGGTTTTAATTGGATAGTAAATTATTTCCATCATCTACAGTAGGGCCTGAAAGTTTTTATCAGACTTTCCAGTCAGAACTCCATTGTACTCTATAGTATAAACAGTACAGTAAGCTCATTGTTACCTGGGGTCCAGCACTGAGGAGCTCTGCAAAACTGACAGTGCAAAGCAAGTTTGAAAGTCATATTTAAACAGAGTGATATCATCCTGCTGGACTTTATTTAATATATTTCACATATTAATTAAAGAGTTAATTATCATGTGGAAGAAAATAACATCTCTACTTCCTGATGTTATGTGAATTAGAATTATTAAAGACATTTATCACTAAGGAATCATCTATACTGCTCACATATATAATTTAAAAAATGGAAGGTAAAAAAACTAATTTACAAAGAAATCCTGTTCAAATTAGCCTGTATTTATAAAATAACCTTTCTCATTTAGCATTGAGTATCCATTTCTCATTGAGTTTAATTAAGTATCCCTGATGAGAGAGTAAACAAAAATAATTGACAAGCTTCATTTAATTCCCATTAACACATACAGCTATTGACTTCAATGAGAGTTAAATCTAACCTTACATTAAGAGCTGAATTGCTCAAGATTAAAACAACTTGTTTCAAAGCCTGGGGACAGTTTGTTCAATTTTACACTGTATTGGTAGTCTTCTTTTATTAAGTGTACAAACAGGTGGGATGGGATTCCTCTCACCTAACTTAAGATGTATACAGAGTACAATTCAGAGCTAGTCATGCCAGACTCCCTTTATAGGCAATGGAGAGAAAGGGCCTCTTTTAAGGCATGATTCATCTGACCTATTTTAGATGTCTACTTTAGGATGAGATAAATTTTGCATTATAAGCATTTGGTCTTCATCACTGAAAATAAAGGTAATTAGGCAAACTCATTTAAAAGGAGCTGTCTGCGCTACAAGTGCTCACATTTAGTAAAATGAATACTTTCTTTGGCAGATAAGGATATTTATGCTCATCATAAATGTATGTAGAAGGGAATAAGCTGGTTGAACTGAAGGACAAATGTGTCTTTTCCCTAATCTTCCGTGTGGAAATTGCTTACTATAAAGAAAGTAAAGGTAAAATATTTTTAGTCAAAAATACTCTTTACTGTTCTGATATACTATATTTATAGCTGGCCAACATCAATAGCCACTGATATTTAAAAGAAGGATGTGAATGGGATAGTCCTTTACCTTCCACCGGGTGGTAAGGATGCAAACCAAATAAAGTAAGTATTTTGGCCTTATCCTCATGATCCTCTTGCAACAAAAGCCCTCTTGGAGTTAAGTGTTAAAAATGATCACAGAATTATCCATGATATAATTAAATTCTAGAAAATCGACTGCTTAGCTGGAATGCAAGGCATTTTCACTCCACAATTTATATTAATTTCCCCTGGCATATTCACAGAGGCATTTTGATTTAGCTAGTAGCTGTACCCTGTTCTCCAAAACAGAGCATGTAAATAAACAGTTTTCTCTGGGGCATTAATACTTGTACTTGCTTCAGGGTTTAAACAGAGTATGATATGGTTTTAGCTGAAACAATTTAATTAGAGATATCATTAAGACTTTCTGTTATGCAATTTTATTACAGATTGTGAGATTTTTTAATTGTTTCATTTATTTCCATTTTCTTAATTAAATGAAAACTGAAGTAATAATTTTTGTAACATTTGCTACCTTTCTTCTCCACTCTGCTCTAGAAATTGTGAGATTCTAAGGACACCAATCACTGTTGCTGGAAGTTATTATTTCTGATAATCTGGTTATTAGTCAATAATAAAAGATGATTTGATATATACCATGAGACAAACTTCCTCCCAAACATTTACATCTTGCATTCAATACACAGAAGCATTATGTGTCTCTGCAACCTGTTACAGTGTTGGATCAAGCATCATTCCATCATTGGAAGTGTTCAAAGTTGGGCAGGGCAAGGTTTTGAGCAACCTGATCTAGTGAAAAATGTCCCTGCCCATGGCAGAGGGGTTTAACCAGATGACATTTAAATGCCCCTTTCAACACAAATCAATCCTTTTTTTTTAAATCATTTTAAGAATGTTTCACATAACTTATGTCTGTTGTTACTTGTCCTTTTGTGTTGGATCTCCAAGGAGATCTATCTCTCTGTAACAACCACTAGAAAGTTGTACACAATTAAATCTCCTTAACCTTTTCTTCAGACTGAACAAACCTATTTCTCCCAGCCTCTACTCGTGTCACAGGCTGCAGCCCCCTAGTCAGCTTTGTGCTCCTCCTCTGGGCTTGTCCCTGTATGCTAATGTTTTTTGTATTTGGGAGTCCAAAACTGGGCACAGTATTGCAGATTCAGCCTCTTCAGTTCACAGGGAAGTTGCTTTCCCCAGCCTGCTGGCTATGCTCTTACTTACACAGCCCAATATGTAGTTAGGCTTTGTTGGTGCAAAGGGCACATTGCTGGCTCGTATGTGCGTTGTTCATCATGAACCCCAGGTCCTTTCCCAAAAACTGTATTCTAGCCTATCAGATTGTACAGTGGCATAATATTGTTCATGCCCAGAGAGAGCTTTAGATGAGCTTTACTTGCTTTGTTGTTTTTTCTTTTTCTTGCCTGTTTGAATTTCAAGACATTTCTGTCAGGCTATTTATTTCCTGTTGAGATCCCCCTAAATAGCTGTCCTGCCCCTGCCCTCCAGCATGCCATTTTAGCCCTACAATTTATTGTCACCTGCTAATGCAGTGAGGATGCATTACATCTCATCATTCAGGTCATTAGTGAAGAAGTTAAATGCTACCAGGGTCACTATTAAACTCAGAGGATTACCACTCCTGACTGGCTGCCAGTTAGACTTTCAGCTACTAAGCAGAACTTTTTGAACCTGATGGTTCAATCATTTTTTTTTCCATAAAACTCGTAGTCCATCCATCCTGTCCATATCTCTCAAATGCGTTACAAGGAGACAACCAAACATGGTTTTGATAGTGTAGCTAAAGTCAAAATAGCCAAATAACCATTGCTCACCTCTCATCCCCAAAGCAATCATCTCTTCATTGAAGGCAGACAGGTACCTGTGGTAAAGCCATGCTGGCTGCTCTTAAATTGTATTAGGGTTTGGGGGACAGGGAGGGAATTGTGAAGGGAATTGTGATGAAAAACCAGATATATCACCTTATATACAACTATAGCAATTCCAGGGACTGTAGATGGCTTTTATGATGCTGTCATGGTTTAATCCCATCCAACAACTAAGCACCACACAATCACTCACCTTCAGAGGGATGGAGGAGAGAATCAGAAGAGTACAAGTGAGAAAATTCATGGGTTGACATGAAAACAGTTTCATGGAACAGAAAATTAAAAAAATAATGATAGTGGTAATTATAATAAGAACAGGAATTATAATATACAAAACAAGTGATGCACAATGCAACTGCTCACCACTCGCCGACCAATGCCCAGGCAGTTCCTGAGCAGCAGCCCCTGGCCAGGTCTTCCCCTAATTTACATACTGAGCATGATGTCATATGATGTGGAATATCCATTGGTCAGCTGGGGTCAGCTGTCCTGCCTGTATCCCCTCCCAGTTTCTTGTGCCTCTCCAGCCTTCTTGTTGGCAGAACACGAGAAGCTGAAAAGTCCTTGACTTACTATAAACTCTATTTAGCAACAACTGAAAACATCAGTGTCTTACCAAACTATACCAGCTAGTGGAAAGAAAATTAACTATCTATCCCTGTCAAAACCAGGACAGATGCAGCAGTCAGATTTGGGCTAGCTTTTACGCAACAACATATGCAGAGGGAAGCACAGGGACACTTGAGCTATGTCTACAAGTATGTCTATACTCATGCTAGCTGGGGCCTCACCTTGCATGCCTTGCCTATGTTCCTCATGTGCTGGTTCACATAAACCTGAATCTACCATAAGCATGAAAGCTGGTCTGATAAGGAATTAAGGTCCAACTAGAGGAGTTTTGAGTTTGAACCTAATTCCTGAAAGCAGTTTGGATGCAAAAATTCATTGGAATTGGTCTACTCCCAATCCTAAAAAGTTGTCCCGTCATACAGAGCAGCCTCATCTATCCCTCTGTATGCCCTCTTGACACCAGCCTGCTTCAATTCTGACAACTCTCTTTTAGCTGTTGTTGATGAAGTACAGAATTTTTAAGACTTTGACAATGAAGAATGTCTAGTATTAACAGAGGATCTGTTGGCTGCCAAGGATATAACTTTTAGTAGTAGTTGTAAATGTCCAGAAACTATTTGAGGACAGCCACTTCAACAAGATCTCAAGGCAGCAGGTCATGATTACATTAAAGCTGACCAGAAGGCATAAAAGAAGATAAATCCTCAGAAATGTCTTATCTAAGACAAGGAGACCTCCTTAGCCACACAAAACACATATTCATGACTACATGTATAGATCCAATTGCATGATAGTTAAGTACCCAGAAGCAGATCCCATACATTGAGGTATTATTTTTATCAAAGAATGCCCAGCTACTCCAATTCATAGCACATCCAGAGGTGACAGTATCCCATGGTGAGCCCATTTCCCCAGGTGGCACATACACATTCCCAGATATGTTCAATAGAACACAGAAATACTCATGCTGGTTCAGATTGCATGTCCGTCCAGCTCAGTGTCCTGTTGCCATAAGGGGCTATAGGCAAATTCCTAAGGAAGAACAAGAACAGGGCAAGTGTACAGGATACTCTTTCAAAGTGTGTCTATTCTGAGCTCAGGGTTTTTCCTGAATGGTTTCTTTAATAAATAATCTTGAATTAATCTCTCTTTCAACTCCTCCTACAGTCTCTCCTCTGAAAGCCTTTTGCTTCAAATCCTTTGGTAAGGAGCTGCTCAAGTTCATCTCCTTTTGTTCGCATTGAAACCAGCTTGTATTAACTCCATTTGATGGCCCCTCATTCTTATATTTGAAGAAATACAAAAGTCAATTTCTTTCCACCATTTCTATGCCGTATAGAACTCCATATTCTAATTCCATATCTCTACAGACACTATATATGAAAATGTATCCAGAATATATAGTCAGAAATCTATGTTCATATTGTATATGAATAAGTAATATAATGTATATTCCATGGAGAATTACATCTTCATATACAAACTGTAAGAAAACCAAGGAATTTCTTTTACCTAATAACTTTAATATTTTGTTTCCTTTTCTGATGTTTTCCACCAGTTATGCATATCATAAAGACTTCACTTCCAAATGTTAGCTGAGAATCCATTGCTTACATGTGAAAGCTGCTTGTATGTTAAGCTAGGATTTTTTTCCACACATATTTCCCAATCATTCTGTCTTATGAAAGCCTCTTGTGGTACCGCACAGTCTGCCTTTGTCCTTATAACCCTGAATATCTTCACATCACAAATGTGCCACCACACCAGCACATTTTCTCCCTTCATTGCTCATTTAATTTCCAGGTCATCTAAGAGTGTAATGACCAACACAGATCCCCGCACAGAGGTCTGGGAAACTCTGTGGTTACCAGTGGTTGTGACCAGTTGTTACCAGTGACCTTCTTCCACTGTAATAAGTAACCTGTCCTCTTACCCTCTGTTTCCCAAGTTGTAACCTGTTATTTATCCATAAAATGACCTTTTATTTAATCTCATAACTACTAAGTTTCCTTGGAATTTGTTGATGATGGTCCTGTCAAAAGTTTTCAAAAGTCCAAGCAAATTAGATCAACTTGGCTGTCTTTGTCCAAATACTTGCTGACACCCTTCAAAAAGAGGACTGTAAAGTAGGATTTCCATTTTTAGAAGTCACATTGACTCTCCATAGTGTTTCTTTTATATACTAGTCATTGATAAGACCTACAGACTCTCTGATGAGCTTCTGGATGTGTTGAAGAAGTGTCCTAATTTAGGGATCTTCAACAAGTTGCTCCTCCCATCTCTCTTTTTTTTTTTTGGTTGCTTAATTTTATTTAATATGTTATCATCCAGGATTTATTATTTTTTCTATTTTCTTCATTTGAATATGACTTCAGTGTTTTTAAGGTTGCCTTCTTTCTTCCAGTGACATCTTTTCCTTATTGTTTAGTCATTCATCGTTATTTGTACCTTTACTCAAGCCTGTCTTAATAGGTTGCAGGCAATGGCATATAACCTTAATATATTAAATATATAATTCTGCCATGTCCCAGGTATTGGCCTCTGGTGATTATGTTTATGCACATATTACTTAAGGATGAAGAGAAGGTTACCTAATTTCTGCCAAAAGAGCAGATGTTACATGTAGTACTAGCCAATCTTTTTCTCTGACAGTCAAGACATCAGACCTCTAATAAAGCAGAAATTTCAACCAAGCATGTACCCCCTCCCATTCCAACCAGTGCTCATATATTCCAGAGATGTACAGGTAACTATCTTCATATACTTCTTTGGGCTGCAGCCCTCTGCAGCAACCCCCTAAAATCCCAACCTGTCTTGCCCTGTGAGGAATCCTACTCACAATATTCTCTTCTTTCCAGTCCAGAGAAAGTGCTGTCCCAATGAATATAAAAATGAAATTAGTGATTAACTGAATCCTAAAAGTAAAGGAGAAAGAAAGACAGACAGACATTCATATGGAAAAAGCAAAACAAAGGGTTGTCATGAAGATATTGTCCAAAGCAGCACCAAATACACAGACAGCAGAGTCATGAAGTGCAAGGGTCAGACTGCAAACACCATTTCAGATATGTCTCTCATGGCCATTTTTCCTTGCTGCTATGTAATGCTAATATGTTTTTTGGCACGTAACTCTTGCCCTTCCTCTGATAGGCAAAGAACAGATCATATTTTACTATGATGCCCTTTTGCCATTCTAAGGTATCAACAAGTCTATTTCAACAGAAACAATCCTGTACAGGAAAAACTTGAGGAGTCCATATTGACAATGTATGGGGAAGGAGGGCATTAAAGCAAGAGGCAGAAGCAGCAAGCAGTACTCCTAAGATGAGGAAACAGGCCATGTGGGTAGGACATAGTCTAAAAATGCAGGAGAAGGGAGCAGTCCAAGCAGCTCAAGGGATGGAGAAGAAAAGAGAAGGAGGTGAATGAGAGACTCAGCAAGAGGAAGTGCTTGAGGAAATTGTGAAAAGGAGCAGTCTGCAGTCATGCAGGCTGCAAGATGTGACTTGTGAACACAGTGTACCTTGAAGACTGGCTGTCCCTGTGGGAGCAGATCTGCCGCCTCTGGCATTTGCAGGGTGGACAGTGATGGCCTACGCTCTGCAACCTGCTCAGCCTGGTCTTGGCTCCCTTCTTGCCTCATAAGAGGCTGCATAGCACACAAACAGCTATAAAAACACAAGCAGTATTAGGATGTCGATGTCCAGGCAATCTTCAAAGTGCACCACTTCATAGCTAAAACACCTAAATGAAAGCCCAAAGTCCTTTTGAAGTGGGAGTTGAGGGCCCAGTGGTAGATCCTGAAGGACACTCACTGCTCAGTGGAAACGCTGACCTGTGGCAGTGGGAACCATACACTGCAAGCTTCCATATCCCCTGAAACTCAGATGGATCTCCAGGTGTTAACACACATAAATAAATGATGACTGTTGGAATAAACTGAGATATAAATGATGGGCTTGTTAAACAGAGGAGAGACACTGCTTTTGTCCTTATGAGAAGTGTGATCCGACTATTTTTGACCTAGGCTAGTGTTAGAAATATTTATTTAAAACACAATAAGCAGATTTAATACATTTTAAATGAAAGATGCTTCATATTTATTCTTTGCCTTGTCATGAAGCCATTCTTACTTAACTCAGGGAGTTAATTAAACGAGCCTTCACTAATCTGTGTGACAATTTACACAGCAATTAGTTCAACAGGAACAGACAAGACCTTACAGTTCTTCCAAGCCTCAAGGCTGACACAAGCCTCAAGGCCAATTGCTAAAAGATTTAAGCAACCCTCCTGTGCATTCCCCTCAATTCACTAACTACAGATCAACTTTTAGAAATAGTCCCTCTGGCTTTCTGGAGCCCTACACTTTGAATTCCACCACTGACAGTAAGTGGAGTTAACACCACCCTTTACCAGAGCAGTATTTGTGAAATGCCATTTTTGAAGAATTTGCCCTATAATTATGGTATGTTTGTCAGCATCCTCTTTAGTGGCATTGGCAATTAGCATTACTAATGATGTTTCATGTCTGCAGCCTCTCAGATGCTATTTTGCTCCTCTGTTTCAGGTTCTTAAACAGAAGAAATGCTACTTATTTACAAGAAAACACTTCTGTATCTTCCTGGAACAGTTGTTAGCTAAAAAACAAGGAAAAATATTTAGAGCATGCATCTTGTCTTAGGCTTAGGCAACTTAAGTTAAAGCATAGAAGGTACTAGAGACTCTAAATACTGGAATACAGTGTTTTCTTGCCATCATGATCCATATGTAAGACATAAACTTTAAAATGAGGTGGAGTAATGAAGGGACATTTGGAAAAGCAGTTATTTTTCACAAAATAAATTTCTGATAGAAGACTCCATAGATAGCAGGTCTTTCTGGTCATAGTCCAACACACATTTTGTAATGCTGACATGGCATATCAAAGATGCTGTGTAAAACAAAGGGTTTCTTACCATACAAGACGGAAAACAAAGGTCTTCTTACTATACAAGACAGCTGTGTCCAAATCTCTAAATATTCTGGATAGAAGTTATTGACATAACCACTGCCATGATGTCTGGCAGCATCTCTCTAAAGCCACAATGGTACGTACTTGTCTTGTAAATAATTCCATTGGTTTGTACAGAATGAAAAAGTGATTTCTTTCTTAATACCTGAAAGACTGTACATTGAATACACATTAAATGAACATCTTCTCCCTGCTTTCCTCAGCACTAAAAATATAACAGACATTTTGATGGTGGGAAAAAAGCACCAATTAATCAAATTGGTAGAAATGAAGGAAAAGGATGACAGAAACTTAGAAATACAGTTCCATCCTTGACCTACATGCAAGATAAATACAATTACAGATAACCACTGAATTTATGGGTGAATTACACCCTTTATTTTAAAAATATTGTAATACATAACTTTTTTTGCAAACTCTTAAGAAAATACACATCTTTCCTATGTATTCTGTCTGTACGTATGTATTTTTTATCATAGAATTATAGATTGGTTTGGTTTGGAAGAGACTTTTAAAAGTCATCTAGTCCAGTTCCCTTCATCAAGCAGTGATATCTTATATGTTTGCATAAGAAATCAAAAAAACCCCACAACTTCATCAATAAGATGAAACATTGTTTTTAAAGCAAGTGTGGGCATTGATGATGTTTACTGCAAGGGATGTACAGGAAACAGGTTATCACATTCCCCCTCAGCTATGGCAGCAGATCCAGCATGACACAACTGCTTCCCATATCCTAATGTGCCAGTGAGAGAGTGATGTCTAAGTCACCTGGGAGAGCCTGAGAGAACTCCATACACTCAAGTTTCTGCTGTTGAAACTGTCACTCTCTTATGCTCACTGCAACAGAATGAGGAGGACAGGACATTAACGTAGAGAAAAGTTATCTTAGTGGACCAGGGGCAGCTGTGGCTCTTGCACCTTTAGAAACAACATGCTTGGATTTGACCTAGAAGCATCACCTACACTATTAAAAATTTACTCTCTTTTCTCTGTGTGAGACACTTCCTCTCCACATCATAATTCTTCATAGCTTTTGTTGTATTTGCATCCATTGTCTCTTAGCCTTGTTTTTGTTGTTTGGTCACCAAGAATGACCTAAGTTCCCCTTTGGATCAGACTAGTGATGCCAGAAGATACACCCAAACAAGGAGCCTCCTGCAACCTATTATTCCCAGTGTGCTCTGAGGTCTTTATTTCCACTTGCACCACTCAACTTCCTATCGGGAAGCTTTCTTCCACAGCCTTATATCAGCCTGCTGCGGTGCGGGAAGGTGGCTGCGTGCTTCTCAGCCCCACTCCCAATGTACACTACCCTGCCGGTTTCCACTGACCCACCTTACCATAAAAAAAAATGTGTTTTCTTTCACCACTATTTTCTTTCTCCATTTGCAGTTTTGTTCTGAATAAAGCCCTTCTTTGATTGAAAAGTTTCAAAGGACATTTTACAAACTATTCAACTAGTGCAGCGTACTAGATAGACACACACTTCGGAGCGTCAGGGCGGTTTGTGGTGCTTCCACCAGCACAGAGCTGAGTTGCATTAGAGCCTTTAGAATGGAATCAGAATGAAATATCTTCCCAGACATGATTATAACGCCCAGGTCAAGAACTTATGTTCTCTCCTATTTCTTTGGGAAAATCTTACAGGAGAGTAAATAGGAAACACTGCACCTTTCTTCCTCCGTGGAAAAGTTTCCCCTTTGTATCCACTCCACAAGAATACGGGCATGTTCTTCTGCAGAGGCGGGACGCGGAGGTGCCCCGAGGGCCGCGTTCCGGTGCCGCGGGGAGCGGGGAACACGCGTGGCGGGGCTGCCCGGAGAAAACCGCGCCATAACCTCCGCGGGGGGAACCGCAGCGGAACCCCGGGCAGGAGTGTGTCCCGCTGGCAACGCCAAGGTAAACACAGCGCCGAGCGCTCAGCGCTACACCGGACTCAACGCGGGGCGTCCTGTAGCACAGATGAACGAGGCAACTCCAACTCCCATTCCGACGGCGGCTCCGGCTCCGGCCGCGAAAGCGATGCCACCTCCCCGCCCCGCCCCGCCGTGCCCTGCCCTGCCCTGCCCCGCCCCGCCCCGCCCCGCCCCGCCGGGCTGCGCTGCCATCGCTGCGGAGGGCGCTGCCCATCCCGCGCCGGGGCGGTGCGGGCGATACGGAGCAGCGGGAAGCGCGTCCCGCGGGTGGCGGCGTGCGCGGTCCTCCTGGACTCGGCCATGCTGGAGTGGCCCCACGCTCCGCGGGGGTCACCGCTGCCCTCCCGCCTCCGCCCGCCCGCCCGCCCATGAGCAAAGCCATGACCGCAGCGCCCCAGGGGCCAGATCTCAGTTTTCTGAACGAAGAGGAAGCCAGGGCGATTTTCCAGGTGCTGCAGAGGGACGCGGAGCTCCGGCGGGCAGAGAAAAACAGAGTCAGGTATCGTGTTTCACGCCCGCCCCGTCCGTGCCCGTCGCGCCCGCGCAGGTAGAGGCGCGGAATGGGATTCGCGGCGGCCCCGCGGCCACTTCGCCCCCACGGGGAGAGCGGGACAGGGGGCGGTGGGGCCGCGCCGCCGGGAAGGGTCTGCGCCGGCCCGGGCGCCGGAGGGCAGCGGGGCAGGGAGCGCTGGAATCTCGGAGGAAGGCGGCCGTCCTGCCAGGACACCGGGCAGCGCCCGTGCCTTCCCAGCGCCGGCGGCTGCGAGCCCGCCCGAGCCGCCCGTCCGGGCTCCTGGAGCATCGGGACGTTTGGGAAATGCGTGTTGTGGCAGAGACGGCTCTGAGTCACGGCTGCGGCTTCCCGTGGCACCTCTCCTTTCCCCGGGAGGAGGAGGAGGCCGCTTCTGTTCTTCACTGTGCCGCTGGCAGGGGGTGTGGGCGAAAACACCGGTACTGGGAGACCACGGCGTCGGGGAGGTTGTGCCGGACCTTGCAGGGAAACGTGGCGGCTCTCGGGCAGATCCGAGAGCCCATTGTGGGAGCTTTTGGAAACCAAGCCAGGCACTCACCTGACTCAAAGGCTGTTCACAAGTCATGCAAGTGACTTCATTGAATTCCCGTATGAAGATAGAGGATAACCTCGACCTTGCTTCTAGCTCGTATCTCCCCTGAGTGCAATCATCAAAGCTATTTGTGTTGATAGTGAAAGCAAAGGTCGAGGAATTGACAGAAATTGTGTTAGGAAATGAGACGTTTATTATTAAAGGTCATAATTTCTTCCCCCAAGTGAGACTTGGTACCTGAGAAGTGAAAGGCAGTGTCCTCTCAGATTCGCAAGTGGGCACATTTCACAGGTACTGCTTTCGCAAGGTGTAGAAGGAATGTTAATAAGTAACATTTCCATCAAGTGGATTTTTGTACTGTGTATTTTTTATTTCAGTTAAGTGGCTTTTATGATGGGCATGGTTAAACATTGTGTGTCAATACTGACTTATATTTAAAACTTGTCTTAGTTTTCTGCAGCATGCAAACCCAGACTAAGTTTGGCAATTTCTTTCTTCCATAACTTGGTGCTACTTTTCTTTTTTGATTAATTTCTGTTCCATGTGTCCCATTATAACCCCCATCCAAAAAAAAAAAAAAAAAAAGGAGGAATATTTTGCTAGATATGGGGAATTACGTAGCTGGGTAGCTTGTAAGTTTAAAACTCTGGGAGAGACTAAAGCTGGAGCAAATGCATTGAGGTTTCTAATGCTGTAGAGAATCTTGTGAAGCAATGGCCTGCTCTTGAACTCAAGGCTTTCATCTGCCATAAACATGGTATAAGAGGATGTTTCTGGTGATGCTTTACTGAGATGGAAGTGTATTTAAATCTCAGCTGAAGAGGCATTCACACATTGAGCAGAAGAGAGATGAAGTGTTTATGACCAAGGCGCCATGCTGAAAATCTAGGTTAAACCCTGGATCTGTCAAAGGCTTTGTATGTGTCCTTGGGCAAGTTTCTTAATCTCTCTCTTGGGCCTAATAAAAGTACTTTGTTCTCACTCCACTTGTCTACCTGGTCTTATTTAGACTGTAAGCTCTTCAGGCCAGGGGACTCCAATCAGGAGCAAACAGGTTCCAGTCTGTGTGGTGGTGCTACTATAATCAAAGTAATAACAGTGATCACCCTGGAGGGCCAAATCCTGCAGTTCTTATATGACCACAATGAGCTTCAGAGGCAATAAACAAAATTACATTTGTTCCTCTTTTTCCCATGTGCCTGCCTCCTTGTCATTCTTATTACTAATATTTTGATAATTAACTTTGTAGATCTTTTTCCATTTAAAAGCTTTAAAATAATGTCTGAGCACTGTGGCAGCTCTCTCCTGGGATATTTTCAAAGTTTGATTTGAAGCTGTGTGATTTATGCTGTCAATCAAATGAGGCATGTAGGGAATGCTATGCAATGGAAGGAAAGTGCCATCAATACTGCTTTTTTTTTGCACAAATTTACTAAAGTGAGTTGTCCTTCAAACTGCTCCTGAGCATGGTTTTGGAAAGAGCTAGTTGGAGCTGGGCAGAGCCAGGGAGCAAGTCAGTAACAAACAGTGAGCTTACTAGTCAAGTTTGTTCAGTGATCATCTGTATTTACAATATAGGCCCCTGTGTAGACTGATCTAGACTGGATTGAGAGAGGGAATGAAGCATTTCCTGGCAGACCACAAATCAGGTTCTAGTGACTGCACTGATCTTGTCTGTGCTGTTCGATGTCATATGAGCAAGCACACAGCTGTCTGCCAGTCTCTTAAAAGATCAATGAAAAATTGAAATCCATTCCCAGATACAATTCTGGAATCAAAAAAGCAGGAACAAACTTCTGTTTTACAAGCTGCATTTGTTATATAGAGAAATGTTAACACCAGTTAATTTTCCAAGATGAAATAAGAACAGAAGATGAATCCTGGCATTCTCTGTGGGTTATTGTGTCCAACACATGGCAACCATAGTTCAGGGGAGTTGATTTTCACATAAATATGAATGTATGCAGTGCAATACTGGCCTTCTCAAATTTCTCTTCAAATATATTAAGCTTGTAATTGTTTCCAGACAAACATGTGTATTTTTTCTCTTTTTATTGCTTATCTACACTGGAACCTGGGTAGAACCACTGTATCTCTCTTCACCCAGACAGCCCATGCCTTTGTGAAATCAAAAACATATTGGGGATATTGTCTGGGAAAAGGCTAGTTGCTTTATACAACCCATCTCATCTCCTTTTCTCTCTGTAGCCTTTGTGTGGACTGGGAGCCTGTGAGTTAGGTGGTCAGCTGTGAGCATTTGTGTAATTCTCAACCCCACTTAGTGCTGTTCCTCCTGATGCCCCAGCACATTCTCTGGGTACTGTTGGTCCTCCCTTGGCAGGTCTCAGACCTCTAAGCCTGACCTGGAAGATCTCTCAGTATTGCTTTCACTTTTATACAGAAACGAACTATGTGTGCTGTTGAACCTTTGTTTGTTCTTGTCGCTGGCAGGGAGCCGAGCTCCTGCTGTGCCCTGGGCTGCAGGTTCCCAGGATTGACGCGACACTTTCTGACTTGTTTTCTCTTTCCACTGCCCTCTCGTGGCTCCTGCCAGCAGTACCTTTGAACAGCCACAGCAAACCAGCCGTACCTGACTCCTTTCTTGAAAAAAGTTCAGAGAAGCAGCAAAAGTCAACTTTGGTATAACTTACATGGCTGTTCACTGCTATACACACTGAATATAATTTATAATCTTATTTATCACATATTTAATAATTTAAAAGAAAAAATTATATTACTTTTGGACTTGGGTAACACTTGGCTTCAGTACTCTTTATTCATCCAATTAATCTCATTCATAATACCAATTTGGTGAGAACCTCATTTGTCATAAGCATTAGCATGGGAGAGAGATGGAGTTTAGGGTCTGTATATCAATATACATGCTTTGTTCCATAATAGAATTGCAATATTAAGGCAGAAGTCCAGCTCAAGTAAAGAACTGCTATTTTAGTAATGCTTTATGAAACTGATGATTTTGCAGATGCTTGTGGAAGGAGGTTCCTTCTCACAAATATTGCAATCACAGTTAGATGCCCAGGAGAAGACAAGGAGGAATACGGCAGGATCAGAGTGCTGTTCAGATGGCTCCTTAACAATTCAGTTTCCATCAGAACACAGTGAATGCCTGCTGTAGGAACAGTTATTGATACCACAGGTTAGCTTTCCATATGTAATGAAATAGGCCTGAAAATCACAACATTAAAATATTCCAGATGTTATTTGACTTACGGTTTCAAGACTTCAGAGTGCAACCAACTCATCCTCTTAAGCTTTGTTCTGCAGCTGCTGGGGACAGAAATGAAAAAAGAATTGACAGCTACTGGAGAGCCCCAGGTCTCAAAGGCTAAACAAAACAACTCTTCTGTCCTTTATCTGAGAAGCCAGTGAGTGGGGTGAAGGGAGGCTGGCTCCTTCCCATCTCTTCAGGACAGCACTTCAGAGCCTGGCAGGTAGCAGAGGAACTGGCAGTCCCTATTGGAAGGCTCAGCAGCACAGGGGAATGAAGCTATGGGATACAGAGGTGGAGTTACTGCCTTTCATCTCCAAGACAGCTCCTCCCTCTGCAGAGTGTGCAGAGACAGACAGTGCCCAAGCAGCCGTCTTTCCAGTCACTTCTGGGGCTCTGAGGCCTCATAATGGCTGGGCACTGGGTCTTGAGATGCACCTCCACTGATTGAACAGCACCAGGGCCCAGAGAAAGCTGCTGAGATGAGAGGATCCAGGAGACATGGAGCCAGCTACTTAAAAGAGGCAGCAGGTACAGGGATGTGACATGGGAACAGTGGGAACAGCTGGTACATTTGCAGGTTTTCAAAAAATGGACAATTGGGAGATACAGCAGAAGAGGCATTGATAGATAGAAAATTAGTTTAAAAGGACATAAGAGCTCTGTATTCTTTAATAACTTTTATTTAGGGAATTTGTCTGTTTTATATAATGCTCCTGTTATGACTATATACAATAGCCTTATGCTGGTTTTGTGTATTAATCCTTGAGAAAGAGGGAAATACTCTTCACTTTCAAATGAGACATTGAAAATAACTGAGAGACTGAGCCACTGAATGGGGAAATGAACCCACCTCCCTGAATAGCAGTTTACCTACTAGATCATGTTTCAAAAACTAACTATGCCTGTATTGTTTAAGGATTTTTTTCTCTTTTTCAATAGGAAGAATGGCAAAAAATTAATCACCAGCCTAGAGAATATCTTGGGCACCAGTCACTGCCTGTGAATAGGAACTGAAAAAAAAGAGGAAAGGGTAACGGAGCTTTTGGTAGAGAAGAGCACTTACTCCATTTGCATTAATTTATTTTGCTCTTTTCCACTTGTTTTATGTTTTCACATTTTTATTTTTGTTTAGTAGATTTATTTTACAAACAACAATGAGAATAGATGGCAGCAAAACAGAGGTTTGTTTTAATTTATTCTCAAATTTAAAGATGAAAAGCATATGAAATTAATTGAGAGGTACAGTCAGCACCACTCACTGCTTCTTCACTCTTGCTGACCCATTAACAGCATATGATTCTTGTGGGAAAGATGAATCCCCTCCTTAGACTGTTCTAAACAAGTCTCTGCAATAAATAATTTGGATGTAGTTGTTTGTTACAGGAACACAACTGTTCTTCCTGCCTCACAGCAGAGCATTTGCTGAGTTCATTTGTTGCAAGTACTTCCTTACTGTATTCTTTTGGTTGACATTTGCTCTTACGGGTCTGACAGTAGAAGGTGGGAATAAAACGCTTCATGGGAAATGTATTTTTTCACTTTTTTCCATCCTCATAACCTTGGGAAGGCATTTGTTGCACAAGTGCAGACCTACTCAACTTTGCATGTATGTAAGCATGCTTATACCTGGTGGTTCAATTATATTGTCTTGCTTACAGTTTGAGGGGTCTGCCATTGCAGCCTTTATTTTGTCATATTCACAAAAGTAGTCCTCTTTATCCTCTTGGAGACAGAGAAAGTTATTGAGTGTTAGAGATCTAACTTTGGGACCAAACTCTTCCTAATTACAAAGAATTTTTAGAATCAACTCCAAAATACATGAGCTGCATGGGAGGAGAGCAGGCAGGATACCAGGACAGCAGCACTACTTGGGAATATTGTTGTTCCACTGGAGCTCCCTCCCTGAACAAAGCATTAATAAGAAATTCTTTCATAAGAGATACTCCACCCGGGAATGTTTCAGGGCGCAAGTGTTCTATTGTGTCTTGTTTGTGGAGGAGATACTATTATTACCTACCACTGATATTGTGCCAACGGCATGTTTAGTGGTTTGTCAACACTTAGGAAAACAGGTCCTTGAAGCCCTGAAGTGCTAATATGCTAAGGAAGTGCAAATAGAAGCAAAAACGGCAGGGAAGACCGATTTAAAAACCTTTACTTGGTTTGGTAAACAATGACTGTCATAAATAATCCCATTTTGGGACTTCCCTTGTCGGAGTGGGGATACTGTAACCAAATGCAGTTAGTTAAGTTGTGTATCAAGTTTTTTCCTCATTGTGTTTTTTTAATAATCCTATATTGTGGTGAAGTCTGGAGAAACTGGGGCTTCATATGGAGTAAGGAAGAGCAGATAGAAATGGCCAGGGGCAGGTGGGCACAGCATGTGCCTTTTTCTCTGTTGGTATTTAGCCCTGTCCATCTGGGCTAGGTAGACCAAAATCTGTGGTGTAACTCCAGTTTTACATCTACAGAGCAGGGTCCAGACCAGCATTGTGCCAGCTTGTTGGTCTTGTCCTGTCATAGTGAACTAATTTCAGTGCTGATCCTTTTCTCCAAAGCTTTACTCTTCTTTGTGTTTGAGAGCAGGGGACTTCTATAGTGTGTGTGATGGTGGAAGGACACCCAGGAGCACCTTTTGAGTTGTGTGGCATTTCAAAGATCCTGTCTGTAGTGCACTGAGTGTATTTCTTCCTTTTCAGGTTACTGGACCATGGTGGCTCCCCACGGTGGCTCCCCACAAGGCTGGCAGGACAGGGACTTACCAGACGGGCAGCCCCAGCCAGTCACTGTAGTGGCATGGCAGGGCCACAGCCAGGCTGGGGGCTGAGTTAGAGCCAGGGTCAGGGGCAGGCCTGGGGAGGGCACCCCGGTCTGCCCCAGCCCAGTGGTGATGGCACAGGGACATGGCCAGGCTGTGTAGTCACATCAGGGTCAGGTTTGGTGACAGTGCCTGGGGTCAGCCATGGCCCTGTGATGGCTGGTCAGGCCAGGGGTGGGGTGTCCGGCTGAGGCCAAGTTGGGATGTCAACTCAGGGCTCAAGGCAGCGGCCATGCACAGGCAGAGCTGGGGATGCATCTGGGGATGGAACTGGGGCAAGGCCCAGTGGGACAGCCTCCATTTAAAAGTGGCTCCCAGGGGCAGAAGGCCTCACCCTTGCTGAAACTGTGGCACTTTTTGTGACACTTTTCCCAAGGCCACCAGCTCTGTTTTTCCCTAGCTGCTCCAGGGACCTGGCAACCAAACCCACAAGAGCAGGAAGGACATAGGACACTTTGACCCATGCTCATTCAAACAGATGCCTTGTGCCAGGGTTTTCAGGCTATTAAGACTAATGTTTGCATTTTCAAGTGACAAAACAGTGTAAAAATAAAAATCATGAAGATTATTACTGTTAGTATTATCTAGCCCACTTTCTGGTGTCACTAGGGCTGCCAAAAATAAGATACCATTGAAACTGATGAGATTTAAGCCAAGGCTTACTTTTAAGCCCATGGGTAGACACTTTCTAAGTCCAAGCCTAATCGTGAAAGTTGAATTAATTGTCAAATTTGTCTATTGCATAAGTTGAACAGGCTTCAAAATTAAGTAGGTCAGACACAGCAGTACAAGCAAGCATTAACTACTGAGTAGACAGTCAATACAGGGAGTTATTGTGGAATAACTAATGCAGAACAGTTCAATTTTGTTTGGTTTTTCCATGGAGCTGTGACCCAGTTAAAGACTCATGCACCTTGTAGAAGTCTGTGCACTTCCCATGTTTGACCTACCCAATAGTAATGTCTCTGTGTTCTCAACACCATCTGTCTCCTCCACAATTCAAGTGTGGAAGTTAAATTAATAATTGACGTTAGTGGGTATTGGAAATGGCCATTAGGTGGAAGATGACAGCTTTCCATACTAAGCAAGCAGAGAGTCACGGAGGGGGAAGAGAACTGTCTGAAGTGCTGGAAACAACAGCAAAGTATGGTCACATTTGCTTTAGCTCAGTTTTCCTATGTATGTCTATTAATAGTTGTTTGTAACACGAGTGGCACATGTGGCAGAGTCCCTGGGCCTCTGGAAGGTAATGCCACTGAAGTGTAACATGCACTGCTTGTCACTGCTGTGAGGAAAGGAAAGAGTATCACTTTCTCTTGCTAACAGCTTCTATATACTGTCTGTGTCCCAATACCTTCAAGTCTTTGCATGTATTTCAGAAATAATATATGGGTTATGCCAGTAAGTCAGGAAAGTGTGGCACAGAAATGTGTTTGCTTTGTGTTCAGAGTGGCTGGATAACTCCCCACCTGTACTGGCACATCTGTGCCCCAGTGATGTGCTCAGGGTACGTGTGTCGTGTAGCCCTGTCAAAGACTGCAGCACATGCTTTCTGTGGTGAAGCCCAAGGCACTGGAGTTTTGCTGGATTTGGTCCTCGAGGTACATCCAGCTCTTGTGTCCCTCTGTCATGCAGCAGCTGCACCTCCTGTAGATGTGGCTCTCATTGAGGCCTGGCTAATGGCTGACAGCAAAGCTACTTGGGCTGTATCTCAAGACTTCATCTTGGTTTCTATCAGACACTGTTTTGATGACATTTAAAAAGTGTTGCATGTGTCTGCCTCCTTTTCTTTTTTAGAGTGTAGGTTTTTTTCAGTGCTTTATGTATACTGTGTTTAATCATCCTTTAAAATCTTTCTGCTCTCTGCATCCAGTTTTCAAGTTAAGTGGAGTTTCACCCAATGGAGTTTTGATCTTTGGGCACAGAGACCCTTTTCTTCTCTGTTTCACAAATTTAACACAGGACTATATAAACTAAGGACTGACCTTAGTTTGGTCTTTTCTGCACTTGTTTGAAATTGAAAAATTGCTTAATTCCTCAGAGCTTACAGTCTGAAAAATTTCACTTCTTACATATTTCATGCAAAAATTCATTAAAGCAAGTACGGAAAAATGGAACTTTTTCCTGAGGATTTGTGCATCTAAATGCTTACATGAAATATATTTCTAATCCTTCTTTGCAGTTGAATTATTGTATTAACACTGTTAAATGTAATAAACTATTTAAATGCCTGCATTTTAAACTCCTACCAGAAACTGGTAATTCGTTTTCTTAGTTTTGCCTCAGAAATAAATAGGTCCATGTACTGGTACCATATTAACTGTGATCAAATACATCAAAACCACAAATCAGAAGCTAAGGTAATTGATGAAAAGTGCTGTCTTTTTGCACTTTATTGCACATAAATTACAAACAGTTTACTTTGTGGTTGGCATAATCAAGGAGCTTCAGTACTTCTGGTTACCATGTCTTTGGGTTTTTAGATGCAGGGATCTGAGTGCAGAAGCTGCAGCAGTGTGGCTGGGGTGCTCTGCAGTCTATTTCTTCCTGCACTATAGACTTGTATATTGTTAAATATATATTTATATGTAGATATAAATTATATACATGAAAATATTGTATTTTAAAGTATGATTGTGCTATAATATTTCTATTTCCAGGGGAAGAGTTGTAATAAATTTTGAGATTCTAAGCTACTATAGCAGAGGATCCATGTATTATGAACAAGTATATAAGGATTACATTTCCAGATGAAAAACGTCCACTGTGTCAACATTTAAAGCTTACATTAATTCTTGTGACATCTTTCCTTAATTTAAAGCAATGTAAATGAGGCTTTTGTAGTATTACAGTAACACATAAACTGTGTGCAGGTACACCCTGACCTGTCTTACTTCTGTTGCCCAGAATTGTAAACTCAGCTCAGTGTGAGACTCTGCATAATTACCTGAGATTGCAAAGGTGTATTTTGAGAGCCCTTGGCTTCAAGCTTAACTCTGTACAAAGTAATGTCTAATCCTGTTTGGAGCCTCTCACTTTTAGAGCTTCATCCAGACCCAAGGGCTGTCATACACAAACTTGCTTGTAGAGATGAGACCTTGATCTTAATCTGAAACCAATTCCCCTCATTCAGAGTTCTTACCTTGCCTGTGCCTTATTTCTTGTTTTTCTTCTTATATTGTTCCCTAGGAAAGGTTTTGCTTAAAGGAAGTCTACAATAACACGAGCAATAGCATCTGCATTGTATGTCTTTGTAAGGCAGTTAAATTTATAATACATGGCTGAGCTGTAAATTCTTGCATGCCAACAATATTTATAATGTCTCTTTGCATGCTAACAATATTTATAAAAGATCTCACAATCAGCTAGCAGCTCTACCCTGGTAGAGTAAATACGTCTGCTGTTAATCATTAGCTTCAGCTTTACTGAGAGACCTGATCCTCAGCCTTTCAACCCATCATGTGGCACACATGGTACACATCTGCATTTCTATGTGAGATTTCCAGGACAGAGATTCAAGAGCTCAAAACTTGCTCCTGTCATGCAGTGATTTTGGATTGAGACTGCATCTATCCCTGCAAACAAACCAGAATCTTTACATGAAGAATTCTATCCATTACCCCTATTAGCATATATTAATGCTAATGGAAACACCTCTTAAAGAAGTAATGTCATTAGAGATATTAATTACTACCATTCAGAAGTTATGTGACACACTTTAAAATGACAGGTAGCCCTTCTTTCCATTGCATCATGGTTTTGTTTTGTTATTACCCTATAATATTGGTAGGTAGCTTGCAAGTATTGACAGTATAATAAAGTAACCTTCTTTTCTTTCACTGTCATTTGCAGCCTATACCTCTCTGTCCTCGTCTGTAAAACATTCTCATAGTGGAGTTTTCCCCTGTTTTGCACACATTGTAGAGGGAATGGCAGAGCTGGAGAGTCACCAACAGTTGTGGCATTATTAGCAGTATTCACAGAATCACAGAATACACTGAGCATTCTACCTCATTCACTTTTATTGTCCAGCAGCCCAAAGGACTAAAAGCTTTCATAGTCTAAGTATGTATAACTCTAAAGGATACGTACTTAGAGCCTTTTCTACTTGTTCCAGCAGGGCCCAAATAATGTTTTCATTGTAAACACAAGGTAGCTGCTAAAGAAATAGTTTCATGTTACAAGTAACATTTTGAAGCATTGTTACAGCTTGAGATGGGGTATTAATCGCCTCAGCTCTCGTGATACCAGTTTTCAATGCTCTGTGCTTTGAAAACTTAACTTCATGAATGCAGTCATTGAGCTTCTGATTTCAGAGCTGTAACTGAGAACTTTTGACTCCTGAGCTGCCAGAGCAGAGGACTTATGTGGTCAGCATGAGAATTAAATTCGTCCTTACCCTTACAACATTTCCTACTTCTCTGTTTCAAAGGAAAGCATCATTCTGTGCTCTTGCTCAGGGAAGCAGACAAAAGCTTCAAGGGAAAAGGAGTGTTACACTTGGTGAATGAAAACAGCAGCTAGTGTAAGCCAGTGTTGTGTATTTATTTCATACAGCTTAATATGAGAAGTTAATGCTTTGGGAAAAAAAAATGAGGTAACTTTTGGCCACTGTACAGAGAGCACTCAAGTTAAATACTCATAGACACAAAAGACATTGTGACTTACAGAGTAGAAGGAAGTGGGAGACAGTGGGAGACCGATGAGAATGTTTCAGGTATGCTGATAGTCTCGCTTCTCTGTGGGCTGTGTGTAATGAATGTACACATTGCCACCGTATTAGGCTATCTCAAAGCAGCTGATCAGCTTTAATTTAAAAGAATAAATTTACTCAATAGAGGTAGTGTAATAATGACAGATGTCTGTTTTTCTCCTACTTTTAATTAAAAAGAAGAGAGGTGGAAATGGAATGGTTTTCCCCATGAGCAAATAAGATGGAACTTCAATAAGGGCAGGAAAGCTGTTCTGGCTTTAACTAATTTGTTCCCTGAGTGTATCCCTGACACACACAGCAGGACTTAATGTGTGAGTCTAATATCTGTTGTCAGAAAAGTATTCTGAGGGCAAAATTATATTTACAGTTTCCAGCCATCTGTTTTATGTAGCTACTTGAAAGGGTATCATGGGCAGAAGTGTATCTTTGTGTTTTAAGTACTTCTGCCTACTAAATGTACAGTCTATGAGGAAAAACTAGAGAAGATTGATTCACTTCTCATTTTCTTCCAACTTCCATCTCTGGTTTTGCACATTTTCAGAATCTAGGTATTTTGGAATAGTTGTGGGCTGGCAACTTGATGCAATAATCAAAATGGGTTTGAAAACATACAGCTCAGTGCTGGGCTGTGAAGTGTTTGTCCTGTCCTTCAGGTTAATCTTTCTTGGCACTTCCAGTTACTTCTTTCCATCCAGAGGTACCACCACTAGGTGACTCTCCCTCCCACACTCTGACATGATGCCTTTTCAGGATAGTGAAAGTGCCCTTCCATTACGTTAATTGGTGTTTGGGTCATGGTCAGTAACAAACAATGAGCCAATACACTCTTTGTTCTTCATTGTTGTGGCCCATCTTCTTTGCCCATACACAGCTTTAGTTTTATTGCTCACATACTCAGAGAAATACAGCAGATGGCAACTTAGTGGGTTCATGGGCATTATAAAATAAATACACAGTAACAAAAACAATAGAAGGATGAAGACTTAAATATAAAACTACTATTTCAGGAGAAAAAAAATAAATTTGAGTGCTTGATTGGCAATGACCCAGCAGGCTAGATATGAGCATTATTCCAACAGGTTTTGTTCATCAAAATAGAGAAGATCTTGATTTTTCAGGTAATTCCTGCAGAAATGCTTTGTTTTATAAATATCAAATTAAAAAATAAGTGCATTTTCAGTTAGATCTTTTTACATTGTCTTGTAGTATGTGCAACCAAAACATGGGAGTCATTTTTCTTCTGTGATTCACCTACTTCTGCATAATGTTTTACATGTAATAATGAGGCTGACTTTGTTCATTTTCATTAGCCAAACAGACAGAAGTATGACAGAAAAATAAACAAAAGATGCTTTAATGTGAGTCAAAATACACCAGCTACTAAGAATAAAGACTACCTTAGAAAACAGACCTATTGTGTGTCAGAGGTGGTAGGAAAGAGTATGTTGACTCTATATAGGTATTTTTCTTCCTGGTAGGATTAACCTGCCACGGGAGGTTTTCTGGCACCTTGGTAACCAGAATGTTGTTGTTATTGCTATTCTATGTTTCTAGGAAATAACAGATCAATTTTTTTTTCAAATTACTTCAGCTGTGGTAGTCTTTGCCATTGCCAATACTTCTTTTCCCCCTTTTTCCTAAAATGACACCTTGAAAGTATGTACTTAAATTATTTTCAGAAAATTAAAAGGAACTATAAGTAAGAAAACATTCTTGCATATGTGTTTTAGAGCTACCCATGGCTGTGAAAACACCCTAACTTTTCTAGAAAAATAGGTCATAGAAGTGATGGAGTTGCACAGTCCCCCAGTGCAGCATAAATGTATAAAGCAGTGGGAAGGGGATAAGTTGATGTAAAAACATTAGGAAATAACAGATTATTCAGATACTATATTTTAACATCTATAGCCTTTCCTTGCTGACAAATTAAGAAATACAAACAGAATAAAAAGAAAAGCTTGGTTTGGGTAACTTTTTTTGCAGGTTATCTTCCCTGATGTATGTTTTATATAATGCTTTCAATATTGTTTTTATCTACAATGCTCTCAGGTTTGTCTTTTCAGACACTGAGAGCTTTGGTCCAATGAGTAAATTGGATCTGCTTGTTCTTCACCTGGTGTAATTCCTTGTGCTCTGTGGTTGCTGTGTATCTGTTCTCTTGTGTGATGTGTATGGTAAGAGTCTTTTAGGGCCAAATCCTGCTCTGCTGAAATCAATAGGAATCATAATTTCTGCTTTGGTAAAAGTGGGATTGAGTCCTCTGTTCCCTGCAAGCAGCAGAGGTGTCCCCAGATGTCCTATTTGGCAACCCAGTTTCTACTACCTTGCATATCTATGTCTTCTGCTTTGTATTCAGGATGAAGATGGTAAAGAAAATACCTTTCCTCTTACAGTAGCAATTAAGCTGCTTATGATCCTAACAGGAAGTGGCAGGGGAGGCTACATGCCTATTGACAATATTTATGGTAACCCACATGAAAGTCTAGTACACAGAAACATTTAGGTTAACTTTTCCCTGGAGATGTCTGTAAGAAATTCTAGGACATCCTTGTACCAATAAGGACGAGATGTTTTTAAAAACAGTGTAAAGAAATTGCTCCTGAGTGATTCATTAGTTTAGATGCTGTGTAGGATAATAGATGAGAAAAGGTAATGAGGTGTAACCTGTGAGGTCATTTAGGATTGCTGCCTGCTCTGGTTTGTGGAGCAGTATCCTGTAAGTTATCCTGGTAATGGACTTGCCTTTAATCCTACAACAGTTTACAGGGACTTTTCCCAGTCACAGTGCTGTTGTCTCCTCTCAAGAGGAAGTGGCTTCAAGTGTCCAAACGTGGCTGTAGACAAATAAGGAGAAAGGCTGGATGGAGCAGACAGGGAAACAGGATTACTACATTTGGTTTAGAGGGCAGTAGGTGTTTTGACACTCCTACGGAGCAGTGTCTCAATATATAATTGGTAATCCGAGTAACAATAGTGCTGCCTCAGAGGCAAGTTCATTGCAATCCTGGCTGCAGATACCATCTCCTGCTGTAATTGTTCCTTGAGATGGGCTTTCCTTCTGGCTCACAACTGCGGTTCATTAGTATCATGAGGGGGCACATAAACCTGACAGAACAGGTATGTATGGAAATGATGTGGTTTGGCTGGGAGTCATCATGAAGGAGAAATACTTAATAGTCATGCAATATTGCAGTTACATAATGTGTATCATATTAATATTATTCCTTGCTCAAATAACTATGTATGCTCAATATATGGGCCTGCGTTATGCATAAATATAAATATGCAAAAGCAGTTTAAAGGATTTATTTTGTGAGTTGGGGCTGACAGCACAATTCCAAAGCAGTACATTCACAGATAATGAGTACAGATAATGCCAAGCACGTACTCGTAAAGACTTTAAGCGTTTAAACATTAAAGTCAGTGTTCATGCAAGACTTTCCATAGATTTCTCAGTGCAAGGCACGTTCGTGCACTGCCTCATAGGGTCGATGTTAGAGTAAGTGTGGGGGTTTTATGTTTTCCCCAGTCCCTGGGATGCCTGAACGTGGAGAAGAGAGGTGGTTGTATCTCCATCCTGCGGGATGCCCCGTGTGCCTCTGGATGCGGCCGCGGGGAGGCGCCGGGACCCCGCCGGTTGTCCCGGGAGCGCAGATCCCGTGTGTCTCCTCAAACGCTGTCCCTGCTGGGTTCTGGAAGTCCTCGGGATGGATTGTAAAACAGGTGGTCTATCTCCATCTGGGGACTCCAGCAGTCCTGCCGTGGCCTTGCTCTTCGGGCGGGCGCTGTGGCTGCAGCCGCTCCCCGAGTGCCTCCTGCCTGGCTCTGAGTGCTCTCACTCCTTACTGGTAGGGCCAGGGGAGTGAGGTCATGAAATTGGCTCCTGACAGCACATTGTTCATCCCCTCCTGTTCCACATCACTGCTAGGCTGCATTCCAAGCTGCAGAATGCATTTATAGTGTTTAGTCACTCCCGTGGTGCGGTAATATCTGTGATAATTAACATTTTTGCCTTTCTAACAAGTTTATTTGGAATGGCTAATACATATAGCTGTGTAATCTTCTTCAAGGGAAATACTCATTTTCCCAAAACATCTGCCTCCAGCCTTCCTCCTCATCAGATGCCACCAGATAAACAGTAGGTGCTAGTATGGCCAATTTACTCTGTATAAATTCCAGAGCAAAATATATCCATTTCCAGACTAGCTATTTAATTTGAAGTATATTTTGTGAGGTAGTTTTCTCTTAGATATTACAACTTTTTAGTTAAATTGATAACTGAAATAATTTATTTCTCTGAGAACATCTGTATTTCTTGATATGGGTTTTACCACTGTTTAAGGAGACAGATGTACATGAAAGCCTTGCTCAAGCACTGGTATTACATCTCCAGGCTGTGAACAAAATCTTGTTTTGTTGCTGTCAGAATCAGTTGGGGTGTGGATTTGCTGCATTTGCATCTATACTTTAGGCACTTGTCTAATGTAATTTGAAAACAAGTAACTTTGCATGTCCACTGCACTATTCCCACACCTTTGCAACTGTACCTTATTCTTTTATGCCCAGCTAAACAATTCATTCCACTGACCTCTTGGTCTAAAACCTGAATTTACTACTAAATAACTTCTTTAGCTGCAGGCACAGGTGTGTAGCCTGTGCAGGCTTCACCTCAGTGTGGCAGAACATTAATACTCATTGTTAGTTGCCCCATACATATTAAACACAGGCAGAATCACTATGCAGCAAGGAAAGAGGAAAATGTGATAAACTTGTTCAACACGTTGCATGAATATCTATTAGCTGAATTCACAATTTATTGTTCTCCTTTGCACAGAAAATGTCTAGTGGACACCTCACGGTCAGGGCGTCAGTGATCTTTCTCTTGAAAATAAAAATAATCTTGTTATTGCTTCTACTTAAATGAGTGAATAAACATTACAAAAATTGCTTTGTTAGGGTGTTATTTGTTCTAATTTGATTATTGGCTGAACTTAACATTACTTTAAATTAGTTTTACAATGCTTACAAATTATTACCTTGTTTTTGCAAGGAAAAAGGATGCACTTCTTCAAGGCAGAGAATAATTCAGGCATATGAGTTCAGCCCCATAACCTGTTCACATAGTCTTATTTGTTAAGCTGGAGAACTGTGCTGCCACTAAAACTTTTATGTGATTGCTGTGAATGTATCATGTTCCACTGTATCTTTTAAAAAGTCATTGTATTTAGAAATATGCTGTAAATGTTTAAATGAACAACAGGTAGAGTTCCTAATGATGTGCCTGTAATATTTAAAATGGCTTAAAATATTTTTTCCCTTTCCAGCAAACTTCTGAAGAGAAAGAAGTCTGAAAAAGGACTGCAGGGAGTGACTGGAGAATGGTTTGAAGAAATAAAAAGGAAAAAATTTCAGAATTACATTGATGCCAATAGAATGTTAAAACCACCATTAGAGCATCAGCTAAGGAAGAGCAAAAATATCAGTGAGTTGCATTTTTTCCATTTTCTTATCTATATAATAACAGTCACCAAACCAATGTCTTACAGCATTTCAGAGTGTAATAGCTAACAAGTTTCTGAAACTGCATTGAGTTTCTTCTCATAGTTTTACCAAAGAGATGTTTTCAAAATGACTATGTTTCTTCAAGCAGATTCTGTTAAAATCACAGCTGGGAGTCACAACAGAAAATGCCTGATACTGTTATGCCCTAGACAGAATCACAGGTTGGAAGGACATCTGAAGGTCATCAGGTTGGAAAGGGAGCCTGGATGAGATTATTTAGAACCCTTTGCAATCACATTTTGTAAACCTCCAGTGATGGGGACTCCATCACATCGCTGGGGAGGCTGTTTCAGTAATTAGTTATCCTCACTGGAAAAAAATTCTTTCTTAATAAAGATGAAGTTGGTGTAATTATAGTAACTACAGTGATGCTTTCCCAGTCAAAGCAGTGATGTTTGCTTTGTACAAAAATATTGTGATTTAACCCCAGCTGGCAGCTAAGCACTACACAGCTGCTCACTTACTCCCCCACAGTGGGATGGGGGAGACAATTGGAAGGCTGAAAGTGGATTGAGATAAAGACAATTTAATAGGTAAAGCAAAAGCTGTGCACATAAGCAAAGCAAAGCAAGGAATTCATTCACCCTCTCCATGGCCAGGCAGTTGTTCAGCCATCTCCAGGAAAGCAGGGCTCCATCACATGTAATGGTGACTTGAGGAGACAAATGACATCATGCTGAATGTGCCCCACTTCCTTCTTCTTCCTCCAGATTTTATTGCTGAGCATAACACCGTATGGTCTGGAATATCCTTTGAATCAACTGGGCTCAGCTGTCCCAGCTGTGCCCCCTCCTAACTCCTTGTGCAACCCCTGGCCACTCTGTGGGCAGAAAAGGCCTTGGCTCTGTGAAAGCCTCGCTCATAAGTAATGAAAACATCCCTGAATTATCAACACTGTTCTCAGCACAAATCCAGAACATAACCCCATGCAAGCAACGATGGAAAAAATTACCTATCCCAGACAAAGCCAGCACATTCTCTACTCCTTATTCCATACCATTTACATCATGCCCAGGTCCTACACTATCTAATACATCCTCATTATCCACCCTGATGCCTTCTCATCATTTGATATTATACACAGGTATCATTCCCTTAGTCTATGGACCACCCCTGTAAAATGTCCATAAAATGTCCACAAACACCCACAAAATGTCCACTGAGCTAATTTAGTCCATGACTTTGGGCTCCATCTGTTGTGATGGTTGCTCTGGACAGGACAGGTGGTGTGTTGCATGGCGTTACTGGGCGCCAAAGCCAGCTCAGGCTGGGTCACTGCTGCACTTGCACTACCCCTTGCAAGGCTTGTCC
>JAWWLZ010000001.1:43639508-43665608 GCA_035041345.1 Poliocrania exsul | reverse complement strand
TCATAAGTAATGAAAACTTTCCTGAATTATCAACAGTGTTCTCAGCACAAATCCAGAACATAGCCCCATGCAAGCAACTATGGAAAAAATTACTTATCCCAGACAAAGTCTGCACATCCTCTACTCCTTATTCCATACCATTTACATCATGCCCAGGTCCTACATATCTAATCCTCATTATCCACCCTGATGCCTTCCCATCATTTGATATTATACACAGGTATCATTCCCTTAGTCTATGGACCACCCCTGTAAAACATCTGTAAAATGTCCATAAAATGTCCACAAAATGTCCACAAACACCCACAAAATGTCCACTGAGCTAATTTAGTCCATGACTTTGGGCTCCATCTGTAGTGATGATTGCTCTGGACAGGACAGGTGGTGTGTTGCATGGCGTTACTGGGCACCAAAGCCAGCTCAGGCTGGGTCACTGCTGCACTTGCACTGCTCCTTGCAAGGCTTGTCCTGCACTGGTTTGGGTGGTTCCTGTAGTAATTCCTATAATACGCAGCTCAAATCATGGGCTTACAGTCTCCACCCCTGGTACCTTTGGGCCAGGTTATAAGCTTTAACATTGCAAAGAACTCCCCTCCCTGCTCCCAGTCTGGCTAGCAACAAGGGACTCCTGCTATTGTAATTCCCATAGCACACAACTCAAATCTTAGCTTACAACAATCTAAAGGTGTTTTCATTACCATCTCCACCCCTGGAGACAGACCACCTTTGGACCAGACCATATGGTTTAGCATTGCACTGAACTCTTCCCCTTGCCCCTGCTCTGGCTTGGACTTACCCACATACTCTAGTGCCTCAGGGGTGTACCTGCTCCAAGTGGAGCCACAGTCTCTCCTGGGGTACCCTTGCTGCAGCATGGACTTATCCACAGCTTCAGTCCATTTCAGGTGCACTTTTTCCAGTGAGACCTCCTCCATAGGCCACAATGACTTCAGAGATAGACCTCCTTCAAAATGGCCTTACCCCTGGCTGCAGTCCCCGCAGGGGAGTACCTGCTCTGTCATGGTCTTACCCATGGCCACATGCTTTGAGGTTCTCCAGCAGCCACAGATGCTTTGAGGTGTAGCTTCTTCAGTATGGACTTACTCTTGGGCCGCAATTCCTTCAGGGGTACACCATGGCACGTTCCCATTCCACTAACAAGCACCAGGCTCTAATACACAGTCAGGCAAGGGAGTCCTGTGGCAAGCACAGGAGCCTGGCAATAGCTAAACAGCAAGAATAGCTGTAACTCCAGTCTACCACATCCAACTGAAATCTCTCAAATCCTTCAAGCCCCACACTGGCCATCATAAAGGACTGTCATGGTTTAACCCCAGCCAACAACTGCTTATTCCCTCACTCCTGCACCCACCCCTGCTTCAGAATGGGTGGCAGCCTGAAAGTGAGAGAACTCATCAATTAAGATAAAGACAGTTTAATAGGTAAAGCAAAATCCATGCACATGAGCAAAGCAAGCCAAAGAATTAATTCACTGATTCCTGTGGGCTGGCAGATGTTCAGTGATCCCCAGGAAAGCAGGGATCCATCACACACAATGGTTACTTGGAAAGACAAACGCCATCACTCTGAGTGTCCTCCCTTCTTTCTTCTCCCCTCAGATTTATATGCTGAGCATTATGCCATATGGTCTGGAATGTCCCTTGGGTCAGTTGGGGTCAGCTGTCCCAGGTGTGTCCCCTTCCAACTCGTTATGCACCCTGAGCCTACTCTCTGGTGGGGTGGTGCAAGAAGCATAAAGGCCTTGACTGTGTAAGCCCTGCTCAAGAGGAATGAAAACGTCCATGAATATTATCAACACTGTTCCCAGCACAAATCCAGAACATAGCCCCATGCAAGTTACTACGGAAAAAATTACCTATCCCAGCCAAAACCAGCACTAAAATCTTTTCAGTTTTAACGTAACTTTCTTAGAAAACTGAAAGCACCTGAATAACACTTGGAATAAATAGATGGGTTTGGGTGAGAGAGGTTTGAATGCACCAGTAGAAAATTTTTCATAGTAACAGTGGACTAAAGGCTTGCCAGTGCTGATTATCTGAGCAAGTGTCAAAGCCTGGAAAGTTGGTCTGACCAGGAAGCAACTTCTGGAGATCTCATTTCATAGGTTCTCATGCCCATCCAAAATAAACATGCTTGAGAAACACTTTGTCTCTATACCAAGCATGGTATTCTGTACTGTCTTTCATCTTCCATCCAGATAGTTTTCATGCATAATATATACTTTTATTCCATTCACATTTCTGCATATTTTTCATTGAGCTCTTCCCATTTGTGCTTCATATCAACTGGAAGCAGAGTCATGTATTTCAAAAGAAAAGTGAAACCCTAAAAATTTTCCTAATAATATGGACCTACACAGAACAAATCTGTCTTTCCTGCTCGTTTTTCCACAATATCCCCTCCAGTCCACAGCTATCTACTAGTTTTCTCTTTCAGAGGTGGTGTAATTGATGCATTAGCTAACTAAACTCTGTGTAATTGTTCTCTGGCATTTAACTTTGAAAGGTCCTGTTTTTATTACAGATCTGAAGAAGGGGTTGTGTGCCTCAGAGGCTTGTCTGGTATTTCCAACTGTGTAAGTTGGCTAAATAAAAGACACTACTTCTACCTGCAAGCCTTGCTCTGTCTACAACCCTAGACCATCCTGACTACAGCAGAGTGCTGTAATGACTCTCCTGATGTCACCTGCATTGTTAAGTCAATGCCACCAAGAGGTTGGGATCTGAAAGGGGTAAAGAATGTGGCATTTTCAAATACACAGTGATTGACCCTGAAGTGAAAGCCATGTATTGCACACAGAACTTGAATCACATTGCATGAATCATTCACTTCATTTGGGACTAGGTCCAAAATGCTGCCCCTTGCTGTTGTTATGAGTGGCACTTTTCTCTAGTTTCTGGGTTTGCTTTCTTCTGCAATCATCGGATAAGCCATTTTCAGGCTGTTGTATTGTTTGAGGCATCTGTTTTAAATGGAAAAAAAAATGTAGTGCCTTGTTCCTGAGTGAAGTCTTGTTTCCTTATATCCTTGTATGATACAGAAGACAGCTTAGTCTGAATCACTGTTACATAGTTATGTTATAGTCTATTAAGCCACTGTATATTCTGGGTCGTCACATTTGTATTTCTTATAAATGTGAAAAGAAAGTGACTAATGATTGTAGGTATCTTGATTGTCAAACGTCTAATTTGCCTGTATTTTAAAACAGCTGTTGTTTTCAAATGGTTGAGTGCTGATTACTTTCTGAAAATCAGCCTCATATATCTCATGTGCATCATCCAAAACCAATAATGCTTTTTGAAACTTTAGATCTCTTTATCTTTCTCTGTCTTCTAGTTAGGCATTATAAACCAGCATATCACATAGTCTCTCCCAAAATGTCTATAAAACTGGATTTTCCTGGCATAAAAGGTAAGCAAAAGAAAATTGTTTATGAAGACATAACATTTATGTATAGTTTAATACTGTATTTAGTAAGAAATAAATCTGGTTTTTATCCTGTTTTTAGATCATAAAGAATTAAAAATGTTATCCCGCACAAATCCTCAAGCACAAAAGAACACTTCAGCTTCTTTTCTGGGGTTCAGATCACCTTTTGCTTGGCTTGCTTCCTTTAGAAAATCGAGGAAAACCCAGACTCAGAAGCAACCACGGTGAGCTATAATCAGAACATACATTATTTCCAGCTTTAAAAAAGTCCATGAATTGTTTTGTGTTTTGCTTAGAAAACTTTGTGAAATTATTTTTCTAGTCTCTTGCCTTTCACCTCGCTGAGAAGACTGGGATTTTACTTTGCCATGTAATGAGAGATTATCTCTTTTGTTTCTGACAAATGAGGACTAAGTAGCAAGTAATAGGTAAAGTCTCATGGCTAAATCTGTTTTGCTCAAGTTTTGCTTAACAGTGAAGTATATGATAGCCCCTAGACTTAGCAGTGGCTGCATCCTATTCGATTCCCTCTATAGAGGACAATGTGTAAGGCACATGGGGATCTGCTGCCCTGTGGCTGTGATACATAGGAAAGTATAGCTTTCCCAAGACATGGCAGAGAGTACTGGCCCCAGGCAGCTCTGCTGCATCGGTTCCCACCATTTCTAGCCCAGAGGCAGTTAGAGACAGGCCTGCAGCTTTAGGTCCAGCCAGGCTAACAGGGCAGCTCTCAGCGCTTTTGTCTCCTGTGCTTCGTCAGTGCTTTGGTTTCAGCTGGATCTGGGTCAAAGATGGTCTCATATGCAGCTCTGGAGCTGCTGTTTGAAGAGCATCCTTCTCCTTTGCCAGCCACAGGGTGAAAGCTGCTGTTCAGAGGGAACCAGGTCAGGGGTAAGCTACAGTCAGGCTACTTAGGCTGGCTGTTCTCTCATAACTTTTGTCCTGTATGGTTCTGTATGTCTGCAACATCTGAATGAAGTCTTACTATTTTTGTGTGCATCTGAGAGTAATGTTTGAGACTGGCAATCATAGGTAGAGGTGCACTGTGCAGTGCTGCGAAATCTTAAGCATGAAAGTGCAAGATCTTTGGTATAAAGAGCTGTTTTTTCACTCCATTTGTGAGTCTCAGGCTGGTATTCTGGTCAATGCCTGGGGCTCCCAGGTGGCATGATGCTAACATAAGGAACAGATGTAACAAACAATGACAGGGAATGCAAGCTTCTAAAGAAACTATGATTAGTCTGATATGTAGGTTTTGTAACACAGCAGCTTACCATTATGGAGTGTTTGTATCAAAGCAGGAGATTTAAGGCGAGGTTTTAATAGAGGCTATGAGGTTGCCTTTGTGGATATTCACTGGTAACAGTTCTTTTACATAACAATACAGCACAGGAAAAATAAATTGCAGTTTTAATACTGCTCCATACACATCATCTGCTCCTTCCTCTTCCTTGTGACACATAGTGCCCCTTGTGATGGGACACACCAACTGGGCCACAGCCCTCCCTGCAGAATAAAGGGGCACTTGTGTAACTGAGAGTCAGATTTCAAGGTGCTTTATCCTGGTGCACAGTAAAGTAGGCATTGCACTCATGAAAGTCCAGGCTTTGCTGTAGAATCTAAGCACTGAAAGATTTCTTAAACTGAGAAGGCAAAAATCCCAAACTGTGCCTACTCATTAGATCAGCTTTTGTCTGGCTTTTCCACAGAAAATCTGTCATATCTCAGGTTCAGATGCCTTTGATTTCTGACCAAGAACAACTTGAAAAATAAACAAGTCAATCCTGACGTGTAACTGAGCTGATTGCTACATTTTCTAGTCACGCCTCCCTGTCGGAAACTTCCCCCACCCTCTTCTAGGTGTTGCCGTGGCATGTGGTTTGCTTTATGCATAGGCAAAACACTGAAATAATCTGCCTCTCACCAGGCAGAGTTACTTTGGAGTGCTAGTGAAATACAATAGGACGCAGCGCTGTAAATCCTGTAAGTAAGCCTAACTGGCAGAAGCTTTTAAATGGTTAAGTATTAATGGCTGGTTAGAGGGTCCTTTCTGTACCGGAGACACAGTTTCGTCGGCTGCGGTGGTGTTTTACTGTGAGAGTAAATTATGAATGCTGCAAGAAAGAGTGTGCTTACATGGAGACACAGAAGATGCTAATAAAAGGTTTGTAACTGTAGTCTGAAGGCAGTGAAATGGTCGATAGCTTTTGATTCAAAGGTGTTTGGTATTCTTGAATTCATCCATATTTATTTTCTGATATGTAAGTGTGATTCATCCTGGAAACAAAATGCTGTTTAATTGTGTCTTCAGCATATATGAGTTACGAGTTTGTTGTTTGGTTGACTTCTTATATAGTACTGATAAGAATAGTATAGAAGAAAACAGATTACACCGATATTAGACAACTTGGAGGTAGCCCAGGGAAGACAGGTGCTTAAGTGAAAATATTAAATTGCAACAGATTTTAATTCATGGATTTTTTTATTATTGTTACCACTAATGTACATTTTCTTTTACTTTTAATCTTACTCTTGGTTGCCATTAAAAAGACAAGTATGTATAGAAGTGGAAAAGTATAAATTACAATTGCTTGTTTTCCATAGTGAGTAGTATTTTTCTGTTGGCAAATATTTTTGAATTTGAACATTAATTTAACAACTTCTGTTTGTGAGTAATAGCCAATATTTGCATGCATGTGTGTACAAAATAATGTAAACATTGCCCAATGTCCTTAACTAAAAAAAGAAACTGAATTACTTTTCCTAAAATTAAGCAACATTTCTCTGGAAATAAGAAAAACTTTAGTTTTGAAATGGTAAAAAAGAGCATTTCAGAAAAAATGAGGAAGCTTGGGAATTGGAGGGTTGGCATAGGGAAAAGATTAAAATAACTTTGTGTGTATAAGTTAGCAGGGAGAAAAATAAAGCAGGATGCAATGACCAGTTACTTCTGAAACAACAGTGACAACAAAGACAGAGATGAATTTATAATAGTGCCAGAGGTGCAAATGAAAATTTAATTTTTGCCTAGACTATCATAAGACATTTCTAACTGACATGTCTACTTCATGTATCTTCATTGCAAGGAGCAATTAACACAACACAAGTGGGGAGAGCTGTAGAGAGGCTTTGCACAGTAAAGCTGAAGAAGAAAGCTTCTAACAAAGCTTTTACATTTTTGTTATGCATACAAGTAAAATTAAGGTAACTCACTAAGCCACGGGATTTCAATGAACTTGGTTTGCAGGAAATCACCGTAAAAACTCTGAAACATAAGTTTCATTCTTAATTTGTTGTAGAAGCATTAAAACATATAGAACTTTATTCAAGATTAAAGATTAAAGAAAGAGCTACATACATTTCTGAGTTTTGGTTCTGTAAACTTCATTCACAGGGAGACGTAACCCACTGAATTAATGGCTGTTCTTACTCAGTGCTAGAAGGAAAAGTTAGGAATTTCAGATTCAGGCTGTCTCCCCAGATCCTAAGCCCACTGAAGTCAACAGGTTTGTTTGCTTTCAGTTGGACCCCATGTCAGAGAGGTATCCGGGTTTTACAGTTCACAATTACAGAAGCAAAAACAAATTGCACCTTTCAACTGTTCTTCCCTGCCTGCAAGCACATTGCAAACAAATGACAAAGCACTTCAGGAGGAAAGGCTGGGCCACAAAGAACTTGCCAACAAGCCGGTTTATACTTGCTGTTGAAGCACAATAAAGTAGTCTACCTGAGCACAAGAAGATTTTAAGAGCCTAAGAACAAGGTCATTCAAAAAGACTTTGAGACAAACAGGACTGAACAGAACCATCTTTCCCTGCTTCACTTTCTCTCAAGAATTAACTTCCTGGGAAAAACTGTTTCTGAGACAAGGAAAAACTGGCAGTAAGCACAGGCTGAGCAACATTTCCTTCAGGGCTTTTAAAGGGTTTGTTTAGTTGTAAAATAAGGATCTGCAGACTTAGACTCAGTGAAGTCAAGTCCAGCTCTTTCTTTTGTTTATTTGGTATTTGTATGTCTTCAAGTCATGCTGTAGAAGAGTACTTTTTATGTTCAGGGTTTCTTGTCTTGTCCTAATCACTGCATTACTCACAGATGCTCTAGCCAGTTCTCTGCTAAGCTTTTGCAGTCTTATATACCTTACATACACAGCAGACAAGCCTTTGACCATGTGTTAAAAATTGGTAAATAAAGGCTGTTTCGGGTAAGTAGCAACAAGTTCCAAAGTTCACACCAAACACAATCTGCTGTCTCTCCCCCTTTGCGGGGACAATGCACAGTTCTGCATCTGAGCAGGGTGAAAAGGAAGAGAAAAACAATAGAACTGCAGATTTAAACTACTTACAGGTTTGCAACTATATAACTCCACCTATGAGTAGTGCCTACTAAATTATTGTTGTTTGGAAAAAGAAATAATGCCATCTTATCATAATCCTGGATTGAAACAACTACTTTATGGCTGTTGCAGCCATTCAGATGTCAGTAGGTTGAGTTCATTTCTGGCTGTGCAGCTATGATTTTGCAAGCTGACAAGGCCAAACTGAATGGTACATTTTCTCAGCATTTTTTTTTAAAGCAGGATTTTGTGGGAGGGGCTGGGAAAGAAGGATGATTTCTTCGTAGAGCAGGTTTTCTTCAGATGCTTCTCACTAGTTGTTAAAATGAGAAACTGCTGGATATTTACTATGCGATAAAATTACGTCACGTTCCTTTTGAAAGCCAACATTTACATCCTCCTGCCTACAGATATGACAGTTCTGCTCACCCATCCTCGAAAGTGGAAGAAATGGCAACGGTAAGTAGCTTACGAGTTTACTGTCAACAATGTTTCAACTACAGGTTTTTCAAAAACTAGTCCCCTTGGTTTATGCTGTTGATACAACTTCTGTTTAAATAGTGTCCTTGCAGCTCTTGTTTTAAATGCTGAGTAAAATGTCTGTAGTTGTTGAATGTAGTAGAATGAGCTTGCCCTTTAACTGGACAAGTCCAAAGCTTTCACAGGTAAACCATAAGTCTAGCTCTGCCAGATTTCAGTTCTCTCATAATGACAGAATAATTACATGGATCATTTCCCAGGCCAAGACCCTCACATATCTTGGCAACTGTAGGCATACTCCAAATAGATCAAAACTCACACTGAATAAATAATCTAGTGTGCTTACGTCACTTCATTGTACAATGTTGAAAAAGAGTAGCTGACTTGGCCATGCAGTAAGCTAAAGCCATGCACAGAGTTGCCATGTAAATGTAAATTCTGACAGTAGGAAATTATTTTTTGGGTGAATGTTCCATTTTGTAAGCACAAGCTCATTTTAAGGATGAAACAACAGATTTATTTCTGATAGAATCTAAGTACATGCTATTGAAATAGCAGACTTTCTTCCAAACATGAGATTTTCTACTTGAATTACTTACGTTATTATATTACTGACATGTCTTTCCTTCTCTTCACTTGAGTGGTATAACCACAGAGGGGACTAAGAAGTTGTACAGTATCTAATCAAAGGCACAGAGGAGGCAAATTGGCCACCTCCCTTTGCTCATATTTCAAAAACAAAGGGATAATCTATAATAATATATGACAGAACAAAGATCTTATCAGAGAATCCTGCCTTTTATATAAACATATTATATAAATCTGTATTATAGCTAGACAAGTAAAGTATTATGAATATTGAGAACAAAAAAGTAGCAAGGTGGGTTTTTTTAAAAGGCAAAAGAGTCTCAGCTAAAATAAATCAGCAGTTCAGCAGTTGTCTGCTCTTCTACCATGTGAGACTGTGAGCTGAGAGGAATGTGGGTGGGATAGAACCTCTCCAGCTTAACACGTAAACCAAACACAGATGGGGAATAGGAAGACATTTTACCCACTTTTACTACTAACTGCTGTCTTGCAATAAGAAAATTGGCTGTAGGGTTAAATTATTAAATATCTGTTGGGAAGTCAGTGTGTGAATTTTAAATTTGCTGGTCAAGAAAGAACAGATTGAGAAAAACTAAGAGACACAATGCCTTAAGGAGATAAAATGAAATAAGGATGCATATGGATAAAATAAGTAAACTATGCCCTTATTATAAGGCAGTTATAACTCATGTATCCAAAATATGCTACAGTATGAGGACAAGATGAGTAATTCTCCTTATTACATGTGTAAAACTCTCTAAAATGCATGCAACTTTACAATCTTCAGTTGTGTATTTTAATAATACAGTATGTAATAGATCCACAAAGAGTTTGCTGACCTCTGGGTCTTGTGACATGATTCGTGATGTGACGTATGAAACATAATCTGAACCCACATGTTGAAATAAAATGATGTTAATTTACAATTTTTAACAGGCTGAAATGTATAATTCCCCAATGTCAGCTGAAATGAGTGGTCATTCTTTTGATACAAACCAAAATGAAATGATGGAGAAAAGTATACAGGAATGGAATGAACAGCTAGAGAAGGAGTTTTTCAGTGGTAAGTGTGTGTCCTTACTTTGTTCTGATACTACTGTTACCAGAAGTGACTGTGGTGACTGGTTTGAGAATTTTCGGCAAAAGCATAGACTGTAAAGATATGGCTCATTACTTTCTAGAAGAGTAGCTACTTTTTGCTGATTTTGTTTGACAGCAGAATGTCTACTGTGACACTGACTTCAAGATGTGTCACTGATCACTCTTAGAATGCATTTCATCTCATACTGATACAGCTAAGAATCACATGTAAAAGTGTTCAGTTCTCTCTGTTATTTCTGTCAGGTGCCCCTACTGCATCATTTAGATGCAGATGTGATTATGTGAGAAGAATTTCTTCCCAGTTCCCTGCATGCATGATTTTGATAATGGTGAATTACTGGGCCTGGTTTCATAAACTGTAAAGCCTCAAACTACAGAAGCAAGAGGCATTGTGGCATTCAGTTAGTTTTCTTGGACTCTTATAGCCCCAGTCAGGAGTTCTTTTTGGTTGTGGTGGTTGTTTTTTTCTCACACTGGGAAGAAAGGCAAGATCAGACTCAGCCTATGGGAGTACAGAAATGTTTTTCCATCTTTCCAGATTTGCTCAGATCTGTGCAAAGAAATGTCCATGCATATTACTTTCTGCCATCCACAATTACAGCAGATCACAGATTGAAAGCATGATTGGGAAGCAGTGAGTGAGGTGGTGGTGCTGGGAGAGGAGAGCACTGCATGGTGGACAGTGGTTCTTCTGAAACTCAGCCCAGCACCACTCTGTGTGTCTGTCATAACTGCACACTCGCCCACTGACAGAGGAAAGCTGTACACAGTTTGGCTCCTGTCCTCCAAATGAAGGACTCACAAGCAACTCAGCTTTTGTCTTGTTCTAAGCTGAGTTTCTCAGGACCCTTCTCTTTTGCGTGCTGAATAGAAACTTAGAAAAATGGAAAATTTTAGTACCTTTGGATCACCTTTTATTCTGACTATACATACCTAGCAATGCTTTCTTAATACTCTGCACTATTAGCACAGATCTGTAATGTCTAATCAGTCAGTCTCATTTATTTAAGTGGATTAGGAAATTTTGTAACAGAACAGTCATATTTGTGTTATTTTCAAAATACAAACTGAATACAATTAGCGAAGGCATAATTGGTTTTGATAATAAAAATACTTTTAATCATTCCAGTCAGTCTTCTGGCTGAGTATCTCGGTTAATTGAGCTGTAAAGTGTTTAATTTCAGGTCATGAAGTTGTCTATATATGTATATAAATACATATTTGTTGCTAGATTAAATCACCAGTTCGTAACTATTTAATTATCCTTTTTTATCCAGCAAATGCCATTTTTGGTGCTCATTTTAAAGTAATAAACTACAAATCAGCAGAGAATTTCTTTTATGAATGAAACAAACAGTGGACATGCCAGACAACTGAATATACTTGTTTGATGCTTTGCAGGATTCTTTGTTTTCTTACAGTTACATCATAGCTGTGGTTTGTGAACACACAGAAAGGTCCACGTTTGCCTAGTGAATTCTTTTCAGGGATTTTTTTGCTTACAAACTAGATTTGGAAAGTTTACATACACACACATATATATAGCACATGAGTAAGAATTCAGACTTCAAATTGTTTTGTTTTTCTTTTAAATAGCATAAAGACTAATAATTATACAAAGAGCAGTTTTAAGAGCTGTCATGGAGGAGAGCATTTTTTTCCTTGTAGTCATAATGGGTGACTGCTGAAAGGTCTTATGGAAGAAGAATGTGTGGTTTGGGAAGGGTTTTGAATGCTGAGAAGCTGACTCCTCTTAAAGCCAGTTCTGATTATTAATGTAGTGCATGAAACTTTTTCACATAAATAGTCAGAAGATTATTAAAGAAAACACAACAAAGTATGTTTTTTTTTCCCTGTGCAGTTCTAAATGATCTGGATGACCAGCTGGCCCAGGAACAAGCCCAGGACCCTTTGGACAGGACAGGTTCTACTAGCAGTGCATCAAATGTCCAATCCAGTGCTTTCCCTACTTCAAAGAGGCAGATTGCTAATAGGGGGCAACAGAGAAATGACTGGAGTGACATACCCAACACATTTTTCCCAGATGGACTGAGAACACTAAGGGCCAAAGATGAACACAAGCTCTTTATCAGACCAAGGAAATTACACAGTGCATATACAAATTGGCACCAGACAGCCTTTCCAGAAGATTGCAAGTATGGTGATCCACTTGATGGAAACCCCCGTCTGCACCGCAGGAGGCTCTCTGCTGTCTCTTTCGGACGGTCTTCAGAAGGGAGCTTATATCCCCCTTCCGTAACGCAGAACAGCGGTTTCAGGCACAAGAGCTGTGTGAACAGGGATACAGCTGGCAGAAGTTACTCTGTATGTTCCCTTCGCAGATGTCCATCATCAGTATCTTCTGACCAGCTGTCAGCATCCAGTTTACAGCATTCATTGGCAAGGGAGAGCAAGAATGGTTTTGTACCAAAGTTTGGTCGACAGAACCCAAAGAGAATTCCTCTGTCTTCTATTGTGTGGAACAACACACCAGACTCACCTGGACAAACATCGGCTCCAGAAAAAATGTTTAGAACTCAATCGCTGATGGAGTTTCATGCTACAGACCATGGTAGATATCCCAGCTCTTTGCAAGAAACGAAGAAATACACGTGTTACTACCCAAAACACCACTACAGAAGATCTATTTCAGGCACTAATTGCTTTAGTAGAGTTAGTTGCCCTGATGAAGCTACCTCTCCATTGCCCTTTGATAACTGGGAAAATTATCCTTTATACAAATCAGAAAATAATCTCTCTAGATCCTACTATAGAGATATATCTTCTCATGGCAAGTTATATGGAAACAAAAAAAATTCTTACGGAAAAAAAGACTGCTATCCTTCTTGGGCTGATATTCCTCAGTGTTACAGTGATGAAGCGTTTATTTCCCCTGATGCCAGCTTTGAAGTGTTTATGGCTAATTTAAATGACCAGCAGTGGCCACATACGAAGAATGCTAAATTTGGTTCACAACGCCTGGAGAACGATTTTCACTTGTACTCTTCAGAAAATACAAGTATCAAAAGGATAACAAGAAATGCAAACAGAACTTTTTCAGAATTCACTGAGGGCTGTCAGCCTTGGCTAAGTTGTAACTCTTCAGTTTCTTCATCTAGTATCAGAAGTGATGAGTCAGTCTTTCCTAAATCAAAGAACCAAACAAAACCTGCAGGACTGAACAGGAATTCAGCTGTCATAACCCAAAGGAGTACTAAGGCAGACTTTACACAACCAGGAAAGGCTGAAGGTATGAAACGGCCAGATGAAGACATGCCATTACAGTCAGTTCCTCAACAAGCAGATACAAGCTACATCAACACCCAGAGCTTTTCTTCTAACAGCCCTGCTTCTGCCATATGGCAAAGAGATGTATCTCTCTTTAACACAATCACATCAAAGAGACAAACTCAAGTCACTGCCAGAGGAGATACTGAGAAAATTTATATGTCAAACGGTGATAAAAGAAATGTACAAATGAAGGAAAATAATTGCCCACCCAACAGTGTGTTCAGTCAGCCTTCCCGTATTTTGCCAGCTGATGAGAGGAGAAAGGGACATTTTCTTACAAGTCAGAAAGAATGGGAACATAGTCTGCATTATGCGGCACAAAGAGAGAACATCAAACAGGATAATCAGAGTGCAGAAGCCATTAACCAAGATGCTCCAAAGAGACAGTCCTCACTGAATGTTGCTTCTGCTCCATCCACTGAAAAATTAGCAAACTGTCAAGGTAGGTTGTCCTGTCCTCCTGAATGGTCATCCAGCTCCTCACGAAGCTCTCCACAAGCACTTTCTCATAAAGACAATTCTAAATGCTTAAGAACACCAACTAGCTCTTCAGTAAACTGCACAGTTACTGACTCTGAAGCAGAAGGGGGAAAAACAGCTCAAGTCAGCAGAATAGGTGTTAGCAAACAGATTTCACAGAAAACACTGCCAAATGCAAGCACTTTAGTTCCTAAGGACTGTAATGGACAATTCACTACTAGTGCTCCACAAAATGGAAATTTTGAAAATATATATATGCATAACTATGATGGAGACCCCAATACCTCTGAAAATAGTTCAAGTTATTTTTGCCTTGAAAATGGAAGTAGAGAAATAAGGAGTAATTCACCTTGTATTGAAAGGCTTCACAAGCAAGACAGCTTGCTGAGACATACCAGTAGCTGCAGTATTACTGGCTCCTCTGGCAGGAACAGCTCCAAATCTCATGATCCCCTTGTTATTTATTACACTTTGCCAAGAAAATCAGCTAGCATTGCTGGTAGTATTATGTCAGATATGCCCATCTCTTTACCTAGAGAAAATAGAACAACATACAATTGTTTAAGGTCTGAAACTCCATGTAGAGCTGATGCCTTTTATTCTAATCAAAGAGATGTGTCTTGTTTAGACTCAAAACGTTCTTTTTCAACATCAGCATCATTAAATGCTGCTGGAAGTAACCAAGATTACCCCAGACCTTTAACCAAAAGTGTTAATGATTCAGTAAGCAGTACATCAGTTAACCTGACAGACAGATGTAGACATCTAAGCAGAAGAGAATCCTCTGTGTTTTCAGATTATAAGGAAGGGGGAAATTTTTTGCAGAAATATAAAACCACAAGCACATTTACAGTTTGTGTTGATGAAGATCATGTTAAGTATCATGAACTAGTTTCAATTTATTACACATTACCACGGAGGCATTCAAAAACGTTTTGTAGCCTCTTTAGAGATAATACAGAGGATGCAGATTTACCTTGTCCCAAAGAAAATGCTCAGTCTCCAAGAACACAAAACAAGAAAAATGAAGATCATCTGAGTTTAGCAAATGTTTTTTTCCCCACTTCTTCAGAAAAAGAAGAGACTTCATATTATTCAGATCAAGTACCTTCAGCTCTGGTCACACCTCAGATCTTAAGAACTTCTGTTGATAGTGAAGAAGAGAATTCACACTTATCCACTAGCTGTAAGGAGTCAGGGAGTATGGTACATAGCAGGAAAGATAATTCAGCAGATCTTTCCTTAGCAGAAAATGTGCTTTCTGACACAGTGACAAAAGAAATTTCTTTTGGTGGTCCACAATCCACTGCAATAGTGGCTAAGTTAGGTAAGGCCATTTCTGATGCTTCAAACAGCCAAAATGCAAAAATGTGTCTAAAAGAAAAGAAGGAAGTTTTACAAAGAGGCACACCACTAATGTCCACTTTATCAACCCCTCCCAAGCCAGGCAGACGTTTAGAGAATCCTTTGTATTCTACGTCAACAAATAAAATCACTATACAGAAGGGAAACGCTGAAAGCTGCTGTCAGCCTCCTAAAGTGAACACCAAGAAAAATCTGAACAGTTTACTCCTCCGCTCAGGAGAGAAGAGTTCCCTTGGAAGGAGTCGTAAGACAGAGCATGCTCCTGTGGAAAATACATACAGGGACAGTACCGAAGTCAAACAGAGAGTAAATTGCCTACACCAAACCACCCCTCTGTGTAATAGCAAAGGTAGTGGACTGCAATTAAGGGCTGACAGTTCAAGAAAAAATGCAAATTATTTAAACTCTTGTAGCAAAGTGTTTTCAGAACCTCAGAGCAAAACAACTGAGGTAAGCACAGCTTCCAGTGTTGATCCATTACTTCAGCTAGACAAAGTGAGTAGCACAGATACAGATGAAGTAAAGAATTCAAAAATTAAAAAAGAGCAAAACTCACAGAGTATTCAGATGGATAAAGTTTATAGTGGTTTGCAGGAATCAGAAAGGCACAGTGAAGGGTGTCTGAACATTAAAGATAAAGTCCTCAGGGTTACACAAGATCAGAAGATAACACGGAGTGCAGAAGATGAGAACAAGCTGCTCTCTGATTTCACAAGAGACAAAGTCAAAGATATAGAAAAAAGGAAAAACAGACCTTCAATTAAAAATAAACTGGCAGCTGTTTACAAAACAAGTCGAAAATTTTCAAGTAAAAATCTACCCCCCAAACCGCATATAAGTAACATTTTTTCACAAAACAATGGAAATGCCACTTCTTTAGAGGTGAACATGTCCCTTGACTCGCTGATTTCAAAGGATTCTCACCAGCCATTCCTGCAGTTGGATGATGAAAATCAGAATCACAGTCTGGACCCTGATAAGAATACGCCAAGACCAAAACCAGCTGAGAATAAGAAGACTGAAAATGATAATGATCCTTCTTTGCTTGTTAATAACACCAGCCAGAGGTCTTTTACAAGCTCATACACACTGAAGGAAGCCATCAGTCCCAAAAAAACTACTGCAAAAGTGGAAAATAGGGCAAGACTCACAGCCCTATTTCCAGATAAAGCAGTAACCACAAGAAATAAGAATTCCCAAACACTTGATCTCAGGTTAGAAAGCAAAAGCCAGCCCATCTCGCCCAGTGCTACTACATCAGACCCACAGGACAATGAGAAAGGAAGAGCCAGCCGTCGTGCCTGCACTCCTCCCTTGCCACTTTTAAGTGACAAAAACTCAAACACCTATGTAAATAGCTGCTTGCAGGCAGACACATGTCCAGAGCAAAACTTGCCTTCCCAGACAGTGCTTGGTCAGTGCCAAAATACCTCTCAGTCTGCTAGCTTAGAAAATGCAAACCTCAATAGCTATCAGTTGCGCAAAAGTCATGCGAAAAGTCAGCGTGAGCGTCACCTTTCTGAGAGTATTTGTGCTCGAGATTCCCTTGAGACCTCTGCCTCAGGAAGCAATATTCTACCAAAAGATGGCATACATGGGAAGAGATTTAAATCTTACTCAGAGCTGTTGTCCTGTGATGAAAATGAAAACTGGGCATCAGATGAAAAAAAATGTTACAGCACTAGAAATTTGATGTATCCGTCTGTTGAATTTGGTATATTTGGCAAAGAACAACAGTTGGCTTTCCTGGAAAACATCAAGAGGTCACTCACAGAAGGGCGATTATGGAGACCTTGTCTTCTTAATAACCCTGGTGCTTTCAGAGATAGAGAGGCCTCTTCTATAAACAGGGCTGAGCTTTTGAGCTCAAGTTCTGCTGGGAGCAAAATGTCATCAGCTGCTTCATCACCCCGAGAGCTGACTGATATCTATGGGGAAGACCCAGCCGCTTATTCGGACTCAGACAGTGATACCACCACTGATGATGAATACTACCTAGATGAGGTAGATAAAGAATCAGAACTATGAAGGGATGATGGAACTAAGATGGCACGATAGCATGGTACTTTCTGGGCAGGCAAAACCACACCAAATACTTTAAGCCCATTCTTGTGCTGCTCTAAATTGGTACAACTTCATTAGTTTCAAAGGATTTAGTATGTTACATTACCTGAGCATTTGACTTTTATATTAAATGTGAGGCTTCACCATTGTTGTTTCTCCTAGCAGGGAAAAAGAATGTTAAAAAATCCCTTCCAAAATAATAGAAGGTAAACAGCTGTGGAGCTTTGGGCAGTGTAAGTCCAGGGATGGCTTTCCTCTGAGTCAGCAAGCAGTGGTTAGACTCTTGCCAGCTATGCATGCTGGAATGGATAAATTCCAGTTTGAGCTACTTTTTCTTACAAAACTTAATAGAAAGCCAAGAAGTTACTTTGCTGATAAATTGCTTTTTCTCTGATTTTCCTCATTTACCAGATCAAGCAGGATAATGCTAATCTGAACAAACACCCTCACAAAACGAAACCTGTTAAGTTTTTACAGCATATCCTGTATGAATGTTCTTTTTCTGAATTGCTGGGAAGCATAGCAGCAATGTCCTTGGTGACATTTGTTCTGCTGTGCAGTTGAGGTGGATTCCACACTGAGACTTTTCAGCATTACAAGAGCAGTGAGCAATGTGAGTTGCAGAAGTGCTCCTAATGCAGGAGAAACAGCTCAGCACAGGGCACAAGCACTGAAAAACTTGTCCTTGGCCATTAAATTTCTAACTAAACTTTGATATATTTTTATGGAAAATCAGAAGTGTCTCATTGAACCAGAAGATGGTATTTTTAGATAATTAGACATTTACTTCTACTTTATTTCTAATTTCACATATGGTCTGAAATGATGATCCATATTTTTATACACTTTTTGATTCAATGGAAGTTCTGTAGGACAGACATAATTATATTTTTGTAACTGGAAGGACAATATATTGGTATTTTAAAATAATATATTTTACACAAAATGAGCAATGCTTGTATCACTGACTACTCCACAAGAAACTGAAAGATGAAAATATGTAATAGGTAACTGGTATCATTTTTATACTGTAAACTTCGTTAAAGAAGTGGGTCTGTAGATCAAATCTGTACTGATATATAAGTATTATTACTTTATGCTGAGGTAATTTGTCTTTTGTTGTACATAGAAGGACAATAATATAAACTATGTATTTATAGTCAGAATTGATCTCTATGACATGCCTATTCCAGAGGGATGCAAGAGTATACTGACATAGGCAATGCTGGAAGGAAATGGACACTTGTATAATTGCAGTCTTGTAAAATGTGGTATTTTAATGAGAAATTATGTTTTTCTGTAAATGGCTCTATTCTCTATGTACAGGATTCTGTAGAGTAGAACAATAAAACCAGCTGAATATCCATGCAGAATTTCTGCTGCTGTATATTTCTGCTAAATGCATTAATCCAAAAAGCCTACATAAGGTAAAGAATAATAAAAGAAACATGAACAAGAGAAGCATATGGTTATACAGTTTTTCTTGATTAGAGACGAAAGGTTTGGAACATTTTTATTTTTAATTTTTTTCTACCTATTCAACAGGAGTTGGATTAAGTTCTCACCTTGCTGGCAAAAAATGAAATTTTTTTTCATTTGCTGTGTTGTGTATGTACAGGAGATCAAGTAGCTTGATTTAATGTAAGCAAGTAAAAACTGCTTTTGGTTGTAAATCTGTTGTGGAAGACTGCAGCCTGTTGAGAATCTGCAAACTAGAATTTACACTGAATAACGGTATTCTATTTTAGCAGTCAATTGCATGAAAACATAGGGAGAAGTACCCTTTGAATAGCAATCAGTTCCATTCAGTTTAGCAGAGCCACATTTTGACACTTTCACTCTTCCAAGTTTTTTCTTTGGCAAAAATATATTCTATAAATATTCATAATTTATAGGATTTTCATATTTAAAACTATTTGTTTGAAATAAATTCTGCATTCAAAGGAAAACAACTTACTGGTACTGTATTTGTTTTTCATTTACTGTGAACACCACAGACTATTTGAACAGTATCTTAGTATAGTTGCCAGGGTGCTGATGGCCAGAAATGTCATGGATTTTGAATGGGGTAGCCAGCAGTCATGTCAGCTTCATAGCTCAGTCCTGCCTCCTGCAGAGGAAGGATGTGTCTCCTTCTCCTGTCCCACCAGCTGATGAGTCTCCAGCACAGAAACAGTTTTCCATCAGTGGTAGAATCGTTACAGTAGAAATATTAGGCCCTTAGTGAGCCATATGCCTACAACTGACCTTGAGGAGCCAATACTCCATGTAGTGGCCAAGGATAGTGTTTGATGAGCAGTTTTACAAGGTGATAAGCTCCACGTGAAAATCCCTTCAGCTGTAATTTAGGCCTTGGTGAAACCTGGCTGCCATATGCAGTGTGATGATGTGTGAGACATCACAGTCTTTCAACCTTAATTACTACAGCCAGTATGTGTGGTATGTGAGCTCAGTGACGCAGTCACTCAGCCCTGATTTCAGAAGGAAACATGGTTTATGAACTTAGGTGGTGGTTCCGTCTAGACCGCTGTCCACCTAGCTGTCCCCAGATGATCTTTGAGCATTCTACCATCTTGATGACATTTGAAAGAAGGGACAAAAATCTCATGGTTTCATCAAAGGGTAATTCAGGATGGGAGTGACCTCAAGAGGTCAGTGGTCCTACCTCCTCTTTACAGAAGATTGGCTTTGAGGTCAGGGCAGACTGCTCAAGGCTTCATTCAGTTGAGGCTTGAAAGTCTCTGAGGCTGGAGACTGGACAGCCTCTCTGGGCAGCCTGTAATATGGACGTGTTACAGGCTGACCATCTCTTCTTTCCACTCATGCCAGTTGTCTCTTATTCTTTTGCCAGGCACCATCTCATTATCTCCCTGGGAGCACTGGGCGCTTCTGTAAGGTCCATCCCCTCATTGAAGTTATCTCTTAACAGACTTGCTTAACAAGCCTAGCCCTCCCAGCCTCTCTTCACAAGGCAGGTGCTCCAGTCCCACCATCTCAGTGGCCTTCCCTGAATTTAATCCAGTTTATTGATGTCTTGTATTGGGGAGCCCAAGACTGCATACAGGATCTAGATGTGGTCTAAGAAGTACTGAGTGGAGGAGGATAATGACTCCTCTCGACCTCTGCCTCTGTTCATACAGCCCAGGCTGCTGTTGGCCATTGTTGCTGCCAGGACTCACTGATGGCTCATGTCCCTCTCACTGCCCACCAGGACCCCAGGACTGTTCCCTCAGAGCTGCTCCAGCAATTGGTCCCAACCCATACCAGCACAGGGGTGGCTCCTTCCCAGGGACAGGAGGCCAAAAGCACCAAGAGGCCTTGACTCGCCCACTCCTCAGGGCTCTGTCCCCTCTGCTCATGGCTCAGGACACCATTTTAGGCCAGCCTGGAGCCACTAGTCCCTGCCCCACTGATGCTGTAGGTCATTGGTCTCGATCTCCCCACTGCCTGCCTGGCCAGCCATGGGCCCCACCTGCAGGCTGACATGCCCAGCCCCAGGCAGCTGTGCCAGAGCTGTATCTGACCCCAGTTCCCCTCACAGGGACTGATCCTGATCTGCAGATTGATGTCCCTGACTGACCTGAGCCCTGCCCTGTCCCCACAGCCTGCTGGCTGATGGCCTCTCAGCTGCCCTAGATGCTATTTGCCTCATGTCCTGCTGACAGCCATGCTGCTGAGCTTCTCCATCACTTCATTGCAGGTCAGGTCCCTGCAGTACTCCCATTGCTACCAGCTGCTGGGTAGTGACAACCCATTAACCAGCCTTCTCAAAGCCCAGGAAACCATCCTGGTGGTTTTTTACCCATCTGGTTTTTCCCCATCCAGACTATAACATCCTAACTTGGATACAAGAGCATTGTGGGAGATAGTGACATCTATGCTAGATTCAAGGTAAATGATATTCCCTGCACTCTCCTCATGGAATCATAGGATGGTTTGGGTTGGAAGCAACCTTCAATATCATCTAGGTCCAATTCCCCTGCCATAGGCAGGGAACATCTTTCCCTAGACCAGGTTACTCAAAGCCCTATCCAACCTGATTTGGAAGGCAGGGTTGGGGCATCCACAACTTCTCTAGGCAGCCTGTGCCAGTGCCTCACCTTCCTCATTGTGAAGAATTCGTAACATCTAATCTAAAACTACTCCTTTTCAGTTTGAAGCCATTTCCCCTTGTTCTATCATTACACATCCTTGACAAAAGTTCCCTCTCTAGCCTTCCTGTAGGCCCCCTTTAGGTGCTGGAATAAGGTCTCCCTGGATCCTTCTCTTCTTCAGGCTGAACAACCCCAACCCTCTCAGCCTGCACTTATAGGAGAGGTGCTTCAGCCCTCTGATCATCTTTGTGGCCTCCTCTTGACTTGCTTTAACATTTCCATGTCCTTCCTATGCTGAGGACCCCAGAGCTGGACAGCACTCCAGGTGAGGTCTCACCAGAGCAGAGAAAGGGCAGAATGCCCTCCCTTGACCCACTGTCCCCATTGCTTTTGATGTAGCCCAGGATGTGATTGGCTTTCTGGGCTGCAAACACATACGGCCAGCTCATGTCCAGCCTCTCATCCACCAATACCTACAAGTCCTTCTCCACAGGGCTGCTCTCAATCCATTCCCCACCCTTCATCAAGCCATTCATCTGCAGAGCCAGTTTATTGCCAAAGGCAATTGGGTCTCCAAGGCATGATTGGCCCTTGGTCAACTGACACTGACTGTTCCCAGTCACCTCAAGTGTGCTCTTCTCAAGAGGGAGAGGAAAGCTGCCTTCGCTGATCTCTGCACTGACAGCCACAGCTGGTGCTGTACTATTTGGCCAAGAAGTACATACATAACTCCATTTTAACACTACACAAGTTTTCTCTTGCCTGTTGGGAATATCACACATGGTATTTTGGTGGAGTTCTGTGGCTATCCGAAGGGAGTTGAGGAGTCTCAAGACAAAAGCAAGGAGGAAACCAGACTTGATAATTCCCCTTTCAAGGAACCTGTTTTTCATGGTCTGTATGCACAGAGACTTGAAGTTCATGTTATTCAAAAACAGGCAGCATTCATTTGTGCTCTCATTGCTTTGCATGTGAAAATCCAGGCTTGCTCAGAAGCTTGATTTAATTCTCCTACAGCCTTGCAAGACCTCCCATTTCCTGACCTCCCAAAATATTTCTTTGTAGTAGCAGCAGATGCTCCTAGTAAAAATGATAAAACAACCTTAGGAGACAAGGGTTGGAGTTTTTTCCCTCTGTACTTGTATCCCAATATTTTAAATCCATAAAATTACTTTTTTGTTACATTTTCTAGAGAATAATGCAGTGATGCCTCTTTCTCCATCACCACACATTACTGCACTAAGGAGGGCCACCAGCAACATCTCACCCACAAGCCTCAGCAGCTCTGAGCTTGGATATCTGCTTGAGCTGTGCTGGGTCGGCAACGTGCCAGTGCATCCCAACGTGGTCCCTGCTCGGTCCTTAGCTTTAAATACAGTCGCTGTGGGAAATCCTAGAAATGCCAAGGACGAATTTTAAGTTATGGGGTTTTTCTTGTGCTTTTACAGCAATCTCTGTATGTAAGCTGGCACAGGCAGTAACAATAAGCTTTAGAGAAAGATGAATTTTTCCTCTTTGAATTCCCGACCAGCTGTTCGATTAGCGGCTGCATAGTATCCTAACCACAGGCGACGTGTTGTTTCAGAGAAATGACACAACACAACTAATCATCTGCTCTTCAGCGTGTCCCACACAGAGCCCACAGTCAGGGAAGGAAAACCTCTCGGGACAGGCAAGCGCTGGGTGCAGTGCAGCCTCCCGCAAAGCAGCGGGGCCGAGTCCCGCTCCTCCTCTCACATCGGCTTTTCTCGGAAGTACCCGGGACCTCCGCGGCGCTCCGTGAGGGATGGCAGAGCCCCAGGGGCCGGTCCTTGTGCGGGATGGCTCAGCCCCTCGGGCTGGTCCCTGCGCAGGATGGCAGTGCCCCCTGGGTCGGACCGTGTGCGGGATGGCTCAGCCCCGAGGGCCGGTCCCTGAGCGGGATGGCTCAGCCACGGTGGCCGGTCCCTGTGCGGGATGGCTCAGCCCCGTGGGTCGGTCCCTGTGCGGGATAGCTCAGCCCCGGGGTCGGTCCCTGTGCGGGATGGCTCAGCCCCGCGGGCAGGTCACGGTCCAGCGCACACGGGTTCTGCTGGGGGAGGTTCTCACCCCCCGACCTCCCCGGACTGCGTCGCGGGACGGCCCGTGCCCATGTCCTGCATCGCCTCCCGGGCAGCGGCGGGAGGCGGAGGAGGAGGAGGAAAGGCGGTGTCGGATTCAGAGGGGGAGCCCGGCTCTTCCCGCGCCTCCCTCCGGCTGTACCCGGCCCCGGCCCCGTCGGGCCGCCCCGCGGGGCGGGGAGAGGCCCCGGCCCCAGCTCCGAGCGGGCGCGACCAGCGCGGCGGAGCTCGGCGGCCGAGGGCGGTGGGGGGCGGCAGGGCAAGCGGGGACCCGGGGGACGATGGAGGACTGCGGGGCGATGGGGGCCCGGGGGGCGATGGAGGCCCGAGGATGGCCGCTGCTGGTGCTGCTGCTGGGCGCCGCATGGCCGCTGCTGCGGGCGGCCGTGCCGGCGGACCACGTTAGCCCCGAGCGGAGCCTGGCGTGGGGCCCCGGGCTGGACGCGGGGCTCACCCTGCCCGTGCGGTACTTCTACATCCAGGCCGTCAGCGCGGCCGGACACAACTTCTCCCGCTCCCCGCCAGGTACCGTGTGTGTGCTCGGGGGCGGGGAGGGGCGCGGGATTGCCCAGGGCTGCGATTTCCCCGCAGGAGCTGGACGAAACTGCCTTTCCCTTCCCCTCTTCCTTCCTTCCCCACTTCGAGCGCTCGCTGTGCCGTCGCTGGTCCCGCGCTGCCCCTGCGCCCCGTCCCGCATCCCCCGGGACACGCACATGGTCAGACCTCGCCTTTCTCCTGGTGCAGCCCAGTGCCTCCTCCTTTCATTAGCCTCCTCTACACAGTATGGGATTTACAGCAGCGGAACAGCAAGCTCAAAATAAGCCAGTGCTCCTGGAACGAATGGGTGTAAAATCACAGTACCCTGCTGGGAAGTGGTACCGCAATTATCTTTACTGCTGCACACACACCAGTTGCTCAAAATTTCTGTCTCGATCAGCAAGGCCCTCTGGGCTCCGTTATCCTGCTGCTGCTCCGTTAAGGAGTAATTTTCTTCTGCTGTTTACTGAGAACAAGCACAAGCCATCGCATGACACTTCTGAGAGTGGGAATTGGATTTGTTCTCGCAGGCTGCCAGTTAGCAGCTTGATGCTTCAAGTTAACTCTCCACAAGCTCTATATTAATAAATTTAGAATAAAAATAAATTCTGCATCATGGATTCCATAACGAAGATAACTCTGAGATAGCCCCAGTGGAAGTCCTGTGTTGCTAATTTGTATAAGGTAGAAGCTACTTACTTTGTTCTATGTTATTTACTGTTCATTTAGATGGTATTGAGAGGATATCTACGAAGTATGCATGGCTTCTTCATGTTTTGTAGTTTGAAGGTTACTGCTTGTGAAACTGGAGAATAGACATATATTATACAGGTTATGTCTTCAGTCTGACAGAATCCTGAATACTTCAGGTCTGGACTTTCTCCAGCTGCTGTTACAGCTTGGTGCTGGATTTCAGTGTAGTTTTGTAATTGCACTCAAGAATCCAACTGCATACTCCCTGCCAGCAAAGTGGAGGCTGAGCTCAGCTGCACGGCGAGAGCCTTGGGTTCAAACAGGTTGCTAAAGGTGAAAAGGTGTGAAGCTCGATTGCATTCTCATGCTAGTTTAAAGCCTCTAAGATAAGCTGGTAGGACATGGGTACTGAGAACCTGGTTTTGACCTCAGTGCATATGTGTGGGTTAGTATTTATGTTAATAAATTCAATGTCCCAGGAAAGTTTCCAGGTCCCAATGCCATCTGGCATGAAGTGGTCTCCATTCATACCAGGACGTACTGTAGGCTCCAAAACAAGACAGAGCATGCGTGCTGCTGACAGGGAAGAGCTGTTGGCTCAGCCTATGCTGACTGCTGAGCCATGCCAAGAATTATTTAGTAGAGTGGTGAGGATACTTTAACAATTTAACAATACAATTGACCATATTCCAGTGCATGAGCACTGTTTGATGTATTCATATGGACACGTGCTACGAACTTCCATTCTCAAATTATTTTAAATATGCAAATTTTATCTGTAAAATGTCAACCAAGATTTGCAATTGAGAACTTTTATTCAGGCACTGCTTTCCAATATAAATTAAATACATCTCAAAATATTTCTGTTGGTGTAGGAAAACAAATCTGCATTATCACCTCCATTGCACAAACAGGAGCACTGCAGTCAGAGCAGGAGAGCTGCAGTTAAGACTTCTCATTTGTAAAATTTGTGCAGATCTATTAAATTGTGCTTTGTGAGGATTAAAATGTAAGTCAAATAGGTCAGCACTTACTGAAAGCCATTATGAACCTTGTATAGAGTAATTAGATTTTAAATCCAGATTTGTTTTCTGGGTGTCAAGTCTGTTCACCAGAGTTGACATGCACCACTGCACATCACACTGTAATTTCAACCTAAAGGCTGTAACTCTTTGACTCATCTTTGTAGGAAGATGTCAAATGATGCAGAATTCACTGTTTCCCTAGAAAAATTATTCCAAAGGTTAAAACTGCTGAAAATATAGAACTTTCTTTTTGTATAAACTGCTTAGTTTTTTTATTTTGGATACTTGGATCCCGTCATCCTTCTTTTCTGGTAGGTTTTCCCCTGGGTTTAACAACTGCCAACCTTGTCTTTATATATGATTGACCCTGATAAAGTTAGTTCTTAACTGTTCTTCAGATGATCTGCATACTCTGCCAACAAATATTTTTAAGGCCTCCCAGGTATCCTTGCAGGTTTTACAAAATGCTTTCAAAGAGCAATGGCACACTTCTTCCAGCT
>JAWWLZ010000001.1:43625111-43639408 GCA_035041345.1 Poliocrania exsul | reverse complement strand
GCTAAAGAGTTAATGCCTCTCTGTTACACTCTACTTTGTCTCTGGGCACTGCCGGACCTCCCTCAGCTCTTTGATTGACCATGATGCCTGGGGTTTTGTGAGGATCACACACAACTTCCTACCATGACCTGTGTTTCTTTGTTCCTGGCTATATGTTCTGGCATCTGACTCTGTTAAATTATATGCTATTCATTCATATGACTCTTTATTGACTCCATTTTTCTCCAAGAGAAAAAAAATGCATAAAGCAAGTGTCCTCTGGATTTTTTAGAGTATCCCCTTTTGACTGTTGTATTTTTGTCTTTCTTCAGTATTGGGAAATTATTCATTACTTAAAATGCTGTCCCAGGCATGTTTTCAGGGCAGTAGAGAAGTACTAGTGCTAATGATTCAAAAAGGACGCATTTTTCTTATATCATTCCTTTGGACTGAGAGAAACAGAAAAACATGAGTGAAAGTACCATGGTAACCTTCCTCCAACAAAACACAAAAAATCAGCAAAAAGCTGTTATAGTTTAATACTGCAGTAGAACTTAAAGGCCTTGGCCCCACTACACATTGAGTGTTGTAAATCATAAACAAAAATCCTGTTGCCTCCAGTGAATGATTTGTACTTACTTTAAATATTCAGTCTCCCTTTTCTCCCCCCTCACTTTCAGTGGGGTTAGATTTTTCCTGGAGAGCTTTGTTATCAGGTCACCTCCAGTGCCACCAACTAAACCTAACATATCCTTTGGGTAGTTCTGGAGCTCCTCCTGTCTTTAGAGTGCTAAGGACATATCCAGCAGGGAAAAAGATCCATGGAAGTATTTCCTGTAGGTGAAGACAAGGAATTAAAATTCAGTAGTATTTAACTTGTGATTTCTCAATATTCACTCATTTTTATGACAACAGAAAACTTGGTTTTCTCTTGTAGAAAATCTCTATACCCAGTGAAAATGTTGTTTTATAAAGTGGGTAGGAGACAAAGATGTGATACCAGGAAATTTTCTCTGTGATCCTGATTCATGCTGTGGATTTGAAGGCTTCTTCATCCAAGTAGTGCTAGGGGATAGTCATAGTGGGAGGATACTTGGTTAAAGTCAGGTATTTTTAAAGAAGTTGAAAAAGGTGGTTGTGACTAGCAGTGACATTTAGAGGCACAGATCTCCATGCCTTTGGGAGAGTCATTTAATGTGGAGACTCTTGCACAGTAGCTGACTTGAATACAATTTCAAGATCCAGTGCCCTGAGGAAGACATGATTGATTGCTAAAAGACTGCTGTACTTACCACAGCAGTGCATTCATTTGTGGATGCAAAGTATAGAATTAACTGTAGCATCTCAGTCATTTAGTGCCGTTGGGGCACATCTGAATTTTAGTAGCATCTTGATTTTATCTGGATTTTTTCAGTTTCATTTATTTCTGTATCCTACTTGGTGCTAACTTTCATTGTATTTGTTCATAATGCGTAGGTTGTAACATTTTCTGGATAATCTGTCCTATTTTTTTTTAAGAATAAAGTTGCTGATGGCCACTTTTGGCAGAAATAAGGGAATATAACAGGCTTATGTTTACATGTATTTGTGTTGTCCATAAAATATTCCATAGTCAGTTAAAAAGTTGTAGTGCATTAATGATGAAATGCTGGTGATCTTTAAGCTCAGGTCAGGCAGATGTCCAGGGAACATCTCTACTGTCAATCTCTTATCCCTGCTTTTCAGTAGCTGGGACTTTAAATGTGCAAGACAGTCAGCAGCAGTCCAAGCTGAACAATTTGTATCTGACTCCTGCATGCTGCAACTGCCTTTCCATAAGCTGGCAAGTATTCTTTTTCTCATGTTACTTTAACTTGGTTTCCTGCCTTTCTTAATCTAGAGGAAATTATTTTATCTCAGACTACTAACATGAAAATATAGCAGTAAACGTAATCTTAGCTTCAAAATGCTGTTAGCCTTTCCTTCTGTCTTGTAATCAAATATTTAACTTTTTAACTCCACTTGCAGGTTTTCCATTTATAGGTATGTGATTATCAAGAAAATTTGGCAGGATGATCTTTCATCACTGAAAATTAATTTTACCTACTTATTATAATTAAATTCTAGTGAAAAGTTAAAATCAATTCCGTGGTCTTAATCCAAAAGAGTTTGCTTTCACCTTTATTTAATAAATGTGATTCTAATAGCTTAAAGTGCTTTTACCTGGTTTTATTTTCCTCTTTTCAGGAAGAACACAGTTTAAAGTGGTAATTAAAGCACTTTCTCCAAAAGAAGTCACCAGAATTTACACCCCTTGGCCTTTGGATAGAAATGATGGTACATTTCTTATGCGGTATCGGATGTATGGGAGTGTCACAAAAGGCTTAAAAATTGAGATACTTTATGGTGATCAGCATGTAGCTCAATCTCCTTATATTTTAAAAGGTAAGGGCAATTTTTAATTTAATGTAATGTTTCAAAGTTCTGAGTTAGATTATAATTGAAACTGCAATACCTGAGCAGTGGTAGTTGTGCACAGTTAGAATAGTTGTGAATCCCTTGTGTCCTTGTCAGGCTCACAATAATGGAGCTTAATTTTGCAGATTAATTTCATCCTGATAACACAAAATCTAGTATTTCTGAAAAGAGAAGTATATTGCTGTTTTCTTAGTTACACTGCTAAGTTCCAGAAATTATAGAGAGGGTGATTTCCTAGGAAAACTTTAGAAAACATGGAATAAAAAATGCCAAGTTACTGTAATGTCTACATCTGTATGCCAGTGTATTTAGGGAATTATGATTGTTGCAGAATCACAAGTACAGACCCTCAGTATTTTGTTTTCCCCAGGACCAGTTTATCATGAATATTGTGACTGTCCGGAAGAAGACCCTGAGGTCTGGCAGAACATTATGTCTTGTCCTTCTCAAGAAGCCCAGATTACAAAAGACTTCATTTCTTTTCCCACCATTGACCTTCAGCGAATGCTTCAGGAAATCCCAGCAAAGTTCAGTCAGACAAGAGGTGCTATTGTTCATTACACTATTCTCGATAATCACATCTACCGTCGCTCCTTAGGGAAGTACACAGACTTCAAAATGTTCTCTGATGAAATGTTCCTGTCACTGGCAAGAAAGGTATCAGTTCTGATCATATAAGACTATTAAGGCATTATCCAGAATCACAGAATGGTTGGGCTGGGAAGGGATCTCTGGAGATCATCTAGACCAGCTCTCTTGCCAAAGCAGGTTCACCCAGAACAGGTTGCACAGGATCACCTAGAGGTCTAGGCTGATTTTGAATATCTCCAGGCAAGGAGACTCCACAGCCTCTTCTGGGTAGTCTGTTCCAGTGCTCTGTCACCCTCACAATAAGAAGTTTTTCCTCATATGCAGATGGAACCTTCGTGTTTCAGTACGTGCCTGTTTGCCCTTGTCCTCTCTCTCTGCACCACTGGAAAGAGTCTCTCTCTTGACACCTGCCCTTAAGATTATTTGTAAGTGTTGCTACGATCCCCTCTCAGTCATCTGTTCTCCAGGCTAAACATATTTAAATATGGCAACACCACATTTGTTGTTGTATCTTCCTAATACAATTCCTGAAGTAAGATTTTTGTCTTTTCTATCAAGACAACAGTGTATCTTGAGGGTAATGTGGGGTTTGGCTTTGGCCTGACTGCGAGCCATTTCCTGCCCTCTGAGCACTCCTTTCATACTTGCTTGAAGGGCAGAAACTTGAAATTCATACCTTGAAGCACAGCTAAATCTGTGAACTATCCAGTAGGTTTGTTCAATCTGCATGACATAAGAGAACTGAGGAATATATGCAAGACTGACAAACAGCTTCTCTCTTTGTGTTATTATCCTGTCTTGGGTATACATTTAGGTTCGTCTTCCTGATGTGGAATTTTATGTTAATGTTGGAGACTGGCCAGTTGAGTATCGGAAAGCTAATGATACCCCTGGCCCTATACCTGTCATCTCATGGTGTGGCTCTGTGGATTCAAGAGATATAGTTCTTCCAACATACGATGTAACCCACTCGACTCTTGAAACCCTGCGTGGAGTCACAAATGATCTGCTTTCCATTCAAGGAAATACAGGTAAATCAGAGATAATGAATTTTAAAAAAGAATCTGTAATCTCCCTCAAAGAGGCAAGTTGTGTTCAGATAATGTGTTAAAGTCTTCAGTCCACAAGTGCCCTAAGACATCTCCTAATGCAAGCAGGTTAGTCTTTACACATCATGACACTTTGAACTCTGCTAGTAAGGAGGAGTAGAGTAGGGTTTTAGAACCAAAATCAAAGCAGTACAGTTTTCAATAATGATGAATTTTAACTTAAAAGTATCCAGAAAATGCCTACTGTGACCTGTCAAAAGAAAAGTAAACATAACTAAAAGGCCTTTCTCCTCAGTGAAGGACTCAAATATGTTCCTTCTAATCAAATAGTAATCCTTTTCCTGAGAGTGCTATGGCCCAGTATTCTGTTTGCAAAAATATGAATTTGGATCCTGAAAGAAGGAAGCTGATCCTATGCCACAGCCTCTTTTAAATGAGAAAATATTGTCTGTATAAAAATAGTACCTCAGAGCAGGATCTTCTGAATTGTTTTTTAGCTTTGAAAGAAAGTGTTTTCCTAACAGGTCTCCCTCTCCCCCAGGAAATTAATGAATTAATGAATACTTAGGAATCAGACAAATGGCATAAGTAATAAATAAGGAGTAAAACTGGAGTGAGAAGTTATTTCTTTTTATTTAATTAGTTCTCAGCTTCTCTTTATTAGTTTTAAAATATTTTAATGAAATGATCAATTCAAAGCATTCTGTATTTACTGATTTAGTAAAGCTACTTTTCCCAATTAGGAGACAATAAAAGACTACTCCACTTAGTAGGTTCTTTAAGGAATTTTTCAGCAGAAGGGTGTGGAAGGACATATTTAATATTTTTAAAAGCAGGCAGTAAGGAGAGATGAAGTCTTTCAGGCTCTTTCTCAGTATCTAGGGGACACAACACAGTCATTTATTTTACATTTTAAGGCAACATTAGGTGGTTCCTGAAGGACCTGACTAAATTGCTGGGTAACAAGTGGGTTTTGCTGAAGAAGTTTGGTTATTGTGGCTGGCTTTATGGATGAAGAATTACTTTAATTATTAGTATTTTACTTATATATTTTATTATAATCCCTTATGTAGCTTTCAAGATAGTTGAAGTTATTTAAATATAAAATTGTTTAGTGGAAAAGCAATTCTCTGATTTTCCTTCTATAAGTGGCTCACTTTCTCACTCCAAAATTCAATCCAGACCTGTGAGTTTAACCCTGTGATTAAGAAGGGATTGTGGATTCACTATGAGAAACCATGCCTGTTTTACCATGTCTCTGAGTGTAACATCGCTGTCCTACCACCAAGTTCCTCATTTGCACTAAATGTGCAATGAACATTACTGTTTGCTTTTACCTTTTCACTTGATGCTCATAGGCCCACTCTGGGAAAACAAAACTGAGCGAGCTTTGTTTAGAGGCAGAGACAGCCGGGAAGAACGTCTCCATCTTGTCAAGTTGTCCAAGGAAAATCCAGAACTACTAGATGCTGGAATAACAGGATATTTCTTCTTCAGAGAAAAAGAAAAAGAGCTGGGAAAGGTTCAGCTGATGGGCTTCTTTGACTTCTTTAAGGTAGCAAGCAAATTACAGTTTTGCTGTCAAGTTCTTACCAGCTGAAAAGACTTACTTTTGTTGATTCCATGTGAAGTAGATAAACCTACACCACCTGTAACCAATATCTTTTGTGACACACTTGTTAAGAAATCCAAGAAAGACCCTTAGAGAGAGATCTTGGCTTTTTTTTTTTTTAACAGATTGAAAAATTGGATTTCTTGCCATCATGGTTTCTTTTATTTGGGGTAAATAAGAAAACAGTGGACACAACTTGTACCCATTGCAAGTACATTATGGGTATCAGGAAGAAACCTCGGAGTAACAAGTTAGAAACATAGATGAGTGTTTTTGTTGCACTTTGGCACAGAAATTCCATGGCCTCAGAGGTATAAAACGTAGAGGACAGAGTCCTATATAAAGCCATTATAATACATACAATTAAAGTTCTGTTCCAGACAGTGGTATATCAGAAATGCTGTAACTGCCGAGAACATCTGCCAGAGCAGTGTATTCATGGTGGCTTTTAGTATAATATTTCTGATTATTTTATATAAAAATGCATGTTTCAGATTATTCTATATAATAATGTAATTTTAAGTTAGAATATTTTTTTTTTAAATTTAAGTATAGATTAGTTTTATTTCCTTCCCCACTGTATCCCTTACTCTATTCTAGGACACTTCAGTAGAATACCAATGAGGCAGTTCCTGTGACCCAAAGGTTCTTGACTGTCAATCTGTTGTTGAAAACATATCCTTCTTCCTTTATCTTACCCAAAACACCATGAAATTACACCTGCTTGACACTAAAATATAATTACTTATTGCCTGTTAAAATAGTATTTTATATAGTCTGTGTTCCCATTCTGATAGAAAACCTTTCACCTTTTTTTTCCTGTTCATGTTGTAGTACAAATACCAAGTGAACGTAGATGGCACTGTAGCAGCTTACAGGTTTCCATACCTGTTGCTGGGTGACAGTCTAATATTGAAGCAAGATTCCCAGTACTATGAACACTTTTATATTGGATTAAAACCTTGGAAACATTATGTTCCAGTTAAGAGAAACTTAGAGGACTTGCTAGAGAAAATAAAATGGGCCAAGGTAAGTTCCATTAGTAATTCATGTTCAAAGTAATAAACAAACATGACTAGAATTTATGTTAATATTATCTTCTTTTGTATTTTCACATACATATTTTTCATGGACTCTATCAAGATCCTGGGATAAAGGAAGTGCATTTTGTTGTTAGTATTAGGTCGGAAGGCCTTAATTGAAGTAACCATCTCTGTTTGGGGCAATACATAAGAGTTAATTTTAGGTATGTGCAGAAGTGTTCATGAGTCAGAGCCGTAGTATACAGACTAAGGTAATTGCCAAAGAAACAACTAGAATCTTAGGTACTACTTAATTAATGCTGTAGCTTTTTTTAGGCCCTGACTAGAGCAGAAGTTACTGCATGTTCTGTTTGAATGTACAAGAAGTTGCTGCTCTGTAACATGCTCAGAATGAGAGGCTGGGATACTGTAAGATAAAATTGTGTGATTGGACACACCATTTGTGCTTTCAGTTAAATGCTGTTAGGTTAAAAAACACAGAGGTTTCTGTTCTTGAGAGTACTGTGGTTCTTCATAAGGAATCAGGGGAGAATGGTAAAAGCTGGAATGCAGACCTAAAATACTTGAGAATAAGTACATGAATTCAAGCAGAGTTATTTTTAAAGGGAAGACATTGAATCTCATTGCACATGAGAATACAACAGCTGTGGGTTTGTCTTCCTAAAACTAAGTGTATCTGGGAGATATCAGGCCTGATTTTGTAGAGGCTTGTGGCTTGGACAAAGCAGTGGGGCAGTATAACTGAGTTTTCAAAATTGTACAGTTATTCATGAAAGTTGTTATTGATAGCCCTTAGGTACCAGTTGTGACCATAAATGCAATCCAGTGTTTTTAAATAAATCTGCAATGTAAAGCTTGCCTTTGCAGTCTACCAGTAATTGCACATAAAGCTGCAGATTTGAATAGCTCATTTAATAAAACTCCTAATGCCAACCAGGCTGACTGCACTGACTGCTCTGTTATTCATTTGTTCTGTCTGAATTGTCCAGGAAAATGATGAAGAAGCAAGAAAAATTGCTAAAGAAGGACAATTAATGGCAAGAGAATCACTTCAGCCTCACAGGTTTTACTGCTACTATTATAAAGTGCTCCAGGTTAGTACAATAGATCACTTTATTCCTTTCCCCCAGATGCTACTGCTACCAGTGCTACAAATTTCTTATTCAGTCCTTACTTAGATCAATAGCAGACATGGTTCATATTGTTCACAGGATATCAGTGTGAAGAGCTCTGCTAAAATCTGATTCATCATTAAGGAGGCAACCTGACACAATAGCTGTCTTACAGATTCACCAATTTTTTTCCCCTCATCCCCACAGCCAACCCTGTTTTCAGTGTCACTCAGTATGTGGTTTCTAATAGATCTCTGTAAGGGATAATCTGTATATAGTTTTTTTCCTTTCTCACACATATCATGGGATACTCTGTTGCATTACAAAACAATGAATACGTGGAAAAGGAATTCCAGAAGTATGGCTGGCAGAGTTGTAGGGGGTGAAGCAAGCCCAGCAGTCATTGTTTCCCTAGGAGGTGCAAATCTCTAGTGAAAGAAGTTTCTCTTCTCTGAAAGTTGGAGTTTCTTTTTCCTGTTCTGTTTTGCAGTTAGGTGTCAGCTTCAGCAGACACAGGTTGACACAAAGTTTAGAACTGTTCATTGTACAAAAATGACAGCATTATCTGCATAAAGTGGTTTAGAGGCACAAATAATGACAATATTCAAGTTGCCATTAATAATAGGCAAAAACATTAAAGAGTGTTTTCAGAGGCAATGCAGCCTGTTAGTAGGTGTGTTATAAAGACACCTTGTACAGAGATTGTAAACAGTGACATAAGGAGCCTGTGTAAAGGTAAGCTTCTGAGTGGAAGGGAGGAGGGACATTTTGTTTCATGAATTATACGTTGGTGCTTATTACATTCGTAAATGGTGTTTACATGTTTCAGGAATACGCCAAACGCCAAGCCAGCAAACCTGAAATACGGGATGGAATGGAACTTGTACCTCAGCCTGATGACAGGGACTCAGTATGCAGTTGCCACAGGAAAAAACCTTTAAGGGAAGATCTATAACTGTACTGGATGGACAAAATCACCCACTTAAATGCAAGAATAAGGATTAAGCTGTGAAATCTGAGACACTTATGCACTAGCAAACGTTCTTAGTTATGTATTCTTCTTGTATTTTCATATGCTTTTTCACACTCACTGTGATGTACAATATTGGTTCCCACAATTTTGGCTCCATGACCACCACCAAACAGATACTGAACCTGTAATGGGGAGTGTCTTGGGAATTCGTTTGATGTACTGCATCATCAGGAAGAAGAATGCAGTGCTGCTTGTGTTCCAGCTAGGACCTATTTACCAAAGTTTTGTGAGGAACCAGTCACCACGGAAGAACTTGTCATGAGTCAGTGCCAGTTATTCTAAAGGAGCATTTGCAACATCCTAAAATAGTGTTATGATTTCTTCATAAAATTTACCTCAGTTTTAGATGGTTTCTTGTATACAAAATTATTTTCTAACTGGACAAAATGAATGTTTGAGATCTATAAATACCAGATCTGGTCTTGCTTTGAGATTATTTTATGTCATATGACAGGTAACAGAATAAACAACATGATATGATACTCATCAATTTTAGAGGAAAATGGAGAGGACAGGAAGAGATTAGAAGAATATGTTTATAAGCATCATGGCTGTGAATCACCAGAATTAAATGCTGCTGTAAAGCAGACTGTGTAGCTATTGCAATCACAGTGCTCTGAGCATCAGGTCACCACTCTGAAGTTAGTGACTGAAGTTAGTGACATGCTCTGTGTTAGTGACTGTATCTGTGCATAAAGGCACAAATCCACAAATACTTGGGAATTTCAGTCCAGGCAAAATACTGGTGTCTTTGTACAATACCATCTGTAGTATTCTAGGCTACTTGAAAGCTGAAATTTGATAGGGTTTTAGACCACCTAGGTTTAACTTTTGTGTAGAGCTAAGGTATGCCACCATCTTTTTCACTTGAGTTCAGGAGCTACTTTTTCCTGTGCCTAAATCCCCAGGGGCATCTTTACCATTTTCTGAATTTAGTTGATACCTAACCTGATAATGAGATCAGAGAGCAGATCAGACTTCATTGTTTGGGTTCAAACATATGGCAGAAAATCCTATGCTGCACTTTCTGTGTAACAGCCTAGGAGTTAGAGTCCATATTAAGCATTTGGGAAGCCAATTGTCCTCTTTGGTTTGATGTAAAGCCATTTTTCAAGACAGTGTCTCAGCTCCAGACTGGAAAAGAGGTCTTCAGGTCTTCCACTTGAGCCATGAAGCTAACAGTGCAAAATTCATAGGGCCAGAAGGAGCTGGTCATACCATTGCAATAAAGTGTGGGTTTGGGTGGGGCAGAAGAAAAATCCTGGTCCTGAATGTGGCTCCAGATACCTCTGTTGATTTTTACTCAAGTTTGTCCACTTCAAAATACATCAAAGTCCTTGAAGGAGACACTGATACCAAGACCTGTGCCCAGAAGCACCCATTTCTGTCCTCTGTGTTTTCACCTTGGCTAAAGTAGCCTCCCTGAGGAGCCTCTGACTCAGCTACACTCAGGCGATACCTTTCCTGGATACCAAATTCTCCCCACACAAAAAGGAATGGAAACATCTTAAGATTTACCTGATTGGTTTGGTGCACAAAGTTTAGTGCTCTACACCTCTTGCTGACTTGATTTGTGGTTCTTCACTGCAAGTTACTCACATAAAATTTCTGCATTAGAACATGAAGAAAGACTACATTTTTCAGTACGCTAAGTATGGGAAGAGCTTCAGGTTTCTAAAGAGATTGATGCAACTATCCATCAGTCATACATTATGCCAGTTAAGAAAAAACCTGTAGCATGTTGGTCTACCCACCATCCTCTTTGTTCTGGTTCTAATACCATTACATATAGTGGTTGTATTTTTGTTTAGCATGACAATCAGTCCTAGAACGTCGGACTATAAATACGTGTTCAACCTGTCTGACATAAAATTTTCTACATCAAAATTCAGGAACAGGGTTCCATTGCTGAAGCTGACACAGCTGAGTATGTGCTCCTCTTTCCTTTTATGTGTACAGTAATTTTTACTGTATGGTATGATCTTATTTTGTGATATTATCCAGTACACCATGTGCTGTTTGGAGGTGATGTGCTCAGCCAAGACAATTGAGCACACCAGATGGTTGAAGCAACAAAGTTTTCCATGTTATTTCAAACAAAAAGTCCAAAAATTATGCATTTATATTTTTTAAAATGCAAGGGAACAGAGGTAATCATGGCACATACTTTGTAGTTCTTTGGAAATATCCATGTAGGAATATTTGCCTGGCTTGAAACAGAAGTCTTTCAAGCTGGAAGAAGAATCAGATTAAATTTAAATTTTGAATATAAATAAATGAGAATATTTCATCCCTCCTTTCTCCCCTCATAAAAAGGTAGAAAGAAACTATTCTCAATTCTTTTCTGTCAAAAAACTTGTTGCTTTTGTAATAAGAATCCCCTCAAATCTAAGGTGGTTTGTCACAGAATGCTTTACAGATGCTTTTATAGCTTACAGGCAACAAATAGCCCAAAAAATATTAATACATCACCTTGCCAAAATAAAAAAAAACCAGTAGAGACATAGTGGAACTTCTACTAAAAATCCTACTAAAATCTATTAAAAATAGTAATTTGGGAAAATCTGGTTCAATTTATAACTACGAATCTTCCACGTATAAAAGAAGGTAAGGCAAAGCCTCTCTGCTTTCCATTGGTGGTACTAGATTCAATGTAAACTATAATGAAGAGCAATGGTAACAATTGCCCCACCAGGCCAGAAAATATGTCAGATCTATTTGAGTTTGATGATAGGAATTGCCAAATATTCAGTCAAACCTGTACGTGCAAGTAAAGTGTATCATACATTAAATAGTATTTTTAAGTGGCATACATAGACTGGAGTCTACTACAGTAGTTCTTGAACAGCAACTGTTCACAGGTATAAAAATGTCTTGATGGTAATTTAAAAAAACAGTTACCATACCACAGTACTGAATTTTCCTATAGTAATTTCAGCCTTTAAATACAGAGAGTAAACCCTGTCCTGTTTCCATCACTGGTTCATCAGTAATGACAGAGACAGGTTTATTTGTTTGAAATAGTATTTCCTGAAGCCCGAGGCCAATGTTTTCAAACATTGGAATGTACATACAAGGGGCCTGACTGCTGGTCATGCAGAGCCTTTGCTTAAGGTTCCTTATTTTCAGATTCTTTCAACCTTAACAGTAGTTCTATGTAGTGAACACTGCATTTATGTTATGTCATATATGTCCTAGTGTATTTAGGCACACACATTTAGAAATTCCCAACCTCAATTTCATCCTGAAATTAGAACTAGTAAATCATGATCTGTTGAACATAAAGGAGATACAATTTCGTATATTTTTAGACAGCATTTTTTGAGCTTTACCTCATGATAACCAATATACTAGTTTCCTAACATTATTGTGCCAGGCCTGCCTTGTAGATTTGTAATTAAAAAACCCTACCATCAAAGCTTGTTTGATGGAATGTTAGATTCCAGCACTCATGCTGGGAAGCACACGCCCGACATTTATTACACTATAAAGTAAATTATTTAGTGAGGGAGGAGAGCTGACAGGGAAAACATACATCACCTGTTCCAGCACGTTTGAGAAGCTTGCAAAAAAACTATAATAAGGAAAAGAACCCTTATATAAACCTATGATATTATCAACTCCTTTACCACTGCAGTTTTTCAAAAGTTTTGTCTGTAACAGCAAGATTTTATATGAATGTATTTTTGTTTACGTTCACAGGATTTAACCACCAGAATCTTCTTGCCTGTGAATACTTTTACAGTATTTTAACGAGGCTGTATGAGTACAAATGCTTGAGGTTTGAGTACAGTGCTTCTGTTTTGAGTTGTTAATATGAAAACCTGTAATGCAGAGAGCTATGGCTCTAATTTTGTATGTTGCTATTAGAGTAAGGAAGAAAGGATGTCTGTTTGAAGTAACTTTAGACATCTGTAGGACATATCTTAATCGAGTTCCATCATGTGAGCAGTGATAAGCAACAGGTGTATTAGCAGGAACGTGGCCAGCAGGTCAGGGCAGATGTTTCTTCACTTCTGTTTGGTAGTTGTGAGACTGCAGCTGAAGTGCTGTATTCAGTTTTGGAGTCCTCTGTACAAGAAATATGTTGACATAGCAGAGCAGATCCACCATGGACCACTGAGGTGATAAAGGGATTGGAGCACAGCGTGCATGAGGAGAAGCTGAGTGAGCAGGGTTAGGTTGGCCTTAAAAACAGAAGGCAAAGGAAATATTACCCTGCTGAACTCTAGAGGAGGGTGTAGAAAAGATGAAGTCAGACTTCTCAGAGATACACAGCAGAAAGCCAACAAACAACAGACACGAGCTGCAACATGGGAAATTCCAATCAGATAAGAGAAAAAAAATCTTACACTGATATCCCCAAGGAGATGAAACTTGGCTACATGACCTCCAGATGTTCATTATTGTTCATTATGAACTACATTTCAGTCATACATCAAGCATTTATCTAGTCACATAGCAGAAGGATGAAAACATCCAGCTCTTGAGTGTCTTGTTCAAGAGGCAGTGTAGATTTTCTGTGCTGACACTTTTGACTCTACTCATGTTTATGTCTCCATTGGTAATATTGACAAAGTTTTGCAGGTATTTTAATATTCACCTATTAAGCTATGAAATGATATATTAATATTATACATTATTACTATATATTATCACAATACATCATAGCCATGCAGCACACAGAAGATTTGAGAGAAATAGGATACATTGGTTTGGCCTGGACTGACAGTGTATGACCTGCTCTTTCAAGAAGCTGAATATACACACTTTACAGGAATGAGAGAATTACAAAATGTTATGAGTACAGTTATGAACCATCAAAGTAATTAATTTTATGCAGTCAATGGGAATATTAATGTACTTTATAGGTTATACATATGCTTAAATGCCAGTGTGCTCTGTAGGCCACTGGTGAGTGATCATGACACATTCCCATCCATTTCCAACTCTAAAAATATTATGTGCACCACAGGTTCCATCTGTACCACAGGTTCACAGTGTCATGTACAGAGACTCAAGACAGCTCAGCAGAATGCCAGAAGAGCCTACCTGATACAGGACATGTGAAACATGATTACCTTCCTGCTGAAGACTCACAAAATGCATTATCCTGGCTGGAACCTGTCTGAAAGATTATGAATCCAAGCTATACATGTAAGACCATAACTTCCCCTATAACATATGAGACTCAGAGAGGTCGTTCACCATTAGCAGATGATTTTGGTTATCTCTGGGTAACAGTGACCACACTCTCAGCTCCTCTTCGTCTCCCAGAGTGCCCAGCCAAGCTGTTTCACCACTCCAACCGCCAAGATAGGCCATCTCATGACTGATACCCACGATAAACCACAATGGTTGCTACCATGTTAATGTCTGACAGGTCCGACATCTGATTTCATCTTACATGTTGGTCTCACC
>JAWWLZ010000001.1:43594370-43610941 GCA_035041345.1 Poliocrania exsul | reverse complement strand
ATGAACAGATTCAGTAGGCAGACACTAAGGCAGCCTCTGAAATCTCTGCAATGAGTTGGCACAGAAGCTGTTATTCAATCCTTCAATCACTCCAAAGCAAATTATACTCGTCTAAGGAATGCAGAACTTTCCTATGGGACAGTGAAAGAGGGATTAGGCCTCCTGTCTACTTCAGGATGAGAACATCCCCCCCTAAAGTTAACTGACCATGTTCACACCCAATCCTGAGATGACCTCTTTATGCATTTACACAGGTACTGTTAATTACAGATCAGTTTGGCTGAGGCAGAAGCAGTATCTGCACCAGTGCCTTTTATTCTATATTTACTGCAGCTGGAGCCAAGCAATTCATGTTTCTCTATGTCACAGGATGAAAGTTTCAGAAGTAACACAAAACTGTGAATTTAGAAGTGGTAATGACTGTTCCTTCACAGGACAAGGGTGTACTAGGAACTACTTATTAACGTTAATTGCTGCCTCAGAAAGACAACAGTTATATACCTTTTTTGAGACATTAAACTTGAAGGTTGCAAGCATTACATTCATGAACATCACCAAAGTCTGGAATGAGAGAGATGTCTTCCTTCTCATGGGGGATCACTCAGGATATAGGACAGAGGTTGACAGAAACCCAGCTCTTTTGGGATTTTTCTGTTTCACAGTTCAAACCTATTGTTGGATTTATATTTTACACTTGCAAAGAGGTATTTGATCCAAAAGGGGAAAAATATTCCAATTTACTTAAATAAAACTAAACAGAAATTAGAGCTGAAACAAAATTTGTTGTAAGACATTTAACAGCTCCAAATAAATAGTAAAGCTCTGAAAGAAACAAGTAGTTCTGAAGGAAAAACCAAATTCTTCATTCTAAATCAATCATTATCTGTGGAGCCTTTGTAAACACTGAGCCCTCTCTGAATGTCACAAGAGGGTTACAATAACCCATTTAGTGAAGAGTATGAAAGACTGAGCAACAACAATAAACTCACAATTGGTTATACAAATACCAGCAATACCAGCACATGAGTTAAAGGTCAACATTTAGGTTTGTGTATTATCAGCAGAAATCCCAGTCTCTCTCAAGCATTAGAACTATATAACATGTAACAACAATCATAATGCTGGAAGTGCTCTGCTGCCTTCTCATCCTTCTGCAGTACAGCAGCACTTACCTTCTGAAGACTCCTTCCACGCCAGTAATACCCATTCCATCCACAATGTCCCTGGTTAATCTAAATGGAACAGTCTCTGGTGTGGGAAGGATTTTACCTTGCTCAAAAGCAACCCCTAAATGAAAGGATAATAAATGTTTTTTAAAAATGTTAAAGTAAAAAAAAAAATAAAAATTAAGGTTTTCTTGCCTGTCTCACTTACCCAGATCTATATGCACTAGTTCTGCTGTTTGTTCATCTATCAAGATATTCTGAACATGTCTGTCTCCAAGTCCAAGAATGTAGCCAACTGAAACATAAAGGTAAATGCTGAAACCATATTTACGTGTCATAAAAAACAGAGAAAGCTTTGGAAAGATTATTAAAATAATTGTAACAGGTGCAAACGAATTACAAGTGAGTGCATTTCTTCCCTTATATATAAATATTACCCCAGGAAAGAGCAAATGCCATTCCACAAAGCCAAACAGAAGTTTAACTGAATGCAATTGCAAAAAGGTTATTCTCATACAGACATGTTGTTTTATCTACTCCACAGACTTCTTGCCCATTTCTCTTTGTAGATATTGCAGCTTTCAAAAAGAAAAATTTAAATCAAGTGCACAATAAAATTTGTTTTTTCTACTTTTACTAGTTAAAAAAACTGAAACCAACAAACTAACCAACAGCTGATTTTTGTCAATGCCAGTTTTAAAAATCTCCAGTGATCCAAATTGTAAGACCTTTCATGTCAGCCTATTTCAGTGCTTTACTGTGCTTAAATGCAGAAAATGTCCAAATTATATTGCCTTGGTACAATTCACACCCATTACTCTTTTCATTAGCTGATGGACATGGACAGCAGCAGCATTTCCTGCAAAGATCTTTCATCTGAATTCTGCTAAAACTGTAGATTTACTTCAAATTTTTTTCAGCAAAAAGGGAGTGTATAAACATGTTAGCATCTAAAATGGGATCTGCTGCAATGTCTACAATCTACTAACAAATGTCTTTGAGAGACTCAATACAGAACTGAGCCATCCAAAGAAAATCCACAATCCAAGTACATATATTTCTTTATTAAGACAGAAAAACACAAAGGAAAAATGCCAGAGCCGAAATAACTATTTCAGCCACAGCTGACGAAGCCAGTACAAAGAAAGTAAAAGACTGAGCTTTTCAACTCAGTTGAAACACCTGAGGCTACATATGGAATGAATAAATGTTACATCCAAACAACAGAAATAAATAGGTAGAAATTTTAAAAACCCTACCAGAACCCACCACTATATTAAACAAAGAAAGACAGAATTTCGTTCTTTCTACTGCAGCAGAAAGGGGGATGGGGAGGAACAAATCAGAAACCTCAATTACAAAAATAATGCTGGTGTTCTTGCTGGCGTTTTTTGCTCCCTACTGCTATACCTTTTGTGACATGTGACAAAAGCAGAACAACCACTACCCCTGAAATGGTATAAATGCATAACCTAAAGAGCTAATATAAACAAGCCAATATAATACCTATAGAAGAAGTAGCCACACTACGAGTGTATGCCAACCGTTTTTCAAACCACACAGCTGGATCCAGGAATTTTTCCATGCAGAAATACCGAAACACAGGTTGAAAATTCTCACAGACTTTCATGAAGATTCTGTATTTCTCTTCAGGTTGTTTCTTTTGTGCTTCCTTTAAACACATAAGAGGTGTTTTACCCATGACTAATTGCTTTGGAAGGCCTTAGAAAGGAACGGATTCCTACTTTCAACCACCCCCTTCCCTTCACCAAATGCTGTTCTCACTCCTTTCTCTTTCTGAGCTATGAATTACTGTCTTTTTAAAAGCAATTACTAATGCCTCTCTCTATCTGTTTTACTAAACAATTCTATTTTCATACGAAAAACCCACACTCCTATTTCTTTGGTTCAGCAGGTACATGTATTTTATAAGCAAGTAAAGGTAAATGCATCTTTTTGGGAGACAATTGCCTTCTTCGCACTCTGTTCTCGTACCTTTGCTTATCTGGTGGCTTCACATCACTGTGAGAAAGTCATTCTTACTCATTCCCATGCCAAAGCCGCACAAAGCCAAAATTAAATATACTTTTATCCTGTTATAGATATTTATAGATGTAGATATTTAAAAGGAAATAATTTCTTGCACAATCATGGGTATATAACGTAAAATGCAAACCTGTTTACAATTTTCTAAACTTACAGTGAGGTGGTCTGTGGAACTAAACTAAAAGTCTGAATATCTATTCATTCCATACTAGTGATTATATTCATTACTATATATACACTAAAAGTACAGTATTTAAGAATCTGTAAGTTTGCCCCCCATCCTCCCACCCCTGAACCCCATAATTATTATGAACCAGCTATTTGTTTTGTGTTTTTGTTTGAGTTACTTTGACTCACCACCATTAATTTTTGACACTGATAACCAGAGTAATCTCCTGGCCTGTATCTCTTGTGAGCTCCTTCTTCAACATTCACAAGAAACTCCCCAATGGGTGTTGTTCCTGAACACCACTCAAGAACACCACTTCTCTGGGAAAGGGGAACCACCTGTAAAAACAAAACCACAGCTGCATGGAGGAGGGTTATACACACAAAACCATGAACACGCACCCTGCAGAGCATGGGTGCACATTTGTGCTTGTTTATAAAGACCAAAAAGGACAAACTGTATAGCTGACCACGACATATGTTTGAAATACACATGTACAAAAATCCCCTCAAATCTTTTCTACCAAATACTTGCCATTTTTTCCCTACCAGAGAACCTTCCACTACATTCTTCAGTACAACTCCATGATTCTCCTCCATGTGCATGTTTGCTCTGGCATTCTGGATGACCTGTGACAGCCAGCAGGTCACTCTACTGGAATGGGATACTGCATTGTGCAGAAGGCACAGAAGTAGTAAAGCCTCACACAACCACGTGATAGCTGCATAAACCTATCAGGCTTTAATTACTCTGCCTCCCACGCCAGGGAACAGTTGCTCACTGCATGACTGGCTGTAATAGTTACCTCAGTTGCTGCAGCACTGCCCAGAAAGAAAATGTCCTGTCCTCAGCAAAACACCTACTGCCTGTTTCCTTCAGTTTCCTTCTCTTACGGAAGTCTTTATTTCAAAATGCAACACCCATTCTCTTTTTCCCTGCTGTCATTCATTTTTACACACATAAAAACCTGAATCTTAATTGAAAATTATTCCAAAAATGTGACTTTAACTCCACCTGAGAATTCTTAAAACCACACTAGCAATTCAGATAAGCACCTTTAAAGATTCTAGAGCACACATTTCTTATTTGTCAAAGATAAGAGCTTATCCTTTGAGAGTACTTATTCAGAGGTCACCTTCACAGCTACTATTATAGTCCCAAGCACATAAAAAGGAAGGAGAAAGGGAAAGTTCCTATTCAAACAGATTTTCTGCATTCACAGTAAGAATATATTGCTGTATTCCCAATTCCAGCAAAGAAGTCTTGCAATTCAAATTCTGCATGAACAGACTCTACATGGGACTTCTGGATTCAATTGTAAGGGATATTGCAAGACTAAAATTAATTATGAATTAATTAAGGAATATCACAAGACAACTTCATGAGAATTCATAAACAAATTTGTATGCTCCAGCTTAATGACTAGAAACTAACAATTCAAGGACAATGCATGACTATTTCTTTTCAATTATAAGTTCATACAAAGAAAGCTTTTAAGAGTATTTAAATATATATTGGGCATTAGAAATTTATTTTAGGGATTTGGAAAAAATTAAATTGTAATAATTAAAATACATTGTTTATTCCATACCTTACTTAAGGAGCAGTGACTATCTTAGTAACACATAAATAAGTATCATTTGATATTGTCTTTGGGTTAAAAAAAGAGTAGAAAGAGGAAATATACTTCATTTCTCTGCTGCCACAGCTGTTCAGTTACCTTGTATCTTCGGATGTTTAATTTCCTCTTCCGTGTCTCAGTGTTTTGCTGCAGCAAGGTATTGCACATCTGGAAAACTTGTTGCATGACAGCATCTTGTCTGAGGTCATCACGCCCCTTCAGCATAAACAGAAAAAAACAGAAAACTTTCTAGCATCCAACTTCTTGTTCAGCAACTAAAAAAATTATTTTAAAAAATTGCACAAAGCCCAAGTTACTTTTCCATAATAATCACACGCAATAAAATGTAACAATTGGGTTTTACCTCTGTATTTGCTGTAGTTCTGATTATGGGATGCAGATTTACTGATTCTTGCCTCTCTTTAAAATTTTCAAAACTACCCCATACTTAACAGCAAAACAAAATTCTCACAGCAGCTGCTCAATGTTTACATTCAAAGGGAGAATAAAATCAAATGAGTCTAAAAATTAATAACTTTTTTTTCAGATTTGTACTTCTACATGCATACTTTTGATTGCCTCTTAATTTCCTTTTTTTTTAATTGAAGAAGAAAAAAGGAGGTATTGAACAAAAATGTTATTGTTTTTTATTTACTGCACACTCCAGGTCACCAGCTAAGACACGACCAGGCAAGTCACAGGTCTGGTAGTTGTCAGGTAAGTTATTGCATATTATGTGCACTGCTGAAAAATAATTACAAAAAAATTTAATACCATTACTTATTATTTATTTTATACCATTATTATATTACTTATCAGTACTTTGCAATTTCCTTTATTAAAGTATTCCTCAGCTGTGAAAACTGACACTGAAGTCTGAAAAGTCTGCTCCTGGTACAGATATGATACACAAGAAAACCTGACAGGAGAACTTAAAAAAAATTCCAGCATGCCAAGTCTCAGATGTCATTACAACTGAGAGAACATACCTTAACAAGCTGCCTCCTTTCTTTACCATCTGATCCTATACAATCTATTATTTTAGGCAGATTCATGCCTCCTGCTAAAAGAAATTCTCGCTTGAATGATCTTATTGTGACCAAATTTTCATATTCTCCTGTGGGGTCCACCTGAAATTATACATAAAGTTAAAATTAATATAAATATTACCTTCATTTCACTCAAAGTGGTAATAAGTTGGTTTCAAAATTCATTAGCAGACTATATGCTAAATATTACTATAAGCATTCCATCATTTACAAGGATAATACCTACAAAGGCTACAAAAATATGCTAAGCAAAGGAGTTTGTTTGATTCCTCCTTGTTCACCTCATTGGTAGGGGGGATGTGGTGTTGCAGATATCCACTAAACAAGCTGTGGCTATGTCAGCCTGTGCCAACTAGCAATGTCCCAAGAAAATGTTCACACAAAGCTGGGGGCATTAAACTTACAGTAGGCTGCAAATGAGCCCAATCTACAATCCTAAAGCTTCTGCAATTTACAGGATCTGTATCTTCAGCCATTCTCCATATTTTTACGCCACAAAGCAACCCTATTCAGTTAGCTGTAAGGAATCCCAGACCAGCAATCATTTCAGTCAGTTTATAATTGAGAAGAAGAAAGGTAAAGAAAAGAACAATCAAGTTGTACAAAGGAGCAACACCTGGGGCCAATAGGAGCCCTACAAACATATGCTATTTAGCATGGGTGGCAATTTCTGGCCTGTAAAGTCAAAAGGCATAAAGCAGTCCCTTGACTTACTCAGCTTAACAGACAGAGCCTCAGGGACTTCAACACAATGAAGTCTGGCTTGGTAACATTTAAATTTAGGTGCTGGCCCAAGAAGGAACTCTATTTTCCTGAAACTGGTAAGTTCCCTAGGTAGAGCATGTGGCATTGAAGAGTGAGTGCCTATGCACCCATCCAATCAACCACTTAGGCTAATGGGAACGGATCATTCCCCATTACTGAATGGTAAACACATACAATCAGGCCATTTAGGATCAGCTGAAAAGGCTTATCTATTCATTCTCACACCTTTCAGGACATTAAGTGCCTCTGAGCCAGCACCTACAAAATAGGAGATTCAGACTCCCAAATCCTGTGATTTAGGTTGTTCATCACCCCTTTTGATAATGAAAGGCCAGTCAGTGGTAACAGTGGCAAAGCCATCTTCATACAATAAACCACTATCCTGCAAATATAAGACTTGGGGTCAAGGTCTTCTAAAGCCTGAAGAAACCATCTCACCCTGCACCTCCCACCTGACAAGGAAGTACTCCCATAGGCTGACCTGTAAGGAACATGGGAATTGGATGAAGTGATAAATGCCCTGACTGCCATTAGGAGAGCTTGAAGCTGATTCTATGATTTGATATTATAGTGTTGTATTTATTTTAATTTCAGTCACCTTAATTTCCATGGTAGGAACAACAACATCCAAGTCCTTCAGTTTAATAATTGGCTGGTCAGCTGGAATACTTATTTGTTCTGTAATTAAAACAAATTAATAGTTTTAAATTCAGAACCAGAAACAAACATCAAAGTTGACAAAAACCACCTTACATTGCTTTTGGGACCCAAAACCTCACTGCATACTTTTGTCAAGCTTTCATACTCAGAGACTGAGCCTTACAGTGCAAGTAATTACTATGACTTCCAACCTGGACTAAATTCTATGTCTACCAAAAATAGGACACAGTGCTAATCTCTTTTAACTAAATCTCAATATTTAGAAATACACTTTTTAATCTGAGAAAATAAGATCTATCTTCACTGTTAGAACAAAATTTTTTCCAAGACTTACTTCTTTGAGATTTCCAGGGAGTAGCATCGACATTTGCTAATGTGATGTAGGCATCACAAAGTGCTCCGATGTCTCTAACCATATGAGCTCTCTTTTTCCTTACAATATTGATTATTGTGCTAGCAGCCTCCATTCTGTCCTAAAAAACCCCAATGGAATACAAACATCAAATCTTGCAAACTCCACCTTGTAATATTAAAGATGCACCATAACATGCAGTAAATTAAATACAACTGACATATGTCCTATGAAAATAGAGCAAACTCCTATATGATGATTCCAAAGACAGGTTCCAACAAAAATTAAGCAATAACAGCATTAACATGAAACCACAGTTCAGTATTACCTATCATCATGGTTTTTAACACATAAAGAACAAAGGATATATTGCCCAAGCCCAAATACTTAGTTGTAACAGATGTTACTACTCAAAGCAGAAAAAAATACTCAATTCAGTATGTACTTCTAACAATAAACCTGCTCAAGTCTTTCTTGCATTTCAAATGCCTTTCACAGGACTTTTATCACAAAAGTCTTTGCAATAATCAGGGCTATTTGTGGCAAGAAATGTTAACTATATTTTGTTCAACCCCATAATTACTTCTTTTAATAATAATTACCAATGTACGCACAAAGGGGTTTTTTTATTATTAAAAGTACTTTTTCCCTCCTACTGTTTCTTAACAAAAGTCAGCTGATGAGCTCTACACTAAAATACCACTTGACATATTTTTTATTAATTTTTTAACAAAACTAAAGGACTGAACATGATTAATAAAATAGAATTTTTTGTAGTCACCACATCAAGCTGGGAGATTTCTTTCGGTGCATTTTTAATTAACTTATTTCTTCTTATTGCATCTGGTTTTGTGAGGAGTTCATCTTTGTTAGCATTAGCCAAAGCTAATATTATAAACAAAGTATGATGTGGATGATCCAGTGAAATTCTAGACATTAGCTGTCAACAAAAACAAAAATATTCCATTATTGAAAACTGTATAGAAGGTGAAAAAAAAAGATACTTAATTAACATTATTAATTCTTTTAAATTGCTAAGGTTCCTAAGAAGAAGTAATAAGGTAATACTTAGATGATATTTCCACAAATGAAAAACACGCAAAGTATATTCCTATAGCTGCATAAGACTACTCTTATACAACAAGAAAATCAATTAAGTAGAAAGGAAAAAAGTCCCCAATCCTATATCCTCACCATACTAATTTTGCATCACTCACTATTAATAAACCTTTATCACCTATGTAACTTCTTTAGCTACAACTGCACAGAGGAAGATGGATATTGTTTAAAAGCAGGCACTACTAAGACAATCAAGATATCTCTAGATAAAAAAGCATAAATTACATTATTCAGGACTTCGTGGAATCCTAAACCACCCATCATCTTAGTTCCCATCCGAGCAGCCAGCTGGTACATCAGAGGCAAAAACTTGTACGAGGGAATCTTCTGTGCATTTTTCTGTAGTAGAGAAAATTCAGTCAGAGAGCTGTACTAAACACTAAACAAAATTGCAATCGTAAACCACATTTTTTTAAAACTAAGTGAATCATGCCTGTGTGATGGTAATACAGTGAGTACCACATCATCTTGGCCCATCCTCCTAAAATATTTTAAGTCCTTCACAGAAAAAGTACTATTTTCTATTCTACCTTTCACAACTTTTCATATAAAAGTATATATAGTATAAACTAGAATAATGTACCTAAGGATGTTCAAGAAGGGTAGATTCCAAGTTATTTAAAGAACAAGGTGACCACAGTAAAAGCTCATTAGATATGCTTAATCATACAGATTTGTCACATTAAAATGCTATATTGAGTTAAATTATAATGCATTGAGAATTACAAGTCTCACTGATGAAAAACTGACAAGCAATGACAACTTAAAAAAGCATATTTTAGACAAAAAGGAGCTACATAGGAAAGCATGCTGCACAGCACTACAATTCATCTTCTAGAAACCGAGGAGGAGGAAAAGAAAGGTAATTTAATTGCCAAAGCACTAGGAAAAAATTAAGCAGACATATACCTTCATCATTTCATTGACTCTATCAACTCCAGGATTTTCAAGCCATAGTGAACAGAGTCGGAATATCCACATGTCATGTTCTTCTCCACTCAGCAGACAGCTGATATAGTTCTCCACTGCTTTACACAGGAAACGCTTACGATCCTCAGTCAGGGCTTGTATCGCACATTCATCCAGTTCAAGTTCTCGCTGAACCTTCACGGTATATCTGTGGGAACAGAGGTTATTTTTAAACAAAACATTATCTCTTAATGAACTTACAGCAAGGACACTCCTAGTTCTCTTACTTAGTAATTTAACAATTTTTAAGTTGTTTTGTATGTACAAGCACAGCAAAATTAACAACTGAGATATCAAACTGTGGGAGCTACTCCTTTGGTGGATGTGCACAGACCCATTGCTCTAGGTAAATTTTCAGTCAGTGTCTTCTTTAAATTATTTAATCTTAATATTGGTATAAATGTGAATATCCAGAACAGATCATGTGTGTAAAGACTTCAGTTTCCAACAGCAGAAATTTATCCTTTTCTGCTCACTTGCAATTGCTCTTACTAAATCTTTAAGAATTCTGTACTGAGACGAATTCTACTCTTTCCCTTGATGTGTAATGGAGAAAAATCTCAACTCATTTATTTTTACTCTGTAACATTTTCTTTGTCAAATAAATTGAACAGATCCAGGGAATAAACATGAATTCCAGGCATGATCATCCATGCTGTTAAACTGTTGTAACAATCCTTCACTTAATTTTGGCCCACACTATCTAGTGCATACCTAGGCCACGTTCAGGCACAGTTCAGAAACAACAAGCACTATGGATTTGGACACTGTTTTGTGGAGAAGGAAAAAATCAGCTGTAGAGATGTGATCCATGCTGTACCTCTTGCCCATAGAGTTGGTTGAGATGGAGCCTTTGTCAGCTCCATAGTAACCACCCCTCCATTCTAATGCTCACCTATTGGTCTGAACTCTACGCTCCCTGATGAGGCCAACCTCCTCCTTGGCCTTCTTCAGCAGTGCCTGCTTATTTTCAAACTCGGAGGATTTCATGTAATTCTCAATTCGTTGGTACTGATTATCGGAGAAACGAGCCAAAGACAGGAAAGCCTTCATCTTTCCTTTCTTCAGCTCATCACTGCTGTCTCCATGGTGGCTTGCAGCAATTTCCACAGCCTAAGGGGGAAGTTGAAATAATGGTAAAATGGATAATCAGATAGATAGTGCTGCATAATACTTGATTAAACTATTATTATCACAGAAAAACAATAGTTGAGGCTGGAAGGGTCTGGATCTGGAGGTCATCTCATTCAAATCTCTTGCTCAAGCAGGGACACCTGCTCAAATAGATTATTTAATGTTGCCTGTGATGGAATATATATGGATACAAAATGAAATCCAACAGACTGAGTAATTTTCTCCTAAGTAAATTTAATCTTTGAGAAGTGTTTTAGTGCAGACAGCCAAAAAGATTATCCTGTATGAAATAGCTTTAATAACCACACAGGTGGTGTGTACACTAACCTATCTTTTAGAGCAACTAGGCATGAAGTTTTACAATAGTCTTACAGCCTCATATCACAAGTTGGTGAGAAAAACATGGAAGACAGTCCATAGAAGTGCCAAAAAGAAATTATATGTGATGTCACAGATTTAAATAATCAGAGTGAAGAAAGCAAATAAGACAGTAACTGTGCTGAGTTTCACAAATTAGCATGAAATAAGGAAATACAAAAGTGACAAATATTAATACAAATGTTTCTATAACTGGCTGAAAGTTAAAAAAAAAATAAATTACAGTACTTTGAAAAACTACAACAAGACCTTTCAGCACCTGTCAGAGGTAACCATATCACTTTCTACAACTACCTGAAAGGAGGTTGTAGCCAGGTGGGGATCGGTCTCTTCTCCCAGGTAACAAGCAACAGGACAAGAAGACATAATCTTAAATTGTGCCAGGGGAGGTTTAGTTTGGACATGAGGAGGAATGTCTTCACAGAAAGGGTGATTAGACAGTGGAATGGGCTGCCTGGGGAGGTAGTGGCATCAGTCCCCTGGAGGTGTTTAACAACAGATTGAAAGTGGCACTTGGTGCCATGGTCTAGTTTGACAAGGTGGTGTTTGGTCATAGGTTAGACTTGACGATCTCAGAGGTCTTTTCCAACCTAATTGATTCTGTGGAACACAGTGGCCATACTAAAAACCTGTTCAGTGAATAATTTGTCCTGAGAAGGAAGGAATGGGGATATGGAACAGGAAACCAGACTAGTAGTTGTAATCACAGCACTTCTAAGCCAATATTAGATGTTTCATTGTGAATACTATAAAGCCATATTCTGAATGTTTTGTAAGATTACAGGGTTACTCAATACAAGTGAAACTATAATATTTTTATAAGAAACCATATTTTGAACCTGAAAAACAAAGGCTGCATTGACAAATCTACTTGACATTCTAACATGGTACTTAGCACAGCATTATCTCAAAGACTGGATGCACCTTTTCTAAGTACTTCTGCATGATGACTGTAGGATTTTCCAAGCATGTTTCTGCTAACCAGGTTCCACACAGCCTCAGACACTCTGTATACATCAATTTCAGGTGAGGATTGTTCTCAACCTTTGAAAAAGCAAGTTTTGGGAACAAAGTTAAAGAAAGGGAGGCATCAAACAAAAATGCTTTTTGCCATTCACATTTACAGTGGACGATAACCTTAAACTATATTCACATTCTATGTTAGACTAAAGGAGAGCACATATTTTAAAATACCTGATAATTTGAACAATAAAATGACAAAATGTAATAAAAATTATATAAATTCATAGCATGTTTTCAGAATTGTATTTTCTAATATCCCCCTTTAATCTGCAGTACCATAGTACACTTCATAGGAAACATTCAGGAATCACAATAACTATGTGTTACCTAAATTATTCAGACAGACACCTACATGTAAACTTGATTAAAAGGGCTCTGAAAAGATGATGGAACAGGTTTCCAAAGGACTTGTCTGCAGATTGAATGCTCAGCTTCAACTGTAGAGTACGACAAGTTTGCAAAATACTTCCAGTATAGGGTGTATATTAAAGACCAAATGATCAAGATGGCAACACTAACTGTCAAATGCTGAAGGATATTACAGACTGTGAAAACACAAATCCTCCTTACATAGTAAATGTAATGCGGGAGGGACTAAATTTTTGGAGGATGTCATCAACTGATTCATAGAGAAATCACAAAAATCAAAAGAGCAGCAACTCCTAATTTTGCCCTGATATCTATGGAGAACTTGGCCCAAAATTATCCAACTTTTCTGAAGTGTGATATTCCTTAATAATGGATTCAAAGCAAATGTCTTTCATGCTTCAAAAATACTCAAAGAAAGCCACCACAGCTAAACATAAATGCCAGGATGTGAAGGTATTTTTACCACACTGGTACACCAAATGAAGTTCTATTCAAATATTTGTAGATTGTATTTTAGCAAACATTATCCAGAGGGATGTGAACAGGCTGGATCAATGGGCCAAGCCCAACTGTGTGAGGTTCAACAAGGCCGTGCCAGGTCTTGCCCTTGGGCCACAAAAGCCCCAGGCAGCACTACAGGCTTGGGGAAAGAGTGGCTGTGAAGCTGCCCAGAGGAAAAGGACCTCGGGGTACTGGTTGGCAGCAGCTGAACATGAGCCAGCAGTGAGCCCAGGCAGCCAAGGCGGCCAGTAGCATCCTGGCCTGTACTAGCATTAGTGTGGCCAGCAGGACCAGGGCAGTGATTGTCCTCCTGTACTTGGCACTGGTGTGGCTACACCTCGAATCCTATGCTCAGTCTTGGGCCCCTCATTACAAAAATGACACTGAGGTGCTGGAGTGTGTCCAGAGAAGGACAATGGAGCTGGGGAAGGGACAGGAGCACAAATCTGATGAGGAGCAGCTGAGGGAACTGGGGTTGCTTAGCCTGGAGAAAAGGAGGCTCAGGAGTGACCTTATCACTCTATACAACTACCTGAAAGGAGGCTGTAGTTTCACAGGCTACAAGCAATAGAACAAGAAGAAATGGCCTCAGCTTGTGCCAGGGGAGGTTTAAATTGGATATTAGAAAAACCTCTCCACTGAAAGGTTTGTCAAGCAGTGGAATAGGGTACCCAAGGAAGCAGTGGAGTCACCATCCCTATTTAAAAGGGATTTAAAAGATGTGTAGATGTGGTGCTTAGGGACATGGTTTAACAGTGGACTACGAATAATGAATTCTTACATTTTACACTCTCACAGACTCACTTTCAAAATCCCTAACAAGATTTTTTAAAACAGATTTCTTTGCTTTCAGACATTTTGAGAGTACAAACCACACTTAGTAATACTGCAGACAGGCTTTTAATTTTCTCCCAGGAAAAAACTTCAGGAACTGGAATTAGGATCTTAAATAATTTCATTCCCATAAGTTTATCCATTACATAACACATACCTGAAACCAATCTGCATCTAATTTTTTTATCATTGTTTTAAGTATATTCAGAGCAAGACTCTCTTCCTTTTTAGCCCAGAAAACCTGAGCTTCTTCTAGTTGCCATTCAGAAACTCCATATCCTTCTGGATTGTGTTGTTTGATCTGAAACATAGCTCTTTCTGGAAGCTGTAATTGAAAAAATCATCATAAACAATTCTGTAAGTGAAATACCAGTATGTCACAGAAAGTTTTGGTTTCAGACTCCATCTTCATCTTCTCTACTTGTGCAGTATAGCCTGCTCATCCAATGCTAAAAATTTGCAGCAAAGATACAAAGTTATTTTTCTATATACTCACAGAAAATCCTGATTTTCAACAAAAACAGACTATGGAATAAAATGTCACGAACTCTAAAATAAAGTATCAGTGATCAACATTTTAAATTGGAGGTATATAGTGAAGAAATTCTATGATCAGTACCTACTGAAGTAATGGATTTGGAGCTTAGTAATTATTACATTATTACATGTTATTGCAGATCAAAGAAACATAATTTTAAAAATGGCACCATCATGCACTAATTCTTTTGCATGCCTCTCTCTTCACTAATGAAGTAACATCCTCATTATTTAGTAATCTAATATCACTACAACAATAGAAAAAGCAAACTAGGTTTTTAACAATGTCAAATATAGCAACTAAAGTGTATTTTCACAAGTTGTCTAACCAACAACCAAATGAATCCAACTGTTAAATAAGCAAGGTAAACAACTAAAATACAAGAATGCCTGTAAATGTAAGTTTGGGTAGTTCAATTAGTGGTCAGTGTGATGACTCTGAATGGCACTCTCACTTCTCCTGATTGATAGTAGTGGCACCAAGGAGGAACAGAAGCCATTAATTGCAAAGAGTTCCTCCTCAAAACCTTTCCTATATCCAGACATGTTGTGTTGTCACCTACTGGTGTGCTAAAAGGAAAGGCTTACTATCCCATGGTGTGAAAAACTGAAAAGGCCCAGAAGTGTGCCCTGAAGGTTGCCTATGACCTACAACACTGAAGAGGCTGGAATGATGCTGTTTTCAGAAACATTCTGCCTCAATTTCTCAGAAACTTCTACTCATCCCAAAACATGGTGCCCCAATTTTAATCATCTTCTGTAACTAAAAATCAGAGTGAAAAAAACAATTAGCTTCTGTTGAGGGTCTTACTCATTGCAACAGTGTTGGTAGCTGGGCAGGCATGAGATAAAAAATATCTGAAGCAATTTTCCAAACCAATTCCACAGGCACTGAGTAAAGCTTGAAAATTAATGAAATCAAAGACAGCTGTCCTACTGATTTCATCATTATCAATAAAAAAGAGTTAGAACTTTTCTGAAATCAAGTTTAATTTAGTTTCACATATGTGAAGTGCTAAACACCCATCCAGGTTCTGTATTTAGCTGGGGCCATTTTCTGCAGAGGTCCTTGGAAGATACTGTTGCTCTATAAATTCTTGGGGAGTTACTCCTCCAGATGCATTACCTAGCCAAGGCTGACTCTGGACCTTAAATGCATCAGCAGTTGCAAAAACCACTGATAATGCAAATCCCATCAAGTCATTCACAGAGACAGATTTATCACAGTGCAATGGTGCTTCACAAGTATAAAACTTTGAAGATAAGACTAAAACTTCTTAAAAAGAAGTTATTTTATAAACTAAAAAACTAAACATATTCTCCTTGTCTTTTCTGGAATTTATTACCTGTGTATTTTTAGCAGTTCTTGCCAATCTAGAGAGCTCCACTAGATGTTTGGTCAGGATGTCTTTAATACATTCTCTTTTGGTGTTTTCATTCTCCTTTTCAAGCAAAATCTCCAAAATCACAGTGCGCAGAGCCATGATGGGTTCCTGGAAATGGAAGTCACTGTCCTTGAGAAGCTGGGACTGTCTCTGCCATTTCAAATAAACATCATTCAGTTGTTGAGTAGTAACAGATCTGCAATTTTTATGAAAAGAAAAAGAACCTGTTACTAATTCCCACTAAACATTAGTGAAATGCAAGATGAGTAAGAGTAAACTACTAAGGAAGTTCACAAAGTACAGCTCAAAAAGAAATAGTCCATAAAAATTTACTGTATATGCAGATTAAACTGGCAGCCTTTCAGTTTTAACAAACATGAAGATCAACATTAGCAAGGTGAACTACTCATCTGTAAAAAGTCCTGACTAAGCACCAAAAACTTGTGTTAAAGGTCCATCAGCAAAGGGAATTGCATTCAAACATAGGGCTGCTT
>JAWWLZ010000001.1:43576873-43594270 GCA_035041345.1 Poliocrania exsul | reverse complement strand
AAGTCCTGACTAAGCACCAAAAACTTGTGTTAAAGGTCCATCAGCAAAGGGAATTGCATTCAAACATAGGGCTGCTTAAAAGATTACAGACCAAGATTCCTGGTTTATTATACAGGTTATATATGGATTAATGTAAGAATAAATTCTTAACTGTGACACTGCAGGTTGCCATTTTATGTATTATTTTATTAGGCAATTTATTAACTGCAAATAGCAATAAAGTTCTGGACAGGCTAAATGACTCTAGGATAACTATTAGCTACCAAAGTGACACAACAATGGCAGAGAAAATTCAATGTTAATAACACTATGGAGATAAATCCCTTCCTGTGATAGAATATGGTATTAGAGGTCCATGAAGAAAGTGATTCAAACTGAAAGAACTTTCAATACAGCCACGGGTATCATGAAGGAAATAGAAAACATTTTTAGAAAAGTAACTACAAAATAATGACTCAGTTACTTGGGTATAGCAAAAGCAAGGAGACATGACTGCTGCCTAGGGAACTCAATACAAAGACAAGGAAACAATTATTTAAAATACTATAATGACATAATATCAAATAATTCAAACTAGACACTGAATAAATCCAGTCTGGAAATAGAGAGAATCTACAATTGTTTTCCCATAGTAAAGCTAAAATGTTTGTAACTTTTAAGAAGAACTTTGAGATGTTAATTAATAAAATTTTTTGAGATCATAACAATTATCGTGCTATGCTTGGTTACTGAAAAATCTGAAAACTGAGAAAGTAATGTGAAACAATCTTTAAAAATTACCTGGAGAACAGCAGACCTGCATTTTCCAACTCTCCAATTAGCTGTAGTCTGCAAAGGGTTGGATATAATGAATAAACAGACTCAAGACTGCCTTTGCATAGCTCCTCGACTTCGTTCACTCTATGGATTTAACAGAGAAACAGTAAATTTATTATTTTTTTACTTTCCACAAGTAATTCCAAATATCCATTACATAATTTCCATACTGTGAATAGAATTTAAAAAGCAAAACTGTTAAGTCTGGAGTTACTCTATTACCATTAAAATAAAAAAAAATGTATCAATAAATGAAAACACAGTATGAAAACACAAAGCCTAAATGACAGCTCAGCTAAAGAAGAGCACTAAGCACTGAAATCCATTTAAAAGGAACACAAAGGAAGGGCTGTGTACAACAGAAAATGTATCTCCAATTAGCACACAAATTACAGATGACAAATTAAAGTTAAAAAACTTAGAAATAAAGTTGCAGTTTGGAAGCATTAATTTTATTCTATGCATGAGACTTCATTTAAACCATAAAATCTCATGATAGTCTTCCATACATAACCTGTCACTACAAACACATTCGCTCCATTTCTCTCTGTGAGAGCACAATATTTGCTTACAATTACCTGGCATTTTTAAGACTGTCATGGAAAGCAGAGAATTCCTTATCTCGTAAAGATTGAAGAGCATCATACAATGACTCATGGTAACCTGGTCTTCCTGTTTCATCTCTAATGAATTAAACAAAAGTAACATAAAATAAAAGGAAAAATGTATATCTCTAAAAAGAAGTAAATTTTATCTTTATGGCATATATTTTTGTTGCAATTTTCTGCAGTTGGATTGCTATTTTGCATGATAAAAATAATACTCCAGTTCCTTACATTTTAAATTAATTTAGCATTTTATAAATATATGCTGTTCTTTAAAAACAAAGAAAAAACAGTAATTGTCAAAATGTTTGGAATATGGAGAATATGTTCACAGTTCTATCAAAAATACACCACAAACCCAACTGCACAATAAAAGTTTAATCATAATATTTCTTGCAGTATTATGCTGAAAGATACATATTCCAGTATGCATGTAACTTCAGTTTTATACATTTACCTTCAGAAATACTTTTTAAAAGGGGGAAAAAAAAGAAAATCAGATCTAAAAAGCTTTTTTTCTCCTTGGCCCTCCTGTTTGCTGCCATCTCTCTCATCTTACGTGTTGCTTTTCTGCCCCTGTATTAAAGCTGACTACTCCTTTTGCCTAGAAGGGTTATACAGACCCTAACCCAGGGGCAAAGAGAGCACAGCTCTAAGAAGTTTGTTCTGACTGTGGCATAACAAATGCCCTTCCACAGGCTGTTTGTGAAGTTCCCCAGGTGCCTCTTACAAATGATCTTATGACAGTGCAGGAGAAGAGAACTAACACACCAAGAGCACGTTCCTCAGAACATCTCTCTGTAAGAGTCTTAGGAGAAAGATCCTCCCTTTTTTAGACTACGAAAAGTTGATGTAGGAGGAGACCCCATCATGTAACTACTGCATGTACAGAGTCTTCTGTATTCCTCCTAAAATGTGCCATGATGCAGCTGTATAAGAAGGGCCAGACAGGGATCCTGGCTAGTCATATGAAATAACTACTGCCAGGCATCCAACTGTACATTAAGGGAGGAGATTACTCCCTATGAGGGAGTAGCCATGAATCAATACTAGTGTGTACTTATCCAGGTCTTGATAACCTCTTGTGGCTTACTAAGCAATACCTTCCCCATTTCCTTATAAATTAGACCTTAAAATCTACCTCTCTCTCATTTGTTCTTAAGATAAGTCTACTGTATGAGTCAAAAATGGAAAATTTCAGTTTGCAGTTATGATCAAAACTAAGAATATCCTGTGTACAGTCTCCCAGGAAAATGAAGAGTGATGTGCATACAAATCAGACAAGTATAAGTGAAAAAGGCTGCTTTTAAATTCAATTGAGATAAATTAGGTGATCTGATTGACAGAAATTATACTCTCATCTGGTCTTTTTTGGTTGGACCTAACACCACTGCCTTTTCCTTAATGAACTAGCAAAACCTGGTTTACCTGACAGAAGAGATGTGGCCCCACTGCATATTCCTCCATGCTGCCTGGTAGCGCATTTCCTGTAGCTCCGTGCACCACTCAGTGTTTTCATGTTCCAGCCCTTTCAAATACATGGAAAGAGTGTGGCAAAGACCAAAATTCTGCAAAGCCTGGAATTAAGAAAATTACTCATAGTTGATTTTCCTTCTTTAATAAACTGCACTAAGTTTTTTAAAGGCTTTGTTTTACTTTTGCAAACAAAGAAACCTTTGCAGATAAAACCGTAAGTATTTCTAAACTCAGCACTATGTAAGATGAAAACATTTTAATAAGACTACTAATAACACAATTGATATCTCCAACCCCAGGAAAGTGGTTTCATTACTACCATGGCTGGCATTCTTGTAAATAAATTTCCGCACTCTGCTGCAAATAAACCATCAGTTCACATTTCTTCATTTCATCATTCCTGATAGTAAGTCAAAATGGTTTTACTTCTTAATGAACTGGTGGGGATTTGAAAAGGTTTCCTACAACACCTATCTCTTTGAAGACCATAATGTCTTTATAATTGTGACCATTTAATCAGATTATAAGTGCAGCCATTATGAAGAAGAAATATATTGAAATTTTAGCAATGATACTAAATGATTTGGCATAAGAAAAGTACCATAGGAAAATGAAATGAGGAGAGAGACAGATATACCTGTACTACATTATTATAGAACTGGTAAAAACATTTTTAGGCTAAGAAAGAAACATAGTTTTTAAGGATTCAAAATAACATCAATTAAATTTATTTATTGTATCAGAAATACCACAGTTTCATCCAGACAGGTGCCATAACAGAGAGGTTTAAAGAATGAGATGGCAAAAATAACAAATTTCATTGCTTTTCATATCCTGCCATTTTAGGAACTGGCCACAAAAAACTAAATATACTAATTTTTAAGTATTTCACAAAATTCATCACTCATGATATGGGTGAGTGACAAGAGGACTAGGAATCTTAATGCTGTCAGGGCAATTATTGAATTGTGTTATATTACACAGTTTGTATGCCTATGACAATGGGCAGGTCTTCATGAACAAAGGGATCACTTTCAGTCCTAAACCGATTTTGGACTTGCTACAAATTACTCACTATGATGGATATCAACCTCTACATTCATTTCCTCTTACAAAACAAGATTACCTCTATTATTCCTGCCTGGCGAATAGATGGACAGAGGCTTGTCTCAAGGTCATATGTCACAAGGGCTTTCTCCCATACTGCTTCATGCTCATATGTTCTTAGCCTGTTTTAAGTTAACAAGCAGTTTTAAATTTAATTCCTTACTAATAAATGAAAGCAATGACTTTAAAGAACATAAGAACATTAATAAATTATACCGTGCTAATGGCTGCAACATTCTTCCTCCACCACAGCCGTAGAGACTGTCAGGTTCCCCAATGCTTCTATATATGTCCATGAGAAGGTCCTAGAACATGTACCACAAAAGGAAGAATTACCTTTTTCTGGAATCAGTTTGAGGTTAGTTTTACCTATATTGTGTAAGTTTATAAATACAGGTCCTCGCATACAACATTATTGTTGCTTAATTTTCTTGTATCTAAGCCTGCTATCATCTAAGGAAAAAAGTTACAATCTTGCAAAACTCTTCAGGACTACCTGCCTTCCTGCTAATTTATTGAACAAAACCCCTTAACTGGGCCTTAGGTGGACTGGTTGAAAAGCAAAAGGCAGTAGTATTGAATGACCATCAGACATACCAGCTAAGCAATGCATCTTAAAAGTTACACAAGCACAGTTCTGGAATAATGAACAATGCAAAGAAGTAACTTAGACAGGGCTACTGGATCTGATTTGATATATCAAATAAACTTGCCAGAGATACTACTACTTCTGTTTTGATTAGTACAGCTTCCTGCACCACTTGTTCATTTTTAATAAACTTGTATCTCTGATAAAACAAACTAAAAAATACTTGGCTGGTTATCACCATAGGGTCAGCTCTTTCGGGGACCAAAGTCTGCTTTGCTGTGATGTAAAATTTGCCAGTTAATTAGTGTTTCAGGTGAACAAATACTCAATTTAAATTGTCTAGAAGGTAATTGACTTCACTTTGAATTAAAGCATGAGGAGAACTTTCAAACACAATTTTTTAATTCAATCAGATCTGCCTTCAACTCAGATGAAACTTACTGTTAATAGTAATTATATGAGGTTTGCTTTCAGATTATGAAGCACACACATGTACCTGTAAACTTAAGCCAGTTTCTTCTTTACTTTTTTCATTCAAAGTAGTAATAGTTGTTCCTTGACTTTCTTCTTCAAATGTCAAACTCTTAGCTGCTTTAAAAGAAGATCTAAAAGAAATGTTTCAACCAGTAAAGTTAAATGAAATTTCATACAAAGAACTAAACAAAATCTGAAGCAACACTTAAAAAGTAAGAGGCAAAAACTACAAATGCAAGACCATGCCTGTCATATCCCCAAATTACTCAAAATAGCTCTCCTCTAGAGTAATGAAGCTTAATTGAGAATATCAATATCAAGGGATTTTAACACCAAGGTGTTTTTTTAAGGGAAAAAAACACATTGTAATTTCTAATATTTTATTAGGTTAAACTGCTTTTGGAAATGCCTGAAGCATTCTTTCTTTCATGAAAGAATAAAAGCTACTAGTTAATGTATATGCTTACAACCCTACTTCTGTTATATTTTCACTACCTTAGAGTTATTTGCAACAACAAAGCTAGACCAGAAGACAAAGATAATTGTCCATTACAGAGGAAAACTCCTTCTACAAGTATCATTTAGCTCTATCCACACACATTTTTGGTCACCATTCTGGGATTTCTTTCTCCCCTTGATTAACTTCTGGCTGTAATTTCATCAATACCTCTAAGAAAAGTTTCTGATTACAAGTCAACATGACACTATTTTGAGGTCTGGATCACACTCAAGGACTGATAGAGATATTTTCCATTTCCATACATGCACCTATGGAACATTTTTAAAGCTTCCTTGACTTCTCACATTACAAAACACTACTGGGACACAGAAAATATGATCCATTTTACCAGAAATGTCAAGAAACTGCATTCCTCAAGCTCGTACCTTTCTTGCTGTTTGTCTCTATTTATCTTGTCTGCGTAGATCTCTGCGTAGAGCAAGGCTGTGAAGTGAGCAGCACAAGACTGTGCTGCTATAGCAACCTCAAGATAATTCAGATCTAGCCAGAAGCTGTCATCAAAAACTGTACCTGAAGCAGATCTGATTAAATAAAGACTTTAATACTGCTGTAACAGACCTTCTCTCTGACATTAAACAAAATATATCCAATCTAACTATAAAGCTGTCCAAAGGCTAATTTTATTTTATTCCCCCCCAACCCAAACCACAAGGGTTTATCAGACAAAAAGTTCTTAGAAAACTCCTTCAGCATAGTTAAAACCCTTTAAGGCTACCCATATCACTTCTGTAAAAAATGCAAAGTCACTATTGTATCTTCATTCTTTTAACTGACATGTTCTCTATCACCTTCTTCTTAAATCTAGAGCATCAACAGATCTTACATCAGCCATAATGAAATAAAAGCAACATTTTTGAAAGTGGCAGTTCACCTTTTTTGTCTTCTTAAGTAATCAACAACAGCAAGCATGGCTCGTCGAGACACTTTATCCAAACTTCTAGAATTATGTGTTTCTTGCTCTGGGATGTATATTCCAAAGGAAAGAATATAATGAACTTTTGTCATAACATATCCTTTTACAAAATAAAAAAGGTCTATTTTGTACTCAAGAAAATAACTAAAACTTCCTTGGGTGGCATTTCCAAAATTAATACTTTGTCACAAAATGTATTTCTCCATCTTACATGATGTTACTGACATTATAGTAGTTTAAATCACAATTTTATAAAATTATCTTTGTATCAATAATTTATGTACTCTATTTCTTCTTATAGAATTCAGATATTAGCTAACATGATTGCACAAGTAACATGAGACCTCCTCTCCTAGGCTTGAGCCATATAAAGTCATTCCAAAGTCACAGAAATCCTTGTTAGTAGATTTATTGCAGATTTTATAGTCTGGATGCTTACACACACACAAAAAGACTATTTCCCACACAGAGACACATACTTTTAAAGAATTAATATTTCCATGTCTTGCTTCTGGATTGAAAAAAAAAATGAGATAGCTACAGGCTGTATTACGGTCATTGGTTCAATAATTTCTTCCTTTTTCTGGTAAATTTTGATTTATCAATTACAAGAAGCAAGAAACAGGCAAAGTGTAAGCAAAGGTTTAATTACTATTACATTACAGTAAGATTAAGAACTACCAGTTTCCCCTAAAGAAGGTAAAAACCGTATTAAAGAAGTATCTGGGCATTTTGTGTATTCCAGGAAACAGAAATGAACAACACTTCTTTTCCAGTGCTACCAAACATGTTACAGAAGGAACACCAGCTTGTTCTTCTTAAGTCATCTCCCACATGCTTAACTTTCAGAAGACACAATATGAGGACACCTGACTCTCAGTTCCCTATCACACCATGGCATTTTGATCTCCGTCCCTACGTGCTGCTCTGCATTCTGTTGGACTGTACAACCAATGTCCCAAAGAGACTGCTGCTTCCTTTCATAATTTCATAAGATGAATAACTGAAAATTTCTGAATTAGTTGTATTTGGGTACTAGAAAGTACTAACAAAGAAGGGGGAGAAAAAGACAGTGGCCAAGAAAACGAGAAGAAAAGAGTTATTCTTCAGGATTTGTTGAACAGGCCAAATGACAATCTTGGCAACTGTCAGCTGTCAGCATGGTGTTCATACTCACTAACAGGAAGCTTACAGACAGAAAATGCAAAGGGTGTCTGTTTTTTCACAGCATCAGATCGAAAATCTAAATGTTCAGGAGAAATAACTGAACATGTATTTAGAAATATTCATTCAACAAAACAATTACACCTCTTCTACAGAATAACAGATCCAACTGACCTATGATTTTGGCCAGACTGACATGCACTAAGACCAAAATATTCACTATTTTTAGTTTTGGTGGAGCTGACTCTAGTCAAGCAGTTGGCAATTTACAACTAGGTTTTGTTTCTCGGCAGTGCAGTGATTGGCATGATGTTCACACTATTTATGCTTTAAACTGCCAATTCCTACAATGTGAATGTCAATATGGATCAACAGAAAGACTTGTTCAGAAACACTCAACTTTCTCCTGTTTTACTGTTTGGTCTTTCCCAGCTTGGGAACTGATGGGTTGGAATGAAATTTATCCAGGTTTCTTGGGAAGAGGTTCCTCCTGGTTTACACAGGGTAATAGTTTCTCCTTAAAGAAACTGGTAGTTACCAGATGTTTAAAATGTTTTGCTTTGAATACTGATGTTCTGTCATTCCAACCTGAAATTAACATATCTTTACTCTGTTGGCTAGTGCACCTCCAGTTTGTCTGTCAACAACCACACAAACAAGGATTTGTGTGCCACTTCCTGTTTGTTTGGGGATTTTTTGTAACCAGGACAATTTCTCATCTGAAGAACTCCATTTAAAGCTTTTATATGTGCTTATTTTGCATTTACTGCCTCAGTAAGATCCCTGGCATCCCAGTTTTGAGGAAGAATTTCTTCACAGAAAGGGTGATGAGATACCGGAATGGGCTGCTCAGGGAGGTGATGGAGTCAGTGTCCCTGGAGGTGTTTAAGGAAAGACTTAGTGCCATGGTCGTGTTGACATGGTGGTGTTTGGTCACAGGTTTGACTGGATGATCTCAGAGGCTTTTTCCAATCTATTTGATTCTGTGGTTCTGTGAATCACAGTGTTTGAAGAGGCCTCTATCAACAGCTCACTGGTGTCACTGAACTAACTCCAAGTTTATAAAACGTGGAAAAATCCCTTCCTATTTTTCTTAGAACATTTCGGGTTACTCTGTACATCTGCGCATAAATCTCTGCAGTAGTTTCCCTGGCTGCTTACAGGGAGGAAATATGAAATTGTTAATCCTTCTTTGTCTTACAAAGTGGGAAATAATAAAAATACCTGAATTGTAGAAACAGCTTATTATCTGAATTCAAAAATGTGAAAGAATGCAGTTCTAGCCTTTCTCTTCAGACTAGTCTGCTTCCATAAAAAGTACCTTAAAATAGACCTAGTATCATTAGGCTTATTTACACCACTCTTAGTAAAAGCTGCAAAACTAAAGATTCCTATTCCTCTCTGGCAAGCTGAAGCTTGCATAACTTGCCTATAAAGAGACTGCAAGATTTGTACAGACTCATTCCTTTGGTGATTTGTCCATGAAGAAGGGAGTTGGAAGATACAGCAGAGTAGCTGCTGCACAACTTCCCCTGCAGTAACCTGAAGTTACTGCATTTATGTTAAGTAAGTGACATGCATAAATGAAAAACCCATACTATTTCAGGTCCTGAAAAAAAATGAATGTACCATTCCCATTGTCTAAAACCAAAGATCTTATTTTTTACACAGATTTCTGCTAACTTCAATCACTATTTAACTGGAAAGAACACCGACAGTTTGATTAGAATGTGCTTTCCTTTCAAAGGAAAGTACTGCTTTACTCATACCCTGCTGCAGTACTTTTGGTTACAACTTCCTTTCATTCTGCTGGAATGGAACAGGTCTTTTGAATGTATAGGGAGATCATTATCAAATTAGGCTGAAGCTAAAGCAAGGGTTAGACTTCTTCAAGGAGAAAATCCAGGTGAAAACTGCTTTTTATTGCTGTTTGAGTAAGAGAGGAATTTAACTGCTGATTAGACATTTTAAGAGAGAGTCCATGACTCAGTCTTGCAGCACACAACATTGCATAACATCTAAATTCAGCAAGTAATAAACATCCTTCTGTTGTGAAGAAGGAAAGAAGTTATACTGAAGAAATTGCTTGCTGAGGAACAGCTTCAAAATTATCCCTATTTCCAGTGAAAAGGATCAAAAAACTGGGCAGGAGCTTCTAAAATTCTGTCTGCCTACAAGCACACAAAATACATTTTTTCATTATCAGAATCTCACTTTTAGCTGAACCAAAAATATTATGACATTACCTGAATCAGAATTTGGAGTAGATCTACTAGACGAGGCAAATTTGCAACAGGCTGTAAAAAACTTCTGGACATGAAGTGACAAAAGATTTCTCCAAGATTCATCAGAGTCATGAAGAAGGATATCATGAATCAAGTACGGAAGCAAAGTTTGACACAGATCTGTTTTAACCTAAAAAAACAATCACACACAGCAGTGCTAAGAGAGACAACCCAAACCCCTTTATTTCTCAGGTTACAACCAAACTGACAACTACTCAAACAAACATGTAATGCTTGAGAAAGAATATGCAATATGAATAGTGTAAACCACTCAACAGGGCTATGCAGGCATTCAGCTGAAGTAGCTACATAAAGTTCACCTACTTTACAATCATCTCTCAGATCTTGTATTTCATATTTTATGGATACCTGCAATATATGATTACCAAGTTTCTGAATTATTTAAACAGCAGAAACTACTATTTGTTACCAAGATGAGTGATCATATTTTTTGTGCATCACAGCACACATACATTTACATATGTATGACTTAGCTCACCTCACATAGTGGCTTCATTAACTGTAGAACTTCATTTTTCACACCTCCACTGTCCAATATTGAACTGGTTAGATGCTTGATCCAGGTCTCATGACTTTCTCCCAGAGGAATCCACAGGTTTGTTTCATTCAAAGTTTCTAAAGAAGCCTCCACATCATCAGCAGATAGTACAAGAAACTAGAAGGAAATATTACACATATTCCAAATATAAAAAATATTTCAAATATAAATTTTTTTTAATATTGTAAGTATTAAAAAATTTTACAGCATTTCAAAAAGCCATACTGCAATCTGCACAGCTTAAAACATATTAACTATTAGTGATGCTGTAATTGATTAACAATATCAATTTTGTCCATGCAAATGTAAAGTTTTCCAAGTAAATCTGAAAGTATTAAAAATAAAACTCCACTGATAACATCAACAAGGTCACATTAAGCATCACATTTAGGTCATAAATCAAAAGTTTCAAAACAAGGAAATATCTGGTTTATGGTTAGTTATGCACTTTTCCCCTGACTTATTTTCCACTGATTTTTTGCAACAAATGACACTGGAATCCAAAGAAAGAATGTATTACAATTATCAAAGCTTATATAAAAATATTTTCAAACTCACTTTTTAAAAAAAGATCTATTTTTATTTTTTTCTCCACTCTATACACCATATATGTAAGTACATCAGAAGAAGTACCTTTTTTCTAGATGTTCTGAAAGGCTGTAGATAGATTAAGAGGGGATCAGATTTACTTTTATAAACTTCCCAAAATTCACTGCCAGACTCAGTGGCTAGTATGTTTTTCAAACAGGAAACAGCAGCAGCTCTAACATCAATACTAAAAAAAATAACATACACAACATCGTTATTATTAATTTCATTCAGATATTTTCAAAATCAGCTTTATAAATATAAAAGACAAATAATTCCACCATCTATGTCTGCATGTTGTAGTTTTGATGTAAATTCTCTCCCTGCCAGTAACTCCCCATGCCATTAGTTAACAAAAGAAGTAGTTAACTACTACCAATTCCTTCTTGATCGTTTTGGGTTGGGGAGACTGGGGAAAGGTGTGGTGGGAAACGGGCTTGCCCTGTCTCTTTGGTTCTTGGGGACATCACACAAATCTGGGGGAGGTTGGAGCTGCGTGTGCTGGCTGTTGGGAGGAAAACCTTTCTCTCCTGCCCCTCGCTGCTTCTGTGGAGTAAGCTGGTTTCTTCTTGCCACTGCTGCTTCTCCTGGTTTTTCGGCATCGGGGCCCCGGTTGGCGCTCTGGTCTCCTCGCTGTGGCAGTGACCCGGGGGAGAGAAGTTACAGCTGCTTTCCGAGGTACACTGAGGTTCTCCACTCCCAGTTTTCCTTCTTTGTTTGGGACAATGGACACAGAGGGAGATACAGAATTCATCTGAGTGCTCACTGCTCGTCTCTGTCTCGATGGGGAGGGACTGGGAGCTCACCCTGCAGCCAGCTGGGCTGTCACACTGACACTGCCCGTAAGTATAACTTTTCTCCAGGAGGAAACCTGCCAGTTTAGGGGTTGTTATTTTCTTTTTCTTTTGTGGTGTTGGGGAAGCAGTTTGCTCTGGTCTGTTTACAGTTATATCTATACCTACATATCTATATATATCAGTTAAGAACAGTTATCCTTGTTATATCCATTTTCTGATTAAAGTTCCTTTTCTTAAACTTGATAGTGATGTGATTATTGTGGAGGAATCCCCTCCTCCGCTTGTGGGTAAACATTTTGGTTTTTCCCCTCAAACTAAGACACTGCATCACATCAGAAAATTTTGCAGCAGGATATGCCACTGCACACTTTATTATAAAACAAAGCCTGAGTATTTCCTCCACAGCACTGCTATCCTCCACAGCACAGAGGAGACCTGGCTTGAGTTTAACTGGAGAATTTCTAGGAAACACCTAAGTTTGACTAGGTACATAAACTGAGCCTTGAAGAGGGACATGATTTGACAGTAACAGGTGTCACTCTGAGCCGATTTTAACAATGTACAACTTACAGGCTCCTATTAAGCTTTGAGATAACTAAATAAAAAGAGTATACTCACCACTTATCTGTTAAAGCAGTATTTATTTGAGTTAACATGATGAAGACCCACTGACGCTTTCTATCTTCAAATAAGTCTGCTGCTCTAGAATCCAGGGCATTTTCAGCATGCTGAAGAGCTATGGTGGAGAAATCCATGGGACCTATTTCTCCCAAGCAACTTCCAACAGCCTCTGCAAATGCAAGGAATTTTACAATTTTTCTATGGTCCTATACACACTGAAATAAGGTTTCACCTTACTTTTGGAAATGAGATTATTATGGGGTAAAAAGCTGCAAACATTTACAAATAATCACTTAAGAAGCTTTATGATTAAAATTACATGTAAACAAATTTTGCAGCTTAAGACTCATAAATAATGAAGTTATGCTTTTTAACTCAATCTTCTACGAGTGCCTATGGCTCTGGATGTTCCAGTTTATATCAGGTAAGGACTTTATTTTTGCTTTTGTTAGAAACAGTCAAGTGCAAAAAGTCAGAATCACTCATTTTCATTCCCTAAGGGTATGGTAAATACAAACAGTAGCCTGTGTAAGCACAAGCAGTAGACTGTAACCTCAGTAAGAATTAACCTACATTTTACATAAAATGGTATATCTGTGTGTCCCTCATTTCCTTTCCAGACAAAATATTTTATAAAAACACATGACTAGAGAAAGGAATAAAAAACCCAAAACTGACCTTGAAAATAATTTTTAAAAAGAGATGTTAATGTTCATCAGAGAGAAAACAAATTCTATTTCCCTGCTCTTCCTTTCATAGTCTGCAGGTGTGTTGAAAATTATTCCACTTTCTACAACACAGTTTTTAACCACCAAAGCAAAAAAGAACACACTGAAGATACCCAAGTTGGGTTTTGAACTAAATTTAAAAAATCATCTAAGGAATTTAACAAATCATCTAAGGAAATACAATGCAGAGAAGGTAGAAACTTGCAGCTTGCAGAGATGCTACAGAATCTATCATGCTGAAGTCAATGTGAGTTTCAATTCCTCAGAATTTGTAATTATTAGTCATTAGCCTTTAGACAGAAGATATATCAGGCGTGCATATAAAGGTGTTTCTGTCTAGTTTAGACATCTAATTTCAGTAATCATCTTCTTCAGAAGCACTCTCCACTTGAGCAAGAGGGGATTTGGATTTTAGCTTTGGTGCTCTGCATCAAACATTAATCAGGTGCTTAATGCAAGTGGTGAGAATAATTTTAATTATACAAAAAAGCTTTAAGATGGAGAACAACTATTTTAATTTCCACTAAGACATGTCTTTGAAATTTTCAGGTTAAGTTCCCTTCAATTTGTTGTATTATTTTTCAACCTAATGAAGTGACCCATAGAAGCAGAGTATAGAAGAGTATACATACATATATATATATCTGTACTCAGTATAGAAGAGACCAGGGTCTAAACTGATTGCCACTTAATTTATTAGTCAAAGCTTTAAAATACAGTGACTGAGCAGAAGATATATCAGCCATTTTAACATTCTCATGGCTACCTCTGATAGGTAATGTAAAATAGCAGTTGTAAGTAACATTGAGAACAGCTACAGTTTCAGCCTGGTGTTTGTAATTAGCCAGTGGGACCAATGAACTTACCCAGCACTGCTTTTTCACCTGTATGGTTAATTGCCATCTTGGACAGTTGCAGTAAGCTCACCACCAATTTAACTACCGCAGAATCTTCCGGCTTTTCTATCATTCAAAAAGAAAAATAAATGCCAAAAATGTCAGTGTATTTGTAATGTGAATATATCAGAAGAAAGCACTGCTTCAGTGTCTTTTATCTACCAATGTCAACATGCATTATTAATGTTGAATCAAGTTGGTATTAAACAGTATATCAAAAAATTATTGTTATCTTATTCATCATAACTTGAAAATATTTATATGCATTTGACTATGCCAAAGAATCCCCTAAAATAAAATACACAAATGCTATTATTTTCAGAGTTTTGATGGAGAAGTCATAATTAAATACATGAATTATCAGCACACGTTGGTGTAAGAATGCTATTTGAAACAGTGAAGTCATAGTGTGCTACTCCACTGACAGCCCTTAAACTAATATCATTCTATTGTAAATAGGAATCCAAGGAATATCTCAAAAATAGGCTTTTTGCCAGGAATTTCTCAAAATTTGACTAGCTTTCAGTTGTTTAATTAACTTTGCCAAAATTTAAACTCTCAAGATGGGCACTTCCTTACATACTTGCTGCCTGCCTGAGGTCTTTATTTTAAAAAACATTCCAAACAAAATGGTCTAACAAAAATTATTATGATCTGTCAATGCACGAAATTAAAAAAAGAGAGCAGTATTTTCTTAAAAATCCCACTGCCCTGTTGATTGGAATGGAAACCTGGAATAGGCCTATATGCTTGTTGACACCTTTATAAAAATGAACACGTGTGGTCAAACTGCAGTAGTTTTTTCTTAAATGCCAGCTTTCAGCATACAGTTGTATAGCCTTTATCAATACCAGGTTTACTTCTTTTTAGAAAGTAAGAACAATTATTATTGTTGTTGTTGTTGTACTAGTATGGTTACTGTTCTTCTTGTTCTTCTTCTTCTTGTTATTATTATTTAGTACTTAATGGACTTTTAGTATAAGGCAAAGTCAAGGCAACAGGCCCATCAAACTGCCAGCCTGCCTTCAGGAAAGTCAGAGAAAGCACTTCTCAGGTTTTGCCTGAGCAGATCTTTGTATTTAATAATCTCTATAGGATATGTCTAACTCTTTTTAAGGTCTGTTATGTTTCTGTTCTCCACAGTAAGTAGTAGTAAGTTCCATTTTTGAAAAAACAACATGGTTTCTCTTGTAGAACTGCGGCCAGACAATGTAACCTGTTGTTGGACTGTGATAAAAATGATAGGTACTTCCTGCTCAGCTTCATCATACCATTCACCAGTTCACACACTTCTCTCTATTTCTTCCTATTCAATCTCTTTTCCAACCTCACAAGGCTCTCCTCTGTTGGAAGTTGCTCCACACAAACTTGCCCTTTCACTAACTCTTTTTGAGCAGAATTTGGAAGCTAAAATTAAAAAGGATATTCAGGATGTGGGGACATAATGAACTTCACCATGGCCCTAGAACAGATACTACTCTTCCCCAGATTTAACTCTACAGTTATTTACAATTAATTACATCGGCTCTTTTTATCCTCCTGTCATGCACACAAGTTGATGAAGACTTCATGTAGAGGAGAAAAGTCAAACAGTCTGCCACAAGCATCTGAAAATCAAAATAGGAAAGAACTGGGTCTGTACTGAGGGCTGAAACAGAATCCTGGGCTGTGGCAAGGTTCCACTAAACTAAATTCTGCCATTTTAAAACTTCTGAGAGCTTTACTTTCTACCATACGATGACTTCAATAAAACATAGCTTCATTACATTTAAAGGAGTAGGGAGATTCATAAAACAACTCATTAAGCAGCCATAAAGCAATATTCTGCTATTACACATTATCCTGGGTCATTCCACTCATACATGCTCCATGCCAAAAGCTGGAAGGCTATTTTATCCTCTCTGCCATGTAACACCTCCTATAATATTTGTAAGACACTTTGCTATAGATACTTCATATTTTGCATGAATAATAAACGTCACTCTACTCTGTATGTGAAATTATAATTAAGGTTACATTGTTATACAAAAACCATGACACAAAATAAAACATTGAATGTTGCGTTAGAATAGAGTTACCTTGCTAAACACCTAAAACCGGATACAAAAGTAACAAAACAGATAATTATATATCAGTACCCTGGAAATTTTTCAGGAGATCCTTCATCTGATCCTTATATTGTTCCAGCTGTTTGCGTAAATCATACAGTCCTTCAAGTCGTGTCAAGGGCAGTGAATCACAAACACCAACTGAGAGAAAGTGATTAATTTCCTGCAAAACAATATTTTGTACTAAGCACATATAACAAACAAATATTTAAGCTTCAGGTAAAGAAGTGGCTCTCAGCAGCCCACAATGTGAATACTAGTAGATACAAAGTATGAATGGAAACCTACCAATATCTCAGTCTGAAACCTGGCAATAAGAAACCACATGTCTAATTTAAGTATTTCTCAACTATAGCTAGAAAGTCCTTTTTTCTTTTGAAAGTATGCATTACAAAAAACACCATGCCACAAGATACATTTTGAAATGTAATTACCTCCAAAAGAGAATATGATCCTTTACTGTATTTTATTTTCTGCTGAGTTGCTCGCAAATCTTTAAAAGCTGGATATTCAGGAAAAGGATCCAAACATTTGATTGCGTGGTACAGATTTTCATTATCCTTATTATCTATCACCAAATACTTCAACAAGCCTAGAACCTGTATATAAAAAGTAAATAAATCCCCCAAAAAAGACAGAGAAAGCATTAAGAAACAATAAGCCATATTTCTTATTCAGCTTATAAATTTTGTAGCTGTCCAAGTTCCATTAAACTGGTGAGATAATTTATTTACATGGATAAAAGTTGTAAGATGTTTAGAGGCTTGGGGAAACAAGACATATTATAAAATGGTGAGGCATTTTTACTACTCCCCCTTCCAAACAAAAATCAAAGCTTTTATTATCACAGCCTGCAGTTCTATCCTGTCTCTCAATGAACGGATTTCAAATATTGGCCAACACAATCACTATGATACTGGCAATGATTTAGCAACACACTGCACCCAAGCAGTACTTCTGATGTTACTGGGACTTTATTATTCTTGCTAAAGTGCTGGTAATTTGGAATTCAGACAAATACCGTAACTCTAGCAGAATTTGTTCTATAAGAGATCTACAACTTGAATAAATGCTTGACAAAGTGGTACTATCACTTCTTTGCAAAAGCACTGTGCTTAGAAAGCAATGCAACGGGATATTCTAGCCAAGCA
>JAWWLZ010000001.1:43564708-43576773 GCA_035041345.1 Poliocrania exsul | reverse complement strand
TGACAAAGTGGTACTATCACTTCTTTGCAAAAGCACTGTGCTTAGAAAGCAATGCAACGGGATATTCTAGCCAAGCAACTTTGGGGAGTCTACAACCATTTTAAATGATGACTTGTATTTACTTGAAAATTATTAACTAGCATTCATTTCATATTAGAATTAAAAATAAAATAAAAGAAAGTGAAAAGTGATCACCAGAGGGTGTGCTTCCCTGCAGGAATATGATACAAGAAGGTTTCATATTTGAATTCAGAGAAATTTCTGTCCTCCCCACTTTGTCTCTGTCCAGGGATGCCCTGACATGTTGCCTTTGCAGTTGTGCATGTACAGCTATTTGCATAGATATATTGTAAATCTGATCACGATCATTAAGCTGGGAAAAAAGATTGCCAGGTTATTTACAGCTGGATCAGCACAGCCCTCTAGCTGAACTGGAAATACAAGGAGGAGGGCAATGGAGGGCTACACTGCAACCACAAAGGTGCAGATGGTACTATGGGATCAGATTAAGTCAGAAGGCAACACGAGGATTGAAGTGCAACAGGCTTACTCTTTTCAGCTTCAGCTACTAATTATAAGTCCCTGAATCTTTTTATATTTCCACACCCAGCAGAATGCACATAAAAATCACCACAAGAAGGAAAATAATGCTTGTCACACAACAGGAACTGCTTTGTTTCCTTTTTAAGGCCTATGTGCTACGTTTATTTTTAAATACTATTTTTAAATAAAGAGGTGAACTATTGAATTCCGTTCTCTACACACTTTTCCTCTTTGTCCTCCAGACACCTTCTTGTACCAAATATCTTTATTGTATTTCCCACAGAGTAAGTAACTCCTTAGCTACTTCATGTACTATTTGGCAAAACGGAAGTACCAAAAGTGAAGATGTATTTATTTAAAAAATGAAAGGTATAGTATTATGTCCCAAATAAAAATTCTTATATAAATCCCCAAAGCATAGAAAAAAGGAATTAAATCCGAACATGAGAATAGATAAAGCTTTAACAACAGTGAACATTAACTAAAATCTAACAGATAAGGAATAAGCAGCAAAGCAAACTACCTGTTCCTGAATCTCAGATTGGTCCATGGCAAGTGGTATCAGGGTTCCTACAATAACATGAAGGTGGGTCTCTAGAGCATCACTGCAACAAGTAACTGCTGTGTGGCAAACATGATGAAGAAGATCACAGCAGAGGGAAAAGCTGCGCATGGATATGTCTCTGATAATAACAGGTCTGTCACAGGAAACAAAGTGAAATACAAATGCTCATTATCTCAAGTGTCAGCCTATTATACAATAGGGAAGAACAAGGGAAAAAAATAAAGAGGAACTGATTCTAAACTTTAAAATTTATCAACTCAATGAACTCTAAGGACTTAGCTCAGCAGGCACAGAAAACCTTAAACATACTGAATTTGACTGATCACTTTAAAAAATGGAACAAAATCTTGCAGAAAAACTATACAAAGGGTACTACACCTCCCCTCCCCCCTCCAAAAAAAGGTTTTTAGATTATTATTTGCCAGAACAACATTGAAACAGAATAAAGCGGAAAATACACTCTCTGAATCCAACTCTATCTAAAATAACAATTAGTTACAAAAAATGGATTACAAAGGACACCTGGAGATTATTTGGTCTAGTTTCCTGCCTGCCTGAAGCAGGGTCAATTTCAAATTCAAATCAGGTTCTCAGGGTTTTGTTGATTTGAATTCTGACATATTCATTGGATGGAGAACCAACAGCTTACCTGAGCAACCTGCTCCAGTATTCAACTACTCTCACTACGAAAATCCTTTCCCTTACCTCAGGCCAGGATTTCCCACATTGCAGCTTGCTCAGTACTACCCCTTGTCCTTTCACTGTACACTTCTAAGAGAAATCTGACTCCACCTTTGCTGTAAGGTGCCTTCCCCTCCAGAAACTGGAGAACAGAAACCAGATCAACTCCACCCATCCCCTTCAGAGTCTTCCACTCAACCCATCCCAGTCTGTCATTGTCTCTCATGTCCTGGCTGGAGAGGTGACACAGTGGTCCTACTGCAGCTTTGTAAGACTTAGAGGGGAATGACTGCTTCCCTCAACTTGCTGGCCACACTCCTGCCAGCACAGCTGAGCACACAGTCAGCCGGTGGTGATGAAAGGCAAGCTGCTGATTCCAAGCCTGAACTCATGCATGGGATATTCCATCCCAGGTGAGAGACTTAAGGGTTGCTTCTGTTTAGTCCCACTCCTATAGCTAAACAAAGTCCATCTGAAAGGTGGCTTTGCCCTCCAGTGCATGGACTGCCCCCACCACAGTTCAGTGTTGATTGCAATAGTAAGTCCCACAATAATGGCATTTACCATAAAATCCACACATCTCTTCAGCATCTCAGTATATGAATTACTTCAAACAAGCAAAGCAATCAACTTCTACATCAAGACAAAGACATTAAGATGAATAACCGTATGGGAAGTCCAAAGCTAAACCTGAAGTAAGAAAACACCTGTAGTCTTATGTGAAAGATAAGAAACTGTATTTATTTCTTAAGCCTGAAGAAGGACCAGTTTTTTTGAATCTGAAGACAAGCTGAGATAACATGTACCAATTCTCACTCATTTTTCTAGGTAGCTACAGCTGAAAATGTGTCAATATTCTTTATTAACTCAATAAGCCCATTTTATTTGACATGTGCTTACTTTGCATTTAATTCCACATTTTGAATTTTTGTCCCATATCCTTCAAATTCCTAAACACCCTTTCTGTCATCAAAATCTCCAAACGCTGTTTATTTCTACAATTTGATAGCCTATTACAAGCTGCTTGAGTACAGCAAACATCTAAATAGAAGCATAGCATGAACCATTCCATCTTTTATTAAGAGTTCTATATTTAAATTCTGAAATAATAATGGCAATTTAATTTCTAATCTCAGCAAATTTTATTAATTCTAAAAATGAATTTACATCTGCTGGTGATACCAAAATGTAAGGTTGTAAGAAAAAGGAAGTACAGGCAGGAAGAACAAGAGATAATTACTGTATTTACCTGCTATTGATGTGGTGAATCAGGGTGTAAATTACATCACGGAGGACAAAAGCCCAGGCTCCTCCTAAACCATCCTTTATCTCTTTAAGTAACAGACCAACAAACAAGTGATAAATTATAAGAACTCTGTGTTTCTTATAAATGTTGTTTGTATCTGATGCATGCTTACAAAGAGCTAGAAGGATTTTCTGGAATGAATCCTAAAAACGAATAAATTATGAACAATAATTCATAATGTGAAAATAGATATATTTTATATCAAGAAAAAACTTAAGTGGGATATATATTTTTTTTCCAAAGGATATCGGCAAAGAAGCTTCATTATTTTTTTGCTTTAAACAAACAAAAGACCTACATAGAAACCAATTCTCCAGGGATGACTATAAGCCACATACCTCCTCATTTTCTTTTTTTATTCCCCTCAACATGAGAAATGTTATACTCTTTTCAGAAAGCCAAACACTTATAGTAATTTTTACCAACAAAAGAAACATCAAATAAAAGCCATTAAAAACATCAGGTAGTGCTTCAACCCACACTTTTTCAAACATAACCGTAATGTTTATGTGTAAAAAATACACTCCTATTTCATGGAATATATCACTGTAGATGGTAACTGTTGTAACTGTAAACTTCAAAAAATGTCATTTTAAAATAGCAGGAAGGCTGTGTTACATTTTAAAAAACTTATTGCACTGGCCAGCAATATTAACTTTTACAGTCAAAATATTTAGATGAACACGGTCCAGGAAAGTTCTTTTCTTATTTTTAGATTATTTACAGATAGACAAAGTAAGCTGTTGACAAAATATGCAGCAAAATAGCATAACTTTAATCAGCTACATTTCTAAGGAATAAAGTTAGAAGACAATAATATGTTTGTTTTATTGCAAGGGCTCTATAATTTCATATGTCTTCATATTTGCCTTTAACAAATTAAAACTAAGTGTTGAAAAATATCATTGACTATAAAATTCCATAGTCGGTAAGGGAAGCAAACATTTATATTTTAATTGTAGGCTGTATTTAGAGAAAATGACTCATATGTAATTATTTTAGAATGTTCTTCAGATGTGTGACAAATACGGCACATTCTAAATTGTGTCCAGTACACACAGATATCCCCAACCTTTAAATAATCCCTTCTACTTTATATGTGTTATATAATGCATATAATTATATAATTAACACAATTATATAATACATGTTATATAACACATGTACTACAGTGATTGATAAAATAATTATATAATGCACATAAATCTGTCCCTGAACTTAGGACTTACTCCATTTCAGAAAGCAAACAAAAGAACAGAAAGAGGTCTAAGGTTCTTTATTTTCCTCATATAGACATGAAGAAAACATCTCACTTAAACCAAAATGTACCTATAATACAAACTCCACATTCTACAGAAAAAGAAGTAATTATTACATACTTACAGGGCTTTTAGAAAGAACTGCTACAATACTTTTTAACTTGCTTTTATGACAGTTGCTAATATAGTCCAAGGTTGCCTTAATTACATAAGATGGAAAATGAGGAGGATTAGGAGCAGGATCCAGTTCCCTAAATGAATGAAAAGGACATTTATATTTTTCTTCCCAAAAATAAAACACCTTGAGTTAGATAAAATAATTATTTTTGAATAAATATATGAATTCCTAGAAAATCTTTTCTGCTTTCAGTAAAAATGACTAAAAGCACCCAGAAAAGTGACATACACCTTACTTTGTAGTTACTCCTGTTGTCCCTCTATGGTAGCTTTTTAAGTTGTATTTTCGTAAGATTCTTCTGGGTTTTTTTGAAAAATCATATTGCTAAAAACTCACACATTTGTCTTATCTAAGGTACTTTGTGGGAAAATCTAATTGCAAGTTGTGGATAAAGCCGCTGCATTTTTAATTGTGGGAACAATTTCATTGAGAAAAAAAGTAAGCATGAATCTCATCATAAAAAAGGGCACTCTACTTTTCCTGGACCTCAAAGCATCATGGCAGTAACAAAAAAGCAAAATTTAAGCTTCATCACTCTCTTCTTACCATTCCCTTCTTAGACAGAAAAATTTTGTACAAACAGACACCACAGTCTACTAATAAACGCACTGCAAAAAATTCTTTAAAGACTTCAGAAATCCTCAGCCTTTTAACATTTGGTAGATTTTCACAGAAATGCTTTGGTTGCTTTCAACTTGATATTTCTACCATAAAGATACCTTCATTTGTAACCTTAGGAATGTTTTTCCAAATAATTTTTATCTTAACACAAAAACCTTGAAAATTATTTCCAGATATCATTATGCAAATAGTGGTATTTTTAGGACAACAACCAGGGCTAAAAAACTAATAAAAATTAAGACACTTATGGCATTAGAATATTTCTATTCCTTAGGAATTTGTTTATTTGCCTCTGCTTACCAAAGACAAGAGCTGCCACTACAAGTACTGCTAAGAAACTTTACTTCTCAGTGACCTCTAGCTATTAAAGACCATTAAAACAAACATCTTAATTTAGAGATTAAAACCTGACCAATTTTGCAGAGAGGGAAGTCCACACAAATTTGCAGTAACCTCAACTGGCATTGCCATAATAGTCCAGCTCCTCAACATACAATGGCATTCTCTTGCCCACACAATATTTCTTTTTATTGAATGAAGAATTTATAGAGGTTCTCCTTCTTGATCCTGGTGAGTAACTATGTGAGAAAGCCTGACTATGATATATCATTAGTAATGACAATAAAATCCTTCAATTCTCAACTTCAAGGCCACCCCTTCTTACGCCTGAAGGGCACATTTTAATGCACAATGTTATACAAACATGCTCAGCATTTAGAAAATCTACAAACAAATACCTTAGGTATTTACTTAGATGAGCTCCTTCTTCTACCATGGTACCAGGTGGTTCATGTAAGGTCATCAACAGTTCAACCACAATCTCTGGTAAGTTATTATGAGATAAATTGTCAATTTGCTACAAGAAGAAAAATAATATTTTAATAAGAAAAAATATTTTAGCCCAAATTATTTACTATTTATTTTCCTTCCAAGAAAACCTATTTTCTCGTGTCTTGATTCTCTACTTTTTCCATTACCATGGCACACAATTCACTCACAAATTTAGCCTGGTTAAGTCTTATCTATGGCAGTCACAAGTAGAACAATTTACTTTCACAGAGTACATAGGAAAAAAAATTATGTTTCATTTTACAACTAGTTCTGAGTGGTCTGCCTCTGGAGAAGATGGCTCCTCATAAAGCATTAACAAAATATTTTTAGAGGAAAACATGACAGATATATGACCAAGAAACTCAGGGTTATATAACGAATTTACATTTACAGAACATGTAAGTGTTTCTTTCTGGTCTGTTAAATGCCACAGAACTCAATTTGCACATTTTAAATGGATACCTGTTTTCCTAAGCAGTTCTCATCCTTAAGCATGTCATAGACTTTAGAAGCTGTATCTCTTCGCTCTGCCAATTCACTCTTCCCATGGCTTTGATAGGCAAAATATGGAAGGATATTCACAAGTAACTTCGGAAAACAATCTGCTAGAACCTGTCTCCAGTCTTTCTCAATCTTGTTGGCAAGTGATTTCACATCTTCAAATTGACTTCTAATCACCAGGTGCGGAACCAGAATTTTATAACAAGACCTATACACAGTAAATAGATTTCCAAAATGTCCTTGAATTGGCTTTTTTAAAAAACCTTCAGCAAATACCATTTCTCTACTGTATAAATAAACTTACAAACATTGTTTAGCTACTGCCACATGAAAGAAAATCTTACTTGCATAAATAAAATCTACATGATGCTTGGAATACATTTCAAAAGTTCTCAATACATTACCTTACAACAACATCTTGATGCATTACTACATTTAGAAATTTGAGACCGTATGTCATAATTGTAAATAAAATCTAAATAATGCTTTCATATATAGCAAACTTACCTGTAGAATTCCTCAAGGCTAGTATAGTTCAGAAGAACATAAGGAAAAGTAGACAGGCTATATCCACTGTCATTTATTTTCAGCCACTCCATCACCAAATAGTCTAAATGTGATGTCATGAAGTCTTCTATACTGTTATAGCCAAAAATGTCAGATATTTTTTTCAAAACCTGTAGATGAATTAAGATTGCAAAAATAGCAGAGTACAAGATACTATGGCAAACTGACAACATTACACCTCAAGTGTACCCTTCAAACTTTTAATGAGTATTTGTATCACTCAGCTCTTACTTAGCATAAGCAATTACTTTAAGAAAAAACAGCCACTACACATTTTGCAGAGTAGAGACTGTGCGTAAAAACAGGAGGCAGGAAACAAAGAAAGGATAAAAATGAGAGAATGCATGCACTTAAAAAAAGCAGCATGAAAGGCTGCCCTATAAATAGCAATCATTTCAGTATGCCCTTGTGAATATCAAAATAGAAGTCCACAAGACACATACCATCTTTCAACACTTTGCATTTATTTTACATACTCTTCACATTGGAAAACTTGCTTCCACTGGGTAGAAACACTTTTTTAAAATGAAATCTGCAATCTTCAATGTGTAAAAGTCTATTTGTATTTCAGATCTGTGCTTTAAACATTGAGGATTTACCATTAAAATTGCCTTGTATGATGTCATTAAATATAATTACAAATTCATTCAGTTATTTAACTACCACGTTAGTCATACCTTTACGAAATTTAACAACTTTTGATGCTGACAAAAGCATTTTGTACTCTTCCAATTTTAGCCTAACTTAAATATAAAATGGAATTTTATACTTGCCTTTTTCACCAGGTGAGGTTCTAATCCATTCTCTTTCACAGACTGGCAAATAGCAAACAAAGCTTGCTTTTCACAGACTGGACTGCAGCACAGGACCATGGTTATAAGCATCAGCAAAACTGCTTTTCCATTATGCTTTTGGTCCAAAAGATCTTCAGGACTTACATCATTTTTGACCTTCAGTAAGAAATAATGAAGAATTTGGACAAATACTCTGTTAAAGCATTCTCCTAATTAATAAATGCACATAAATAATTTCAAGTTAAGGGCACTGACATAAATACTGCTGAAAATCTTGCTTTACTTGCTTAAAAATTACTTCCCCAGCTGTCTGCTTCACTCCTCAACCCACAGTTACAGCCTCCAGATACCTCATACCCTCCAGTTCATGTTATAGTATCAGCAGTTTAAACAAAGGCAACCCACTTAACAGAGAAATGATGGAGGAACTGACAAGACAAGTCTCCTTTTTGCTACTCCCCAATGCATATAGGAAAGAACTGCCGTGCAATTCAAATGCAGTTCTTCCCCTATTAAGGCATGGTGTTGACAAGTGGTAAGTTTAAATAAAAGTAATAAGAAACTCCAATAGAAAGGGCAGAAGCTGAGACAACACTAAGCTGAGGTAACAGGAAAAGGAGCCAAGGTAACACAGAAATGAGATGAGATGACAGAGCTGGAGGCAGCAGTTCAGAGACAAAAGAAGATGACACCGAGAGAGACCTCAGAAACAAGCCCAGGCTACGAGACAGCAGGCAAAGGGAACAGAGAATAATCCAGCAGGGAGATTACATGCAGACAGATGACAGCATGAGAGCAAAAAGGGGAAAGTGTAGACAAATGTACATGGTTTAGCAAGGTAGCAAAGAGGCAAGAAAAGTGAAAGACACTAAAAGAGAAACTAAGTTACAGAAATCCCATAGTAATATACCACACCATTGTATTTCCAGTCACTGTACTGAAGCAAAACCTTTTCTTCACTTCAAGCTTCTTCAGAATAGTTTAATTTTTAAGTATATCTTGGTTTTCTGAAAACCACTGCTCTAATACCACTGCAGGCATGATCTTTCTGAAATTTACAAATCTGGTTTTATTCTATGGAAACACATAATTTAATTTATGTTGCCTCTTATTCCCTACTTGTATGTTGTCTAGTTTATTGAGGTTAATTTTTTCTATGGTTCTTAGGTGTTACAGCATTGACGCTTGCAACAACAAATAGTATAATTCAGAAGAGCAGTCTGCAACATATAGTGAAAAAACTCACAAACTTCTAACATGGGTAGAACAGTGAGTGAGTGGATGTGTAAGGAATTTCCTGACTACCACTTGGTTTCACTACCTCAGTTTACCAGAAGTCCAGAAGAATGAATGTTCTCAGAAAACTAAACCTTATCCTGTTAAAAGTGATTTTATTCACAAGATCAAAACTAGGCAAAACTAATGACTAGGTATTGGTACCAGATTTCTCATTCCTTCCTGAACTCTGAGATATGCATTCTCAAAAGCCTTTTGCTGGAGCTTCAACGGAAGAGGTTTTGACATTCCAGAAGAATCTCTCTGTTTCACATCTTGAAACAAACTTAAAAAAAAAAAAAAGAACAATCATTATTAGCATAACAGTCTACAGAATTACTACATATTGTGCATATCAAACAATAAGATCCTGACTTTCTGAATATAATTATTTTTGTCCTAATTATCTTATAGAGCGTCTCTCAAACATAATCAAGAATATCTCTTGGGGAGAAATGGCAGAGAAGAGACTGAAAATACATAGAAGTTTCTCAATCTCTGCCAGTGCAGGAAGTCCAACTTCCAATAAAAGGGAACATTTCATGTCATGAAGTATGTTGGGAGTGTATTTGTTGAACAGATGTATATGTAAAAGGAGTTTCTCAAAGAATACAAGTTTTGTAGATAAAGGCCCAACCCACTTTGCTTTTTGTAACAAATATGGTAACACCACAGTGAATCAAACCAAATGTTACTCCAGCCATTTCTAAGTGACTATTAGCAGAACCTAAGAAAAGCCACCATATGCTTGCCTTAAATGCATTCCTTGAATATAACAGTTGAGCACAGGTGACCCAGGCAGACCATGTGTTAGAGGTTGTGACTGTATTTAGTATCCTTCAATAACTTTCTCTTTGATGATTTTATTGCTTTTTGAACCCCTGTAAACATCTAGACAGTTGAAGGTATTGGGATAACACTCTTAAGTTGTTGGACAAAGAAATAAACTGCTTTTTCTCAGAACCTTGAACCTGTTAGCTTTACTTGATGTCCCCTAGTCCTTAAACTGGGAAAGACTGCCAATATTCATTTTGTTCTGCTCCAGATTTTGTGGAATTATGTTATACCTCCTGCAATTCAACTCCTTTTGCGCTGAAGGGCTCCAGTTTATGTAACTGATAGCTGTACATAAAGCATCTCATACTTTTGAACATCTCTCCTCTACTCCTGTTCCAGTTCAATTGTGCCTTTTTTGATGTATAAAGAACTACATACAGTATATAAAACATAGTTTTTATGCTATACAACAATGAACCTAATCTCTTTCCAGAGGATAAACAACTCTTTTCTATTCAAGTTTTGCATAATAAATTTAGTACAAAATTTGCTCTCACATATAGTTATATATATGTAAATATATATTTATCTCTCTCTCTCTCTCTATATATATATATATACACACATATATATACACAAATATATATATGGATCCTCACAGAATAACTGAAAGGTAGAAAAAGTTTGAACACTTTAGTGTTCAAGTTGGAACAAAAATTAAGTTGGTAGGCTTTTATATTCTGTCAAGATTGAAGTCCCAGAAATACTGAACAGAGCAGCTAAGCAGGAGCAGAAATGACACCTGGAGAAGTGAAATTAATCATCATTCTTACAAATAGAAAAAATATCTACAGTATCACCTGGTAATTGACTTTGCAGCAAGAATGCGAACTTGATGGTGACTGTCTGCAAGAAAATGTGGGAAGGCATCATTCACAGGCAGATCTTCATTTCTCACATTAAGGACTGCCCACTTGCAATGAGGATCAGCCTGAAGAAAATTAATACTGTGATTTAAAATCTACTTTAGATACACGGAAAGATGCAAAAGATCTTTAGACACTGTTTTTAAGTACATTTAAAGAAAGTATTTAGCATGCTTATGAATGTCAGAAAATCTGGGATTACCTCAAGCAGGGCTTTCATGCAGTTTAAAAGGGCCACTCTTACTGATGCTGTGCATTTCCCTCCTTGAGATAAATGCCTAAAATAAGGAAGACTTGAATCAAGGAAAAAGTTGCCCACAAATTTGAGAAAGTCTAGCAAATTAGTTTCTACTGATCACAGTTGATCCTTTTGTGCTCAATAGGCATGTTTGGGAACATTTGACATTTTTATTGGTAATTGTAAACTATTTAATTTTTTTGCTGAAGTTACCACTTGTTACAACTACTGATGCAATTCAGCATAGAAACAGTCTGTTAATATAGAACAGTGTAGTGTTTATTGTTACAATACCGCCTTCAAGATGAATCTTTGCTACAAATACAACATGTCAGAAAATCTGAAAACTTAACTTCTGGATAAAGATATTGTAGTATACTAACAGCAAGACAAACAACAGCACTACCATCTTCACAGTGATAGCGAAGTTAAAAATTAAAAATCAAAAATTTTACATCCAACACACTTCTGCATTAAAAAACATACCAAAAGGCTCCAACAACTGTCAAAAATTGTCCTCTGGCACTCCCTGTCTCTTCAGCACGTGCATCGCACTGGGCCAACCCTACTGCTATAGGGAGCAAATTATTTAGAATTACTTTACAAACTTCTTGATCTCGACGGGATAAGGAACACACAGTACTGTGAAAGAAAGAAAGAAAACATATCTTGAAACACTAAAAAGCCACCAAATCCTCTAAAATAGATGCAAAACATGCTGAATAGTTTCTCTCTTACGAAAGAGGCTTCAGAAGCATATCAACATCAACTGCAGGCAAGTGATGTTCTTCAGTAGGGAGCTCCTTCAAAAGGGCCAAGTACTATGGAATAAAAAAACAAATGGAATAAAAAACCCAAACAGAAGCAAGATGGAAAATAGTACTTAATAAATGGAAAATAAAAGAAAAGAATCATAGAATCAATTGAGTTGGAAAAGACCTCCGAGATCATCAAGTCCAACCCTTGCTCCAACTCCAGTCCCTTTACCAGATCATGGCACTCA
>JAWWLZ010000001.1:43545306-43564608 GCA_035041345.1 Poliocrania exsul | reverse complement strand
GCAAATTTGCTGATGATGGACTCAATCCCCTCATCTAAATCATCAGTAAAGATGTTAAATAGGACTGGACCCAACACAGACCCCTGGAGAACACCACTAGCGACCGGCCACCAGCTGGATGCAGCTCCGTTCTACTTAATAAGTAGACAAGAAAAAATTAAGAAATTTTTTCAGTAACTCTCAGAAAAATCATGCAGCAAATATACCTATTGCCAGCTATTGTGTGTTAGACTGGCCACATTTTCATGCAAAGACTGTCACAGTAATATAGATCATGAAATTTTTAGTTCTGGTAGTAAAAAATATTTCCTTTGGAAACTAAAACACAGATCTGATTCAACCACAGAGATAATTTCTAGTTCTTTAAGAAATAATTCATTACAAAGGCAAGATCTTATACTTCTCAACTCTTTATCTTCTGGCTTCCAAATTCTAACTGCTCTTTCCCCAACCACAGCATGCTTCAAACACACTAGACATAGCCACTTTAGGTTTTCTCAGGGGACAGTTGACAGGAGAAAGACAGTATATAATTGACAAGACTACAAAAATTTAATTTAACAGTACAAATACAGAGGTGGGTGTCTGCTGTAAAAAAAGCTCACACTCACCATGTGCAGATGCAATGGCTTAGTGCTGTCAAAAACACTGCCATCAGTAAGCATTAACAGCTTCCTCCGGACGTCAGAGGCTCGGAAGCTCACTGTCTGAGTTTGGACTGCAGTTACACAAATACATAAGAACCTCACAATTTCAAGGAGAAGTAAATCCTGCTTTGTCAACTGCTCCTCAGCTAATGGGCTCAAAGCACCTGAAAATAAGATTTTCATGTAAGAAATGCTTCTCCAAGGACAATAGAAAAGGTGGTAACATTTTAGGTCTTCACAAAACTAATATGAGTTCTCAAAACAGATAAAGCATTAGCAACCTTTACATTTACTTGTTATTGTGCAGTTAGTGTATCAGTAACAGCTTCTTAAGTGTGTTTCCCACTTCTACAAAGGCCCTCTCTAAAGCAGATTTTAAATTTATGTGCCCATACATACAGCTGAGTTCTCCATCAACATTAAAATGAACTCAGCAGAACCATCTGCAACAGTGTTCTTTTGTACCGTTAACTACTTCTTAGGATATATTTTAAAGTACAGATTCAAAGTTTCCCCAAAATTGAAATTATGACAATTACTATTATGTTAATATCCTCATTGAAATTTCTATTATAATCTAAACAAGATAGGTACAAATGCCATTTTTCTGTCACATTTAGGACCACTGTAGCTTTCAGCAAATGTTAGAATTATTTATCAGGTGTCTGAAGAAGATGCTTCTAAAGACACTTATTCAACATGATGAGAAAACAGACCAGCTGCTGTTTGTTACAGTCCTGTAACAGCGATTTCCTTCTCATTCAACAATAAAAAGACATAATCCTAGTTAAGAACTAAGACACACACCATTTAGAGAGCATCAGTAGATGAAGCTCGTAACAGGAATAAACAGTCATGCTCCTACACCTCTGAAGGCTGGCAGATATAAAAAAACTGACCATGTCAAGAACTACTGATCAGGAAAAGGGGAAAACTTGGATAGCACTACTTTTAAGAAAATGAAGCACAGTCTAATTAGAGACAGGTATTCTACAGACACATGTTCTAGTCTCTGCCAAAATTTCTGCTTGGCTTTGAAAAAGTTAGCTAGCTTCTCTTCTTGCATTTTACTACGTATAAAATAAAAGTAAGCTGCTTTCTCTATGAGCTAGAACACTTCATTAGCATCTTTAAAACACTGATGAGAATTATTATTGCTTAGGAAGTACTTGGTTCAACCATTACCTTTATCAACTACTACAAAAGCAGCATGATTTTCTATCTCCCTATCTTTCAAGCAAAGAGCAATTTGTAGAATCAAGCTTTTGCAAGTAGTTTTGGACATAGAGAAGACTTACCTGTTACAGTTTGCGTATCACCAGATTCATTTGTATCACTGATGTCAGTCACTGAATGATCATCAAATAGATCATCAGATAACTGGTTATCTACTTCCATTATACTCTCCTCAGGATCATTTCTGAGATCCACTTCTCCCTGTACACTCGGTTTTCCAGTAGCTGTCATCTGACAAAAACACCACAATCCTTTTAAAGTTGGCTTTTAAGGACAGAAGAAACACCACAGGCATAGCACAAGGAGAGGCACTACAGTTTCTCAGTGAACTAGAACAGGTGATGACAGTAAGAGCTACATAAAATTGATGTATTTCACCCTTTGAGATAAACCTGTCATCTACACACATGAATTGTCTGAACTATTCTCTCTAGGATATAAGCTTCCTCAGACAGATACTAATCTTTGCATTTTAGATGGTGAAATGCACAGTATTAGTTTTTTAAAAACAGTTCTCTCTACAAAACTCACAAACTTCTCACTATACCTCATAATTACAGAGAAATGAAAAGGCATATGACTTTTTTGAGGGCACACTAATTACTGCTTTCTCTACCAGATGACAAGTTAACAGAAGGTAAAACTCAGCTCTTCCTGATCAGCAAAAACAAAGGAATTTGCCTACCTAGAGCTGAATACAAGACAATGTGCCAGAAAGAGAAGTTCTAAGAGTTGTGCTAAGCACAGTGAAGTGCCACACTACTGCTTTTTCCAGCGAGAGTGTCATTTACATGTTAGATTTAATATCCACATAATAAACATCAAAAAACCCACCCTTAAAAGTCCATTAAACATCAGATGGTATAGATTTTTTTGTGTATACTGCTAATGTAACAAAGTACTTAAAAAATTGAAAAATAGTATCATTTTTAAACCTTGATCAAATGTTATCCATCTGCTCCCCTTTGTTCCCTAAGCCTGTGCTTCTAGTTAGGAATTCTTTATAAAACTCAATGTATTTGATTTTTTTTCTCAGTAATATGCATCTTTTTTGGTTTGTCTCCAAAGTATTGTGCTGCAAAAACAATCCTCTCAAAGAAGAGCACTGCATTTAGAAATAGACAGAACGTACTTACCAGATTTTTGCAAATATCTATGAGATCGTTCATAAATTTTGATGTTAACAAACGCAGGAATATATTAGACAACATCTTATTAGCACTGTTCTGTAAGAAAGCAAGATGTACAGATGGGTAATTAATTTTTTTCAGGAACCATACATATGATATTCAACTTTGTGATCTCATTAATGAGCAAAGAAATATAAATTCCTTTATAAACTTTACCTTGGTGCAATTGCATAAACATTTTGTACACAGCGTTATCAAAGTCCTCAGTGAGTTGATCTGGGTATCTTCATTTAGTCTGTTTTTCGACTGAGAAATGCTTTCTCCAGCATAATGAATGAGAGACTAGTAAAAATACAACATGGTTAAAAAAACCTCAGTTAAATTCCTTTGTACATTTGCATATAAACAAGACGCACATAAAGAGAAAAGGATGTGATTCTCATTCATACTTATTCATACATTCTCATTCATACAGCTTTGATATTCATAGTGTGCATCAAATGAGTTCAGATGTTTTTCTGTGATTGTAGTTTAACTCACTTTCCTCCAGAAATGACAAAAACATGGCCTAGACCTGCTTGAAACACTAATATTTTCATCACAAAAGAAAAATACAGCATATCTCCATAATGTGTAAGTCTGGGGTTTCCCATTTAAGCAAGAAAGCACCTCAGGTAGTAGTAACAACAGTAATAGCAGCAATAGCTGCCACTATATTGGCTTGAACTATCAAATTATCTTAAATTGCTGCATAAAAGACCTATAAACAAAAGGAACCCGTTACCCTATAAGTAGTCCTTTGCCTGCATGTCCATGATTATTCCATTTTTTTTAAAGGAGTGACTCAAAAATGTATCAATATTTAGAATAATGTCCACTGCAAAACTGGTGCATTGGTATACTGACAGAATTTCAGTGACTCCTCTTTCAGCAACAGTAACATATTTAAACCTCTATAAACTGCCTTTTTCTAAGCAGAAATCAGTGCTCTGAAAATGTGGCAACATGAATTTTAAGATTTAAATTATATTTAATGGTTTGTTTTATGTCTAATAGCTCCCAAATGCATTACTGCTTACCTTAGCGTTCTGGAACAACTCTGATTTACAGGCATCCTCTTCTTTAAAGATACCAGTGTAGCAATAGCAACCAAGAACACCAGCCAAGAGACTGACACATCGGACAAGGTGTCCAGCAGCAAGAACCTTAGACTAAATCAAATATACAGTATAAATACCAGGGGTTTATCACCACAAAATACAGAACTCTTTTGTCTTTTTAAAACATTGTTATATACGAATTGCACGAAAATTAACGAAGATTGGCATCCTGGTGTTTTGCATGGCAGCTGCCTCAGCTCCTGAACAAGATCTTTTGCCTCTATATGTTACAAAATTAGCTCTAGGTCCCATGTCCCTTACACTTCCATCCCTCACACCACTTTTAATTCCCTCTCTCCTTCAGATTCCATCACGGCCATAACTTCAAGCTCTTAGCATGTGCTCTGTTTATCTATTTCACCTTCTGCAAGGACACAAGACAGTACGAGCAAGTCTGGAACTATATCACATTACTACTGCTGGCTCTTCCAATTCCAATAAAGTTCCAAGTTGCTTCTTAGCAGCTACTGTGTCAACAAAATAATGCCATAGATGGGAGTAAATGCATGCAGGAGCATTTCAGAGATCCCTTTTTCACCTAAGTTATTTGGATCAAAGCAGAAAGAGCAGACAAACAACTACTTGTCTTACTTTCTCAGGAAGAGGGACTAAAAAGGATTGCTGCTACATTCTTGAAAAGCAAGTATCTCTAAAAAGAGATGGGAAAACTTATGCATACATGACATTGTTACAGATGCAAAACCAGGGACAAGTTTTACAGCTCCCAGTTGCCAGTACCTTGCTTCAAACTTTGTTATTGCCTCTTTTGGCTCATCAAGTATTACAGGACCTTAGCAGTGAATTACAAGGAAGGCACACCCACTCTAGTAAAATGAAAGCTAGCATATCAAAGGAATTGGAAGTTTAAAAAGCCTGCTGCTTTGGTTTTCACAAACTTTTTACCATTTCATGGTGACTTTTCCTCTGTAAGTTGTGTTTTTCTCCAACTGAGAGATTCTGTAGCATTTCAACAAATGAAAGAGATACAAACAGAATCACAGGACAGTTCAGGCTAAGTAGGTCTCTGGTCCAATCTCTGGCTTACAACAGGGTCAGTTCCAAGGTCAGAACAAGTTACTCAAGGCATGATCCAGTCAGGGCTTGAAAACCTCAGAGGGTGCAAACTGCACAACCTCTCAGACGAGGCAACTTGTGCCACTGTCTGACTGTCCTCACATAGATAAAATTCTTCTTGTATCCAGTGTAAATTTCTCTTGACTCTCTGCCTGCTGTCTCACCTTTCTGTAATACACCACTATGAATGAAGAGCATGGCTCTGTCTTTTAGACAATCTTATGGGAACTGGCAGGCTCTCACAAAGTCCTAGTTCCCTTTGTCTCCTCTCAAGGGCCAAGTGCTGGAGCTTCCACAATCTCAGTGGCCTCCACTGAATGCACTCCAAGTCTGTTCTGTACCAGGAGGCCTAAAACTGGGTGCAGTATTTCAAATGCCATCTAAAGGCACAGAATAGAGGGGGATAATCAGTTCCCTTGAGCACTGGCTGTACTCCTGTTTGTGTTACCCATATTTGCAGCTTTCTTTACGATTACTCCTTTACAGAGCTGCTTCCTCTATGTCTCAGGCTAATTTTGCTGAAAACTGGAAAGAACCTGAAGCATTACAGGGGCACAGAAGTTGAAAACAACGCAAAAAAAGCAGGGTAACAGTGGTTTGTGTGGCAACTTTGCAGACACTTACACTTTGATGCAGCTACTACATACCCACACATACATAAGCAAGCTATAGATACTTTGTGAATATGTAAATAAATACAGATTTCTCTAGTCTGTATTATTGGACATAATTTTTTCTATGTTTTTGGTTCATTATTAATGGCAGAAGAAATGGAAATCTGTATTCTTTGCTTTGAAAATATAACATTTGGGAGCATGAATGTAAGGATGTTATAGTAATTTCTAACTTACCTTAGGAGCACAGCTGCTTAAAAGCTTTTCTGACATTGCTAAAAGGCAGTTCTCCAGTGTTTCTCTGAGATTTTGGTTGATGGTAAGTCTTGAATGAGTCACATTTTTATCTGCAACATTTACTGCAAAGTTAGTGAAAATATCCATTTCGTCAAATGTTGTCTGCAGGTACAGCTCTTCAACATCAGAAAAACTGTTTTCTTCTTTCTCCTGCAAGTGTTGCTCACTTGAAGAAGAGACATAGTTTTTAACTTTAGCAGCCACTATACAACTTAAAAGTCTTTAGAACTATAATTTAAATACAAGAAATAAACAAAACGAAAATAAGTATTTTAGATTTTTGTGCTTCCACATCCTGGTTGACCTTTCATTCTGACATGACTTTTGTAGTGGAATGGACTACCATTTTAGCTCTAACTAAACTGCAAGGAAACATGAAGCCTGCACACAGATCATACCTTCTACTGCAGTTCATATGCCAGCATCTGTTTCCCATTAAGATCACTGACATAACCTACTTTACACAACTGGAGCAGAAATTCCCCAAACCCTTGAAACCAGTATTTTTAACTTCTAGTAAAAAGTCTTACCTTGCACCAAAACAATTTATGCACATTTTAGTTTCATTAAGAGGAAACGAGATATAGACCAAAAGCCTGAACATACATATCAGTGAAAGATGCAGCAGCATTCCTAATTTAAGTATCTATAATGATTAATTTAAAAACATACCACTTAGCATCATTTTGGAAGAAGATCATGGCAGCTCTACTGTTCTTCATTGTAAGGCTCACGAGAATTTTTTGCAATACAAGATGAGGAAAATCACTGTAAAAAAAGAAAATATTTTTGTAATTGTATTGCAATCAGACAAGCTCTTGGGATTCCTAAGGTGCACCCAAACATTGGGCAGATTTAACAGTTTTACCAAAGAAAAATCTACGTTTTCATTGAAGATTTCTAATACACAGATCATGTATCTGCTATGGCATGGACAGACAACCAAATTATGATCCCAGAAGGACATTCTACAGTAAGCTTAAAAACCCTATGATCTCTACTACTAAAGCATAAACATAATAGAATTCTGCACTAACATAACACACATTTTTCTGTGCAATTTTCCATGCTACAGGGTGAGCTTCTATGTAAAGTTATGCCACAAGGACTTTACCTGCAGAGCACAGGAGGCAATTCTGCACATTCTTCTATCTCTTCCTCCAAATAGCAGGAGAGGATCCATTTCATTATTGCCTCCCTTAACGCAGAACTCAGACTTCTTTCAGAACTGCTATGTTCCATTGCTATGTCCAAATTTTCTGGCACTGAATAGGCAGACATCACTAACGACAAACAACATACAGCAGAACTGCAACAAAAATGGAACAGGATATGTGAGAAATAACGTGGTATTTGTTGTTCAGCACTCTAAAGCTGCTTCTACATGCACAGGAAGCATCAACTACATAAGGAAGTTAACAAGTTTGCATAGTGGTTACCACCTTCTTTAAAATCTTTGCATTTTAATTTTTCTTGGCTATTACAAACATTTCTGATCTATTTTAAAGACTGATTCAGAATATTCATTTCAGAACAAAAGTTTAGAAGAAAACATAGTTTTTAACTTAAAAAAATCAACACATCTGTCAGTCAGATTTCAAACTTTTAGTTCATTTTAACTGTGAAGATGCTTGCCTTTCCTCTTCTGCCTCTGCTTTCAGATTACATATTTGTGGTCATTTTAAACGTCTTAAATACTTAAAAGACAAATGCAGTTCTTAAATAGAAACACAACAACAATAATATTGAGTAACACCGTGGTTTTGGTTGCACAATAAAGAGGAATGTGAATCAGACCAAAACACTATCCTTTCTTCCATATTACCTTGAAGGTTTGCATGCAGGTCCTGAAAAGATCTTCCAAAGTTCTTTATCTGTTACAACAAGGTTTCCTTGAATCATAGCTCCAAGTAGCCTAAAGCTCTCCATTTCAATTTGCTGGAAGCTTACACTGCGAATGGTGAGAGTCCAAATCTTTGCCCAGGTTCTCTGGAGCTCCACCTTGTGGGCGCTTTTCAAATCAGTTTTCTGGCTTTGACACAAAGCTACCTCTGTGAGACACCTCAGTACATACGGCGTCCTCTCTCCCCGGCGCTGTTGAGGCAGTAACTGGTGAAGGACATTGAGCAAGGGAGGGAGTTCACTGTTAGGAAGACTCATAGGATACTTCGATATTAATTGAGTTGCAACCTGTAACCTTGAAAACACAAAGTGAAGCAATTAATATTAAACATACAGAAATTTGTTTTTTCAGGAGTAAATGCCACCTCCACACAGAATAGCATGTTAACTTATCAACTGGATCCTTAACAGCCACTTTGCCTCAATACTGCAAGCAATAAGCACACACTCATATAAACCTGCCACCAGAACAAATCCACAATCAGCTATGCTGCTCAGGTATCTTGTACAGCAGTTTCCAAGAAAAGTTGGAAAGAGAGAGGAACAGTAACAGCAAAAAACATGCATTGTAATCTATTTTAGTTAAAACAGTCAACATGCTTGGGCTTAGGGCTACAACTGGTAGGTTCTGGAAAAGTCTGTATGGGGTCTTTTAATAGTAACCCGACTCTCTGCTATGCTCTCTGCTACAGAGTCCTGCAACAGTCAGCAGTTCCGAAGTTCCTCATGGCAAACAAAATACTCCTCAATCAAGGCCCAAGGTAAGAAGCCAGGCCTTGCAACAGTTGCTATACTATGACACAGACAGACTAGGGCAGCAGCAAATATGTTAATTTCCTAATACTCAACAGTTGGATCACACACAATGCTTACAAAAAGAATGGTAGCACTTAGCACAAAAGACAGGTGGAAAATCAGAGGCAGCAACACCTTATACACTACAATACAGTTTACTAGGCCTCACTTGTTATTTCTTACAAAACTGAAGATACAAATTTTTTAAAAAAAGATTGCTAAGAGAACTATTCACTGCTTTCCGAATGCTGTGAGAATCTAAGTTCAGTGCTTAGATATAGAACTACAGCATGTAGAGACACCCAGCTTGAATGCACTACATATTCAGGAGAATGTTAAATGTAAAAAAATGTCTGGAGTGATAGTTTTTTCATGTAAAGATGTTATTACCAAGGTATGACATCAAAATCCTTCTGGGATCTTTGCATGTTGTCTCGGATGATTTCCCAGCCCAGTTCAATCCTCCTGCGCTTGTTTGGTGTTGTGTCCTCACTGGACTCTCTTTGTGAAACAGCATATGACTGGGTAATTTCAAGGACTTTGGTATCCTCTATAAAAACCTTTTATTTAGAGAAATTAAAAAGCACACCAATTATAAAAAAAGCAGTATTTACAAGAGAACTGAAATGTCATCCTGAACTAGTCCATTTTTTACTATGACAAAGCCTCTCAAGGCCAATTGAAATTAATATTTATTATTCTTACTCTAATAAGAATCACTAGTGATACCGAACATATTACATTTCTAAGCTGTAAAAAATTAACAACTGAACACCACAAAACACAGACAAAAGGTACAAATACCTCAGTAAATTATTTTGAGGAATAATTAAGTCATAGTACTTTAAAAAGCAAAACATACAACTCAGTAATTATATGGTCAACTTTATATTTAAATAAAAAATGTTACCTGATGACAAATATCAGCCATTAACTCAATTAAACTTTCCTTTACAGCAATATTACGTAAGCCTGAAGAATACTTTCCTCTACTACTGATGAGACTTATTTCATTCACCAGAAGATCGTATAGGTTATGCAAGATACTGTGCCATTTTGTTAAGTCATATGCACCTGTACAGGTAAAAACAATGAAAAGATAAAATGTATCACACTCTCAGTAAGTAAACCTACCTAGACAATGCAAAATACAGCCAAAATCAGAGTAAAGCATAAAAAGTTCAACAAATGTAGGCCTGCAAAGCAAGCTCTATAATGGAAAACGAATAAAGGAAAAAAGTCAAAAAGTTGAGAACTTAAACAATGTATACAAGTAATTAGAGTAGGAATTATGTTCCTAGTAAACAATTCTCCCTCTAACTGGAAAGAATACAGCTAATTGCAATGGATACAACTGTATAAAGTATTAAAAAAAAAAAAAAAACTAAAAAAAAAATTATGCTAGAACTGAAATAGGCCAGGACAGAAAAACACAATTACCAAGTGATATTCTCTGAGAGGTTGCATAGTATAAGGCAGATTTAATTGATATCAGTAGTTTCTAGGCTTAAATAGACCTGGTAAGATACCAATATATGTGGTAATCTAAACTATTATTTCCCTTCCCCAAAGATTTAGTGTTTTGATTTAGCAAATAAAATCACCCTTTGAGTAAAAAAAACCCAAAAAATCCCCACAAACCTTTAAAAGACTTAACACAACTAATATTCTTTTAGTGTGTAAAATCTGGAAACGCTTTTTCATTTTCATTCACTATTAACCTATAGTATAAAACTACTGGCAAACAGTCATCACTTCCATCAATGTTTCCAAGACTCGGTATCAAAATTCAGAATTGTCACAATAAACTAAACAATCATATACAGCAATAGAAAAAAAGAAAAGGAGCTTTTTACTGTACCTCTTCCCTGAGTTTTTGCCCCTTTTGGATGATGAATATGGACTTGGAGATGAAATAACTCTATTATTGCTTCCTTCAGGGAATCATTTGGTCTATACTGAGTCCATATATAAAGCAATGTAGGCAAAATTTCTTCCCCTACTTTGCAAATCCGTATGCGACAGTTGTCAGCAAACTTAGTGCAGAAGATATTCATAGCTCCAACAATATGATCCAGGCCTGCAGTATTCTTCTCCTGTCTGTAACATAAATCAAACACATACACTTCCAAAACAAATAATCTAATTTCTTTTCATAAGAACTGTTTAAATGTAAATACTAGCAAGTAACTATATTCAGAATATTATTTCCCTAACAAATGCAGAAGTTATTAGTCTTTTAAAGAAGATACTACAATAGCATTCAAAATGAGGACAAAATATGTCTAAAGAAGTATTACCTGTAATTACTCAAGTCTAATCTTAAATACTTAAAATTATTTATTTTCTAAAACTAGAAGGTGCACTTGGAACATACCTTGCAGACTGCATTGCTTTTGAAAAGAAGATAAGCATATCAGAACCCAACCCATCAGTTTGGAAGCAGTACCCTCTCATCAGCGTGTGAATTATCCGAGCCACCAAGACTCTGTTCATATTCCTAGAAGGTTTGAGGTATAATTGGCCATACAGGATCAGCAACTCTGCAAATGGATTAAAAAAATGCACAAGTATCTATAAAAATACGTATTATAGGGGATTACATTAAAAAAAGCTTGATGAAAAACATTACAATAAACACATAGAAACCACCACTGTGTGGTCAACAGGTGGAATCTATGTTTTTACTTTCAACTGCACCAGACCCCTGATTTCATAAAGAGAAATCTGACTTCTCCATTATATCCCAAGAACTACAAGCAAGCATTTAAGGCAGAATCACTAAAAAAGGTTATGGTAACCTTTATAAAGCTCATCTGATAAAAGCAACTTGGGGTTTTTAATGGTTAAAGCCTGACTTCCTTTAGATTTATGGTCTTCAGTCCTGCCTCACTCCCGTAACTAAATTCCACTGTACCGTTTATGAACTAATGTCAAAATTTCTTCTGTCACACTTCCAACTTTTGTCTATACACAGACTCAGCTACCTTCCATGTTCCTAAACAAACTAGCCACCACACAGCAAGCCCCATAGGCTCCCTCATGCTTGTATACCCTTCCAGTGACACTCAGCTTCAGTTGCCCTTCTCTGCCTTCTTCAGTAACTGTCTTCAACATCCCTGGTTTCTTGCCTCATTCCCTACCCACATCTTCTCAATTCTACCTAAGTACCCAGTTCTTCTTTCTTATTTACTGCTCTGAACTAGAGCTTCCAGCCTATCTGCTCACTCCTTGCCTTTACTTTCGGTTCCAACAGAACTGCTGCAGGCTAACAACACTTGGTCTTCCACCCTCCCTCACATGCTTCTAGTATCAGACAGAGCTCCCATACACCAGCTTCCCCTTCAGTTTTCAAGTTCCAGTTCTATCTTCGCAGCTAAATTGCACCAACTTCTTTAACATTAGAGTTCTCATCCTCAAGCTCTTTGATTACCCAACCACATAGACTCACAGAATGATTTAGGCTGGAAGGGACCTCAAAGATCATCTAGTTCCAACCCCCTTGCCGTGGGCAGTGACACCTTTCACTAGACCAGAGTTCCACCCAATCTGACCTTGAATACTTTCAGGAATTTCCCATCCTGAATAATTTCATTTCCATCACTCTGCTTTGCCAACCTTCCAGTCTGTTTGGGTTTTTTTGCTTTCCCTTTCACTCCCTGTGTCACTACAACCCTTTTCCAAGTTCTTTGCATGTTTATTTCTATTCTGTAGTTAAGCCATTCTCTTCAAGCTGCAGAGCAGAGCATTTCTCATAAAACGCTTTTCAGAAATCGAAACTCTGACTTCAAAGCACTCCACTAAAGAAATTACTTCTAAACTTTCTCCACAATTGCACATGCAACATTCACAAACTAGTCTGTAAAACTTCTAACACTCCTCTCTCTTTTCAAAATACTTTTCCATTACATCAGTAAATGTCAAAAGGTGAGTTGAGAGTTCAGTACGTTAGATCATTCAGAATACATAAAAATTCTTCTCCATGCTAAATAACTTAACTATCAAATTGGAGTCAAATCCAGTTCTCTGAAAAGTGAAAAACTATCTGTGCATTTCTACTCTGTTCAGCTTGGATGCTATACATCATTACTCAAGTTTTACATCTGTTTTTGGCTATTTCTGTCTTAAGCTTTTCAGTTTTTCTTTATATATGACATGCGCATATAAGAACAATAACTCAATGTTTTTTTAGGACCTTCATAAGCCATCAACATTCAGATAATAAAACTTAATAGTAAGACACTAACTGTATAAAAACCATGCCAGTCAGTTCCTATTAATTTGCAAACAACTGCACACCAACCCCAGTTTTACTGAGGTTTTCTCCAGCACACACACTCCAAGGACTTGCTATATGTGCTGACCATGCATACATAACCTGACTGTATATAAATACGTACATTTCAGCAAACAATAGACAATCAGTATGCAGAAATAAAAAAAAAATCAATTCCTAATCTTTGTTGCTTTGTTTATTTCAACTTCAAGATTGATACTGCTTTACTTCATATTTTGGTTGCATCTTACACAACAGGGCATGAAACAAATTAAAATGCATCTAAACATGCTTTTGTAAAAGGAAAAGACATCTCTAAGTAGGTTTACCTGACCACTGCTGTGGGGATATCTCACACCAGTATTTCCTTACTGAGAGGATATCTTTTAGGAGTATACTACTACAGTCAGAACCATAAGCAGCACAACTTGTTGGATCTCTCATAATTTCCATAACATAAATCAGGAGTTCCTGACATTTCAGCCTGGGCCCTCCTACAGGAAGAAACAATATGAGGCTGTTTAATTAGCCAAAATTAACCCAAATTCTTCCAAATAAATATGTAATTGTTTGTAAATGTTACTTATTAAAAAAAAAAAACACACCAAAATCTACAGTTCTGAGAGAGTTCTGTGAGAAAATATCTCCTTAAACTTAAATAAATTACCCATGAGAGAATCTATCAGTTACAGAAAAATTGAATAATTAGAAAAAGGCCACTACAAACATCAAGATCAGAGCAGAGGCACAAACAACTGATTTACATTAAGATAGTTACATAACAAATATCTGGAAGTGAGCAAGATGAACAAGTTGGTAATTTAACTTCAAAGTAAAAATTCAAGGATGAAAGCAAAGTACCAAACCAAAACAGTAACTGTACATGGTATACATATTACTGACTTTTATTAGCACATCTGATGAAATATTTGACCAAGCTTCCAACTTCCTGTATCTTTTTCTGTCTAGTAGTTTGTGTAGAAGCAGATGCATTTGGTTTTGTCAGCTGCAGGTTTTTAATTTCTTTCTGGAAATATTTCTGCAAGACACTTCAAAAATAAAAGAGGTATTAACCAAGGATCTGCTAATGTATGACTGAAGCAAAATAGATAAAGGTTGTTTTAGCCTAAAATGCCAGCTCTTGTTCTTTTCAAAATTCTAATTATCAAAGACTAAAACCAATCCAAGCATGATGGAAACAGTCTATAAAAGGACCTGTAAGTTTTAAAGATAATCCAGAAGCAACTCAAATAGGAATCAAACTTTGCTTTAAACTTTGCATAATGCTAAACATACAACTTATAATTAGGAAAAAACCCAACAATGCTAAGTCTTTTTATTTACGCTGCAACATTATACAGCAAAATAATAAGTACTTACCATTGTTTTTATTAGGGAAAACCTTCAAGCCCTATATCTCCATCATTTAAAGTTAATAAATATATTTTAGATCTATTAATAGATTAAATTTTTCACTGTCTTTGTCCCTGGCAATTGCTACAGATTTTCTGGCTTACTATTTGTATTCAGTTTAGAGTCTCTATTTGTGTACTCCTTCTGTGTATTTCTAATGTGTTATTGACCATCTGCAAAGCAAAATACAAAATTTACCAAATACTTCTTATGATATTTTTGGTACACCTATGAAAACAAGAACCATTCCAATGCTGTCCAATTAAAAAAGATAGTGGAAAGCTGATCAGACATCATTCTATGAAAACTAATACCTCAGATCAACTTGTAGCATGAAATTTAACAGTGGTTGAAGCTGCGCTAAGAACTTATCACAGTCATGCTCAGTTCAATCTTATAGTACGTCTGAAGCAGCTTGTATCAAAGACTGGCTTCTACAAACCTCAGCACATCTTTTTTCATTCATAAGCCACAGTCCTTCCACTGTGTCTTTAAGAATTCAGCAACACAAAAAACTTTAACAAAGCTATCTGTAATCTACATAGGAACTATACACTGACAATGAGATGCAAAGGATAATTTTCAGTAAGAGAAAGTGATAATTACTTTTGCAAGGAAAAGCAACCACCCAATTAATGATTCCTTTCCTAGAAGTTTTATGCAAGTATTGCACTTTCAGTTATTCTAAGTTTACTTCCTTTAGTGACAAACAAGTAGTTTCCTGTTTACAAGCTGACAAGAAGACTAAATCAATATGTAGAAATATAAGCACTAAAATAGGCCTGACAAACAAAAGAATGATGTTCCATGTAAGAAAATTGCAACCATTCACAAAGGAAAAAAAGAAACTACCTAAATACAGCATCCCAGTTGAGTTGCTTTCCTTGTTTAGAATCAGAATTCCGGTCCAGCTGGAGAACCGTTTCAGAATCACGGAGAAGTCGCTTGAAATTTTCAATTTCCTTCTGAAAATGTATTTCAAAAAAAAGGCTTTTTAATTATTTCCCTCATTGCTAACTGAGGTATAAACCCCAAAAGAAAACTTGTTACCCTTCGCTCCACAGCTTTTTCATTTTCAAGGCGACGACAACAAACAAGCAGATCATGTAATGCAAGACTCATGGTTCAGTTTAAAGAAGAGTCATTTGTTTCTGCAAACAGAAAAAATAGATAAACCATACACATTATTTAACACACAGCCAAGCCAAAAAATTGGCAATGCAATATGTTGAAAACCCAGAAGCAATTACAGTAACAGTGTTAAATATTTCACTGAAAAGTTCATTTGTGTCTGGATTAGTCTTATTTATCACAAGACTGAAGTAGTTTCTCCTCAAGAATATAATTTACTTCCCCAGACAACAGTCAATGTCAAAGAATAACTGCAGAGTCCCCCTTCACGTAAGTCTGACTTCCTCCTTTTTAATGTGTGCTAACAGAGTAAAGCTGGGAAGACAACAGGGAATGAAATTATAACAAGTTAAAATGACACAGAGCTGCCACATTCTGGCACGAAGGACTAACTTTTGGTTGCCAGGAGAAGGTACCACATAGAAAACACTCTTCCCCTCTCACATCCTACATTTTCATAGGTGTGCACTACCATTTGACAAATCCCCCTGGACTAAACATGTCAGAGACTGATCACATACCAGTCATAGGAGGAAACAACTTTTTCCTTTTGTGACCACTTAAAACTATGCCTCTTCTGCTTCAGCACAGGTTGGACTCAGCTAGACCTTGCATTTCTGGTTTACATAGTCATGCTGCTACAGATCACAACCATGACTTTGTGTATAACTTCTATGCAAGGGCAAGAGGCAGCCTGTTGGAAACAGATCACACGAGCTGGAAGAAGCTCTAAAAACATATGCTGCTGCTGCTGAGGCTGCAACAAGCAACTGAGAATGGACATTCATGACTCACAGCACTGCATCTTGAGCACTCATGTGACAATATAACAATAGCCACTTAGATAAATAAAATTTTAAGTATCTACTCTCTGACTGTATGTATTTCCTTTGGCTTCAAACAAGATCAGGCTGGGACTAAGTATGATCAGAGGTTTGGTGACTGATAGATGTGTATGGAAAAGAAATCATTTTAAGTGTGAAGGCTGGCTGTACTGTACAACTGACCTTATTTAAATTAAGTGTTCATTTATTAACTTCATAGAATCATAGAACATCCTGGGTTGGAAGGGACCCACAAGGATCACAAAGCACAACTCCTGGCCATGCACAGGTCAGCCCCAAGAGTCACACCGTGTGCCTGAGAGCATTGTCCAAGTGATTCCTGAACTCTGCCAGGCCTGGTGCTGTGACCACTTCCCTGGGGAGCTTTTCCAGTGCCCAACCACTCCCTGGCCTTCTGCTGGTTGGGCACCGGAACAAAGTAAACACCAACAAACTTCCTGCTTTTGCTGGAAAGGAAAGGAAGAGGTAACTAAACACTAAAGGCTTCTGCAATGTGGATGAGCTGCAACATGCTTGAACAGGAGCTGTGTGTACGTGGGTCTGTCGCGGGGCCTGGGCATGCAAGAGGATCAGCTCCCTTGTGCTTCGCGGTGTGTCAACAGCCGATCAAAGCAACAACAGCGGGAAATCCCCGAGACCGAATCAATTTGTTTTTCTTACTACTTCACGGTTTTCCGCTACACGATGACCACGTTCACCCCTCCCATGTAAACCACACAGGGCGGGGAACGCACATACGCGCCAAACAAACGCCGGAGGGAGGCGCTGCGAGGTGACCCAGCCCGGGCACATCGGGGGCATCGCAGCTCCTGACCCAGTCTGGGCACACCCGGGGCACGGCAGCTCCTGCCCCAGCCCGGGCACCGGGGCACGGCAGCTCCTGCCCCAGCCCGGGCACACCGGGGCACGGCAGCTCCTGCCCCAGCCCGGGCACACCCGAGACACGGCAGCTCCTTCCCCGCAGCCTGCAATGTGCCCCAGCCCGGGCACACCGCGGGCACCGCCGCTCCTGCCCCGCAGCTCCGGTCCCGCCGCCCCGGCCGCCCCTGCCCCGTGCCCCTCACCTGGCCGGGCGGGGCGGCGCCGCTGCCGGCGGAGGGGAGCGGAGCGGGCACACGTGCGGCACCCCCGGGCGGACCTGGAAGCGGATGAGCGGCCGCGGCGGGTTCCGGCGGAAGGGAAGGGGCCGGGCGCGGCGCTGCTGGCGGAGTTTCCGCGCCTTCGCCTGTGTGGCGGGGCGGCCGCCAGCGCTCCGGGAGCAGCCCCCGCCCGGCCGGCCGCGCCGCCGCGGGCCATGCTGCTGCCGTCCGACGTGGCCCGGCTGGTGCTGGGTGAGTGAGCCGGGGCGGGCAGGGCGGGCAGGGCGCGGAGCACCGGGACGGCTTTGCCGGGCATTGTCGGGGCGCGGCGGGACGCACAGGCGGCTTCGCCCTTGACCCTCGGGCGCGGAGCTTGGTGCCCCCGGGCCGGGATTGTCGCTGCCGGGGCAGGTCCTGGGCTCGGCGGGCCCGGGGCTGGCCACTGCCGCCCTCCGGCCCCAGCTCTGTGGGGAAGCGAAGGCAGGTCCGTCCCGGAGGGCTCGGGGGAGCTGCCAGGCCCTGCCTGCGACTCGGGTTCTTCACGACCCCAGGGAAACGTGGTGGTCTCCCGTGCCCACCTGCACACTGGGCGGGTGGGCGGCGTTTAAACAACACCTGATTACAGGAGGAATTCAAGGGTGACCTGAAATACCAGGGAAGGAGGATGCCTTAAAAGAGTCAGGTAGTTTTTCTTTCCCGCCCTGTTTCGGTCACCTGTGAGGCGGCATTGAGAGCCCAGGCGTGATGGGAGCCTGTGGAAAGCACAGCCTAAGTGTGTTCAGGACACTGGCAGCAGTGGATTCTTACAATAACTTTACACTCTGGATTATTTGTATGCTGCCAAAGGTAAGAACAAATGGCTGGTAAGCAGAAATATGACTCACATATTTCAATCCCACACATAAGTACCTGTTGGCACAGGTTGCTGAGATTTCCTGGCAGCTTGCCATGTGGGATTCAGTTTTTGGTTGTCCACAATGTTTTTGAATCCAAACCATTAAGGCTGAATCTTTTCTTTGTTGTTCTCACAGCACAATTTATTTTTAAAGGCTATCCAAAATGTTTCTTGTTACTGTCTTGAGAAACAGGGCTAGGAAGAGGCACGATGTTTATCTTGAAGTAGCAGAGGATTTTTAGAAATTATGCATTGTAAAAAAAGATTTGAAATAATTATGCAGAGATCTCTCATTACGTTTTTCCGTAAGTGATTAGTTAAGTTAGAGATTTCCATGTAAAATGCTTATTTCCTGTGCCTACCAGAGAGATGCAGATGTAGCACGCAATCTTGGCAGCATCATGTGTGCTGAGGATGATCCATCAGACTGTCTCGTCTGTTGTGTCTGGCATGGGGCATGCATCATGTCTAGAAAAGCTCTGAGCAACTTAAGGTTGTAGAACAGGATATTCCTTGTAGCTACTTCTGTTTTCTAGTAGGCATTCCTCTTCTGTGAGGCATCTCTGAATTTGGGTGGATAAACAGGCATCCCAGTGCAGCTCTTCTTCTATCTTTTCTTTTTTCCCTCCGTGTCTAGATAAATCTTTCTGGTGCTGTGAAGGTTGGTGAATATTGCTTTAAGGTTTATACTTCTGGTTTATTCTCTCAGGCAACCAACAGTAGGACAAGCAGGCACAGGCTTAAGCTCTGCCAGGGGAGGTTTAGGTTGGATATCAGGAAGAAGTTCTTTACAGAGAGAGTGGTCAGG
>JAWWLZ010000001.1:43524934-43541907 GCA_035041345.1 Poliocrania exsul | reverse complement strand
GGGTGGATTCCCCATCCCTGGAGGTTTTTAAACTGAGATTGGATGCGGCACTGAGTGCCATGATCTGGTAAAGGGACTGGAGTTGGACCAAGGTGGACTTGATGATCTCGGAGGTCTTTTCAAACCCAATTGATTCTATGATTCTATGAAAGGTGAGTGGAGGCTATACCAGTGTTGTGCATTGAGATGGAGCACTTCAGATTTTGTGTACATAACAGCATTTTGTTTCATTGATTGCTCTCTACCTGGTTTGAGACAACTCGGCACCAGCAGCTTAAAGTGCAGTTCCTTGTGTTGAGGGTCAGCATGGCATGGTCTTCTCAAGTATAATGTGATACACCAAATGAAGTATAAGTTACTAGTAAAGATTCTAAGATCTGTATTTTTTTTTCCAGTCGCTGTGTGGAAAAAACTTGACAACTATTCTTAATGAATATGTAGCCATGAAAACAAAAGGTAAGCCTTCAGAATGAGGTGGTGTTTTATTTTTCCTATGTATCTGTTGTGAACTCCTTGAGGAAGAGGTGTTATGGTCCCCATCCACACTGTGAGTTGAAGATTGCCATATTACCCAGACAGCAGCCACTTAGATCAGCATCTAGTGAGCAAAAGTATTTGATGATCTTAGTTTGCATATGCCAGCATATATATTTTCAATTCAAATTTGAGCAGAACTTCTAATGTAATAAAGCACAAAGATGTAATGAAGTGTGCAAAATGCTTGTAAAATGCTTAGGCTTGTAAAATTTATACTATTTGTTGTTTATACTATAAATGGGAAGGGGGGGTGCTGGTCTCTCTCTGGTGACGAGTGATACAACATGAGGAAATGGAATGAAGCTGCATCAGGGGAAGTTCAGATTGAATATTAGGAAAAAGTTCTTCACTGAGATGGTGGTCAACCACTAGAACAGGCTGCCTAGGGAAGTGGTCACAGCACTGAGCCTGTCAGAGTTCAGAGTGTCTGGATAATGCTTTTAGTCACATGCTTTAGTTTTAGGTACTCCTGTGAGGAGCAGGGAATTGGACTCAATGATTCTTATGGACCCCTTCCAATCTGAGATATTCTGTGACTTACTAAGTAAATAGGAAGAGTCCTATGGGGTGAAATATTTCTTGTGTTGTTTTTAAAACTAATTAAAATAATTTCAAAATTACTTAATATTTTTATTAATATTGGGGAGAGAGCTAGAGCATTTGCTATTTTTAAAAGCAGTTATTGGGCTTCTGAATGTTGCCTAGTCTTACAGGTTTTTGATACGTGTTATATGCAGATTTTAGTGGGGCTTCATTCTAAGACTTGCAGTTTGGAATATCATGAACATTTCTGAGCAATTTTTTCCTTTCACATTAGGTTTGATAGAAATGGTAACTAAGACATAAACATGCTTCCTTCAAAATACTTTACACTTGGCACCTTGAAAAACTTAATAAATTAAACTGCTTGCTTACATCTTTTAATTTATACTTATAATGTTCCATGCTTCAGGAAGACCAAATGTTTTTATCTGTTTGGGTAACATCATAAAATAAACCATTACTTTTAAAGGCCTGTCTGCCAGGTTACAATTTTCAAAGGCACAGCAGGACTTGGGAATATGAATGCAATTTCCAGAACTGAGTTGGGTTAGATCAGCATGTGTTTGCTAAGGAGTCAACACCATGTGCAAATTCCATTGAGAATTATAATCATTAGTGTATTTCCCTCAGTTTCATCTTGGCTTCTAAAACTGAGAACTGTATCCATACCAAAGTTCTTAACTTAGGAGTTAGGGCTCTCTAATGCATAGAATGTTAAGAAGACAACTAGACAGGTAAAATTAGATGATGTCTGAAACACTCCATAATAATTATTTTGCTTGTGATTGTACTTTTCCCTCAACAGGTATCAGTTTCAGGCAGCTAATTTTTTTTTTTGTGATTCATTTTAGAAACAACAAATGAACTTCCAGCAATGATGTCATCTCTGTGGAAAAAATTAGACTATACACTTTCTCAGATCAGGTAATACAGTTTTGGAATCAAGAAAGTAGGATTTCACTCTAAGAGCAAGTCCCTATTGTTGACCAACTCCCCTTACCTGTTGTATGAGAGTGATTTGCCTCTCTGTGGCCTCTGGGAGACGGTGAAAAAGATGTGTATGTGAGCACTGACAGCTGAATAGACATTTCAGGATTTTAAGGCGGGACTGGCAGATAAGGAGGGCATTAGTATGAGCCTGTGGCCTTCCTGTAATAAAACAATACACTGTGACTCATTTAGAGTCTGATACCTTTGTGGTTACTTGATCAAAAATACAACAGTAAGCTTCATTCAAAGGAACTGTGACCATTGTACAAAGCAATAAAAATAGCAATCAGTTGATTGAAGGAAATGTGTGGTTGGGACCAGAACAGACATTAACCACGTGATGGGTACTATTACACTACGTAGCTGAGTGTATGCATTGTACTCCATTAATTTATGTCACTTGCTTTATTTTTTAGGAGTTTGCAGAGTTCAGATTTCAGATTTTCTACTAATCAAAGGGGTAAGTAACTGACTCGATTCCATGGGATCGATCAGTAGCTTTTTTGTTAAAATTATCTGTTTTGACAAAAAATGGGGAACTGCTGCAGCAATCAGTAATGCATCCTTACCCTTAAAATCTTGTCAAATCTCTTCTGCAATGTTTTTTTCAGCATATCAATTGTCTTCAGTGTACTCTGTGGATTACTGTAATGATCAGGAAAGGAAAATAAGAGAAGCTGTGCTTTTTGCAAGAGACTTAAATTCTCTATGTAGCATTTCCTCTGCTGAAAACTTTTTAAAAGTTTTCGTTGTTAAAAGGTTTAAAAACTGCTGCTTCAGTCTTGAAGCTGTTGACCTAATTTGTGGTTCACAGAGGAACTGAAAATACAACCTGTCTAGTTACGATGCAGTTTGAGGTCTATAGAAGTGGAATATAAAAACATATTAGTCTTGAGGCACTTCTTATGCATACAAACATATATCTAATCAAAATATGAAAATACGTTTGTTCTATCTAGAATTGTTTCTTTCTTTGCAAAAGCTGACAACTCTCAACAAGGAAAAGTTACTTTACTTAAAAATAGATTTCTCTATCTGTAGAATTTCTTCAAAGTAACCTGTACAGGAAAAGAGAATGTGAAATATATAGGGTGATTGTTCTTGGATCTGAGATTGTGGTGTTCTGTTGTTTGAATTTGTTTGATTTAGTCTAATAAACAAATGCACATTTACATTGGTTTTTTCCATTGGTTTTATTTCAGTTAAGGTCAATTATATGCATGATATGTTATGTAATAAAATCTCATTTTGGTGGGATTTACTGCTGTAAATATTCAAGCAGGGCTACAACATGGTTACAGTGTCAGTGTAAGTTGACTGTACTTGAATTATTTTGGCTCAAAGTTGTAACACATAAGACAAAGATTGGTGTTGCTTACTGTTCAGAATTTAGTTGTTGAAGCACGAGCCTTAATTAGATCTTGAAATGTCAGCAACCCTTTTAAATTCCTTTATCATATTTTCATCTTGTCTTTACTTCCAGTACGAACAAGAAGTGGAATTGTAGAAATGAAAATACAGAGAATGCTTCAGCAGTCAGCTCCTGCAAACTCAGGGTTGTTGTCAGTAGCCCATCAATCAGGGCCACAGAATTCCTCTTCTGTGTTACCCCCCCAAGTAATTCACAGGCCAGCAGTAAATCAAGGCACGCCACAGACAAGAGTGAATACAGTGTTTGTGAGCCAGTCACAAACTCAAGAGAACAAGACCAACAGTAAGTTGCACACTTTTCTACACCTTGGGTTTTTTTGAAAAATCTGTGGCTGTAGACAGAAGTTTTCTAAAACCAGGGCTAATCATCTTCCACCAAAAAGTTTCAGAAAATTCATGCTTTGTTCCCGTAGCTCTCCAGACTGGTTCAAGAGATTAAAGTAAGAGGTATGCCCAAAACAGAAATGGCTCTTGCATGCTTGTTTGCTAATGTGAGTTCAGAGATCAGAAGTGCATTAATTTGGGATAATTCTGTGCTATATTCTCAGCCTCACCCAAAACACTTGTTTTGGCAGATAGGGATGATCCATGTCAAGTGGTTATTTCTTTCAGGATCTGTTTAAAGCGAATGGTTCTCATTCATGGTAGTACCAAATCATTTTGTATGAATTCGCAAGAATTGATTGAAATGTAGTAAGTAATGAGTAGATTTCTGTAGGGCTTAAACAATGTCACTGGGAAAGGTACTGGCACCATGATTTTAATTTTTATTGTTATTTTTCCCTTTATAAAGCAGGAGGTTTCATACACATTCAAGTTCCAACATCACAAGAACGAAAACTTCATTCCAACTTGCTTTCTCCAGGGAGACGAAAAAGGTAAATATGAGTGTGGTTTAGAAATTACGCAGTGTCCTAACCTGTAGTGTAAATTTTCTTAAATGGTGGTGTGTTTCACATTTAGGAGCCACTGGAGGTGGCCAGTGTATGATGTTTCACAAAGGAAAGGAAATTCAAAGAGCTTGACATTAGACTAATAGGAGGCTACTTGTGCTTCTTGTATAGAGTCATTCTTGACATTATTCCAGTGTTAGAAATAGGCAAATAATCTTGAAGCTGAGACTTAGTCTTCCCTCAAAAATATCCTTTTCAATTATGAAAATTCTTAATATTCATAAAAATGCGCATTTTACTTTGCAAAACTATTTGCTTCAGTAAATTTCGTTTACAAAAAAAAAATCATATTTGCTCTAGAAGTGGTGTGAAAAACTGTTGTTACACTAGCTTTGCGTTTTTTCCTTTCATTTCATTCCAATGGCCTTTTTTAATGAGTTGATTGGTCTCTTTGTGTTCCATTTATTGTCTTTGGCCCTGACTAAATCCCAGTCAGTGGTTTTGCTTACTGGTTTTCCAGATCCTTACTGATTTATACCTTTTCCAAGCCCTTTCTATTCCTGCATGACTTTTTGTGTACAAGTGATTTTAGTGCCACTGCTGATTGGTGTTTTCAGAAGAGCCTACACTGTGTTCTCATATAAAAACATTACATTTCCTATTCATCATCTAAGTTCTTAAGCAGCCTAACATTTGTTTTCTTCTTTGAGAACAGCTGCTCCTTGAGAGGTCTTTGTTTTCAGTGGTAATGCCAAAATCTTTTTTTTTGAGTGCCAGTTAATTAGGACCTGTACCACCACTTCAGGTAACATGTAGTGGAGAGGGGGAAAATACTGAATAGTGGGCATGGAATTCAATTTGCCATTGTGCTGTTTTCCCACAGGCTGTATATTTGTTTGTAACTTCTGTGAATTTGGACACAATAGATAAATATTATGTAATGAAACAGGTATCAGCTTTTATTATATTTTCAGTATGCAGTTCATTTTCTGGTGATTAAAATCTTTTGTTTGCTAAGAAGGAAGAGAAACACTTTATTTACTGACCATTAGGTCTATTGTTTGCAATGTTCTCATAAAATACATCATAAATCTGTTTCATTGTTTCAGTGAATCTCAGAAGAGGAAAAGTGTTGGTACATCTGTACCTCTGGCAGCAAGTAGAGGTTCTCAGGACTCTGATGTAGTAGTAACAGAAAAAGAAAGTGAGCCCCTTGAAGAATTAATTGATGGTAACTTCCCAGTGAGTATATACTTACGGAAGGTATTTACATTTAAGAAACAAATTCAGACTGAAGAGAACTAGTCTCTTACATGTTCATCTTGAGTATTATAGAAATTACCTTTAGAAGATAAATGTATTGGTTTGGTTTTGAACTGGCTCTTCTATGTACTAATCTCGTATGGTTGGCATGGCTGTGCAGAGTTTTGTTTTTTCTTGATTTTTTGTTTGCTTTGTTAGGATACATGTTGGCTGTTGGAATACAGTAATTTTTTAGAGAATGGAAACCAGAAGACATAATAAGCCTTGCTGTATTTTAGGAGAGTAGAAGTACAGGAAAGTTTTGGGGTGATTTTCATTGCAATACCATGCAGTCACAAACTGGCTTTCTCTCTGTTATAACATTTCTTCTCTGTTTAAATTGATTTTTTTTAATTCTTTTTTACCAATAAGTTGGAAATTCATGCTCCTTTTCTAGTGATGATAAAAATAGAAACCTGACCACTTTAAAACTGTTTTCCAGCAACTGGTTATTGAAAATGCCAGAGAAAAAATTTTGAGCAACAAATCTCTTCAGGAAAAGCTCGCTGAAAACATTAACAAAATCCTGGGCAGGTAAGAAAAGGAGCCTCTTTTCTTCGTATGTATTTTTACTTGATTTATTTATGAGTTGTGACCTAATGACTAATGTGTTCCAGTGATGGCAGTGTTGCTCAGGCTCCTAAACAGGCAGACAGTGGTCCCACAGAGCAGGAGACATCAATTGATGAAATCCTTGGACTTCAGGTGGGTGTAGATTGCCCTGTTCACATTTTTTTAAGACCAGGCATGTGAGAATGATCAGCTATGGGAACTATGCTGAACCTCTGTCTGATATCTTTTTATTTCTGTTTGCCAGTACAGCTAAGCCTACCTGATGGCTCCACAGCTTCCCTTGCATAGGCATGAGCCCTTACCTTGTTCTGTGCTGCTGGGCAGGTTCAAGGAGCTGAGCTGACAGGACTAGTATTCTGCAGAAGCTGATTGTGCCAGATTTCATTCCCAGTTCCCATACAAGGCAGCATAAGCATTCAGCAGGGTCCAAAGCCAAGGGAGTGGGATTGCTTCTGGCAGCATTAGCTGTTAACATTACTCTCAGACTGGATTTAAGTGCTCTGTCCCACAGTCACCAGCTGCCTGCTTGTTGCTGAATCTTTGGTACCAGTAATTACCAGCTTCTGACTGGGCATCTAATCAATAGCCTTATGGAAGAAAAAGGAATTTGAAATACTTTGCAGTCTCCAGACATGTTTGATCTGATCTGATTTTCTGATTTGCTCTAAGATAAGCATGTGTCATCTAGTATAGGAAGAGAAGTTGTTTTTGAAGCCTACACAATAATGCTTTTTCTTCAAATTTAGTATCTTCTTGCTTTTAGAGGAAATGTATGTTCTCCTTCTGAAACCGAAACATAATTATAGTGTTCTCCCTTCATCCTCCTACAAGCCTCAAGCTGGCAATCACAGAATTGAAAAGGACTCTTACTGAGGGAAATTACAATCTTCACAGCCCTCGTGAAAAGGACAGGAGAGTAGAGGCAGTTGCCTGTTCATGAAGTAGAGATGTGTGGTTTCTAAAAGCTATTCTTCTGTCACTTGGTGACTTTAGGCCAATTGTTGTCAAAATGCAAAGCTGAAAAGCTGTATTCCATTTTTCTGAGCAGAACTAAATCAAAGCAGCTTCTTGGTTTAGAGTAGCTGAGACAAGATAATCAAGCATATCACATGGGATATCCATCCTTATGACCACCATATCGAAGGTTGTAGAGTGCTTAGAGGATCTCAGGAGAAACCTTGTGTTGAAATGCCTCAGTATGTACTGAGTCCCCCACCCGTTTCTGAGCCACTACCAAACATGTCAGCTTGAAATAGAAGCCTTGGAGCACTGTCCCATGTAGTTGTGCTTTCCAGCTGCCTCCCACAGAAGAGTAGTTGGAAGTTGCATTATAAAACATGTAATGGGTAAATGAAATGAAACTTCCCTTTGCCTATTGTTGGCTTCTAGATATATTCAAACCCAAGCAATTAGGGTTAATTTGGGGATTTTTTTACCAGTGGTTGGCTCACACAGGCTCAGAGCATCCCTAGTATCTGCATAAGCTTCCAGTGTAGCCCAAGATATAGTCCTTCCTGTTGGTCAGTGCTGGTCATTATGTGAAGAATGTATGTGCAGGGTGTAATGTCTGACAGAGACATTGGGAGTTTGGGGAAGCTTATTGCTTAAACTTAAATCACTAATACTTTTAACAGACACAATTTTTAGCAGAAATGTTCCCAGCATCAGTCTTTATGTTTCTGTGCTGAGCAGAAGTAATAGAACTAAAAACTAAAAATAGAACTTGTCTTTCTGAGAAGAAAACTATTCTTGTCTGGTTTTGTTTTTAAGTTATGGAAGTAATTGTCTAACAGTTCTGTATATCTTGTCTTTTTTCAGGGTGAAATTCATATGTCAGAAGAGGCTATTCAGGATATTCTAGAACAGACAGAATCAGATCCAGCTTTTCAGGCTCTCTTTGACTGGTTTGATTATGGTAGGGTACACTACACTCACTTGTACTGTAACTGTAAAGCATCATAAATGACGAGTTTTCCCAAGTATTACATGAGAAAGCAAAATAATTCAGGAGGCCTCTTTTGCAAGAGAAATGGACTGTGTGGATATCGATGTCCCTCAGTTCAGAATTAGTTTCTTAGATACATTTATACAAGTATAGCATTTTCCTGTGTCTGAAATTCTGGGTTTGTGCTGGCGCAGTGATTATATTATTGCTGTTATTTTCGACTCTGCTGGTCTGAAGGATGACAGTTTATACTTATGTGCTGTTGTAAAATTTTTCTGTTTGTCTGATCAGGGATGTTCTCACACTAACTGTAAGATGATTTTTATGCTGTAGTTAACTTAAAATGTAATAATCACATTTGTGTGTAAAATTACATGTTTAAATAACTGTTCTTCCTGCTTTATTTTGAAAATAGGAAAGAGCAAGGTAAACAAGAACTTACCTGCTGGTATTTCTGGTCGGAGTGGAGTAGAAAATGAAATCCTGGTGGGTGAGGATAGCCTGGAAACATTTGAAAGTTCTTTAGGAACAGAAGAAAGTAGCAGATGTAGGTTTTTTATTTTTTCTTTGAGATTTCTTCTAGTGTGTTCACTCTTCATTATGAAAATACTTTCAGACAATTTGTGTATTTCAAAATACTTCTTTTTTTCACTGGTAATACCCAATCTGACTTTTACATTGTATGAACATACAGATACACCTGGTCATTAGAAAGTTTCAGTCTGTTAAATATAATGGTATTCCCGTCAGTGTACATAAAAGTTGTACTTGGTAAACTCCTAAATGCAACCAGACTATTGGCAAATCTCTCATTCAAAACAGAGATGCCTTGCAGTAGTCATTGTGGAACACATAAAAATAATATTTTCCATCCTATCATATTAATCTTTTATCTTTATTTATTTTATCTTTATTATTTTTATCAGTTAATACACAAAAACAGTCCTACTCAGGACAACAGATATGTTTAGTCTGTCAACCATTCTTGACAATAGTCCATCAGTCACACATACTGAGTGAAAGTATAAGAGAAATAGAGCCAAGAGGTCTTTATCATGAGATGGTAATTGTGTTTCTGGAAATTGATTTAGTGACCTGAGCTGTTTGGATGTTACATGTGCACTTTTAATTGTTAATGTACAAATTTATTTTCCAGATTATCAAGTGTATGTAACTGTATGTTTTATCTATTTTCCACTCAACTTGGAAGTAAGGATGAGTAGCGTTATTCCCACTTAGTTTCACGTGAAAGAGTTTTCCATTGAACTGCTAAGTTGTTTCTAAAATTCTGTAAAAGGCTCATCTGTTCTAATATGGAATTAGTTTATTCTCTGTTTTATAGGTGATAATTCCAGAGAATCATTATCCTGTAAAGGTTTTCAGTTAGGAGAAGCATCATGTGCCTTGAAGACCAGTGTTGATGATATGGCTAAGAAAAATACAACCAATGAACAGCTGCATGAAAATTGTAGACCAAGGAAACAGACTGAAGTACTTCCAACAATTACCCCTGAACATATTGGAGAGCTTGAAATTGCTTTTGAGTCTGTGCCTGGCTTGACTGAACCTGACAAGACACAGAGTTCTGACAGCAAAAGTAATGAACACTGTGCAGATGCCTATGCTACAAAAGAGTCATCTGCATTAATATCTGAAACTGAGAGTGCTATGGAAATTGAAAAAGGCCCATCAAGTCACAGTTCTCAAAGTAGCCCTAACTTAGAATATGTTCATTCTGGTAGTCCACAGATTTCTTTGATTTCATTGGCAGAGGATACTACAGCCAAGGAAAACAAAACTAATTCTCCAAGTAAATGTCAGTTATCACCAGATACATCACTGTCTGAGAAAACACTGTCTGGAAGCCCTTCCGCTGGGAGCCCTGGCCACAGTGTAGCACCGAGAAAAAACAATCCATCCAATTCTAGCCCATCAGCAGATGCAGGAAAAGAACAGACTGTAACAAATGATACAGCTGCCTTGCCTGGTGTTTTACAGGAGGACTCTGGTCACCTCTCCAGCCACCAGGACCAGAGCACGCAGTCAGACTGTGCTGCAAGATCTGCAGTGGAAATTTCAGATCTTGACAAAGCAGAGTTGCAGCTGGAAGTTGTTGATACTTCTAACAAAACTTACTCAAATGATCAGCATCCACTTGATAAACCTTGTAAGAAAGATTTTAACCTCCCTTCAGGACTGTCAAATTCAGAGGGTACACAAGGGGAAATGCAAGAACCTTCCTCTTCTACAAAAGTAGATGCTGATAATTTATATTTCTCTTCTGGTGATAATGCATGTTCAGAAATTCCTGTAGTATCCACTGAAAATAATCTTAGTACCTCTGAAATAGGCCACTCTCCCCTCCCAGAAACTGCATCTTCAACAGATGAGTCGGGTACTGAAGCCAAAAATATAAGCAATGTATCTTCTAGTAGTCAACCAGTGGATGTTGATCCTTCTAATATAATGTCCCTTAAGATCATCATCAGCGATGATCCCTTTATTTCATCAGACACAGAGTTAAATAATGCTGTTTCCAGCATCACAGGAGAAAATTTGCCTACCATAATACTGTCATCTCCAGCCAAATCCCCAGCCAAAACTGCAAGCCTGTCCAAATGTTCAGAAGACGCAGAAAAAAATGTGGATTCAGCTGTGGCAGAGCAGAATCTGCTTATGCTTAGACCGAAGGATCCTGTGGTCACGTCCATTAACACTCAGAATGAAGACTGCGCTGTTTTTCCAGTTGCAGGTTCGACTCATCTTTCCAGTGAAGGAGGCCTTATACAGTTGATGCCAGCAACAAGCTCAGCTTTTGGGAATTCAAGCAACCTTTTTATAGCCACGTGTATGACTGATCCAGCAACTTTGGGTACAGCTGTAACACCATCAAATGTGGTTGTGTTACCTGGCAGTTCGATGCCACTTGCTTCCCAAGCTCCAGCTGTACAGCAGTTACGGACTCCTCCTAGATCCAGCAATACATTTCCAGCGAACCAGACTGTGTCCCCAAACTTCTCACAGGGTAATGTTATTATTAGAAAATGACTGAAAATGTGGTGTTTATACAGTGTGTTTGTTCTTGTTTTTTTGGTTTTTTTACTACATTAATAGTAAACAATTGTTTAGCTGGTGTATCTTCCCCTTGAAACTATCCAGGAGTTACCTATTTTTTAGTGTATTAGTTGCTACTAAAAGTGAAATAAAACTACCAAAAGTCATTGACCAGGCTGCTTTGAAAAAAAAGCCTCATATTTCAGAACATTAAATTACATACTTTAAGCAGGGATAAATTTAGGAAGCATATTTTTGTTTACATGAGAAAGGATTCCATTGTTTTGGCTAAATAAAACAGGTTTTTGTTTTAATAAGATTCCTGTTATGAATGGAATGCTATGTTATAGGTGCCCATACTTACTTTAGGTAACTGGGTAGATGTAGCTAGTCCTTCCCAAATTAACTCCTTGGTTTTGTTTTGTTTTTCAAAAACTATGTCTACATCAGAAGTACATTTATGTAAATATGAAAATATAGTATTATTTCTTTCCATAATATAAAATCTCCTGATAAAAACATTTCTATTACTACAGCAATAAAAATTTTGAGTGCTTTTTAAAATGTTAAACCCAACTATAAATCAGCTGTAATCAACACATGTACTTTTTTTTTTCCAAAACTGAAAATTTGTTATCCTTGAATTTCTGTGTGTAGTCATTTCCTTGTGGTCAGAGGCCAGTGCAGCAAGATGTGTAAGGTCTTAGACCACCAGCCTTTTCTGTCATAAAGATTTCTTTATGCAGTTGTTACCTCCATTGTTTTTTCAGATAGACAAATACTTTTCTTCACTTTTGAAAGTCGTCTTCCACTTTTCAATTAATGTGCTGTGATAGTTTTGCTATCTCATAATTCCTGTGTGCCTGGCAGCCAAAAGAGCTGCTTGATATCACTTTTACTGGGTTTTATACATTACTTTGATTCAAAGTTTAAGCCTTAGGATAGGTTCATCATACTTTAAGCTTAATTCTGAACTATTTCTTAAAAAGGACTACAGAGTTTAACAAAACAAATCAGTACAAACTAAAAATAACACTGATACTTGTCCTGTTTTGTAGGGGTGCTGTATAGCAAAGAGAGTGAAGTTTTTGTAAAAAGCCAGACCTTTTCTTGCCACAGGTTTGGCCATACATAATTTTAAGGAGTTCTATCTTGAAGCTTTTCTGTTCACTGAAGTATTTTTAGTTTCTGCACAACTTTTAACACTTCTGTATTTCTTTAGGTTCTGCCATTATAATTGCATCTCCAGTGCAACCAGTTTTGCAAGGAATGGTGGGAATGATACCTCTCTCAGTAGTAGGACAAAATGGAAACACGTTCTCAGCACCTGCCTGCCAGGTAGCACATCACAAATAAAGGTTTTCTGAAGAAATGATAAGAAGTCTTTTGGTAAATTGTAATTAGAATGTTTCGATTCTCTCGAGGTTCTGCATATGCCTGTGGCTAATCCAGTGTGCAACGGAAGTGTCCCAAAGCTTCCCATCCCTCCCAAGTCACAGAAGGTTCCTGGAGCAAGAAACAAGACTAATACAGGTACCCACCTTCCATTCTTGAGAAGGTCAGAAGAAAAGTGGGAGGGCTCTAAAGACATGTTAGTTCTAAGTAATAAAGTTTTATAAATATCACTGCTGCTCTGCCAGGCAGCTTCTGGGATGGCTTTGAGAGAGGCCTGTACTTGCAGTTAGTGACTGTATTTGCTCAGTTTAAAAAGAACTTCCAGTATAGAACATAATCCTAGATTGGGATCAAGCTTATTTCCAGATTTTAATGCCTCAAGACTATCACATAGTTTTAAAAGTTCTTCATATTTCGTCTTGCTGGTTTTAAGTACAGTTTACTGCTGCCACTGAAACCAAGCCACATGGTAACAAGATATTAGAAGAGTCACCAGTTCTAAACATTCATTTTATAAAAGAACAGGCTTATGATAAAAGTTAGGATTATAGAGTTAGTTTGCATTCTGTTTTGCTGGTGGATAAATGAGAGTTTGCTGTGTTATTTCCCTTCTATTTGGAAATGCCCACTGTGCATTTTAAAGTGTAGCATAGTAATTTTTGTCTTGCCAGGCCTGTGTATTATCTAAGTGTAGGCAGCAGGCTTGTTGTCTATACTTAGTTGGTGATCTTTGTTAATCTACTGATCTGTAGACTTTAAAGTTACTAAAAAATGGCAGAGTTTTGTTGCTGGACCTTTCTTTACTGGTTGTCTGTCAGGTGAAATGTCATTGTATTAACTGTGAAATTACTTACTTGGAATACTGAGTTCATTAATACTTCATCTGTTGTTCCAGGAAAACTGGTTCCAAGTGTAGCTGAGCCTTTGAACCATACAAATCCTCGAACACAGAGGTCAGTAGTGCTAAGTTTTGAAACTAGTTTCTTTTTTCTGCCTTGAATTTCTTCGTTCAGTGTTGGTGGAGAAGAGAGCAGCTTTCCTTAGCAGTGGCATAAGCAGTACCCCTTGTCCTCCTGCCTGTCTACACTGATAGTTGTGTGCTGGTACTGGTGCAGCCTGTGCTGGGATTTTCTTGTTACTTTCCTATATTAACTTTGTATGTCTTTATTTTCTCCTGTCTCAGGTAGTGAATAAAAATTGTTTGAGTGGAGTCTAAGACAGGAGAAATTGCCTGTTACATTTACTGGGAGACTTAAATGACTCAAACCTTTGTTTTTGCTTTTCAGATGAGTAGTAACCCATGGTTTTGTAGTGCAGCCTCATTGCCTTCAGTGTTCTCTGACCCAAATCCTGTAGAGTTTATTAGATTGGGTTCTGCATTTGTCTTTCAGCTCTGTGGATTAAAATAGTGCTTGGTCATTTAAAAAGTGAAAATTTAAAGCAAAGATGGCAAGGACAACTAATGTATATTGAACATAATTGCTAATTGGGGTAGGTACTAGTTTTCTGTTGGGAAAGGGAGAGAAGAAAGCAAGGCTTCAGTACTAACTCTCATTATTATTAATGGACTTCAGAAACAAAAGGATGCTGCACTGAGCAAAAGTGTGTAGGAGGGGATAAAAATTCTGTTTAAGTATTAGAGGTGGAAAAAGATCTACCTATTCAGGACTCAGTTAAAATGTTGGAAAAGGGGACAAAAACAGGAACAGTAAAGTCAACTCATTAAAAAACCCCAACCATATACCAAGGAGCACAGCACATATGCATGCAAAAAGCAGTTATTTTTAAAAGGCGACAGAAGAAAGGTTTTGGATACTATCACTTTGATAATTCCAGTTTCCATTAACTTTAATTGATCTGCAGACATATTTTGCATAACAAAGACAGCAAACTGTTCCTTATAAAGAGATCTAATTTCTCATTTCTACTCTCCACCCTCTGTCTCATCTCAAATTTCATGGAAATAAAATGAACTGCTACCATCCATACCTTCTTTAGCATCCCAAAGGCACCAAAGATGGCATCCCCAAATTTTCATCTTAGGAGTCATAAGGCTTTTCTGCATGGGGAGAGTCTCCCTAGCATAGATGAGTGATGCAGAAGCTTCTCCCAGAAATGTAGCATAAGCCAGGCAGAGGGCACAGACACAACAGTGTTATGAGCTGACAGAGCAGAACCTTTTTTCTTTTGACATTGGTACTGCAGTGGTGGCTTTTTCACTTGAATCAGGCTGGTTATCAGGTGGAGACCAAGCCCCGGGGAGTTTGGATATTATTGTCCAGATGCCTGTTAAAAGTTTTTGTCTTGCTCTGTATCCCGTCACCCACAGCAAATACATAGGGGAGAGTACAAGGCACACACATGATGACACTGCCCAGAATATTCTGGCAGCCACTTAGCAATTTCAGCTCCAAGGACTTCCAGAACCTTAAGTAGTATTCTTGGATGGACTGTCCTGTCATGAATGTGCTCAGTTTGTTTTTTGAAGTGAACTACCAACATCTACAAATATCTCAAGGTAAAAATGTTCCCAGGCTTAGTTACATGGAGTGTGTTGTTGTGTTTTGAACCTGTTTTATTCAATGCCCCTAGTTTTCTGACTGGAAGGTACAGCAAATAGTTTCCTTTTTGAGGGCTTTTTTCACAGAGCTGTGTTGCATTTCATCTCTATCATCTCTCCTTCCATGCTGAAGAGCCCCATCTGCCTAATTGTTCTTTGTGCATATTCTGTTTCATACCTTTTTGTCACTAAAGCCACCTCTGAGCTTTCTGCAGTTGTTACCCTTGCTCTTTGCCTGTTGATAAAGTACTTACATCTTACATTAAAAATGGAAAGAGCTTTAAACAGGTGTTTTGAGGGTCAGGTGAGGATTTCCAGCCAGCTGAAATGAACTTGCCTAGTAAGAATAAGTGTGTTGATGAAGTGTTTTCATCTCATTTTCAGGACTGGAAACTGGGACAAGCCTACCAGTGCAGAATTAGGAAGGAAAGTGGAGGAGAACTTACCTGTTGCACCAGTAGAAAGCACAGGCTCAAATTCAAGACAAAGTGAGAGTCACAGGAGAGTGCTTTGCTTTGATAACCTGCTACCCACTCCAGGAGGAAACACCCAAATTCAGACTACTAAGAGTTCATCCCAAAAAGAAAAGAATGAAAATACTTTATTTGCTGTTGACTCTGCCTCCTCCTCTGCTAAGGCACAGGTGACAAAGAGAGAGAAAGATAAAACGTTGCCCAGAATTCTGTGCAAGCCAGAAGTTGGCAGCAACAGAAGCACATCTGCAAAGGAGCCACAGCCCGAGCGGAAGGCGGCGACTGCAGGACTTGCATTGGATCCCTTCCACAAGACAACAGCAAATAAAGAAAATGAATTACGAAGGGATACTGATGAAAAGCAGAAGAACCAGGATGCTGCGAAACTCTCAAATGGCCAACAGAGTGTTGGCTTATGGAGTGAGAAGACAGTGGGTTCGGTGCAGGAGCCAAACAAAAAGCAGGGGGCACTGTCAAATGGGACTGGAAATGGGAAATCTTCAGGGTCTGTTTCTTTGTCCTCAAAGGAGCTGAAGCGAGAACCAGCTAAAGTTTCCAACCAAGGCATTTGCCTGGCGAGTCCATTCAGCAAACAGTGTGTGGAAATGTTGCAAGACATTCAGTGGCAAAGCCCAACTGGTAAAGCAGTTGAAAATGGAGAATTGCCCGTGCCCCGTACGCCGTCTGGAGTTGGGGACAGGCACACGGACGATACCACAGACAGTGTGCGCACACCGACCTGCCGGCGCTTCAATGAGGACAGCACGACGCCCAGGATCATGGTGCCTCCTGCCACCCCAGACCTGCCTGCCTGCAGCCCTGCCAGCGAGACAGGGAGCGAGAACAGCGTCAGTATGGCTGCCCACACGCTCATGATCCTGTCACGGGCGGCCATCGCCAGGACTAGCACTGCAACCCCCCTGAAGGATAACACGCACCAGTTCAGGGCTCTAAGGAGCACAGTAAAGAAAAGGAAACTAGAGGACTTGAATGAGGGTGAGAGAAATTCTCGTTCTGCAAATAGAAAAGACCTTCAAAGCTCTCCAACACCAGCAAAAAAGAAGAAAATAAAGGCAAGTTGCAAGCATTTACTTTTTTTAAATTTTAAATATGTATTAGATAAATACTTATGTATATATTATTTGTAATAGGGCAGTCCTATAGTGTAATGGAGAGCACTCCGGACTCCAGATCCCAAGATCCTGAGTTCGAGTCTCAGTGGGACCATCCCCTGGCAGTTCAAGCCTCCCTGCCATCCCATCCCGTCACATCTCGGA
>JAWWLZ010000001.1:43504012-43524834 GCA_035041345.1 Poliocrania exsul | reverse complement strand
CCTCACCTAAAAAATCCACTGTGCAGGCTGGAAGGGCACACCCACGTGGGGAGAGCCCTGCCCAAATCTGCGTTCACTAAGTCTGGCCATACATACATTATTTGTAATGAAATGGTTCTGAGATGCTACTGCAAATCCCTGACATCCTATTTATATTTGTCAGTTTTTCTAAGTTTGCCTCTCAAGCCTACTCAGAACAAAGTTTTCTTAAGATTAATCTTCAGATACACACAAGTAACTCCTACTGTCTCTCTTAAGTACGTACCTATGGAAATTACATTATTTCTTCCAAAGTATGAGTGAGTTTCTAAATTCTACCTTCAAACTAAGTTTCTAGGTGGAATGTAGGAACTAAGCCAAACTCAAAGTAGGTCTTACTAGAATTTAGGTTGTTCTTGCAGCTTCATTAATCACTACGAGTAGGAATTCCTACTTTGTGTATTCCCAATCTCTGTAGTGTGCAGCACTCTGCCTTTGACGTGGGGATATAAGAGAAAATAGCAAAAATGTGAGACACAAAAAGGTGATGGATGTAAATAAGCAAAAAAGAGACACAGTCTAGCTTTGTAATTCCCCATATTTAGTTCCAGCATATTCCTGAAATACTGTGACTGAGAAATGCTGCATTTCTCACACTGTGCCTGGGGCTGAGGGGTTGTGCCAGGCTCGGTCTGTGTGGGCTCCTGCTGAAGCCGAGCTCAGCCACCCCTGTGCTGTGGGCACGTGGTGGCTGTCAGTGCAGGAGCACTGCAGTGTCTGAGCTAGGGCTGAGCTTTGTGCAGCCTCGTCCACAAGGGAGGTGGAAGCATGAGGAAGAAAGGAATGCTTACAAGGCTCATCAGTACCCCTGCGTTCTTAGTATTTAACACAACTGTTACTCTCTTATCCTACAGAAAAAGAAGGTACCAAATTCTTTTCCAGCAGGAATGGATGTGGACAAGTTCCTGCTGTCTTTGCATTATGATGAATGAACAAAAGGAAGTTGAATGGGGACCGTCTGAAGCTCGATGGAGTGATGCTGAGGTTTTGCAGAGGAGGAGAATTCAACTCTAAAGGCCAAGTTGCACTTTGAGTGCACTGACGTTTCACTTTATAGCAAAGTCGTGCTGTTTTTGAAGCAGGTTGCTGTGTAAATATCTTTGAGTTGGTATATGTTTATTTTTGAAAAAGCACTTGCATAACTATAGAGCCATTTAATTTGAAAAATTGTAAATTTGTGTAAATGAAATGTAAGAAAGGTTGTACATTTCCTGTTACACCACGTTGTCTATGTTCTGCTGCTTTCTCTACTTAGCCATCTGACCCGCTCAGCCAGTCTGGAAAAGATGGTGAATTTGAGGGTGGTGCTTTATCATTCACCATTCTAAGACATGGGCAGCTACCTTGGCCACTTCCCATTGTCTTGTTGAAGCCTAATGGGACTTAATCTTCAGATCTAACTGGCTTGTACTAACACACTTCTCTCTCACAACTGTCAAACCCATGTTGTAAGGCTTTGAATGAGTTAAAGAAAATACCAGTAGCTAAACACAAGGCAAATAAAATTTCAAAAAGCATTTCTTGTCTAATGAAGCTTTTCCCAGTCATTCAGGCAAAACTTTAATTTGGATAGGCCTCATCTGTTTACAGTATTTGCTGCATATTTTGCATGTTTTGTATGCAAAAGCTATTTTCAAACAATGTATTTTTGTGGGGGGTCACACATGAATAAACTGGAGCCACAGCAGACAGCAGTGTGTTCTTTTGCAAAAGTCAGTTAATTCTTTTACCTGTCATTTGTACTGCTGTGAAGTTTGTTACTATCTATCTCTCAAGTTTTTAGCCAGACTTGGAAAAATTTGCATCTGATTTTTGTTTTAACGTAGAGGTTGTCATAGCTATTACACAAACTCTCTTCAGGAGGAGGGAGCAGGAGAATCTCAGCCTGCATTTTACTAGTAACTAGCATGGGTTGCTCCAAAACTGCAGAATTTTCTCTACTGGTATTTCTTCATTTGTTCTCAAATTGCTGAGGTCTTAAAAGATGCAAGTTTTCTTCTAAGAGTTCTGTACAGCAACAGGGCAATGTTTCAGATAGAATACAAGGATTCCTAAGGAACCAATATTATGCAGTAGATGTTTATATTAAACCCATCCAATAACTAAATACTGCATAGCATTTACAGCTTGAATAAATATTTTTGTTTGAATAAAAATTTCTGTGTCTTGCATAATGTTTTTCGGTCCATGAAGCAGCTTTGCAGATATTGTATAGAAAAGTCATGTTGATCAGTCATTTTTGAAGACAAAGAGTTGAGTGTTGAACACTTAAGTTCTCATGGCAATTGTCTGAGAGGCTGGGGAAGGCAAGTAAAAAATTGTCATAAGCATAAAATGCTTAATAGTATTGACATGTGATTTTTTAAAATAATTTGCTGTTTATCTGAGACCTAATGGAGCTCTTCCATGGGATAGCCACTCTGCACCACAGTGTTTTTCCTTTTCAGTTCATAGGATCGAGATGTAAATTATCAGTTCACATTTAAGAAGGGATCTTCAGTTCCAAACTTCTGTCATACAGCAAATAACGTTTAGGAGAACAGGTTAATTTTCTTAGACTGTAGCATTGAAAGCCCACTGTTCATTTGCCACCTCTACAACTGCATTCCTTCCCAGAAAAAACAGGTGTCCCACTACAGCCCGGTCCAACTATCTATGGAGAAGAATGTTAGGACAATTCATGGGTGGGCATTAGTTCCTGTTAAACTTAAAATACAAATTTGACCCTGAGCTGGGCTCAAGGTACACAACAGTAGAAAACTCACCTTTGATTAATTTTTTTTTCATGAAAATCACAGAGTAGGGAAATTAAGAGTAAAACTAAAAAAAAAAAAGAGCTGTTTGAGTAGCAACACTGTGAGTTACCAAGAGAACTCCTTTCCAGGGGCCTTTGAGAAATGAAACATCAGTGACAGAGGAGCCACCATTACATTCTTTATTGTCAAGTGTCAAGACATAATGTGACATACTTTATTTGTACTGTATAAAAACTTGCACTGACAAAGTAATAAAAACACAGTTGTCTGAATCAGTAATCAATGATGCTTTAGGAAATTTTAGAATAGCAGTTACAGAATTCATCCACTGATTGATAAATAAGATGCAACAGCTACTGCATTTAAGGCTGTGTTTCTCATGCTTCATGGGCTAAAGCTTCTCTATCAGTATTGCAGAAGCGCCTCCTCCTCCATTGCAGATTCCTGCAAGACCGTATTGTCCTTGTTTCAGCGCATGGGCCATGTGAACAACAATTCTTGCTCCAGACATTCTAAGGATAAGTAAAAGTACATAGCTTAGTTTAAAGGAAATTCTTCATTTGACCCACACAGGATAGTTGGCAGAATATAATACCAACAAAAAGACCAAACCAACCCTTTCATCTACAGTTACATGTGATAAAGATTATTCCTCTCTAGTCACAGTACTTGAACAAAAGTTCTTACACATGCACAAACAAAAGCTCCATGTTTATCTAAAGTTTCTTCTGGAAAAAGGACTTGCCTCTGTCTCAGCCTGTATATTATGAAGTATCTCTACATGTAGCAAAGCTCTTTCAAAGACGGTTAACAAATCTACCACAACTAAGTTGATTGTAATGACTTGAATTCAAACCTTTCCTCATTTGCTTAAAACTTGATATAATTCAGTGTGCTACTCTGATCTGCCTAATGGGAAAATAAGACATTTAAATTCTGTCATTAGTCTGTCAAAATTAACTTTTAAGACCAAAAAGGTCTTCCCTTATCAGAAGCAGTACTAACCCTGAGATTAGCTCAGTTGGTTAAAACTTGGTTGTAATAACGCCAAGGTCATGGGTTCAATCCCCTGTGTGGGCCATTGACTTAAGAGTTGGAGTCGATGATCCTTGTTGGTCCCTTCCAACTCAGAATAGTCTGTGATTCCATTCTGTGATACTGCAAAGGAGATGCCAGCACAGCCCTGCAGGATTATACCTAGATTACAACTTTGTATGAACCATGAAGTGCTTCTCTTGCTCCTGATACACAACGTGGTTACTTGACATCTGTGCTGGACTGTGCAGTGTGATCACTCCTGGGGAGGTTTAACGGGATATACAAGTGACAACAGCTGGGGAACACAGCAGGTGATCCAACTCCTCCAACCAGAAGACAGAACTTCAAACAGGAGACCCACCAACATCCCCAGGTGTCCCCATCTGCTGCATTAGGTGCTTGGAGACACCTGGGTTCACTGCCAAAAATCCGTTGACAAGACCTGGAATTTCACTTTGCTCATATACAAAAAAACAAAACTCCCTGGATCATAAAAATCCCTGAAAAATAGCTTGGCTACTTTCATAAGGTTACCTGTAAATTTTGCTGGTTTAACTACTTGATTAATTATTATAGTTTATTCTGTTATTTTAATCAAGATATGGTTTAATACTTCATAAATCCATATAGCTACAGTAACAAGTAAGCTCTTTCTAGAGTTAGGCACTAAGAGCTTTTTTCTCTTTCACAGTTAGTTTTCAAGATTCCTTCAAATTTAACCCCTGACTGAAGTACCTATGTACTTGATAGCAAATTTACTTACCCTTCCTACTTCCATTAAACTTGAGAACAAAGGTAAACATGTTAGCAGTTTACCTAGAAAACAATGCCCCTGTGCAGAACAAACCCCAGTGCTTATGTTACTTACCCTATTGGATGTCCAAGAGAGACAGCACCTCCATTAATATTTACTTTTTGAGGATCAATGCCCAGCATTTTAATATTGGCCAGCACCACAACACTGAAAGCTTCATTGATTTCCCACATTGCAATATCTTCCTTTTTCAGGCCTGTCTCACTTAGAATCTAGAAATTACAAAAAATAATTATGACTGTGAAAAAACTAGGAAGCTATCTAGAGAAATAATCAGGTCTAGTTTGAAGTTGGTGACTCAGGCTGCCCATAGTCTGATCCAAATTCACATTTTGGAACCTCTGTCAGATGAGAAAATGCAAAACTGAGGGTCTGAAGCACAAACGTGAGTTTGCACAAAAGGAGGACTGGAGAGCAGCCTGTGCCAAGGACACACAGAGACTGATGCTACAGTAAGTACATTTAAACTGACACAGTATTGCCTCACGCCATACACTTCAGTTCCTTTTACAACCAGTCTGCCCTTATATAACCATGTTTATTTTTCCTTTTATCCATATGAGCTGCAAAGGTGTAAACAAGCCCAAAGCTGCTAAAAGCAGTATAAAACAATATTCTCTTTCAAAATAAGTGTGTGAAATTTGTTAACTCTAGAGATCTGCATTCGAGCCCTGATCCTCTGAGAAACATCTGTTCCTTATACCTATGACATAATTATAATTTCAATCCTAATTACAGAAAGACCCACTGAGGGATGAACCAACAATGCAGTCAGTGCTAGGGAAGTTTGTTGTTGTTGTTTTGTTTTGTTTAAAAAAAACCCACTGAGTTTTATTCATACCTTGGGAACAGCATATGCAGGTGCAATTGGGAAGTCAATAGGATCAACAGCAGCGTCTGCAAAAGCTGTGGAAAAAAATCACAAAAGGTGTTTTGTTTTTACCACACGATTTTTTTCATGCAAGCAGCAAACCCTGCCAAGATAGAAAAAGTGTGAATATAATGGTACTGAAATAGAAGTATCTAAAACGTAGTGCCCTAAGTGAGCGACACAGTAATATTTTCAGATTTTTAGTATTATTACATATAGAAAATCCTGTTTATGCTCAAAAGCCTGCTGGTGTAACCTCTGAAATTTCAAGGGCTGTACTGAGAAGATGCAGCCATAATGTCACATAACCAGCCAAACAGGACTCCCAGTCTGAGAGCACACTGTGGGGGTATTTTCCAGGGCTATACCCAAAGATAAGAAACCCCATACCTACCTACTATCCGTGCCAAGGGTTTGACTTTCAGTCTCTTGGCTGCCTCGGTAGTCATCAGCACCAAAGCAGCTGCTCCATCATTCAGAGTGCTGGCATTAGCAGCTGTAACTGTTCCTAGAAAAGGTAAAATATTGTTTAAACAGATGTGAAAGTGTGATGTGAAACAGCTCACATCTATCCTGTTAAGGAGTCTTTTTCCCTTAGGTTGCTGAAGGTAAGTCTCAACAATATGGTGATACCTGTTGCACTGAGTTGTTTTTACAAATCAGGTTGATTAAACAAGCACAATCACAGGTATTTTTATCTTCATCCAGGTGCTAGTTCAGATCATGCCTAATAGCAGCTGCACTGCTGGAATTAACACAGGATTCCAGCTCAGGAAAGGCTGTGACTGAGGGGCATCTTCGAGTTAACCAGAAACCTTTTTTGCCTACAGCCTCAGAGAAGCAACAGGCAGTGCTGTAAAGGCACTCCAGCTCCCACTGAAACAAGAGCTCACACCTGGTGGAGACCAAGCTAAAAGCTACAATGAAACCAATCTGTTTCAGTCCTTTTTACAGTAAATGTCCAAAAAAGAGGGTTTCATCCATTTAAGGTTCTTGGACCATCTTTCAATCCCAGCCAGTCCATGCTTATGTGCACCATGCTTTTTTATCTCAGCAGTCATTCAAAAACCAAGGGACTAACTATTGTTGGGCACTCAAGCTCTTGTGAACAGTACTCTTCACTGTAACAAAGTACCTCTGCATTTTGCAGAAAATTAAGCAGTTCATTTAACAATATTTACCGTTTTCTTTTTGAAAAACAGCCTTCAGCTTTGGAACTTTACTGAAATCAACACGTTTGTATTCTTCATCCTCTTTCACTTCCACATCTGGCTTCCCTGGAATTCAGTTTTGGTTTAATATCTTGTCCATTCTTAAAACTTTCTAATATAGTACTTTGATTACATCCTGTCTTATTTAAATAACTTATTTTGGTAAAAAAGTGTGAACACCTGTAATATGCAGATCAAGAAAGGTGCTTATGAAAACTGAGAAAAAAAAATCACTCCTTAATCAAATTCAGTTATATCAAATCCATTTATACTTTCTGGTGGCTGAACAAAAGGCACAAATTACTTATCTTTAACGTAAATTAAAACTCAGATGTCCTTAAGCCACATACTATCTAAATTCAATAGACACTCTTCCACTTACACACAAAAGGAAGAAGATATGGTATGTAACATTAAAGAAAAATTAAAACACAAAAACCAGTCACTGAGTGCTGCTCACCAGGTCTGTGTAACAAAATTCTTAGCTCATCTAAAATTAATATTCCCAAGATCTACATATTTTAACAGTTTGCACTGAATATAGACAGTGTTACAGCTTTCCATGAGAAACACAATTCATCTCATCACACCTTTCCATACTAACTACCTTTTTTTGAAATAGTGACAGGAACTATTTCATTTTTCAACACCCCTGAATCCCAGGCTGTTTTGCTCTTGGTGTAAGAGCCTATGGCGTAAGTGTCTTGTTCCTCTCGTGAAATGGTGAACTTCTTCGCAGTATTCTCAGCACAGTTGCCCTTGGAGAAAACCAGGCATGTTAGGTTGGATACTTCTGAGGATGCAAAGTACAAATATAATGAAAAAAACCTCCACCACTAGATTTCCAGAACTGAATGAGATTCATATTTGGTGTTCCTTTCAGTTATGATCAAACAGTAACTTTTGGTTTTGAAATATCACCTTCAGATTTAGCAAATGTGTTCTGGATCCAGATGACCAAAGCCATGAAGGAACTTCCCTTCCAAGGCATTGTGTTGTTTTTCTTTTTTAAGTTAAAAAGCTGCCTGCAAAAGCAAGTTTTAAAGTGCTTAGGGCTGACACCTTCAGAGACTGAAGATCATTGTTCAGTCACAGAACTGTAAGTTCACTTCATCTTATTAGTGTTTTCATTCCATTCTTAGCTTGCCTATTCCAAAGGTTACAAAAACAGGTCAACACACAGGGCTTTACTTGGCCTTTGGGAGCTGATACTCTAAAAACTGTAAAAGTATCTATCCTTTCTGTCTAATAACTGGAACTACACAAGTAAAATGAAACAATCAAATCATTTTATATATAGTCAATCATAACTGTAACTATACAATCACAATTCACTATCAGCACTGTCTAAATAGTTGGTGAAAAAATTTGTCCTTAAATAGGCTTTGTTCCACCACTCATTTTTTTAGGAAATCCACACAAACCCCTTTAGTACCGCGTTCCTCCAGTTCTTAAAACAAGCAAGCTCACTTCTATGCAATTCAAGAATTTAGGCTTCACAGCACCAGCAGCTTAGTCTATTGCCAAAACACAGACAAGGGGAAGTTTCTGAAGCCATCCTGTGAACCCTCCTCTGTGTTCTCAGACAGACTGTTAAGGCTTTCCAAACAACCTCCAGCTGCTATAATGAATACAAAAGGTTCCAAAATACTGTCCCAATCTATTAAAACTTGCTGTACTATAACCAACTCCTAGAGTTTTTCCTCACCTGTGGGAACAAGAAAAGCCACCATTTACATTCCTATAAAAATCCTCAAAATCAAAATCCCTCTTAGCTGAAATGTGGGAATGAATTTCAACAAAAGCCTAAGCAGAGTGCACTATATTGCAATACGAGTAAAACACACACAGAGCAGTGAGGTCTGTATCAAATCTATGTATCACAGTAGAATATTTTTCATGACTTTTTTTCTGTACCTCAGCAAGAACAAAAACTGATCACAATCAATAATGCCCTACACTTGTGAGTTACCACAGGCAAAGGTCAGAAACATTTTAAGCTGAAAACAGTCATTCTCTTTTCAGACTGTTCTTCTCTGATGCTTGTTCTTGACAATCTTCGTATCAGTTGTTTTCCAAAACCATTCCAAGTTTGCACTTGCTTGTCCAATTTGTTACCATGCTGATGAGTAAGCACATCAGCTGACTCAAACCTTCCCACAGAAGATATGAGATATGTACATTGGGGGAGGGAAAAACACGAGCCTGCTGAACCGTGCAGGGCAGGTACCCTCAAAGACATTAAGTAACTCGACTGCTCCCTCCCACAGATGGAGCAACAGCAATCCATCAGTAGCAAAATTATTTCTTCTTTTACTCCAGCTCTAGGCTATTCAGACTTTAGAGACAGCAAATATTAACACAGAATTTGCTGTTCTGTTTTGGTCCTCTGTCTAGCCCCTTCATTACAGTTACCATGGGAAACCTGGAAATGGAAGACTTTTTCCTCCCCATTTCTAGGCTTGTTAGATGAAGCAGTTTCATAATAATTATAAGCAAGCTCTTCAGAGCTGCATCAGGTCTATGGCTGTTATGTTAGCACTGTGCAGGAATATTTACCATATGGATATGGTTATAAGCATCTGTCAGTCCATCTTTTACTATCAGATCTTCCAGCTTTACCCCTCCATAAGGTGTTGATCCTCTGCTCATCGTATAGGGAACATTAGACATGCTCTCCATTCCACCAGCAATCATTACATCCTGCCCAAAGCAAACAAGTTGAATTAATAATGATGCACTGTGTTCTCTTTGACTTCTTGTAGGAACAAATATTAGGAAAACTTTAAGCACAGGTATTTTATTTTCCTGAGGAGTCTCAGAGAAAGAGGATAAAAAATCTTAGCACATTTAAAAAGCAAACAGTAGGAACAACTGGACTTCCATCTTTTATGCAGCTTTAGAAACCTGAAAGGCCCATCTTGATCTCTTTCATTTTTAAGTCAAAAACTGCTGAGATCAAAATATAAATTTTACTTTTAATAGGTTTTTCTCCTTCAGTTTCTCATTTTTCTTCTTCATTCCCAGCTCCATATCCCTTTGGAACAAGCAACAGTCAGAGTATTGGTATATAAAGACACAGATTTACAGGTACCTGCACCTTTACATGATAATGTTTCATCTTACTGTGTAAGGACTGATGACTTATAATATGATTTTACCATCTGAAAAGGCCACAGAAAAAAGCACATTGGTAATTAATGATTGCTTAATTTGAATCATTATGTGCATTGCTGAGTTAGTGTACTTTTCAAGCTGAAACAAAGCAAAAAGAAAACCTTCAACAGCAAAGCTGCAAGGGCCATAAGTATACCCACTGTTCATCAGGCTACAGCCCCAAAACCCCCAGGATTTCAGGATGTGAGGAATAGACATGGTTGTGTTTAATGACATATTTGAAATACAGACAAATGTAAGAAAACATACACATTGCAGTGTAAGTCCTTGAGAGTTCAATGGTGCTGTTAATACAAATTCAAAAACATTTTACACAGAATAGCAGTAAGAAGCATGAAAGCTTTTTTGGTTTCTTTAAATTAAGAGTCAGAGAAATAATGGTCTGCCTCAGAACAGATTACAAACTAGATCCAAGAACAGTGACATGACGTAATAAAGAAAAGAAAGAAGGCTGGAGACAAAACTGAAATGGCAGATAAATCAGAAAGGCAGTTCAGATGTGGAAACAGCAACAGCTCAGAGGAACAAAAGCCCCTGGCATTACAATTCCATAAAGTGAAAGATCTGGAGAGAGAACGCCAACAACTGTTTATATGATGGTGTGCACTGACTCAAGCCACTGGGAACCATCACCGACTGTCACCCCACAGACACCTCGCAGTCAGTCCACAGCCAGGAAAAATAAACAAATACCAACCCCCCCATAATTTATAGCTCTAGGAGACGAGTAACTGGCTGAGTCTCTGCTTTTGCTAAAACTGGCAGCACAGCATGTAAGATTAACTCAGCAGAAAACTCCTGTTCTATTCAGAGCTCATGGCCTGCATCTGTCAAACCAACCAAATGCACAACCACTCCCATGAAGTCATTGGATATAAATCTCTAAATCCAAACGCGGCTGTTTACAAAGACATGCTGGACCTGGTTCAAAGTCTGGTGACAAGACTTCCAGCGACTTCAGTAGGCACTGCACAAAGTGCTGTTCTCTGCAGGGCAAGGCCAAAGCAATTCAGCAGTTGCTTAACTCCAGCTACACTGTTATTTCCACAGAAGGGACACCAAAACTTAAATATTTTACTTTTGTTCTAAACACACGCACACACAAGAAAGTATTTCTCACTTATGAGCCACTTGCTTTGTAAGCCAAAAATATATATTGAACAGACAATATTTTCACTTCAGAGAAGGAAAGATGCTGCCAAAATTCTTTGACTATGGAATTAAAACCAAAATTGAAATGTCTTTCTTCACATTCACACTTCTCCCACATTCTTTGCTGCACAGCATTTAGTGGCTTACTGAAGATTATGTATTCTCCCATCCTCTGATCAAGTGACAGTGTATTTTTCCCCACTGTATAGAAGATCTTAGAACACAGTCAACAGAGATGAGCAACTCCCCTCCATCAAGCTCTTCAATGAAAAACCTTACTCAGCAACAATAGGTTTAACTTCTTCTAAAACAATAAAAAAACCCTTAGACATCTTTAGTGTACTTGGAAACAACATTACTTGAATATGTATACTTAATTCATTTAAGTGTCATAAAAGTGTCTGAAAGGCAAGTCACCAAAACCCAAGTCTATAAAAATTTCTTCAGTTTTTTAAAACTGAAAGCTTGAAAATTCCCTTAATTACATTCTGGGATCTAGAGTGGTAGGTGGGGGAGAGTAGAGCAGTAAATACCCCCCAAAGGAATCCACTTGTTTGTTCAGCTTTAAAAACATATCTGACCATTTTCCAACTATAATATTTACTTTTTTCTGTTTTAAACTAAAACACACTTAAATGACTGTAAAATGCAGGTTGCATAAACCAAGCAAAACCTCTCTACTTAGTTTTAATTATCCCAAGACAGAACACAATCTCAAATCAAAAAGCACAATCATTGGTAGGACAGGATCTGCAACATTAATGGTGTGGTTTTTTCTAAAGAACAGCACTAAAATTCACATACCTGACTCCCACACATGAGGCTTTGTGCTGCCATCATGATCGATTTCATTCCTGAAGCACAGACTTTATTGACAGTTGTAGTAGGAGTGCCGATTGGTAGACCTGAGTCAAAGAAGTTGTTTGTACAACTGTATTATTTAAAGGGTAGACCAATATTTCATTGGTGTTCAGCAACATTTCATATGGGACCAATGTTTATCTAAGCCCAGGATGTCCAGCTTGCACTACTGAGCCTGCCAGGGCAATTTAGCTACCCCTCACCTATAGTTACCATCCTTCTTGGAGACTCTTGTTGTTCCTCCCCTTCCAACAATAGATGAGGGAGCAAACAAGCAAAGAATCAGAAAAACAGAAGGCCAAGAAGTGACTCCAGAGCTATTCCTCCTCCCAAAAGCCCAACCCTGTCTCCAAGCAGCATCCAAGGTTGAAAAGCATAAACAAGCTTCAGAATTTAGCAACTGTAAGGAACAGGCCCCAGAAGTACAGGGACTCTGAACACACACAATACTGAATAAGACCACAAGATCCAGAGGTCAGTGTTAGTGTCATTCACACTGTTATTAGTGAGTGATTATTGTTCCCAAGTGCCCACCACAACAGCTGCGGGCTCTCCTGTGTGCAGCTTGGCTCAAGACCTCTGCATCCCTGCCTCTATGAGTCCAGGCTTGCTCTCTATGGCTCTGGTACCAGCACATCACCTCCATACCAGCATCAGATGGGGAAAACAGCCAAGGGAAATTCTTTATGGTGAGGGTGGTGAGGCACTGGCACAGGTTGCCCAGAGAACTTGTGGGTGCTCCTTGGACACATCCCTAGAAGTGCCCAAGGCCAGCTTGTACGGGGCTTAGAGCAACCTGGTCTAGTGGAAGGTGTCCCCCAGCAGGGGGGTTGGAACTAGATCATCTTTGAGGTCCCTCCTAACCCAAACCACTCTGTCATTCTATGAAAGAAAAGAGTCGTATTCATGAATTTGTCTCACACAACAGCAGTTCCTTCTCCCTCAAAAACGTACAGAAACAGAGCCAAGAAAGCATACAGCTCTTCCCTGACCCACAGACTTTCCTAGAGACATGCTAAGGTATGGCATTCCATCCCCACAGCAAAAGGGAGAAGAAAATAATTCCTGCATTCTAATGTTATTCGTTCTGCAGTTACCACCAAAGTGAACCCTACAAGTGACAGCTCCAGACTCTATAGAAAGATGAGTGTAGTGACATATTCTTATCTGCATTTCAGTGAAACTCAGTGACCCCTTATCCAGTTAGAACTAAGAGTAACAATATACTGAAGAAAAAGTCTGTTTTGCAAAAGATTCAAAGAGCAGTACCCATCATTAACATAAAGTCCTGTGGTCCCTAAAATTGTCTTCTCCAGGTTTTGCAAACACTGTAGGCAGTAACATCCCACTTATAAGAGTACAAGAAACACCCTTCTCACCTACCATGAGGAAAAAAGCACACAGACTGTCTAGACAAAATGCTGGGCACAACTCTGTTTTAACTCTTGTCTCAATAAACTTCATCTACATAAAGATAGGAGACCTTTAACCTCAGGATCAAAAGAATGAATACCTGCACCCAAAACTGCTTGTCTTGCTGGAGCTTGTCCTTGTCCAGCCTGCAAGACATTGCCCATATACGCCTCTTTCACTTCTTCTGCAGGGATACCTACAAAACAAAATTGGTTTGATTCAGGATCCTCTCCACAGATGATGTAACTCCCTTTTACAAAGGTTCCAACCCAAGTTTTCTGTCACAGACCAATGAAACTTGCCGAGTTTGATCCATGTACCAACAGCACACAGGTCCCTTTTGGGTGCCTCCCAGATTTCCACCCTCATATTCCTGGTGACCCCCACAGAACAGAATTCCCTTGTTACCCTCCAGAAAAAGCAGGGTAAAAACTAAACTAAAAACTAACTAAAGCAAACATTTCCAAGTCTCACGAGTCACCTGAGAAGCTCGATTTTCATGGATGGTTAAATGCACAAAACTTCCTCTGTGCTACTTGTGTCTAAAGGCAGTTTTGTTTGTTTAACCAGGGTGAGCCAAGGCCACAGCAAGGTGCCACCAGCAAGAAGAGCCCTGCTGTCCCACTGCATCTTTTGCAACAGCCCTGGTGTGCAAGTTCTTGCAAACTGCTGCTTTAAGAAGCCAAATTTGTAGAAAATTAACCCTCCTCTCCCCTAAAAACATTTTTTGTTGGATCCAATCCATCAATAGGTTAGAGCCTGGTGCTAATAATGTCAAGGTTGTGGGTTCAATCCCAATATGGGCAATTTACTTAGGAGTTGGACTTGATGAACCCTGTGGATCCCTTTCAACTCAGAATATTCTGTGATTTTGTGACAACACTGTCTTTCAAGCATACCTGCCCACAGGAAAAAATGAGCAGGGAAAAGAAAAGCTACTGATTTCAGCAACAAGTAGCCTTTGCATCATCTTACGTGCCTCATAAAACCCCACTCCAGATAAAGAATTAGCAAATTCAATCAGATTTGGATTAGCACAGATATCCCTATGTAATCTGAGTTGCCTAAAAGGTTGGGTGAGAACATGGCAAGGGATATAAGGGGGAGTGACATGGCCCTGAAGCCTAGGATGTCTTTTGAGGAGAGGAAAGGGTGGAATGGGATTTTGTTACAGTTTGACGAGATGCCTGAAGGGTTGTTTGAGTTGGTTTCGTGCAGGGAGGTTAAATGGATGAATGTGAGGCCTGCAATGATGAAAGGGAGAAGAAAGTGGAGGGCAAAAATATCAGGTTAGGGTGGGGTTATTGACTGAGAATCTGACTCAGGCCCATTCTGAGTGTTTGTCCGATGTAGGGGATGGCTGAGAGTAAGCTGGTGATGACAGCTGTATGTGTAAAACTCTGCTCCTGGAGGCAGCACCATTATAATTCACATTGAAGCAAAGCCCAACAGTCAACTTTATTTAAATAGCATTTGTGGATAGACTTAAGAATGCCCAGGGCATTCTGTTTACCAAGCAAGTGAAAAGACGGATACTGTTCACATCCACTTGGGGTTTTCTTTGCCACAGGAAAAAAACATACACACACATACCTGCTCTGTCAATTGCTCCTTTAATTGCAATGGAACCAAGTTTAGTGGCTGGCAATGATGAAAGAGATCCTTGGAAAGATCCAATCGGCGTCCTTACAGCACTTGCTATTACCACTTCCTAAGTGGAAGAGTCATGGAGCAAAAGTCAGTCTTTCAGAATTGTGTACATATACCAGTGTTTCTTATTCTTTCATTGATGTCACAGCTTCTCTTTTATCCTGCAAGTGTTTCAGAGCACTAAAATAACCTTTATTAACGCATGCAGCACAGGGAATAAACATAAGGAGATCAGTGTGCAGCTGCAGGACTACAATCTTGGGATCACAGAGCCGTGGTGGGATGGCTCACATGGCTGGAGTGCTGCCATGCAGGGATAAGGGCTCCTTAGGAAGGACAGATTAAGAAGACAAGGTGGAGGTGGGGGCTTGGCCTTTGTGTGACTGAACAGCTGGAGAACATTGAGCTCAGCCTTAGGATGGGTGACGTTTGCTAGAATCAAAAAGGTCCTGGAAGAAAAGGGGGGATCAAAGATAGCTGATTAGGGTTAGAGGATTACCCCCTCCAAGCTCCACAGCAGGCCATTCCAACAAGCAGTACATCAGGTAAAAATGCCAGGATGGATATCATATGGAAGGTGGAAAAAAGACAGAGAATCTGGCAAACAGTGTCTGAGCATACAGAGATAAGCTTATGAAAGCCAAAACCCAAGTAGAATTGAATGTGGCAAGGGATGTCAAAGGCAACAAGAAGGGCTTCCATAAGCACCTAAGAAGCAAAAGGAAAACATGGGCCTGCTGCTGAATAGGGCAGGGGACATGGTGACAAAGGACATGGAAAAGGCTGAGGTACTGAACACAACCTTCACCTCAGTCTTCAATATGAAGACCTCAGCCTTCAGGCCCCAGAGACTGGAGGAAAGGGTGGAGCAAGGAAGATGTACCCTTGGTGGAAGAGGAACAAGGCAGGGAATATTTAAGCAAACTGGACATACATAAATCCACAGGACTTACTTAGATGCCCCCTTGAGTGCTGTGGGAGCTGGAAGTTGTCTTTTTAAGGTCACTCTCAATAATTTTGGAGTGGTCACAGCAATTGTAAGACAGGTCCAAGGACTAGAGAAAAGCCAAGCATTGCTCCTATCCTCAAGAAGGGTAAGAAGGAGGACCCAGGGAACTACAGATCAGTCAGCCTCACCTTGATCCCTAGGAAGCTGATGAAACAATCCTGAAAGCCATTTACAGGAACATGAACAACAAGAAAATCATTAGGAGTCATCAGCATGGATTCACCGAAGGGAAGCCATGCTCAGACAAACTGCTAACCTTCTACAGTGAAACAACTGGTTTGGTGGATGAGGGCAGAGCAGCAGACATTGTCTACCAAGGCTGCAGTGAGGCTTCCACTACTGTCTGCCATAAGATCCTCATGCAGAAGTTAACCAAGTATGGGCTGGATATGCAGAAGAGGTGGAGAGAAAATGGCTGAATGGCCAGGCTGGGGGTGACCATAGTGGTACAGTCTGGCTGGAGGCCAGGAACCAGTGATGTACCCCAGGGATCAGTACTGGGTCCTGTCCCGTTTAACATCTTCAGCAGTGAACGGGATGATGGTGCAGTGTGCCCTCAGCAGGTTTGCTGGTGACACCCAGATTGGGAGGAGTGGATGATACACCAGAGGGTCATGCTGCCATCCTGAGGGACCTCAACAGGCTGGAGAAATGGGCTGTCAGGAACCTTGTGACATTCATCAAACAGAAATGCAAAGTTTTGCAGCTGGGGAGACAATCCAAGGCACCAACATATGCTGGGGACCAGCCAGCTGGGAAGCAGTTTGGAAGAAAAGGACCTGGGGATTCTTGGAGACACCAGGTTCAGTATGAGCCAAAAGTGGGCCCTTTCAGCAAGAAAGCCTGATGTTACCCTGCACTGCATTAGGCAGAGCACTGTCAGCAGGTCACAGGAGGGGATCCTTTCCCCTCTACTCAGGCCTGAAGAGGCCACACCTGGAGTGCTGTGTCCAGTGCTGGTCTCTCAGGACAAACAAGACATGGACACGCTGGAGAGTGTCCAACAAAGGGTCACAAAGATGATGAAGGAACTGGAGCATCTGACATAGAAGGAAAGACAGACTGCTGGGACTGCTCAGCCTGCCAAAGAGAACGCTCAGGGGCACCTCATTCACGTAGATTAACATCGGAAGGAAGAGTGCAGAGAAGACAGAGCCAAGCTGCTTCCAGTGGCACCCAGTGACAGGAGCAGGGACAGTGGGCACAAACTGACAGCAAAAGAGGTTCCCACTGTACATAAGGAAGCACTTCTTCACTCTGAGTGTGACTGAACACTGGCACAGGTTACCCAGGGTAAATATGGAGTCTCCATCCCTGCATGTATTCAAAAGCCCAGGTCTCAGCATAAGGTGTAAGCAGTAGTTGAAGACATGGTATGACATTCAGCTCCATACTACTCGTTCCTCAAAACACATTTATTGTGCCCATGAGCTTTAGTGTTGCCCCCACATGCCTGCTTGGTAACTCTGTGGGAGTTGCATGAGAATCTGGCACCAAAAAGAGGCACATTTCAGACCTCTGATTGCCCCAGACAGCTATTGAGGAGCAGCAATGTCTGCCTCCAGCTGTGCTGGTTTCAGTAGAAGTTAAGCACAAAGCTTTGCAGGGTCTCACCATGAGTTGTTTTTTTTATTTAGACACACAGACAGAGGAAGAAAACACTAGAAAAAATAAACAACAACAAATTACACTTGTTTGAAACAATGATGGGCTATTACTGTAACCCCTTCATCATAATTGACTTCAGTGATAGTATCGTGTTTGTCCTCATCTTTTAGACTGTAACAGCAAGTTGTAGAATAACATACAAATAATTTCCAAGGGATTTACTTGACATCAGCTGCCTTTTCCAATTATGGGTAGGTAGGGACATTAAGCTTAAGTTAGCTGGCACACTTCTAATTTTGTCCCCCTTTACCAAATAATTAGCAAATATAAATCAAAATGAAACTCTAATTTTTATTCCAGATTTTGCAGTAAAGTGTGACTTGGGCACAAGTGACATTGCCTTCAATGCAGACTTTTTTTGTGATACCTTTTTAAAAAACTTCAGTGATTAAGAAACAAATTCAAACCAGCAATTTCCTACTGTCAGATGGTGCTTTATACTTACATTTAAAGTACGCTGGGATGCATAGCCACGGCTTGTGTACTGCAAAGCCTGGAAAAAAGAAAGTCCTCAGAATTTCATATCAAGAAAGCCAATGCCATGATGTTTCAGTAATGTACCATTTTCAGGTAAGTCATTATTTCAAAAAATAATATCTAAGAAATACTGAAAAAAATATGAAAAAACCCACAACATGCCTTTTGAAAGAAGTGGAGTCTAGTACAGTCCCACCACAACATCTGTAATAAAATGCTTTCTGAAAAAGAAACAAATACTCCTTCAAAAAACAATTAATTTTATCCAAATCTGATATGTACACCTATGGCAAACGCCTAAACCAGAGTGAGTAGAGCCATCTCGAAAGAGTTTATAGTCCTTCTGCCTGCTCTCCCTGAGCCTGCTTTAATTCACGCCTATCACTGACTCCAGTGCTTTTTTCAATAGTGGCAGTTTGTGTCTACAGCTCCATTTCATTGGTGTTTCATTGACAAAAATGAGGATAATGAATTCAGAATGTCACACCAGAATATGAAAATAAAACAAAACCAAGCAGGCTACTTCACCAGCTACTCGGTTTATCTCATTAAACAGTGTGAAGATACATATTTACACCTGAAGATATTGTTTCATACATTAACAGAATGTTATTTCCACTAGTGGTTTAAGACTATTTTCTATTTCTTTAGACAACATTTCAGCACATTGGAAATTTCTGGTTATTACTGAACTACAGCTAAATAAAGCCTAATTAAAAACAACTGCTTAAGGACACCATAAGAACACCTTTCTTTTTATAAATTAAAGAATGCCTTTTGTGTCTGCAATATGAAAATTTAGTCTGTTTCTAATTTTTGTCTTCATTTGACAACCTTCAACTAACAAAAGACCGATTTTTTAACCTAATTTTTTTAATTAGTTGTTTGATTTTTGTTTTGTTTGGGGTTTTTTGTTCATTGTTTGTTTTCCTCAGCTCAGGTTGTAAAAGCCAGCAGAAAGTTTTAAATTAAATTTGCACCTGAAAAATAATTACATCCCTGAAGGGCTTGAACAGCAGTGCTTTCAAGGGTTAGTGTCAAAACACCAAAACAAAACAAAACAAAAGGTTGGATATCAGGAAGAAGTTCTTTACAGAGAGAGTGGTCAGGCATTGGAATGGCCTGCCCAGGGAGGTGGTGGATTCTCCAACCCTGGAGGTTTTTAAGGTGAGACTGGACGTGGCACTGAGTGCCATGATCTGGTAATCAAAGTGGGGTTGGATCAAGGGCTGGACTTGATGGTCTCAGAGGTCTCTTCCAACCCAACTATGACTCAAAAACCGAGCCTAGCAAAACAATGCACTGTCACTACACCACACTTGAAATTTACCTTTGCAGTAAACTGGGCAAACAAGACAATCGTCTACCAAGTGCAACTGGCGCCTGCCAGGAGTGTTCATGCTCTATGTGGATTATAGATTTTTTTAAAAAGGCAAAAAAAATCAAACCCTCACTATATAGCTGGTAAATCGCACCTGGGCACACGGCAATAGATGAGAAGCACGGCGGATGCTTTGCGTGCCCTTCCCTCCCCAGTGCCAGTCCCAGCACCTGCAGCGCCGCCAGCAGTGCCAGGCACGGAGGGGTTTGGGGCAGGAGCACCCGGCATCCCGCCTCCCAGATTAGCAATAACACCTCCAGATGCAGCTCTGTGTCTTGATACTGCTTAAATAGATGAATCCTCCCCCATTCCTGCCCCTGGCCCCCCTGGCCCGGCAGCCGCGGCCCTGCAGTGGAAAAACCCCGCTCAGGATCGCGGATAAAGGTCCCGCCGGGCTCAGCGCGGGCCGGCCGGGGCTGCGGGGCGGGGACAGCCGCCCTTCACACCCCCGCCGCTTCACCTTCACCCCTCTGCCTTCGCCCCTGGCCCAACACCCACCCCAGGACCCGCTCCCTCCCTCCCGGGCCAGGGGCTCCGTCACGCCGCGCCGCAGGGCTGTGACGGCAGGAGGCGCAGCTCGCCCCGCCGCAGAGGCGGTGTGACCTTGGCCGAGCCTTTCCGGGCCCGCCGGCGGGGCCGGGATCGCTCAGGGAAGCAAGGAGAGGGGAAGGGCCGGTCGCAGTGCCGCCTCACCCGCAGCAGCGCCGCACGCCGCCCGCCCAGCACCGCCGCCGCCATGTTCCCGCCGGCGCCCCCGTCACCTTCACCGCCGCCCCCGCCCCCGCCTATAGCCGGCACCGCCCCGCCCCCACCACGCTCCCATTGGCTCCGCTACAGGGGCAGTGCCAGGCCCGGCTCTGCCATTGGCTGAGCGGGAAGGCGCGTGGCGGCGCCGGGGGCGCGGCGGGGGCTGTGACTGCCCGCAGCTCCCCCGGGCTGCGCCCGCCGTGGGAATCCCTGGGTCTGGGCATCGGGGGAATTTCCTCTCAGAAACCGCAGTTAGGCATTGGAATGGGCGGCCCAAGGAGGCGGTAGAGGCACCGGCGCTGGAGGTGTTCAGGGAAAGCCTGAACGTGGCACTCAGTGCCATGGTCTGGTTGACAAGGTGTTGTTCGGTCAGTGGTTGGACTCGGTGATCTCAGAGATCTTTTCCCCGTCTAATCCATTCCGTGCTTAGTGGCGGTCCCGTGGTGTAAAGGAGAGCACTCTGGACTCTGAATCCCAAGGGCCTGAGTTCGAGTCTCAGTGGGGACCGTCCCCTGGCAGTTCAAGCCTCCCTGCCATCCCATCCCGTCACATCTCGGA
>JAWWLZ010000001.1:43488484-43503580 GCA_035041345.1 Poliocrania exsul | reverse complement strand
GTGATGTTCTCTGAATTGTGTCGTTGCACACTGTCCACAATAAGCAGTTCTCTATTTGTTTCTCATCAGTCTTTCTTACCTTCTCCTCAACCACTTTTTTAATTCCTCAAGTAGTTAACATACTGTTACAATAACACAACAACTGAATGATGCCTGAAGTTAAGTCTTCAAGTCAGGTAAAGCAGCATTTACTTGCACCTTTCCTTCCCCTTGTACCACAAACTGGAACAAATGCCAAGAACCATGCTTTGGATATAGCATCGAAAAAGCCAGAGTAATTTAACAACATGTTAACATCCATTTGCTGCCTTGACTAATCTCTCTTTATTATTTTCTCTTCACATTGAAAACTAACATTTGTCAAAACTGCTTCAGTTAATTTTCTGTTCTACATCTCATTCATTTCCCTGTGAGAGAGGATTTCACTTTCTCTGCTCCAAAAAGTAAAATACTTTCTTTCCTTTCCCTTCTTTCCCTTCCCTTCTTTCCTTTCCCTTCCCTTCTTCCTTCCTCTCTTCCTTCCTCCCTTCCCCCTTCCCTCCCCTCCTCCAGAAACATGTCCCCTTCTAGCAATTTAAATCACTCTTCTGCTGACTTCACCAAGTAGCCCTAGTGCTTTTGTTACAGGATTGTGTGAAAACAGTTCTTACCCTCTGCCTTTCTGCTTTTGTAAAGCTCAGTTGCACCCACGCTTGAATTCTTCTCTCCCAAATGAAGCCCTGCCCTCCCTAGTTCCACAATGATTTAGTTTCCTTCATAGCTTTTTATCAGAAGCTGTTGGCAACCTGCCAGCCCCCAGCACCAAAGCTGTCTGTAGTGTGAGGTGATACATCTGGGCCAGCAGTTCCACTTCACACCATCACTGCTTCAGATGCCATGGCTGAATTCCATCTGGGACAGTGGGGCTTATTGTCAACTAGCAAACTTCTTTGGAGCAATAAATCCTGCATATTTACCTCAGTTCCCACTGCCTGCTCCAAGAAATGCAGGAGATGTGCTAATTTCCTCAATGTCTTCAGTAGCAGAAATCAATGACTGCAATAGCTGGCAAATCCTGAGCTGTACATACTAGTAGACTATTAGACCATGGTCTTAAAACCAGAGGGAAAACAACACTGCATTTCCTTTCTTTTAATTCTTCTGGCATCTTTTCTCACCAAGAACAATTGTAACATACTAATTTCAAAGTTGCTAATTGTCGTTGTTCAGTCACAGCCACACTGTGCAGCTGCAGCTCTTCCTTGGCTCAGCAGATGGCATTTGCTAGGGCCACACCCCAGATCAGCAGAGGGAAGCAGCAGCTGCCATTAGTGTCCAACCCTTCTTTCTAACAGGTGTTTCAGGTCGCATGCAGGAATTGAAGCACAGTATCCAACTGGATCTACACAGTGATTTCCGTCACTAAAATACATGAGGGTGAAATGCAGGCACCAAGCCTACCTAGAGCTGTCTAGGGAGGATCAAGAGCACAAGTCTTAGGAGGAGTAGCTGAGGAAGCTGGGGTTGTTTAGTCTGGAGAAAAGAAGGTTCAAGAGGGACCTTATTGCTCTCTCCAACTACCTTAAAGGTGGCTGTCATCAGGCAGGGATCGGTCCCTTCACCCATGTAACTAATAAATAGCCTCAAGTTGTGCCAGGGAAGATTTAGATTGGCTATTAGGAAGAATTTCTTCATTGAAAGAGTTGTCAAGCACTGGAACAGGGTGCCCAGGAAAGTGGGCATATTTGAAAGATGTGAAGATGTGGCACTGAGGGACATGGCGGGCTTGGCAGTGCTGGGTTAACAGTTACACTTACGGATTTTAAAGGTCTTTTCCAACCTAAACGATTCTATGAGTCTATGTTGACAGGTGAAGCAAAGCAAGAAGTAAAGCCATGATCTCACTTTATCAGATGAACCAACTAGAGAGCCTTTTGCATTTAGGTCAATGATTCTACCTAATCTGTAATTAATTTACAGTGCTAAGGAACGCCTGTGATAACTGGCTTCTAGAGAACAACTCTGACTGGAAAACCATTGTAGAAGACTACACATTGCCCTAACAGAGGGGAAAATGTTTGGAAGTAATGTCAACCTGCTATCAAAATTCTGCCTGTCAGAACTTGTGAGCTGGCAAATTGCCATGCACACTACTGAACAGTCACTCAAAATGAGCTATTTATTCCATCCACATAGTTCTAATCGTGGCATATACCAGAAAGCACAAAACACTGATGTTAGCTGGTGCACTTAAAGAACGGGGTTGAAATGTAAAAAGAGATTCACATTAAAAGACAAGGACAATTGAAGAAAAGCCATTACAATAAAAGCACTCCTGCAGGCAAGTGACCCTTCCTACAGCAGTTTACTGCAGGATCAGGTACCTGAAGGTCCCTACTGTCTGGTGACACCACCAGTAATTTCCAGTGACACACAGTGTAAATAATTTCAGAGAGAAATCAAGCAAAACATTCAGCAATCCAAGTACATCCCAGTAGGTTGCACAGAGACATAACTTGTCTTTAAAAAGCAATAAAATTAGGCATCCCCAGACACTTTTGATATGGCAGGCTTTGATATATTGAAATTGAAAGATTGCGGCTCATCTTAAAATAGAATTTAGAAGACTCTACATATAACCTTAAATACTTGAGGTGTGATAAGAAAATAATTTAAAGTCTTTTTTATTTTTAAGTACTCTGTAACAGACTTTGGGACTTGGAATCAGGTAAATTTCATACAGGGGCATTTTTCAGGAGCAGCTCCTCAATTCAGCTCTAAAATTTTGCAGGGTGAGACACCAAAATACCTTGCTAGATGAATAGTCTTTTATATTACATTTTTATTTTGCAAGAAAATAAATTATACAACTTAAAAAATAAAATTCAAAAATTAAGCAGTACATCAAAATAGTTCAGCTGGACTGCCATACAGAAACTACCACCATTCAAAATTGTACAGCATTATTATCTTGGTAGTGGCACACATTCAAAATTGTAAATACCATACGTAGATAGTTATTACAACTCAGGAACTCAAGTTCGCTCAACACTCCAGACTACATATAGTGTATATGACAGGAAAGCTTTTGTGTATTGTTTATTTCACAAATATGACCTCAAAGAATTACAAAGATAGCATCCCAGTCATTTAGATGAAAATAGAAAACAGTTTGAGTTTAAGATAGCAAATCTTTCTGTAAAACTATCAAATCTTTTTGCCAATTGATCTTTTAAATTTGCACTTTACAGGACAATGGCATCCCAATGCAAATAAATGCAAGATGTGAACATTCAGAACATTTATATTAAGTTTAAAAAGGTGAAAATGAGAAAGTCACATTGTCATTTGGAAATGTAATTGCATTACAGTCATAACAAATGAAAGATAAACGAGTGAAAAGAGAAGCTAGGGACAACCAACTGTGGAAAGAGGAGAAATGGAAGACTTCAGAATTGAAACTGAGATTCTCATCAAGTTGTTGGGACAGAGAAAGATTTAACAGTATTTCTTAATTAAACCCATTAAGAGTGATTTTTTCCCTCCCCGCCTCTTCTACACCAGATTTCATTCCTTAGCTATTCACCGTGGCAGTGTGTGTGGCAACATGTTTTTCAGATGCAGCACCTCCTTAAGCTAGGTCTTTGGACATAGATATTCATAGCTAAAAATTGCAGCCTTAAAAGTGCATTGTTGCCATATATTGCAAGTGAAGAATAGTTTTGAATTCTACCCTCCCCAAAAGAACATTTTACCCCAGGTATCTCCCTGTGCCCCAAGTGATACTAGTTTTAAGTGCATATTGGTGAAAGTGACCTGATGAAGGATGCTAAACGTGATTCTGCATCTTGAACAGATTTGCTGGTGTGAGTCTCATATTTAATAAAAAACCTGACATCCATTTCCAGAACATATTTAAAGAAAAACGACCATGTCATAGGCACATTACCATTCTATTTCTGCATCCCAGGTTTTGAGAAATATATAGGTAACAATTAGGTTGTATTGTATTTATTAGCTGAGGGAACACGTAGCTCCTTAGCTTTTAGCAACCTGTTGCTTTCTGCATACACTCCATCCTTCTAAACAGCTGCATCTGAGATGCAGTCTCTTCTCTCTCAAATCTAAACCAATGGCTTCAAAATCAGCATTGTCCCCTTTGCAGCTCTTACTGTGTGACAACTGCACACCTGTTCTTCTCTGGTTAAAGGGTTGGAATTTTTCATGTTGAAGAGCGTGCTCAGACTGTCATGTTTACCCCAATTATCCCAAGTAAGCATTTATTTATTACTTCTAAGTTACAAAGACTGAAAGTCTTGCATCAAAAAAGTTTTTATTAGAATTTTGTTTTCTGATGTTCAAATAATTTCATTGGTTAACTACACAGAGCACCACTTGCTTTTGATTCTGAATTGCAACACCACAGGGGCAACATAAAAGATGCAATATTTTTAAACAGCATCTACTTTTGAGTTATCAATAAAAGCACGTAATACAAGCTGTAAAATTTCAATCAATTCTAATTGGCCAGGCCTTGATTTCTGTCTGTCTCTTGGTCATGAAACCCTCAATACCAAAAATTTCTTACTCCAACAGATGTCCAAGTACACACTGTTCTCAGGCAGTCACACTGGCATTTACATTAGTAATAGAGCACACAGCCTGTTTAAGGGTGCAAACAGCCATTCTTGGAGAGTTTGCTTTTAAACCACTCTTACTGCATACTTTACTGCAACCATGTGAAAGCAGAACTCCTCTCACTTACTGGAAGGCTTTCTTTTTTGACTAAAGTTAATTGTATCCTCTTTGCTCTTTCATCATCAAAGAAGATGAGGCCTCTAGATGTTGTAGTTCAACTGGTTAATTAAAAACAAAATTTGCACACTTGTGATTTATAGAAGAAATATTCATACAGAACTGAGTGAAGCACAACTTACCTTTTCTCCTAAGACAGGCACTCTGCTCCTGTGACTCATGGTATCAGTCCAGTACATGCTGGGACATTTCAGAATAGCAGAGAGGCAGGCAGTGCCCAACAACTATTTCAGATGATTGAGAATAGAAGAGGTAACATTAAAAAGTTTAAATTCCTGATGTGTATTTGGCACTCTCTCCACATACACTAGACAAGGTATTTTTCCTTAGCTTTTTACCATTTTCATTAGAATTGTATTTCCTACCCTACCAGTTACAAAATAAAAAGCAGAGGGTTTGTTTTTCATATAAAGATATGGACTAGTCCAATTGGATTAACCTTGCATGTATATAAAAGTTATCACTGAGGAAACAGTACAGGGATCTTCAAGTGTTACTCTTTCTGGGGGAGCTGTGCCTCAATTACTCTTTAATGCATCCAGATATATGTAGTCATACCTAAGTATTTGAAATACAAATATTAAATGTACAAGGAAATACACTTAGTATTTCTGTTCAGTATAGCAGACCCTCCTATGAAAACAGCTTTTAAAGTGAAGTATCATTCAAGAAACCTTTACCTTCTCAAAAAAGGATTGTAGCAAATCATCCATCCAAATAAGGTAACAAATAACATATATCCACTTGTTTACAGGAAACAACTTAAAAATAATTATCTCTTGCTTAGCTAAAAATATCACCCATGACTTGGAATTACTTTTGTGTCACTTAATGTGTCAATTATTAAAATCCAGTTACTAGATTGAAGCACTGCTCTAGTCAACAGGTTTTAACTGTAACAAATACATATCAGTTGTGATGCATGTGTTTGTGTCTCTCAAATGTTATTACATAAAAAGGATCAAAGGTGGACAGTACATTACTCTGTTGATCCAAAACACAAAAGTGAAAGTGCTACTTCTAGTCCTAATTGCATTTAAAAAAAAAACCAGAAAACCAAAACCAAACAAAACAAAAAAAACAAACCCAAAACAAAACTAATAGCAGTTCCTCAGTGCATGAATATTTGAATATTTTTTCCTTGTGCAAGTTACTGGTCATCTAAAAACCCAAACCTGTATTCTTCCTGGTGGGTGTAAATCAAACTACTTTAAAAAGTTCACAATGGGCTCTTCATGAATGCAAATTTCCCACAAAACAGCATGCTGTTAAAAGTGTGCAACATGAAGGGAATGCCATCATGCTAGCTGAATGAGATTGGCAAAATATAGTCCTCTGTTAAGGTAAGGCAGGGATTTTAATACGTAACGAAGTCAAAACAAGTCCTTCTGCAGCACAAACTGTTGCAGCTGTCTGTCCAAGCACCCTTCCGTTTATGTTCTCAGCATCCTGCAGAGTCCTCAAATTATGCCATATATATGAAGGTGTTGATATCTGACTCATCTCTTCTGATATATTTGTGCTCTATAAGCCATTCAATTTGCTCTTTTATCATTTTCTTTTGTGGCAAGAACATGTTTTTCAGTATTTCTACCAGTTCAGTCTGAAGCTGGGCATTAGTAATTTTCTTCCGCATTTTCATTATTTGGATGATAGCCTCCTGGTGGGGCACAAGAAGAGAAAGAAAAAAATTTAAATGCCTGAGCAAAGTGACAAAATGAACACAGCATTAGCAGGGGGCTCCTGGTAAGGCAAGACAGCAAGGAAATCTATACTTTTCCTTAACAATCAGATAGATGCTGCATTTCTTAGCTTAAGTAGATATCAAACTGCTTTTACATGTAAGTTGATAAAGGAAAAGAATGAAGCACTGACAAGATGCCAGAGAGATAAGACAATTCCACTCAAAGGAGCAGTTAAATCCTATACCTAGAGTGTGAATTACTCACTAAAACCAAATATTCATTCACTCTAAGGCACGATTTCCTAGGTGACTTGTGATATACCATGTGAACACCTCATGAAATGCAAACAATGTCAAATTAGAACTCCTAAGGAGTTCCCATGTCATAAATACAACCAGGTATTAATCCTTCTGCTTCAAGTACAGTCAAATCATATGTTATGTCAGGTGGTACAATTCACAATGTGCATGGCCTGGAATCCTCTCTGACTGATAGAACAGATCTGAAACTTGAAGGTAGAATGAGATTTTTGAGATGCCATTGTAGGTAATGATCTCTGATGCCAGAAAAAACTCATTTTTTTTAGAACTGCCAGCTCAAAAGATTTGACATGAGTAGCTGACTGAAGGACATTCAACGACAAAGCAGGAAGTTGCAGTTTGTACAGTTGTAAGATGCATTTTTAAACTTTCCCTCTAAGGAAAAGGCTTCTTGAAGAGTTATACTGCCATTACTGCAGTGTGATCCCATCTCCAAGATTTCCCTCTGCATACAGACCAAACAGATCTCAAGATCAACAATACTGTGTGTTCATGCTGGTGGCCAGTGTAAGCCAACTATGCCAATCTGCTGCTGTCCCCCACCACAACACTGCTATGGCTTCACCACCTGCTTAATATCTGCTTTGTCCTCTTTATAAAGATGATGACCTGGTACTTCAGAACAGGAGGCTGATAACTACAAGTGCAAAATCAGGTATTCACAAAGGATCCAAGTCAAACAGCAAAAGCAATTTACAATGGGATTCAAAAGCACTCATTTCATACATCAACATCCAACTATAGACAGCACATAACGATAACACAACTAATTGCAGTAATAGTAATACAACAAAAGAAACGGTAATTTTATATTCCTCTGATGGTTTACTTGCCTGGGTTCGTAATATTCTTAGCTGGACTATTCCTTCATTTTCTTCTTCCCGCATTCTCTCTGTAGTAAGTTGCAATCGACCAATCAAATTTATCTTGCCCCTTTTCTGAACTTTAGCGTTTTTTCTGAAAAAGTTGTATTGCATGAAAGTAAGCAAAAAACCAAACCACTTTCAATTACGGAATTCCTGTTAAACTTAAATTACAGCTGCAAGGAGTACCTTTACATATCAGGTATTTACAGGCTATTACCATCGCAGCAGTGAGACAGCTGGCTGACAAATCAAAACTCAATGCCAACATCTCTGCACAATAAAACCTAAAGAGTGCTAGTAAGCATTACAAATAAATCCATCAGCTGAAACTGCTAATGTCTGAAGTTGAGAAGTTACTAGTACTATTTTAAAGTATAGAAATACAATTTCAGTTTAATTATATATAAGTAGGGTTGTTTGGAGGGATTTTTTTACTACAAAGTTCAGTAAATTGGACTGGCTATTATTCCATCCAAAAGTCTGGCAGAAAAGAAGGACAAAACCCAGCTATTTTAACAAAGAAAGCTGATGCCATTCTTCAGTGTTTACCCACAAATTTTCTGTACAGTCTCTCTCTTCTGTCATGTCCTCTCACCATTTGTCAAACCTCAGGATCCTGAGGACAGGAATAAACATTATGGCCCTGGGCAAGAAACTAAGTTCTGGGGAAGCAGTTTCATCACCTCTCTCTCCACAGATCCAGATGTCAGCTGCTACTGAGTATGAGGCACAAAATCTGAGGTTAATAGCAAGGAGCCAGTTCCCATCATAATCATTGATAATAGAGGCAGGCAGAAACCCAAGTAAAACATGCTGAATGTAGAATACACAATTTAGATATTCTCTCTTTACATTATCTTGCTCTCCTGAAGGATTTCAAAGCACCAGTAGAAGAGCACTGCAATTCTCACAGAAATAAAGACAATCCTCTCTGATAAGAGCACACCAAAAATTCCAGCTTTTGACAGCATACCATATTATTAAGCAGTTTCACTTCCAACTTATCACTCTGCTTTTGAAATTCTGTGTGTGTAATAATCATTCAGCATTAGTGCTCTGATTACAGGCTGTTCTTCCATGAACGTTCATGGGCTCATTGGTAACAGGAACACAGCAAAGCCTCCAGGTTTTGCACCTCATCCCTAGATGTTTAAGAAATTTGATTACACGTTTGTCTCAAAGGGTTGCTGCGGGTCATCTAGTCCAACAACCTACTTGAAGCATGACTATTGCCAAAACTAAGTGAAATAGGGCAGCAAAGCATGTGTCTACCTTAATTTTGAAAAATTTCAAGAACAAAGGTTACATTAAAGCGAATTCCTTCAGTTATAAAATAGCACATTGTTATTTTACTTTTCAAACATCATCTTACATTAAACTGAACTCCTGGTTCACCGAGAAGAGGGTTCCTTCTGTAAAGTCTTTGGGTGAATTGACTTGAGGTTCATATAATAAAACCTGACGTTTCAGCTTTGGAAATGCTACAAGAGACTACAGAGAAAAGGGGAGGGGGGGAAAGAATGAAAATAAAACACCAGACTTTCTAAATAGAAACCATTATTTTCTAAGAACATAATTCACTCTTGTACAGACTGTAGTGAGGAAACCACGTAGCCTTGTTTGGAGCTGTTAGAGGGCAACATGAAGACACCAGTCAAACCAGAGAGGGCACACAATTTACCAAATTGCCTCCTGAAATGTGTTAGCATAAGAAAATACCACATGAAGTAGCAAAATACACAAACTCACAGCTACAGAAGCAGTGTTAAGTCTGATTTATGTGATTTCTCTCTTTATTTGTGAGCTAAATAATTAGAAGTCTGATAAAGCAAACACTGAAGTTATTTTTAAGCAACATGTATTTATCAGGTGCCACTAATTTCCTAGAATTAGACCACTCCCACTCCACAAACCAGTCACAACTCTGTACTTTAGGCAGCATATGGTCAAAAAAATCTTGCTGTTCCCAAAAGGTTGTTAGGTAATACTGGGCAGAGAGAACATGTTAATGTAAAGGCTGTGTGTGCTCAGCAGGAGTGCAAGGAGACAGCATTACATTACAACTGATTAATTAGAAAGGCGTTCAGGTCTCAAAGTGTTATGTGACAGTGTTTTCAAAATACTAATCCAGTATTTCAGAGTACAAAAATCAAGAAGTAATCTGTTTCAAGAGAAAGGGATATACCCATAAAGTCCTCCTAAGTTCTGCATCAGGGAGTTCAGTAGCCAGTTTAAGATTTTCAAAGCTGATCTTCTCTCTGGGTCTTTGGTTCCATGCAAACAGCACAGCTAGCTGAAATGTTGTTACCTCCAAGTCATACTGGCCAACCTCATTCTTAAATGTTATCTGTGAAGAGGATAAAAAAATTTACTTATAAGCCTTTCTGGATCACAAGCTTTGTTACTATTATAAATTCACAGAGTACAGTCATTGAGACTGATACACTGAAAACTAAATACTTACAATTCCATTGGACATGAGGTGGTGCCAATGGAGTTTTCTACCACTGTGATTCTTCTTATAGAATTCTTCAACTTCTGGAATGAGATCTTCTAGTTCCGTGGGCAGTGAGACAAACACTTTTTCAGAACTTCGAGACCAGGCACCAGCATTTAAAATTTTAATATTCACAGAGTCAGCTGTAAGATGATATTGGATTATATGAATGTCCAGGTATGACTCATAAATAAAACAAAACGGTTGGGTTTTTTCCTACTCTGCATACAATTATGGAGGACTTTTCAGAAAGTTGCAGGGTGTCTACCTACTTACACATTAAGGTACTCTATGCACCACTGGCTTTCTGTCAACAACACTGATTGAAATCTGTTTTTTTTGCTTGCTTCTGCAGAGCTCCTTAAGCCCTGATGCAGCTTTATAGCTGATGTCTGTAAGCACTACTCAAAGTTTTTCAGCAGTGGCAGGTTCAATACTAGATGTTCCTCAGCCTCTCTCTTCAGTGAAACTTGATCTCAAAAATGTGATTTAAGCTCTTCATAGCATGATCCAGCTCTCCTGCTGGCACATAAAGGGGGAGCACAGCGTGGTGCACCCATGAACGGTGATGAGGCCATAAAGGAAGGGGTTAGTTCAGGCATTCACCTGGTTGTTGCTGATTCAAGACCCTGCTTGCAATTTATTCACAAGAGTAGGGAGTCTGTATGTACAAGATTGCTCACATGAAACTCCACAACTCACAGAATGATACAGCTCCAGCTGTACCAACTGCAGGAGAAAGCAGGGTCTACAGATGCTTCCAGTCTAGGGGTAACAATGCCACAAAGACTATATTCAGTCTGCAGTTGGTGTAATTTTTAACTCCAGATTTAACTGAACTATTTTTCACTAAGAGTAATGAAAAATAGCAAATAATATGAGAACAATACCTGGTAAAGCAAGTTTATTATTTTTGTGCATTTCTTTGAAGGCCTGGTTCAAGTCTTCAGACACTTTGATATCCTGGAACATTCTGGCCAGCTTGTTTACATAGTCTGCTGGCATTCCCACTTCCTATATAAACAAACAGAACACTAAACTATGACATAGACAACTAAGAACAAAAAGCTTTGTTTTTAAAATAGTAAGCTTGAAAAAATTAAAAGCATAAAAGTACACATGTATCATCACTTTACAGTAGTAGTTAATCTGCAATACAATATAAAGTGGTTTTTTGCAGGGATCATAGTTAGCCCTTAAGGGCATATGATGATTCTTTTAAGAAATCCAAGTGCTGAAGAACATATGCATTAATTAAGGAATCAGTGAATTCTGAGATGTGAAGGAATGTTTAAGGCATGTAAATAATATTCTAATGTCCAAAAAATTTTAAAATTAGAATGCATCTCAAATTATTTACATACCTAAACAAGTACACTGCATTTTGTTCATTTGTACATGGAATCTATGAAGCCTTCAGACAAACATATGTGAAATATTTTTAAATCTATCACCACCACTATTAGCCCTTAGAAAAGAGCTAAACTGTTTTACTTTCACAAAGTTTTGTGCTAAAAGGGAAGTATAAGATGCCCTAGTGGCCTGTAATTTAAGATAAACCTCCTCTGTGTAAGAAGGGTATTTAAGTTCAAGAGTGGGAATATTAATTAACCCCAAGCATGAGGCACAACCAAAGCAAGATGTCACACTACTTACTCTGAGCCATTCCACCATATTCTCCTCAATTTCACTATCAGCTGATATATCCAATATCAGACGTCTCGTTAAGTGAGCTTTGTGATATCGCATGAAAACATCTTTATTCTGTACATATTTAAGTACCAGAAGCTGTAAAAAATTAGAGTTTAATGGATTTATTTGCATTGTCAATCAGACAAGTTTTCTAATGCTGATCTAATGGTACTGTAGACTATGAAGTAGAAAAAGGCTACTTGACATTGCCTTAAGAGTAACTGTGTTAATACTACCACAGGCATCAGCTATGAATGTTCCCTAATATTACACCTCCAGTTTCTTCATTTGTCAAACATAAAGAAATCCTCTTACATCAAAAAATACATTTACACAGGTATATAAAAGTCTCCTGGTATTATTTTCTAAACAAACATTAGTTATTGTAATATATTACAGTTTTATATAAACATTTAGCATACCAGTTTTGTGAACTGACACAGGAGACGTCACACACTGAATGATTTACAAGATTTAAACACAGATACACGCTCATACACAGTACATTAACATAATAAACTCTTTTCCCTACTATTACACCTTGTGTAACTGTTTCTGAAGATCAAGGCTTTGACCCATATAAGGAAATAAAACAAATAAATTCACTCTTCAGAATAATTGAGAAGTATAAGGCAAAAACATACCACTTCCTTAAGCTTTGCTTCAATTTCTTCAGAGGTTAGTTTTTTGCTTAGTGGTGTTTTTCTTAGCAACATGTCACAGTAATTAGCAAGAAGCTCAGGGCATTTGGATTCAGGCTGTGTTTTCAATCCAACACTAGATAAAAGAAGAACAACACATTTTCAAACTATACAGAATCCTGTTATATTCTGGAGCAGTCACACTTAACAAGACAGACCACTCCTTCCTGATCCCCTTGGTTAAGTCATATACTCGCTAAACTAATGAAAAATGAGGGTTAGCACTCTTTTCTTCTTGAAAGAACAAATACTACCAAACATTTGCAGAGAGCTTCTACAGCTTGATCATTTTAACTGCTTATACTTTTAGAACTCTAACAATGAAGGATAAATGTCAAACTACAGTTTGAAACAAACAAATACTATGTGGCAAGAAGTATTCCAGTGAAGAATTAACAAATGCTGCAGTGAAGTGTTTCACTTATCTTGTCAGTGTGCTGTAATGAAGTCTCAAGAACAGCCTCCTGCACCACACTTCACAGACTGCAAAACTCAACACATCTACCACACCAGTAACAGGATAAAATTATTTCATGAGAGGTATAAAGGGTGGACTAACAACTTGGAGATTAAAAGCAGACAAAAGTTAAAGCAGATGCTGCTACAGTAGACAGACTGTGGTTCTTCAAAATTAATGCAAACACAAGGTCATATTCTGAACTGGTGTCCAGACTGGAGAATAAAACCAAGTGCCAAGGACCAATCCCTCTTCCTTAGAGTCAGACAGCACCAACTTGACTGCTACTCTCGAGAGCCCAGAACAAGCTCAGGAATCCATTCTCTCACCCTCTCAACAATTAGTATAGACAGAGCTAACACTTTCAGACAACTTGTCCTTTTTTTTAAATTCATGAAGCAGCTTGTAGGCCAGTGCCTTCTACCCCCCTAAAGGCCATTTGAAGTACAAGCAGATCACATGTCTTTTGGTTATTACAAGACAGAACCCTTATTTAATCCATGTATCCCAAGGTATTTCTGAACAGGAGTCTTCAAGATCCTAACAACAAACAAAAGTAGTAACGGCAAAGGGAAGCTGGCATTCCAGCTACCTAAGCTTTGTTTCCATGGTAGATCAGACTACTAACTACATATAAGCAATTCCAACAACCCAATATATACAAATTCCTAATCAAGTGGCACAGCACACAGGAAATGTTAAAAATCTATTAACTGACTGCTACCTTCTCTGGGCTGAATTAGCAGAGCAGCCACTGTAAACATGCTCCTTCTTGAGTCATGCAGGTCTGCCTAATCTACAGGAAGGTGTTTAAACTAACCTGGTTAATCCTGCACTGAAACAAAAATGTAACAGCCAGACAGGTCACACTCGCAGCTGGCACAAGAGGAGGTGGAAAACAGTTTGTGGATGGTTACACCTTATCAGCCACAGTTGTTCCCATAAAGATGACTGCCACATTCTTCCTCAGGACCTTTGCTGAAGTTGCAGCAGAGTTTTACAGCTCAGGTTTTCAGAACTAATAATCCAGGAAGGTTTTAACTTCAGCTAACAAACTAACTCATTAGTATAAAAGAATGTATCCCCAATTATTACAAATAAATTTGAGTTTAAACAGAACTGCTATTCACCGATCCACTTCCATGTGAAGAGAGTCTTACCAGAGGTCAATAAACAAACTGAAATTCCATAATGCAAATAACACTAAGCCCTTTTAAAGGATGTTACTTTTGAAGGGATATTTTAAAAACCTTGAGTCATATAAAGTTTATATGGCTTACCCCTTTTGCTTCAATGGCAATTCAAGTTTAAATATTGTAGCATCATTCACAACTGCTTTGTATGCCTGAAAAATAATTACAGATTGTTGGTGCTTCACTCAATTCCTTTCTGATATGAATTGCATGGACTACTGTAACATGAAATTAATTTGATATTTTTATTAGCCCAAAGTTTGCAGATTTTATATTCTACTTGAGAATTCAAAATCTGTGGCTCAATTTTCCCTTTACATTTTCCTCTTTTCCATTAACATACTACTTTCCTTTAAAAAACAACTTAGGAAGGGATTACATGAGCAGGTTGCATGTCTGAAGTCATGAGAAAAATATGTAGTAAATTCTAAACAGAAATTACTGCTGAATCAGACATTAAGGTTCACAAATACCATCTTCTAATGTGCTCTACAACATCATAAAGCTGAACATATGCCAATTTATGCAGGACAACAACAGAAATTGAAAGCTAATCAGTTGGTAGTAAGTTTTGTCAATATTTTAGTCTGCATATTTACTAGATTAAGAGCAGCACCTAAATTTAACAGTGAATGGGTCCGAGGATTTCAGAGACATCATAATATGAATTCCAACAACACTTATACTGAATACAAAAGGTCAAAAGAAGCACATACCTTATCTCTTGCAGTAAGAAATCTTGGATCATCTTGAAAAGCTTCTTTAACCAACTTACTAAACCGATTAAATAGCGTGAGCAGTTGCTCTACGTACTTCTCAGAATCCTAAAGAGGCAAAAAATCAAATAAAAACCCAAGGCTCCAAAGAATTCAGTGTGAACTTACATGTAAT
>JAWWLZ010000001.1:43466853-43486555 GCA_035041345.1 Poliocrania exsul | reverse complement strand
AATGCAACTCTGAAAGATACAAATACTGATGAAGCCAGCAGGCCAAGACCAAATAAACCCCAAACATACTGTACTTCTGCTAGGGATCTCTCAAATGGAACACTAAATATGTAAAGCACAGATGACACAATTCATCCCTTAAAAAGAAAGATGTTTTGAGTAATCTTCTAATTCTTGTTCTACAAGGAGATCTATTGTGGAGAGTGACAGTGTGTGTGTGGATGTCCTAAGGTCTGAAGTAATTAATGAATGCACCCTTAAGGACCAGAGAGCTACCTGCAGAATGTAAAATACCTTGTAACCAGCAGAATCTTTCCATGTATGTTAAGTGAACTACTGACCAATAGTGTGCTGGCATGTTATATGTCAGAGTGGATAAAAGTGAAGCTGTAACTAAAGTCCTTTGTCTTTGGTGTGGCCTTCTGATCACACTGCTGCTGCCTGAGTTGTCTCTGCCTCCTCTGACTGCCTCAAATCTAATCCACCCTTATCCCAATAATTTGTCTGTAGGTAAAGCAAGGTGTTTACTGCAATGTGATACTTGCTTATGCATACACTATCACAAGCTTGAATTAAACCCCATAAAAGAAGTGGCAACTTGAATTAAATGCAGGTTCTGCCTGCCTTAAAGTCCCTGGCAAAAATGGCTCTCTCTCAGCTGGAAGCTTACAGGAGTTTATGCAGGAAATTGTGTGTATTCAAGACATTTTTTAATTTTACATTAAAGCTAAACAGAGCTGTCTCTGTGTATCTTTCAGAACCACCTACAATGGGTTTTTTTAATCAAAAGCATGCGAAATTGTGAAGTAACCAAAACTAAGGTAAACAGTGAACTCTTTCTTCCGAAGAGTTTATTAAGTTTTTCTGAAAGTTACCAGTTCAAAAACTTCAAGTGATGCGATTCATTCATCTACTTTTTGTGAAGATATTTCAACACTGCTAAAAAAACTGTACTGAAACATCAATAATCATCTTAACAAAGCTGTCCACAAAGAACACTGGGATTAAGGTCACCAGATTGTTGCAGAGAGACCACAGAGATCTGAACTCAACATAGCAAAGGACTCTGCTTAATGAAGTAGAACAAATCAATCATGGAGCTGTGATCCTTATTTTGATAGAAAAAAAATTATAGATTCTCTTAGTTTCCCAATGTTGTATCTACTGCAAAATGGGAAAAGCCTCCTCAGCAATACTTCTGTCAGCAACAAACATCAGGATCCTGTCACTACTGAGGATGAAGTATGTTACCAACTTGTGCATCTCAACAGCTGCTGCAGGAGCAAATAGAAAAGCAAGGCCCATAAAAGGAAAAAAATCCTTTTAGAACATAACAATGCAAATTAAAGAATGGAAACTTCAAACAACCTTCAGTAAGAACCTAGAATGGTACTAGAGACAACTCACAATGGGCTGAACAACAAGATTTCAGGAACTAGAAAAAGAAAATTGACTCAGAGGCATTCTCAGTGCAATTTAGATGTACTGTAAGTGGTGGCAGGAATGTTTTACATAGAGTAAGTCCAAAAAAGCTCATCCAACTTTTACTGGATCTTATAAGTTGTACTTTTAAAAAGCGTAAGAGGGAGGAAGAGATGACAGAAAAAAAGAGAAATACAAATATGCATTAAAGGGTTCTACATCTGTTCCTGTAAACTAGTGATGGCATGAATAATTCAAGTAAAAAATTCTCCTAAGAACTGGTGGCAAAGGAAGACTCCAGGTGCATCCCTAAAACTGCAGGAACCCCAAAACTCCCCAAACTTCAAAGACAGAATTCAAAGTAACAAAATCAAAAGGAGTATTTCACTGGAATTTCTCTCAGAATATATTATGACACTGAAAAGTAAAGAAATCTGTATTGGGGATTAGTTGTTGGGGCATGCTTAGTCTGTTTTCATTTTTTATTCATAAAAGCCAAATATTTCTGTTGTACTTCAAGAATAAAATTTAGGCCTCCCATCTCCACTATTATAAGCAAATAAAAATACACTAAATCAATTATGAAGTCTTTGCAAGCTATGACACATTGGATAGCTTTTAGCTGGAAAACATTATTCCTTCCTTTGCACAGCATGTAAATATTAAGTACTTAATATAACAAGAGTATTTTGCAGTAGTGCCCTGCTCAGCCAAAAAAAGCCATCAAAAGAATCCTTTTTTTGTCAGTGCTGTTTAATAAAGAAAACATCACTAAATTCTTTGGGGCAAATAATATCAGAAAGTCACATGCATAAGCAAGTACAGCAGAGGGCATTATCAGATGTATATATTACTATGTATAGCTCCAGTCTTTAATTACGTTCTAGTCATCTGCACCTGTGTCCTTCATTAAAACATTTCACACAGTTCTGCCACGCTAAGTGGAGGTACTTTGCAACCAAGCACTGACACAGGGCAGACACAGCCACAGGAGAGAACTGTGGGAATATTTCAACAGGTTCCTTCTGAAAGATGCTTTGGCTGCCATAGATGAACCTTCTGAAGCTCTACATTTGCATAAGCCTCCTGTACTCTCCCAAAGGCTGTAACGTACACTCATAAGAAGTTTTGTGGCTTTCTACATTTAGCTCTGGACTACTGCCAGAAATCATGCTGCTAGATGAACAGATCACTATGACATAGTTTTGAGGTCAAATACTTTCTGAAATGCTAGCTTTGTGTTTTTGACAATATTCTAAGTCATAAAACAGTTTTCACATTTCCATAGAAATGAAAATTTCGTAAAACATTAGGAAATATTCCCTGGCTGTAGGGTACCAAAACTTGAAAGGAAAATTAACCTGTGATTTCAGCTGTTTTTCTTTTTTTAATTTCTCTACCTGAATTATGACATTTTAATGACATATCTAGTTTGTTTTATCATCCAGAACCAACACAAGATTTCTGAATCCCACTAGCCTCTCAATTTCTGGCAGCAGAATTAAAAAATAAACTTCTGAAAACTTTAAAAAGACATGCAGAGCTAACTTTCCATACTGACACTGAAATATTGGCTATAAAACCACATGAACAGCTTGCAGACATTTTGTTCATTTGACATACTGCTCTGGCACAAATAATCAGAAAAATTTCTCCCTGTCTTTCAGAAAAAGAGCTTTGTAAAGACATGCTTCACTTATTTTCCAGGTGTAAATGGGCAGCAGGCTCGAAATAAAGGGCAAATGTTTGTATCTGAAGTATTCAAATAGAAGCTAAAGACACACGTAGCATTTACAAGAGTGAGTCAATATGATGAAAATAAGTGTAGGAAAAAAGTAAGAAAAGAGAACACAAAATACTCTTTTTGTCAAGATGAGAGCTATTCACTCATTCAAATTAGGTTAATGTATATACAAATTTCAGAAATGATAGAAAAAAGTACGAACCAATGATGGTAGATTTTTGTGGGACAAAATTGTTTATGTGCAGTAATATTTTTCTATGAAACACTATCACCAACTATTAAAAACTGTAACATGATATATCTACACACGAATCTATTTTTATAAAGTTAATGCTGGGTTCATCCTGCACTGTTCTTGAAGCTTCACTTACTTTCTGTTTCATTTCGTTTGATCATGCCTTGGCATTCAGCTAAAATAGTCTCTTTAAAGGATGTCACCAGGGCATTGACGCAGCACTCCATCAGCTGAAATACATTAAACACAGAATTAGCTCCTGCACCCATCTGAACACCCAAGTCTGACATGCCTCAAGTTTGCCATGACACAAATATATAGCCTGTTCTCAACAACCAGCTCTATAAAACAATTAATTCATTCACTGATTCATAAAAAGGATGTGCAGTTTGAATAGAATCGATACAGGAGCCTTCCTTCCAAATGTTTAGGTTAGTAAATTTGGTAAAACTCTCCTTCAAACCATTAATGAGCTTAGTATTTCTGTCGACTGTTTTCTCTCAAGAGAGCCACTACTTTTGGAACACTAACTACCCTACTTCATTTCCAAGTATACATCCAAGTGCTAAGAATAGTTCTCATTCCAGCATACCCTATTTGGACCAGGCTGTATGGCTTGAACAAGGCACTAGATCTAGAACAGAAACTGCTAGTACATGTCAGAACCATCTCTCTTTTGTCAGCCTCTTCATACAGGTTACAATTTATAGCTGTGCAAAATGAATGATTCACAGCTTAACAAAAGGTGTAAAGCACACTTTGATCCACTGGGAAAAAAAAAAAAGCAGATTTAAAAGGTATTTATTTAAAATAACCTGTTTCCTGAACTAATCTCAATGCAGACAATTCTGAACTATTTATTGCAGTTAAATCTTCCTCCCAAATCTGAACCGTGTGAAATATTGTTCAAGAGGAAAGAAGGGGAAGGAAAAAAAGAAAAATATCCTTTATATTAAATGGCCATATTTCAGCCTAAGAGGAAATCTATTACAGTTTTAATGAAATTTCTATTGCTCCTTTTGTTTACAATGAACAATAACTCTTTCAGGTATTCTAAACAAGCCCTGAGAAACCCTTTGCCAATCAGATTGAGAAGCTTATTTTCAAACATAGGGAAAAACCCCATCATACCTGACTCAAAATAAAAGAACAAGAAACAATGTGAATAAAAACCTGCCCTTCAGCTTGAACTTTTGATCTACATGTACTATTAAAACCCCTGCAGACATTGTAGATTGGAAAGTAATACATATTTTTGCGAAAAACAAAATGTATGATTAAAAACTATAAAATAAACAGTTTCAGTTTACTGCTGCCCAATACTACTGTAACAGAAAAATAAAAACTGCAATGTAATAATACTACATAAATATGAAATACCTAATTTTTCTATACATTATACTCACTGCTTCTACAGAGTTACATTCACGTCTTGTTTCTAAATATCGTAGTGCTCTTTTCTCTTCTTCTTTTAGTTTAGCATCTGCCTGTGCAAAAGTAGAACAGCAATCATTTTAAGCACTAATACTTTCAGAACAGAATTACAACAGAATTTTTACTTACATATTTCATATAATTCTGTACACCGTTTTGCTGTAAATAAGAAGGAGCTTGTGTTCTATAAAATCTCTCTGTTGAATCCAAATATGCCTTTTCAAAGTTATCCCGATATATCTGAAGTTTATCTTCAGGATTAGAACAAAGATTAACTGCAAAGAGAAAGTCCAAACTTACTCTCAAGTCTTGGAAACTTACTTGGCTAATAATAAACAAATCTCAATGAGAGGGTGAGTCCTGTATCAAAAGGTTGCACTGAACAACTTGAAATATCTGATAAATGCACTCTGATCACAAAAAGTAACCAAATTTGTCCAGTTTTTGTTCTGAAAAACATTCAGATTAAACAACAGGGAACTGGAAAAAGCAGCATGCTTAGCTCCAGTACTTCAGACATTCAAACATGGTAACCATAAATACACATACAAATGGAAAAATGTAAGGAGGGAAAAAAACCACTCAGCATAATGTCTAATGAAGTGAAAATTCTCCATCTGACTGAATAAAAAGCTTCTCTTAGACACTCTTATTAGAATCACAATGTCTTTTTTTTCCTGTTTTACAAGAACGGAGACAGTGAGCTTACTGCAGTGCTTTGCACTATTTGGAAAAATTTCCATTTTCCTCTCAACTGCTACAGAGAAATAAACAGTCATTAAACAGAATATGCTTTAAAATAATTTAGAATTGGTCATCTATAGAGGCATCCAAGAGAGTATTAGCCACAATTTTAATTCAAGAGGCTGCAAAGCAGCAGGCAATGGTGAAATATCACAGAGGTTTCAGAAACACAGATCTCTTCTGCAATGAAGAAAATCTTAAATGCAGCTGCTTAGCATTTCTTCTTCAAACTGTCTGAAGAATCAGAAACAGCACGTAAAGGAGTACAGATAAAGGTGTATGTGTAACCCTAAAAGGTCAAAAAGTTTTCTCTTTGAAAACTTAGATTTTGCAATAACTGATACACAGGTAAATCACTTAGAAGTTAAGATTATACACAGAATTTGATTGGTATCATGTATTAACAAGAACAACAAAAAGAACAGAACAAAATGCTGAGATAATACTTTTAACTCTACCACAACTGCCAAATTCGTATGAAGAAAATTAATTTCCTAAAATGAGGAGGCAACAGATTGGCCTGTGCAAGACATACCATATGATTCTCGAACTCCAATAACGAGCTGAGAGTCGAAAGCTTCTCCTAGTCTTTCCGCATGAACCAGCTTCATTGCACTGTCTTGAAGTCTATTTTTTATATTTGAAAATATGGATTCATTCCACGTATCCAGCATGAGCTGTGTATCAGGAGAAAGGAAAAAAAATCCTGTCAGAAAGGTACATGCAGACCTAAGTTTGTGCAAAAGAAATGCAAGAGATCAGAAACAGAAATAAAGCAATTTATAATGTAATTTTCCCATCACACAGGAGTTCAGATACGTTAGAACTTCATCATGCTCTGAACTTGTTACAGAAGTAATACTCAGCTTACATTCTAAGCCTGCTTTATGTGAATGAACAGCTAGGGGAAATCAGTCTTTAATGCATGTATTATCCCATAATTCTGCATTGTTTCTACAGTTCTTGGTAAACAGTCAAGTAACTCTTCAAGCGATGCAACAGCTCAGGAGTTGCAATATCAGGGAGTACTTTGGAGCCACACATCCATTTGGTAGGTGCAGTCTTAAACAAAACTCAACTAACACCACAACTGTGTAAAGAAAAAGACTGATTGTTTTGGATTGCATTTATCTAACAAGAAAGTTCAGTACGCAAGTAATGCATGAGTGATTTATAAAAAGCCCTCCAAATCTCATCTAAACAACACAAAGTTTTAAAATCAGTTATGCAGGCTCCTATCAAAATCTGCATCACTCAGTGGGTCCCTTTATATTCCATTGTAAGATACATTTATTTTGGTGATTGCTACTGATGCTGCTGCAAATGCATTGCATAACACCTGACCACCATACTTGTGCCCACCTAAGCCCTATTAGCTCCTGAAACATGCTACGTGTTTGCTTTAAAGCTATTTTGCTTCAAGTTATTTTTTTTCCTCTCAGACACTCAATCTGGATCACTCTATATGCCACTGAATACCTAATGCAATTATGCCAAAGCTTCAAAAATAATGTTATTTTTTTTCTATCCAACTCAGGCCATTTCATTGCTTTAGAAGACAGCTCAAACTTACACCATCTACAGACTTGACAGTAACTGATATGAACGTAATTTAAGCACAGTAATTGTCAGTCTACACTGGCAGTGGAAAGAAGGTTGGAATCATAAAATTTACCAATTCAAACTTTATGTCATGACTGTGAAAAAGCTTACTAAAAATGAACTTAGAATGACTTGACACCATTGTATGGCAAAGGTAATAGTAAGGATTAGAAAATCTTATTTCATTCCTGCTTCATAAATTCTGGATTCTAACACAGCAAGCACCTAATAAAAGTCAGATATCCTTTCAAGGGAGTTAAGTTTACCATACTTTATTCTTTACTTCTCCATAACTCTCTCAATTTCCACTAAATTTCCATTTCCGAGACTGAAGTCATATGTATTGGAAGGGAATGTTTAAAACATTGCAACATTCTTAGAAGCAAAGCTTTATTTAATTACACTTCCTCCATTACATTTTTATTACTTTAACTTTATTGATATAAACATTATATAGCACTGTGCAATTACAGAACTGGTTTACAAGAGCAGAAGTGAGTAAAAAATGGAGAAGGAAACACTGAGATAATGTCAAGCAGCCTGGCAGGTACATTGACAGCTCTGTCATAGTCAAACTGCTTCTAGACATGGACAGGGACGTTTCATACAGATATTTGAAGGAAAACACATGTATCATTTTGGGCGACTATATGAAGAACTTCTCAAGCATGGGAAAAGTTTTCATGAGGCACTTTTTAGAAAACTACAGAGACTGATGCCAGAAAGTGACCTTCAGTGAATATGAAATAATGAGATAGGCTGAAGACTCTGGGCTTTAATGTCCCAAGGATGAGCTGGTCTTCATTGGCCTGCATATGGACAAGACACCTCCAACAGCTTCATTCCTGACCAAAATCAGAATTCTTAGAAATCAGTTCTTTCTCCTGGATTCTCTTGTTTATTTTGTCCGCTTAACCTTGTTTTTCCTTTAATTTCTTAGTTCTCTTGCCTTCTGCATAAAGCAGAATTAAGAGTTCAAGTTTTCAACATCTTGGTGAGCCTAATAAGATCACACACTTTCTCCAACAAACTATGCAAATTGAAAAGGTGACTTGAGGTGGTGATTCCTCTCTTCGCTGCTGTTCTCTCTCCCTTTTCTTCCAAAGGTACAGGGACAAGATGTCAAAATAGAAGGGCAAAGAAAAAACCTTGCTCAAAGTAAAGCATTCAAACTATTTTGGTCTTCCCATCCTGGAGACAGGGGAACAGTTAAAATGATCTTCAGTCCCATATTAAAGACTGCTAAAGAAATTTTATTTCCCTACAGATACTTTCTGCAATGAAAAGGAATAATGAATGATGTTACACTAGAGTGCTTAACATTTTACAACTGATATCCATTGTTTTTCTTAAAATAAATGACTAAAGCAATTTCCAGGACCACTATTGATGGGAATCAGAACACTGACTACTCCACACTCAAACTCCTAGACTTTCTTTACATGTTTGATATGAAACTGTAAAAAGATCATATCCACAAGATTCTACATGTCCAATCTTTTCATTGATATGTCTGACAGTTTGGAGAAAAGAGGGGAAATTGAGATATCAATACCCATATTTAACTTAAGATGACAGTATTTAATTGGTCACTTATAAAATGCAAAGATATGTTCCAGAGATTTTGTCCTAGGGATATAAACTAGGAGCAGAAAAACTACTCACTTATGTATACAGGTACACTTGCTACTCACAATTATAGAAAAAGTAGGTGAATTTACAACTACTTGCCATTCCAGAATTCAAGTCATAATTAAAAAAAACCCAAACAAAAAAACGCTGACCAAAAAACACTCCAAACCCCAAACAAACCCAAAGCCCAAAAAAGAAATGCTTTAATCACATGAATAAAACTGTTAATAGACAAAGTGAAACTGGAGAAACAAATTGAAACTATCGTGGAGAGGGAAAAAAAAAGTTGCAGTGTTGTTCTGGCCCTCCCACCAAAGCAAAGTGATACATCATGTTACAGGAGTGGTGTGGTTTCATTTTCAGCTACAGAATCCCCCAGTGCTGTTCCTGTGGGCAAACCCAGTGCACCACAGCCCTTCACACCGATCACTTACCTTCCGAACAATGCTGTCCTCTACATTGGACTTCTTGTTGCTGCCCTGCTTGCCCATTAAAGTAATCTCTAATTGGCAAAACGGCTTGGGCAGAATATCACACTGTGTGAAGAACTTGCGCCACTCCACTATATAGGCTTTCAGCAAAGCTGTATCGTCCTGGTGACTCAGCACTCTCTGCAGGGAGGGCAGAGAAGAGGAGGTAATTTATAAACAAATTTATGCACAAAATATGGGCTGACTTTGCTTATACTGAAAATAACTCCCCATCTAAAACTCAGATATACAGATATATCAGAATAAGAAAGTCTACATATTTAAGTGCCATTTAGTTTATGGAAGTAGTTATTAACCCTTGGCATATGGGTCAATTCTAAAGGGTAAAGAAATATAGCAACAAGCAAGTAGTCAGCAAGCTTGAATTTTCCAAATTAACTTTTTTTTTCTCCTTTTAAGCCATCTGCAAGTCAAAAATATCAAAACCTTTGGCATTACTGGTACAACCATATGCAAGAAAAACCCCAACAACAAACCATAAAGCTGTAAGGACTATGTTATATTCCATGTAGTGAAAAGTTTCTATTCAATGGCATCTACTGACCTTTCCTTAGACTCAAGACAGCTAGCGAACATGTATATTTTAATAAAGCCTGCAAACTACAGCTGCACTGTACAATGGCTATCAAAATGCTTAAAAACTGCCTCTCAATAACAGCCAACACAGACCATATCAAAGGCCTCACTTCAGCATCGCATTTATGCGTGTAAGCAAGTAAGCTGTGGAACTTCTTTTTTTATATGTTTGATTGTACAAGTGCCTCTATAAAAAACTGTTTTCCTGAAGCAAAGCCTTAGTGGTGTAAATCACTTCACCAAAGGAAGGTTTTACAGACTTCCATTTTTAACTTTACAAACCTTTGCAGTGTGATGATTTTTTTTTTTTTTTTTTTAAATTTCAACAACAATCCCCTCTTTTAAAACCATTATTACAGAGGACATCTTTTGCTGTATGTTTACAAACACAAGAATTTCCTTTGAAGCTACTGACGAACTCAGTTGTCTGGAGGGAAGCCCATAAAGCTGGACAGCCTAAGCTCGCTGTCTATAGCACAGATATTTGTGGTAGGCCCAACATGTGGCTCATTTTAAAGCCATCAATGGACGTGTCAGCACAGCACCAAAGCCATAGAAATGACTATTTTTTCTCAGTAATTTCTTATGGAAAATTCTGCCTTAAGAAGTTTTTGACCCATAAGCACTGTTGGGTAAACAAAGATAATGCTGTGTTTTGGGGTTTTTTTTAACATAACACAAAAATCACTGACCACCCCAGCTTCGAGCACTGTAAGAAAACAATGTACCAAGGCAAATGCTCAAGGCTAAGTCTTCTTTTTGTCAATAGAAGTTTGCAGGGTAATTATGACCTCCAGAACACCATGAAATTTCAAACAAAAAAGCAAGGCATTTAGATCCAATGAAAGTCAGAACTATATGGTTATTTTTCTAACAATATGAATAGAAGTTATGAAACGTTAAGAACTTACTGCTTGTGCCTGTTTAATAAAATCAAGGATGTCTTCCTTCAGAGCCTGATGGATTTTTGCTGGACCTTTATCATCCCACAAGCAAACTGCATGTACATCTCTAGAAAACAATTTATCCACCTTTTAGTAACAGCTACTCAAACTTGAATGCTGTAATGTATGAGGCATAAACGATCATAATTTTAGTATGCCTAAGAAATTTATACACTTTTTATCTATCATTATCAAACAACACACAGTTAAGTTCCAGTAACAGATGCAAGAAGACAAGTTTGGGGAAGAGACTGAGGCTTTAAGAGAAGTCCTGGAAGCATGTAACTGCACCCTGTCTAGGAGAAGGCTATGGTCGAGGAGGTGGTATCAAAGACAATTCTGTTTTCAGTACTATTCAATAATCCTTATTGAATGAAGGACAATTTTTAAACCTTCCCTTTGACAAAAATAGAAATCACTTGCCAGCAGCAGCATTACCACTCAACCCATGCTATTCTAAAATACTTCCATTAACATGCAACCTTCACTGACAGTTTCACAATCTGAACACTAAAACATCCTTGTGCTACGAAGGAAACAGACCTCTCTCATGAGAAATTTGAACTCTGAGAGATCACATAATTTAAAACATGATGGAATTAGTTTAGTAAGATCACTTAACATGTCATGGCAGTGGTAGCATTTTAAAGTGGAACTTTACTGCAGAAAAGCTACCGAACAGCATTGCAAGGCAAACTTCTATTACTGAGTTTGAATCAACATTCAAATAAAATTTTCCCTACCCAACAAGTAAAATTTTTCCTACCAACAGCCCAGCAAGTGTAACTTATATCCTACTCTTTCCATAATGAAGACTAAATTAAGCAAGTTCCACTCCTAACCATACATCACATACAATGTGGCCTAGCAAGCCTTTTTTTGACTTAATACCATCCGCTGGTTCTTCTGTCTTTCATTAATAAGGCCACATTTTCACAGAAAAGCAGCCATATAAAGTTATTTCTTTGTCCCTATTAAATGATTACACTTTTTTAGTTTAACTGAAAAGACAAAGCTTGCAAGGTGAAAAGTTCCTGTAACACAGATCAAAGGTGCAGGCCCAGGATTTCAGAGGTTTCCCAAACTGGTGGAACTTATGCAACGTTCACATGCAGAAAGATGTTACTGCATTTAGAATGTCACTGTTTCCTGACAGTACTGAAAAAAAGCAATACTGGATAATTGTACTCAAAGGACAAGTAGAAGACACCTACAGATTTTGAATTTTTATTAAGAAGCTTAACAAAGAGCACTGTCCAAAAATATGAACCTAGGAGAGTGGGTTCCTTTCCCTCAATAGCCTTATTTTAGCCATGAAGTTACTTAAGTTCTGTTCCATAATTCAGCTACAAGAAAAACAATAAATAGAAAGTTTCAATCTTAATGTAGAATTATTGAACTAGATATTAATAATTAAAGCAATTACTCAGAACCAAATTTTTACCCTAACTATACTATATTTCTAGCAACTACTACAGCAGAGACATCATAAGATATTCACACCCATTACATGATAAATTACTATTCATTTTGGTTGGCAGGAAAGTATCACAGGTGCAGTAAGATGGGTGGAAAAAGAGTCACTACTCTGTCCTCATCAAAAAGAGCAATAACGACACAGACTGCACCACGACTGCCTTTCAATAAAAACTACTTTTGTGACAGATTTTAAAAAGCAGGAGAGTCTGCAGGTATAACCTACAACTGTATTTGAGGGAAAATAACTCCACTGAAACAAAGATTATTTTATATATACTTCTGATATGTCTTTTGTAATTCACTCCTGTATAATGTTGGCAAAAATCAAATTATGTATTTTACGAAAAAAATCATTGCCCAACAAGAAGCCACTTTGGGCTTTTTGGAAGGAAGAAAATGGCAGGGTTTTCAGAAAGTACATTAATGTAAACATTGTCTGAAAAGTATTATTTTATCATTCTTAGGGCACAAAAATATTCAAATTATACCAGTTAAACTGCACCACCCTGCTGCTTCAGTAGCACTCTTATTTTAGAAGAAAGCCATTGAAATCAGAATAATGTAACATTCAGCAAAATAATGTAACATTCCCCTAAATGTAATGTAATAATGTAATCAGAATAATGTAACATTCCCCTAAATGGACTTACTGACAAAGCAGTAAACATTTTCTATGTAATTCTAAGAAAAAAGTTTGTGGGCAGGTCTAAAACCTATTTACTATGATCAGTTGAAGTCAAAAATTCTGCTGTTCTTTTGCCATCCTATAGGCAAAGATCTGAACCTCAGCAAAACTCCACTTCTGCACATTTACACCAGTGTAGGCACATTTATCACTTGGTAAAAATCAAACTAGCACTTTTGTTTCCACACAGTGTGTGTCACACACGACTTCTGTATCAGGAGCAGTGCAATAACTGTGTTCCCATTATGCAGAAGGGTGCAAGATACTAAAAAATTACTTACGAAAACAGATCAAACCATTGCTGTTTTGTGACAGACTCCTGACGAAGAAGTTTCAGAACGATAGGGCGCATGAAATCCCATTTGTCTTCAAACTGAAGTGAGCCTTTATTCTAAAAGGAACAACAAAAATAATTCTTAATAAACCATTCTCTTATCTAAAGTTATCTTTAAGGATTGAAGTTTCTGAAGTTGACATAAAAATATCTTCTTCTCAGAGGTGTCCCTCAGAAGCTACTGAGCCACACAACCACAGCTGAACAATACTTCTCATAGTATTATTTTAAAAAGTGAGAGCTATGATTTGTTTCAAAGAGAAACAGGCTGCCAACTTCACCATTTATTCTCTGCACTAGCTACAAGAAACAATTTCTAAGCAGTGTTCTTCAGTTGCAAACAGAGTTATACACAGACAACATGAACGATACTCGGCTCAGCTTCGCTGTGGCAGCAAAGACAGATGCAACAGAAGTCAAGAGGTAGAGTTGCAAACTTGTCTTGAGTAAATTACCCTGATCGAAATGGCAGCCAGGCATCAGGAATTGCACCTGTGAATGCTGCCATCCAACCATCCCTCCTTCTCTCACCGTGCATTTGATGTCAGCAGGAAAGAGGGAGGAAGGAAGCAGTAACGTAGGAGCTGCAGTTTGACAGACTCCCAGACTCCCCTCCTGTGGGTATCTGGCCATTGGCAGTCTGAGGGCCAAGACCAGAGTTGGTGCAGATGAATATTATTTACACTGTGCTGAAAAATCTAATGCTAGGTGCATTTTTCAAACTTACAATAAAAATTAAGAGGAAAGTTAAAGAAATTGAGTGTTGCCATATAATTCTGATTATTCTGAAATAACCTCACCACAGTACACAGACTAACTTACTTTCATCATTAAACAACCCCAAACCATCACAACAACTTTGTGAGAAAAACAGCAGTTCTCCTGCACATGTTGTGATCCTATTTGCTTACAGCTCCACATTTTAAAAAGAAAAACCTGCAATTAAAAAACTCCGTTGACTGAGAGTTCTGTGGCAGAAAGACTCCTGGTTATCTGCAGTGTTTATATTCCAATGCACTGTTTACTTTTGAACAGATCATTGTCTCGGTCAGTGATACCACGTTTGACACCATTCACTTCAAATACAGCAAATAATACAGTCTAACCACTTGAAATTTTGACAAGTGCACTGCTCTGCCACTAACATCTCTTCTGATAAACAAGCACAAGCAGCACACCACGTTCCCTCAACCATCTCCTTTTGATTAGTTTCTACATGGCAATGTACAATTAGAACTGTTATTTAGTATCCAGAATAAGCACTGTAAGCAACTGTATTCCCTTGTGCACTTACGTGCAAAGATACATCTTCAAGCTATAAAGATGCAACAGGCACTACAGTAACTATTTGTACGGGCACAGCACCTGGAGGCCTCACAGCATTATCAAACCACTGTGGTAGGTACTGAACATGGTTTTCATGGAAGCAGCTCCTGCAGATAAACACCATAACTCTTTCAACATGAAAAAATAGAAAAATAACTTATTTCCAAATTCAGAGAGACAGTTTTGCCCATTCTTTCCCACTGCAACAAAAATACATGATTTGAATGCATCATCTTTGAAAATCATCAACTACATGCTTCCTCCACACAGAGCCAGCTTTACAATTATTGCCTAAACTTTGATGCATTGCTCTAATCTTTCCTAGTCCTGTGAAAATGGTTAGTTTTTACTTGCAGGTACTTGTGTTCCAAGTCTCTCTTTGAAGGATAATGAACTTGAAAGACCAGCTACTGAACAGTCAGAAGTTACAGAAAAGGCATTATAATGCAGATAAAAACAATTCCCTCCTAAGTTTTCCTTTGGAACAAAACTTCACAGTAGATCCCGTAAGTTTTCTGGAAGAGGTAAAAAAATCCTGCAATTTTTGAGAAGTGCAATTCAGCCCTTCACTGCAAACAGCTGAAGATAACACCTGAATGCTCCACCTTTGTGAATAAGATTCGTTTCACTGTAAAACATGGAGGAGGGGGGACTGGAAAAACAACTGTTTATTTGATTTAGACTGTGAATACCGACTTCATTATAAGAAGCACACATAACACTCAACTTCGGTTGTAAAAACTGTGTGTCCACATGAAATGAACATCTGCCTACTTAAAAAGAATTCCTGAAACAAAGCTTGTCCTGAAATGTCTGTTAGGGGAGTTTAGAACTTGATTTCCCATACGTAGGAGTAAATTTTCCCCACATTTGCTCCTTTATTCCTTAATTAAGCAGAAGAGGAAATAAAATTAATGGATAAATAGTTTAGTTGAGTGGCATTTTAAGTTCAATAAACAATTCAACATCATCTAGATAGACTCATGCTTCCATGACCTTACACTTTTATACTGAAATTACAAGAAGAAAAGGTGCACCAAATACCACTGTATGTCATTCACATTCATTAATTCTACCCCTCTTACTGCATGTGAAAAACCAAATTTTATAATGGAAGAGGAAGTCAAACTGTGGTAATTCTTAGTTGATATCAAACATGCAATTTCTGAGCAGTATTTCCTGAGCAATTTTTCTTTCTTGGCTTGCCTCAAACCACAGTTCCCAAGGAAAGGTAAGCAGGATGGTAAGGCATACCTTGGACAAGACAAAATTACTCCATTATCAAAACTTCTCTGAAAGCATGGACTACAACCAAGAGCCATACCCTGGCTAAATAGTCATTCTAGAGTTTAAAATGTAATGCTTTGAAAAATAACTCACCTCATGAAAGAATCTGTTTCAAAAATCACTTCATTAAATTTACTCCTAAAGATTTACAGTTCCATTTTAACATTAAACTTTACTTGAAATAGGTAGTACTTTATACCCTATATTGAAATATGTACTAGAACTTTTCTCTGTTCTTCACTTCTATGCATCAACACGTAGACATAATAGATACAACAAGGCAGTGCTACACACCAAGACCTCCACTTTACTGGCCCCCTTAACCTCGAAATGTTTGTTTGGACATTCAGTCCTCTTTGCTGTGTACTCTCTGTCCTTCAGGCCACACAGAAACCCAGCCCTCATCTCTGCCAGATGCTCTGAACAGTACTGTAAAAAACCAACATCCTCTATGTCTTACTGTGCACCTTGTCTACATATGAGTAACATCTTCGCCTTTACTACTTGTTTCAGACTGTATGTATATTAAAGCCAGTTCACAGAGGGATGAAGTAGGAAATATGACATCATACACTGAAATAAGCACTGTCTGAATAATCTCTGCTACCAGCAGCTCTAAAAATCAGTGTAATGATTGTAGCGAGTGCCTATTCAAAGCAGGAAAGTAGCCACAGGGAAAGCTTTTCAATGTAACTAAACTACTGTGCAACATTGCCCAGCTTCTTCAGGGTATCCTAAATGGAAATAGCCAGGAAGACACAGACAGACTTCAAATACAGATCTGGAAACATGTACTTCAAGCTGAAGAATACAAACGTTTCAGATTCGTCTCCAGCTGTCAGTGAGACAGCTGAAATTGATGCAAAGGTAAACAAAGTTTCTGATTTCATTGAGGTCCGTGGAAAATCTGTTGCTTCCTTTGCTGCTGCCCTCCTAACATCAGGCACTGATGCTGCAGATCAACTTGCAAGGATAGACAGATTCCTGCATTTGCTGGCAGATCTGCCAGCATGGATACAGCTACAGGTTTTCTTCACACTGCAAAAAGCAGAGGTGCTTTCTGCCCTTGAAACTGCAAAAAACCCTCAAGTGTCTTCATGTCACATGGGTGAATTGGTTTAGACTTTGTCTCTGCAAAGAGAACAAATTACAAGTCCAACACAGCCTCTGAAACGAAGTATCCCACTTTAAAAGTGCCACAGTCACATCTATCTTAACACAAAAAATGCCAGGGCATTCTCCCAGAAGTGGCTCATTCACCTAAGAAAGCCACTGCCTCAGAGAGGGAGAGCAGCTCTTCTACAGGTGGGGCAGGCACCCTGACCAGGTAATGGCTCTTACCAAGTACTGCAATAGTTCCATCACTACAATTTGTTGTGTCTCACCAGGACTCAACATATGGTTGGTCATTCTAATTTTGCATTCAATGAATGCTCTCCAAGAATACAGTTCTCACTAAAGAAAAAAAAGGGAAATTATGCACTAGCACAGTTTAAATGATGTCTTTTACAATTATGACAGCCAGTCAGGTTTGCATTCAGCTAGTATTTGTGACTAGAATAAGAAAAGAATATTTCACTTCATTTTCTCAACTGTGCAGAAAGCTGAACAAGGATGGGGGAAAACAAGAGAAAATGCTTAGTACTTGTTCATGCTGGCAAAACCAGGACCTGTCTATACCCAACTTAGATTTGATTATTTGGAAGGCTTATTTGGAAGATATGGAGAAACCTCACAGATTTTAACCCCTTGCCTTTCTTACCCTGGGATGTTTACTGGGCCCAGACATTGGTTTTTTTCCTGTAAAACACGAAAGCAGAAGTCCATTGCACAGCCTCAGACAGCACGAGGCACTGCTGATCAACACTAACCTGGAATCAACACTTGGCTTCTCAGAGAGCACTCTCATGAGTAGAACTGGGGATCAAGAGACCCCACCCAGCTCCAGTTTTCATAGTGGTTTATTTTGCCATGATAAACAAGTCCAAATCACCATAAAATCCTTCCCTATGCAATGCAAGAATCATACTTAATACTGTCATTAGAAAACTCACTAATTAGTGAGCTATGGTGCTTAATAACACTTTTGGTGGTAAGAAACACCTGTTTTAGCATAGGTATCCCTGCAGAATTTTCCTAAAACACACTATGAACATATATCTGGTTGTCAATATAAAATATTGGTGATGCTAAGGCCAGTTGCAAAAACGTGACTCGTAAACACAAAGACTTCACTTTGGCAAGAGCCATCTCACAGAATCGAGGTCTTTGACTATTTTCACTTATTGTACACCTATTACTCTTCCAAAATAGCTGAAGTGGAATGCTGACAAATCTTATAGACCTGTATTTCTTCTATCTACTATGGGCTGTATGACCACATCTCACCAACACACACATCAGTCTTTCCAGAAATCCTCAAATGTACAGCAAAGAGATGGTCTAAACCATTAACAAGTAGATAAAACTGCCTAAGCCCTGCTCTAAACACATGTTTTTGCCACAAAAAGGATATTTCTTCTTATAGGGCATTATTTTTTTCACCATTGTTCTTGGACTCCTCAGTTTTGGATTTTAAACTATTTTTAAGTATTATCTGCTTAGATATCTAACTAAGCCCTTACAAGCATAATAAGATACAGAAATTAACCAAAATTAATTTCAATTACCTGTCAATTTCAATGAAGGCTTTTTTCCAAATTTATCTTTTCAATACTGAAACATTTTTTTGCATACCAGGAAGAAACAAGGTGATCACTTATTTCTCATTTCTTCTCACTGAATGTCTCAGTGTAATAAATACAACTAGCAGATTAAGGCCAAATCTATACATCCAAACTAGGTCAGATCGCTAAAATGCAAGCAGCACTTCTTTGAGACCACCTTTAAAATGATACACAGTGCTGGACACGTGATTATGTCTATATTTATATGTATTTTCAGTTGCTAACTACGCAAGTTAAGCAGACAGCCTTCCAAAGGCCTTTCACACCAGTGTAGTTAACTGGTGGTGTAGAAATACTTACAGAAGGCACTGGTAAGAGCTGTTTTAAGTAGGCCTGTCTTGCCTGTGCTGGCACGGCCTCAAAGGCCATGCACAGCCTTCTCATACACACTGCAAATGTCAGGACAGGCAGTCCTGAGCTCAAACACTGGCCTGTCCTACCGAAATCTTCTGTTCCAGCCCGCAGCAGCTTGGGGTGACTGACATCTGCCACGAAACGACTGGAAAGTGCCTGAAAACATCTGACTACAAAAGCAAAGCTGCTTAACCTAAGGGAAAGGCCTCTGGGAGTTTTCCTGTGCAGGAAAACTGCACTTAGCAAAAAAGCTGTAACACGGTGGCCACCCCAAAACCGACACCTGCCCACAGCCAAGGCATTTTCCAACTCTTTGTTTAACTTAAAACTCATTTTCCATATACCTGGATATTCTTAAATAAACAAAGGGAAGACACCGTGTCCTGTCTCACTGCACGACGCAACGCTGTTTCCTAACACGGCGTGTTTGGGAAGGGAGAGCCGGGGGGAGGGAGCGAGGTGCTGGCAGCGGCAGGAGCGGCAGGAGCCGCCACCGGCGTGGCCAGGCCGGGCCGAGGCCGCTCACCTGAGGAGTGCCCCGGCAGCACCAGCTCCAGGCAGCGGCACCCGCGACCCGACCCCGGCTCTGCCCCTGCCCCCGGCCCGGCCCGGTCCCCGCCGCCCGGCCCGGCCCGGCCCCGCCACCCGCAGGGCCGCCCGGCCCCGCCGCCTCCTGCAGGCCCCGGC
>JAWWLZ010000001.1:43448325-43466753 GCA_035041345.1 Poliocrania exsul | reverse complement strand
GCCCCACCATTTAAGTCCTGAGGTCCATCTGCCACGGCCGAGCGAGCTTGGACAGTGACAGTGAAGGCCTCAGGACTAGAACCTACAGACCCTGGTATTCCCAGAAAGTCTCCCATCCAAGCACTATCAGGGCTTACCCTGCTGAACTTCTGAGATCTGGTGGGATCAGGGAGGCATTTAACTGCCTTTTAACTGACCAACTAACCAACTGACTAACTAACCATCTAACCAGCCAACTAACTATCCAATGAACTAACCAGCTAACTAGCCAACCAACCAACCAACCAACAAACTAAATAAATAAATAAATAGCCAACCAACCAACCGACCGGCGGACCACACGGGCACATGCTTAGCCGAGTCAGTGCCCCACACCCAACCTCCAGCTAAGCCATTACTTGCCCTGCCAGTTGTCACAAGTTTTCTGTTTCCAGAATCTGTAAGTGTGTAATTATCCAAAGGGTGTGTGTCTGGAGGATGGATCCAGGCTCTTCTCAGTGGTGCCAAGCAATAGGACAAGAGGTAATGGGCAGAAACTGATGCACAGCAAGCTCCACCTGAACTTGAGGGAGATGTTCGTTACAGCGCCGGTGAGTGCTCACTGGAACAGGTTGCCCAGAGAGGTTGTGCGGTCTCCCTCACTGAAGATATTCAAGAACTGTCTGGACACAATCCTGTGCAATGTGCTCTAGGACAATCCTGCTTGAGCAGGGAGGTTGGATGAGATGACCAACTGCAGTACCTTCCAAACCAACCCATTCAGTGATTCTACGACCACAGAATATTCTGAGCTGGAAGGAACACACGAAGTTCATCAAAGTCCAACTCCTGGCAGTGAGACAAAGAAATATTTAGCAGGGAAAGTTTGCATTTATCCACCTTTGGAGAGGAATGTGGAAACTTTCAGGGTTTGTTTATATACAACAGAATTTCACCTTTCTATTTAAACATTTAGCCTTTGTCTAAAAACATGTCTTCAAGAAAATTTCACTGACCTTTTCTTATAGACTTGGAGCCCTGAAAGCTAATTCTGCCTGTTCGACCTGGCCTGCCACATGTTGCTGTCATGGACAGCTGCACCACCTGCCCCCAGGGACAGCAGCCCCCTCTTCATCTCTCCCAGGGCATGCCATTTGATGATAAATTAATATGACAGAGGAAAGGGACCCTAAAGTGCTAGAAAAGCTGAAACAAAATATTTAACAAATCTATAGACTGTTGTGGAAGTTTTGATAATGCTGACCAAATGTGGCCTGCAGCCTTATTAACTTAAGAAATTATGATACCCATATCTAGGCTGGTGAGAACTCCTTCTGGCTGTGCTCTTTGCCTTCCCCTCTCCATCTCTGGGCATCCTGAGCTCCAGAGAGAGAGAGGAGAGAGAGGAGGGTCACAGCTGCCTCGGGATACACTGCAGACCTTCTTTCCCGGGGACCGACTTTGGCTGCAAGGAGATTTCTGAGAACTACCACCACTCCTCAACTCCCAGCATTTCTTTCTTTGAACAAAGGACAAGGAGAGAGTGTGCTGTTCCCCACGGAAAAGGCTCCATCCTTCCACCACCTGAGTCATTCGTCCCCCTTATCTCTGCCTCGCTGGGAGAAGACTGAGAACTCACCTCGGAGGTGCGACACTGCCACCTGCTGTCTGGAAATATAATTGCACTGGGAGGAATTGCAGTTTGGGGGAGTTAAGTTTTTTCTGCTGCTGGGGGAGTAGTTTGTTCTGGTCTATTCATAGTTTTATCTGTATCTATATCTCTAATAGTTAAGAACTGTTATCCTTCTTATTTACATTTTCTAATTAAAGTTCTTTTTAAATTTAAAAGGGGTGTAGTGTTGGTTATTGAGAAGAAGTTTCTTTCTCTAGTTTAAATACACACTTTGGTGTACTTTAAATTAGGACAATATACATTCTACAACAGTGCTGAAGTTAGGAGGCCTCCAGCAGGGTCAGTAAAATGTGTGCACTGTGTATTTGTGCATCAGCCACTCCACAGCCTGTGTATTACGTTACAGGTATGTAAGTACCAGAGAAGCTGGGATACAGGCAAATATTCTATAGACTATGATATGGAGGCAGCCATTTCTGGGAGCCACTACTCCAGTAACTGATTTATACTTTTTACCCTAAACCCTTTAAAAATATGAGCATTTCCAATTATTTGTTAGTTTTTGTTCTTTTCAATTTCTTCTAGTTTGGGGATTTTTTTTAATATATATTTGCTATTAATGCCACAATTTAGTGATGTTTTTAAACTACTTTTGATAAATAGGCCCAGAAACTAAGTTACTATAGAGAACTTCATCTCAGGTCCCTTTGATGCAAAGCTTGAGTACAAAACCATGACACAAATCATTGGAATGTTATAATTGCAAATTTTGCTTAACCATCATTGAAGCTAAATGAAGTTGGGCTGTGTTTTAAGATGCTAAGTTTTAAAATAACAGATTTATTTTTATATGCATTTTTCATGCAAATTTACTGAATCTCACCACAAAAATGTGAGAATATACAGGGCACAGCAGTGCCCGAGTACCTTTCTTATTCTGGTCTTTTCTAAGTAGCCTTAGGCATCTGGTACTCTTTGCTGTAGCATTTATCCAGTTGGCCTGGAAGAGTAAGCAATGACTGTACTGAATATGAGAGTTCTTGCATCCTGCCCAAATATCCTCTTGAGCAGTAGTTATGAGTAGTGCTAGCCAAGGAATAAAGAGAACTTGAACAACTGAGAAGCAGGGAGACAAGGAAACAGTGGTACTTTTTACTGATATTAAAAATAATGTGCATCTCATTTTGCATGGCTTACACAATGACTGTAATTGTTTGGTATGTTCCCCTGAAGATCTATGCACTAATTTTCTGGGAAGTAAAAACATCCATGAGACTCAAGGTTTAATGGTATTTTAGTACCACTTTGGGGTACTTTGACAGTACAGTGTTACATAATCTTGTTTTATTTGCTTTCATTTTATTAAAAATGGATTATTATTAAATTCTGATGGTAATGAAGATACTAATTATTGATTAGTATACCATACTATATTGGCCTACAGTTTTATATCCTTTACAGTGATTGTAAAAGACCAAGTAAATTACAATCTCAGAGCTATCCATGGCTTCAAAATGATTTATAAGGAATAGCTCATTAATATTTGGATCATCAGTGAAATTAATACTATCATAATGTCTTAGATGTCTTGGAGTGAACTGATTCCAGGCATAAATCTGTTAGCTGTGAGTGAGTTGCATCAGAGAGAAATAAGCATTTCTATGTTCTGTTCTAACGTCCTGAAATGAAAAAACATGTACCAATGATAGTTTCTTCTGAAGTTCATTTAGTCCATGATGGAAAAAAATGTTTGATGCTTGATTAGTCCATTTTAAAATCCTCTCCCATCAAACTAGTTATATTCAGTAGGGATGATAAAATTTATGGGTTTTTTTCAGTGGGAAGTCTCATTTATCACTGCTGTGGACAGTCATAATGACCTCATGCACAAACCGTGCAGTGAGTCTCTGAAGACAATCCTTTTAAAGGGGGAAGGACACTCGGGCATCTGCCTGTAGTTGAAAAAAAGAAGCACCATCAGTGACCAAACTTCTTCTATGTTTGTTTCTATTTCAACAAGAAAGCAAACACTTCTGATATTTGCTATCTGGGCTTCACATCACCCTTTCAGTTAATAACAATGGCATTCTGGAGAAATTCCCTGCATGTGGGAGTAAAGATTATTGTTCCTTTCACTTAAAGTTGCCTAAGATTTTGGTATCTTAGTATCACCAGAACCTGTGCTGTGCATCTCAGTGTGACGCCTTTGTTCTTATGCCAACATTGTCCTTTAGCTCCAATAACTTCTCCCTCCCTGATGTTTGTTCTCCTCTGATGTATTTTTAGACAACAGTGCTATTCCCTCCAAGTTTCCTTGCTGGAAAAACTCACACATTTTGCCCAGAGTGACACTGAGGATGATGTGGGGTGGTGCAAAGTAACTTGTTTGCAGGAAGAACCTGCAGGAGGGTTTTTGCTGAGACCAAATTCCTCCTGGGACCTAGAGAAGCACATGGCACGTGTTTGGCACAATGTCGCCATTGTTCCTCGCCCAAGCACAGAGCTGCAGAGAACTGCTGCAGGGATTTACATCTGATCTCCTAGTGTTTTCTGGACAGCTAGAAATTTACTGTTCCATTCACTGGGTACTTGGGGAGTTATAGTTGGTCTGTGAAGCATGGTAGAGTGAAAGAGGATACAAGGCACAAGGATACAAGATCCATGTTCTGCTTTTCTGACACTTGTTCACATATGCATCTCCTTTTCAGTGCTCAGTAAGCTTTGTCTCTCTTTAGTTTTAAAAGCTTCTCTGAGAATCAGGCTCTCTTTTCCACAGGGAATTGGGCAGAGAGAAATCCCAATAAAATGAACTGTGAATTTCAATGATTGACTGGATTTGAGACTTACATCTTCTAAACTTATATCCTGGCACACCTCTTTTAATACATATAACACAAACTGTATGTCAAGAAAATGAGAGAAATGATCTGCACAGAGGAGGCTTTTCCCCTGAATAAGAAGCAGTAATTATTTTTAAATGGCAAACTAGCATAAATTATTACTAAATAGCTAAACTATTTGCTTGGCATTGAAAATGTAACCAAAATGGACAGTTCTCAAAAGTGCTTGCAGAGCAGTGCCAGCCTTGAAAGGTTTTTATTACTAAGATTATGACTGGAATATTTTCCACAATTCCTCCTCTCAGTTTTAGTACCTTAATACTTAGCAACTATGACTAACATTTTCAGTTATTGCCCTGCTCACTGTCAGACCTTGGTGCCAGATATGGCTTCTGACAGTCCCTTCCTGCAAAGAAACCACACAGGGGAGAAGGTGAAAGGGGAATAAGCCTGCAATGTAGTTGTAGTGCCAGCATAGAGTTATACCCTACCATTCCTGCAGGTGTTCCACAAAACTAACCTACCCTTCAGTGCTGATGGAGTTGGGAAGTTAATAGGCTGTGTCTCTGTGCCAAGTCCAGGTCCTTGGTACTTTCCATGATCCCACAAGTCCCATGACAATGATGGATATTTCTGTAGGGTCTTAAGACCTCTGACGGTGTTCAGTCTCACTGCTCTCCCCGAGCTGTGCAGGGATGGAAGAAATTATCTGTGTCCTCCTTCCATCCTTATCTTATATGACTGAGTTTATTCCTTCAGGAGGTTCAGTTTGTCCCTCCACAATTGTGATGGAACAGGAAAAATCAGTTTGCACAGATTATGCAGACTTGAAGTCACGGAATGGCTATAACTAAACTCATTTGCCTAGACACTGATTTTATTTACAATGCATAGAATTTCTTTTTCTTACTTTTACTTTTCTGTAGTACTTCAGCTGCAAGGTGAGACTTTAGTAGCCTGTGATCAGGATTACTCTTAGTTTGAGCTGCCCTTGCAGCCTGTGAGGCTGCTAGAGGTTGCTGTCAGTTGGCTGACAGCACTGCTCCCAGGGAGAAATAGTCTCTTGGCAGGTTACACAATGGTGTCCTAAAATGTGCCTTTTTATGAAATAAAAATTATTTAAACACTTTCAAAGACAGTGATCTAGTCTAGCAGCTCGGGATTTTCTTTCTTGCCAGTTGAATTCTGCAGTTTCAATAAATGAAGGTTTACCTGCTGCTACATAAACAACCTGCTGCTCCCCATTCCTGTCTGGCCTCTGTGGGCAATGGGCAGTCATGGGAGAAGATGCCTTGCAAGTGCTGTGGTGGTGTTTGCAGCCAAACAGTTGTTCTCTGGCTTCCCTGTACCTATATTATATTTTTGTGGATTTGTGCTCTCAAGCTCTTTTCCTGGACACACTTGAGCCTTGTGTTTGCTGTTCCATTGGTTGCCTGTGGGAACAGCAACTCCGTGAAGAAAAATAATTGCTCTGTAGAGTCCTGTGCCTATAGAGATGGGTCTTCCACACTAAAATTCGATTATTATCCTTAAGGAACCTAAGCAATGTGGGTTCTTCTATATGCAACTACAGACTAGAGCACTTGACTTTATTATTTTTTTTTTAATTTGTTTATTTTGTTGTGCAATCTTATCTGTTAGGCTTCTTAGGGAGATTTCTATTTTAAAGATTCCTCTTTTAGAATTTTAATTTCATTCACGTATTTGAAAGATTGTCTATAGACTCTGAGAAATGAGCAATGCAAGTGTTTGCTATTGACAATTGCGTTTTGATATTTAATGATTTCTTAAACAGTCAGCACGTTTGCAGTATGGTTCCATGACCATGCAGAGAATAAATCCCAAGCCTTCCTTCTTTCTCTCCAAAGCGTAATAAAAGCTGTTGAGATTGCTGTGCCACTTCTGGCTGAAAAGCAAAGCTGGAGACTGGAAGGAGCTGATGTTGTGTGCTGAGGTCTACAGAGAGAGGAAAACACTTTCCCTGGATGTTAATCGTGTACAAAGAAGGCAATGAGGCATATAAGGGAGCAGGAATGCTGAAACTGAAGTATCTGCGATCACGGTGCATCCACACACCTTTACTTTAAGTTAGGCAACTTGGGTGACACTAACAGTTTTGCTGAGGCAGAAGGGATCTCAGCACAGGGCAGCACAGTGTGCTTGGGTGCTCACTCAAGCATGTTTTATTTTCTGTGAGCACAGGACAGTCACCTGCCTAAAGTTTGATTGGTAAGCCTATTCCATACTGAAGGCTTAAAGGAGCAGTATGAACATTTGTTACCTCAAAATCTTTTCCTTGGTTGATTCCTAATGTATAAGGCTAGTTTCTGCTTCTTACACAGGACAGATACAATTGTAAGCAAGTCAAAATATCTGAAGAATTCGTGTGTAAAATATTTTAATGAGTAGAGGAAGATATTTATTTTTCTTTATCAAACTTAAAATGAAGGCAATAAAACTTTAAACATTTTAGGAGTCCAAACCAATACTTTTTAACTATTCATTTGCCAGGCCTGTGAATCCAAATAAAACCTTTTTCAAGGTACTTCAATAGTTTTTTCCATTTCCTAACTGGTATTGACCGAACCTAAATTTGAAAAGTTGGTGTTTCCTTATTAAATATTTTCTACTTTTCAATTTGGCTGCCAAGTAAGATTTATCTAATTTCTGTAATCTATGGAAATTTCATTCTGTTATCAATATTCACCCTTCCTTGGGGGAAAAAGAATATACATGCACTGAACTACCACCCATTATAGACAGCTTTTTCGAGCTGTTACTTACATACCTTACTGGAAAGCATCTGAAAACAAAATTATGTATTTCAGCAAATTGTCTATTTATCAGACATTTCTATTAACTGCAAGTGTGTAGTGAGAGGGTACAGTAGTGGTTTAATATATCATAAAGACAGACAATGTATGAAAGTACATGTTAATTTACATTTTTAGAAATTACAAATAAGACAACTATGTGCACAGTACTTTAAAATGCAGTGAACGTCTCTTCTAGTTGCATTGACAACACCAGTTCCTTACACAGTCAAATCTGGTTAACAGCTCTATTCCCAGTGTAATAAATGTAACACCACAGGTACAACATTGACAACAGAGATTAAGGCTCTGTTCTGATGATTGTTTATTTCTCCGTGCATACCTCCCCTCCACTCCCCTTATCCCAGTCCTTCCCCTGCAACACACCCAATTGTTTTAACACAGAATGAAAAGCTCATTGCCTCCAGAGTACTCAGGAAGAAAAATTTAAGATAAAAGATTTTAATCTGAATGTAATGAAATGTAGATTTATAGCAATAGCAATACCTAGCACTTGTAAGGCTGTTTTACTACTTTTAATTTTTTATTTTGTTTTTAAATTTGGGTATGTCAGATGAAACCAGTATCCACATCCCATGATGCTTGACACTCCACAACAGGCAGTACACAGAGGGTAGAGTCCAGACTGAAGATCATACAGTCTGATTGAATCTCAGCAGTCTTTGTGAATTTGAGGAAGAACAATCATCTCTGTATCTGAGATACAGAAGGTGAGGCACAGAAAACATAAATGCCTTTCTCAGAAACACACAATGAACCAGTGGTAGACTTTGGGTCTGTTGACTCCCCAGCCACTGATTTATTTCTTGGCCCATTCTGTCCTCTTAAACAACGAAGAGAAGATCTGAGATACACAACACGGACCCAGTATCATAAGAGAATCAGTGCCAAATGCACATAGCCTGGTTCTGCACTACCTTTGGCATCTGCATGTTTGCTTCGTAAAGAGGGCCTAAAATGCCCTCAAATTAAAGTTGATTTGGTATCAATTACTAATATATGTAGTGTAATAGAGAATCAGGCTCACAGCAATTACTCTGTGGCATGCTGAGACTAGAATTAACCAACTGTTTTAATTGCTAATGAATTAAGGCTGATTCCATGTATTAAGGCTTCTGTATCCTTTCATGATAGTATAACTGTACCTTAGTGCAAGTAAGACTCAGGCTATAGGAAAACTTAACCTTTCAGTTTTCTCTGAAGTCAATAATCTTAGTGGCCCTATATATATAAAGTAACTGGAACCAAACAACCTGTCTCTATACTATAGAATATTTAAAAAAATGATTGTAAAAGAACTTAAAGGTAACTTGAGGGAAAACCAACCATATGTTTCTTGAAGAAGAAAATTAGATTACAAAGAGTTGTTGCCTGCTCTTGAAAATGGAGAATTGTACACGAAAACACACCTGTATATGAAGATAACTGGCTTGATGTTCGGTGGTTATGAATATGCCCAGATAAATTGTAGATGCTTATCAACTCTGAAGATCAAGTAATCTTTTATACTACTACTACTACAATAAAATAGAAATAGATTTATTTGGTATTTAAGTGCTAGACCTAGTTTGCATAAAGCTAGCGTGTGTTACATTTAGAGTATTAGGAAAATGACCTCAAGCTCCGTAAAATGCTACATGTTCATGGATTTCTCCTATTATTGTTGTTATTAAAAGCTATTATGGGTTGCTTTCTTAGAACAGGAGTTCTCTAACTTTGCTCTCCATAGCCAAGTATTATTTTAGAAATTCTTTCCTCTCCAAATGCTCTATTCATAACAGTTTAATTGTTTAAAACCTTCCTATTTTTGACAACAGTTTAACATTTGCTGGCTAAGAATAAAACAGTCTTTGCTCTATTCAAATTTAAGGCCTGGGTCCTCATGGGTTGCAGCACTTTTCAACTTATTTTTACTTCTAGTTAGAAGTAAATTCATTTTTTAAAGCTAATATGCAATTACTGTAAATCAATGTAATTCCTTAGGCATCAGTGTGACTGTGATAGTTACCCAGCTGAGGATCTAGCCACTGAAATGTAACTCCAGTGGCTGGGAAATCTGTTTTTTATACAAGTCAATAACAGCTGGATCATATGCGATGTTATGTTTAGTTTCATTGGCAATTCAGAAAATATTTAATAATAAATTCCATTGTTTCTATTCCCCATTTCTGTATACAAATAAATAATCTTTTCTAAAACATTCTTTTTCTATAGTAAGGCTTGTATTCATAATCATATCAAAAGTGTTTGCTATTGGAGCAATCTTTAGTTTGCTTTCTTTAGAGTTCTATTCATTATCAAATTCTACAGCATCCTAAATTTTAATAGTTATTAGCAACCCTGCACTTGAGTAAAGAATCACATTAAAAAAGTATAAGGTATAATATTTCCCTGTCCAAAGCAAAGGCAAGATGAATAAAAGGAATGAGGTCACCTGATCCTCACCCATCAAGCCTTGAATTTTAAACAGTATTCAAAATATAAAGCCCAAGCAAGGATGTTGTGATGATGATTATTGCACTTTCTCAGTGTCTTGCCATAGCATTCGTTTTCCCTTCAGCAATATAGAATTTCTTTTCCTGAAGACCCCATAAAGTTACTGTATTCTGTCAAGAAAAAAAGCACTTAAACTGTTAGGAATTATGACCTAGACAGAAGGGTACAAAACCAAATTACTGTTCTATGACTCAGTTATGTCATGATCTAATATTGTTTCAAAATTATTATTCTGTTATTTAAGGTTGGCATCATCTTGTGAACACCCCACGGGCTCTTTGGCATGCTACAAATTCAGCAGATGCACTGTCTTCTGGGCTTTACAGCTTCTTCTGATGAATGTACAACATTTGGAACAAAGCCACTCTTGACACCTTCCCATCCATCTTGTATTGAGATTTCTCCATTTTTCACAAGTTCGTAGATGTCTCGTGTAAGAATTGTAAAGGACTCTTCAACATTCGTGGCATCTTTTGCTGAAGTTTCTATATATTTCATACCACAGTCAGATGACAGTTTCTCAGCTTCTTCTCTTGTAACCTCACGCTGTGACACTAAGTCACATTTGTGTCCTACTAACAGGAACACAATCTGAAAGGGCTGCACGTGCATTTTTGCTTCTTCTAGCCAGTCTTTCACATGTTCAAAAGATCGCCGGTTTGTGAGGTCAAACACCAGCAAGCCACCCACAGAATTGCGATAGTAAGAGCGTGTTATTGATCTATGAAGGGGAAAAAAAAAGAGAAAAAGGAAAATTAAAGTGCATCTTCATTTTATTTGTAAACAGATTACTTTTCCATATGGCAATGTGTTTTAATCTTTTATAGGCTTTATTAAATAACTTTTTTAAAGCTAGTTGGAATTTATTAATTTACCTATTAGATACAAATCTTTTTTCTTACATTCAAAAGTCACTTTCTAAACATTCCTGAACCCAACATCTCTAAGGTGAATTTTGAATGCTGAATTATTTTGCAAAGTGTTCTTTATTAGTAAACCATGGAACATGTTCAGAATAAAAGATATATGCTTTGGTGTCTGAGTCCTTCAGCTTCATACAAACATGCACTTTGCTTCGTTCTAATCAATTATTTCAAAACTAAATATGTACGCAGATGTCAGGAAACCTGGAGCCCAAACTTGCCAGCGTAGAGGTATATCCTTTTGTATTCCTTGCAGAAAGAAGGTTTATATAGATAATTATAGCTCTTTGTGCTTGCAGAGGTCAACAGGCAGAGAAAGGAAACTCCCTGAACAAAACTGTCCAAAAGCAACTTATCTGGGCAAACATACACTTATTCCAGCATTGGTGAGCAACACATTTGCCTCCAGCATCTCTGTCATACAGAGGTTCAAAAGCTCTTTATAATTTACAACTTTATAATTTTTTGGTAAGAGGACTGGCAACAGATGCTTTCCACTTTTTAGCCCTCTAAGTTCCAGAATATTCACTGGAAGGAATTTTGGAAGTAGGAAATCCCTCCTCTAGTTGAAAATACTTTTAATATGTTCTAGAATAAGAAAAAAAATCTTAGAATGGAGAGACAGAGAAAGATACAAGAACTAATTGTTGTAAGTCTCTAATTATGAGCAATAGGGAGGATGGAGAAGGTGAGAAGAGACACTTCAAAAGAAGTGACAGCCTACTAAGGAGTGGATGTGAGCACTTGTTACAAGCATAAATGTACAGCAAGTGTATACGTAAGTATTCTCCAACTGAAATGAGATGCACAATCTGTAAAAGTCATTATCTGAAATCATAACTTAGCAAGCATTAATTACATTTTTTCTCATGTTTATGAAAAGAATGCAGCCTCAAAATTTCTGGGAGCAGGATGAACTGTACACAGTAAAATATCTTTCCATAACAGTAGCTCCCTCCAATATTCAGTCCATTGTACTTCATGTGTTTTTTATAACAATTTGAAGATGGAGGTATAATTAGCAGCAGTAGTCATATTACAGATAGGTAAGTGCACAGCTAGATAAGACTTAGGTTTCTTGGCATATAAATTCATTTATCCACAGCAAACAGCATTTGAAATGGTTTTATTTAGATAATGAGGAGGGCCTGTTTGCCCTAATGTTTAGAAAGATCTTTTCTATCTTCCCTGCAATAGAGTCCATGCAGTGTCTCTCTGAATGTGGAGACAACAAGATCTTACCCTCAGATTAATTCAAATAACCTGGAAATGAAAAATGACACACAGTTTTGCAAAATTGTTTAAGATCATAAATGAGGGGTATCACATTTTGTGAAGTATTACATGACGTTGCCATAAGGATCTGTTTCTGCTTTTCTTGTGTCTGCAAACACAAATGAGTGCATTAAAATAATTCTGGTAGTTCTAGAAAGCACAACACTTTCCATGAATAGATTTTTCTTAATACCCAATCTAAACCTCCCTTGGTGCAACGTAAGGTTATTTCCTCTTGTCCTATCACTTGTCACCTGAAAGAAGAGACCAACCCCCACCTGGCTACAACCTCCTTTCAGGTAGTTCTAGAAAGCAAAAAAGGTCTCCCTTGAGTCTCCTTTTCTCCAGGGTAAACAATCCCAGCTCCCTCAGACACTCCTCATAGGACTTGTGCTCCAGACCCTTCCCCAGCTCCGTTGCCCTTCTCTGGACACACTCCAGCACCTCAATGTCTTCCTTGTAATAAGGGACCCAAAACTGAACACAGGATTCGAGGTGCAGCCTCACCAGTGCCAGGTACAGGGGAACAATCACTACCCTGGTCCTGCTGGCCACACTAATGCTGATACAGGGCAGGATGCCACTGGCCTTCTTGGCTGCCTGGGCACACTGTTGGCTCATGTTCAAATACTGTTGACCAGCACCTCCAGATCCTTTTCTACGGTGTCAATTTCCAGCCACTCTGCTCCCAGCCTGAAGTGCTGCCTGGGGTTGTTGTGACTCAAGTGCAGGACCCAGCACTTGGCCTTGTTGAACCTCACACAGCTGGCCTTTGTCCATTGATCCAGCCTGTTCAGATCCCTCTGGATGATGTTTGTTAAAAATATGAACTACAAGTATTTGAATAGTTTTACTATTAAGGTGACTTAATACTTGCAGTTTTATTTTAAAAGAAATTATTCCTGACAAATAACACAAAATTTTGAAGCAGAAAGTTTAGTTCACCAACTGAGAAAAACATCTGGGCATGTGAATGTGGTAGGTTGTTCAACAGTATCTGAAATATCTTACAGATGCAAAATGTTTGACTTAACTAAGACAATCAGAGTAGATTAAGTATTGAACTGTGTGAAGTGGATGTACTCATGCCCTTTATCACACTCAGAAAGAATGGAAGAGCACTGACTGTGATGGTCTGGTAGGTCTCTGCTTTTGTGGGGTTTTTTGTTTGTTTTGTTTTTTTCTCTCTAAAACTGACTGCAAGAGTAATTTTTGTTTCTTATTAATATTAGCAGTAAAGATGTTAGGACTTCTAAGAGCCTTCAACAAAGCTTAGTTAGAATCATAACACCTACATCTAAATTTTGCTACACTCAGCTGCAGATCTAACCATGGTTCCTGAAAAGGTTCCATGGGGACCTGAGTGCTCTGCCTCTGCACACTCAGTGGGGACAATCCAGTTTTCCATCTTAGCTCAGATCTTAGCTGAACACAAACTATTGATCCAGGCAAAAGGCCAGAAGGGTCTTGCTTGAGAGGGCTTCCCAAAAGCATACGGGCACTCTCAGATGAGTTCAAGCTCCTCAGAAAATGCAGATGCACTTTTGTTTTAGCACAGTGAAGGAACCTGTGTTTCACACAGATGCTTCATGTGCTGCTTCAGAAGACACAGGTCAGTGTTCACAGAGCCCACAGTACAGAGGCTCAGAAGACCCACAGCTTTACAGATTTTACAGGCCCATGTCTTCACTGAAAGCTTGGTGATGGATGAGAGTGCTGGATAAGTACATCAAATGGTGGGTGAGCAACTGGCTCTCAGGACAGGCACAAAGGGTAATAGTGAATGGAGTGACATCAGGCTGGTGACTTGTCACTAGTGGAGTTCCACAGGGCTCTGTCTTAGGCCCTGTGCTCTTCAACATCTTCATAAGTGACTTGGACATAAGATATACTGAGTAAGTTTGCTGATGATACTAAGCTGGGAGAGGCTGTTGACTCTCTCAAAGGCATAGAGGCCCTAAAGGGAGACCTCGACAAATTGGAGGACTGAGCAATCACCAACCATATGAAGTTTAACAAGGGCAAGTGCTGGATTCTGCTGGGAAGGAGCAACCCTGGATGTTTGTACAGACTGGGGAATGATATGCTGGAAAGCAGTGCCATGGAAAGGGACCTGGGGGTCCTGGTTGATGGCAAGTTGAATATGAGCCAGCAGTGCCCTGGCAGCCAGAGGGGCCATATGTCTCCTGGGGGGCATCAGGCAAAGCATCGCCAGCTGGTTGAGGCAGGGGATTGTCCTGCTTTGCTCTGCATTGGGGCGGCCTCACTTTGAATATTTTGTGCAGTTTTGGGTGCTGCAATACAAGAAGGATATAAAACCATTAGAGGATGGTCACAAAGATGGTGAAGGGCCTTGAGGGGAAGCCAAGCTGAGGTCACTTGGCTTGTTCAGCTTGGAGAAGAGGAGACTGAGGGAAGACCTCATCTACAGCTTCCTTATGAGGGGAAGTGAAGTGGCACATGCTGATGTCTTCCCTCTGGTCAGTGACAGGATCCGAGGGAATGGCATTAAGCTGAGCCAGGGGAGGTTTAGGTTAGATATCAGGAAAAGATTCTTCACCCAGAGGCTGGTTGGGCACTGAGAATGTGCTCTTTAGGGAAGCCGTCATGGCACCAAGCCTGTTTTGAGTTCAAGAAGCACTTGGGCAATGTTCTCAGGCACATGGTGTGATTCTTGAGGATGTCCTGTGAAGGGCCAGGAGTTGGACTTGATGATCCTTATGGGTCCCTTTCAACTTAGGATATTTTATGATTCTATCATTCTTTGTCTTAATTACATCAGACTATGGCTTAAAGAACACTTTAAAACAGTCACAGTCTTTCATTTTCACTACAATCATACTGATCTTTACCAGATGAACCAAATTTTCACTAAAATCTTGATCTCATTTTGAAGACTTATTTTTATACTATGACTGAAGACTACATGGTAATAGTATTAATTTTGAAATTACATATTGCTTACTGAAAAAGAATAAGGATAGTGTTTTATTTCCAAGCCATGTGTTAGAAGCAGAATGTATCTAATATCATGCTCTACTAAAAGGTGGATTAATAAAATAGAAGCATATTTTGCCCCTATTGAAATGAACTCTCAGCTTTAGCACCACTAGTAAGCATTTTATAGCACTGGAGGTTTCATCTTTTGAATGTATTATTGGATTTAAACACAGGAAAATTAAATAAACAAACAAAAATCATAGCAAAGTAGATGATGTAAAACACAGCCAAAGCAGCAGATTACTCTAAAAGACTAATCTGAAGATAGAAATAAACTGAGGGTGTATCTCTCATTTGTGTTAGTCTGCATTACAGACCTGAGCCTATACTAAGCAATCTGTAGGTTCTTGTTCTAGTAAGGTGTTAAAAGTTACTGATCATGTTGTTGTTGTTCATGTGTTCATGTTGTTCATGTTCATGTTGTCCACTTTGCACAATGGGAGATTCTGCTTAGTGATGCCAAAGTAAACATAATTAGTAACTGCCCTGTCTGTGCTCCAAATAAACAGTTTAGCACCAGTTTTTGCAGCTTACTCACCCTTCTTGTGGAAGTGGTGAGAATTGCTTTGTTTGAGAAGTAATGCCAACACTGCCTGTTAATGATGATTTCTAAAACAATGTACAAAATCTGGTTCAAATACAGAAGCATCAGTGAACTAGAGACAAGTGAGAATTTTTTCCCAAACAACTGCTCCAAGAAGGTACGTGACCTCTCTCAAGAGAATGTGACAGCAGGTAGTAGTCACGTCTTATTTTACCGCTGGGAATGCCTCTCATGCCTGGGACCAAAAGAAGGGGGTTATTATGCAGCCAGTAGTTTGCTGTGCACATGCAGGGAACTCCCCTGGGAGCTTTAAAGACAGGTTTTACCTCCTCTAAGTTTCAGTGCAAGTGAGCCAGAGCAGAATTGGAAATCAGAACTGCAAACTGTTTGGAATTCCCCAGAATTAGGTAACTTTTTGGAATAACTAGTTTTTCCCCAAGATCATCTTTGCTTGTGATCTGTAGAGTTCTCCATTAGCAGAGAACAGAATGCGAAACATTTTAATCTGTGGTGTATAACTTAGTAAAATACTTACAATTCATTTGAGTAAAAGACTATACAATAAAGGCTGTATTTGGCACACCAACTGACAAGAAACTCTTAGCAGAAAAACAAATATTTACAAACTACCTTCTTCAGTTTGTATCTTCTGGGTATTAAAAAACCCAGGTACAATAGTGGTAAATTTAAAAGCAACTGACTGCATGACTCATCAGTGTGCATTCCCTGAGCATTCCGGCGTTAAAGGATGGCCATCATTTGATTTTAAACATATGCAAAATTCTCTGCATTTGCATTTCTTTCAGTCGAGTGTCTTGTCATTGGTCATCCTGGCTATTTGTCAGCAAATTAGAAATAAAGAGATTGTACATTCTCAGTTACTTATTTACAAGTACTTTACGATCTGTCTTGAAAGCATAAGGAGGGTGGAAAAAGCTAAGAGCTTGCTATTATCACTGTTAATTTCTTCGCTAACCCTTCAGAGGGCTGCCTGCAAGAATATATATGAAACTGTGCCTCATGCAAGACCAGGAAAATTGTTTGTTTTTCCATTGTTATGATTGGTGTGGAAAAAAAAGAAGTTGGAGTCCTCCAGTAAGACAGTGCAATCCCAGCTCTTCAGCTGGGTGTGGGAATCTGCACAACTGTTACGACGGAAGACAGAGGGAACAGGACAATTGATTCTGGCAAGCACAGAGGCCCATTTCTACCCTTCAAGGTACCATCCTGGTAACAACAAGTGTGTGGGTCAGGTACACGTAGATGGGACCTCACAAATTCGTATCTGTTGAACCACAAGTCCAAACTAAAACCCACGCACAACTTGCCCAAAGCAGCAAGCACTACAAATACAACAGAGACACAAGAGTGAGTGAGCGACAGTATCAGGTGTAAACTGGGGAACAGCTGTTACTTTTGGAGCAGGAAAAGAGTGTAGTTTTGCTACTTGTTTGTGACAGAGGGGAGAAAGGAGAGGATTTAATACTCGGTGCAGCATTTGAGCTAGTTTAGCTACAGTATAAATGGTAGAGGTATTAGTGAAGACTCCTGGCAAGCATCAGTGCAGAGCAGGTGCAGACGGAAGATAAAACACTAATAAAGGACTGTAGCTGGCTGCCTGGCCACGGCTTCACCGGGCTGCTGTGCTGGGAGGAGAAGGAGGAGCTGGGAGGTGGCCCGGTCTCTCCAGATTGCATGGGAGGGAGAGTTAATGGCAGAGGGAATACTGCAGGGGAGGATGAGTTCGGAGGTGATGACAAAGTAAGAAATGCGGAGCTAAGCAGGGGCCTCTTGCTGCAAAGAAGAGAAAAAACGTGGAGGAGGGATTGCTACATTAGGTCCAGGACTTCAGGGGAAAGATGAGGGAGGGAAGAAGAAACAGGAGGAGGCCACTTGTTACCCTCTGGTGTGAGCCGGGAGGGGACTGGCAGCTGTTCCCTGGTGTGTGTGAAGGGAAAGGATGGGGAACGAAGAAGCTCCTGAGAAGTGGGGCAAGTGGGATGGTGGGCCATGGGGCTGGGACCACCGGCAGGCAATGGGGTGGAGGACTGTTTGGGGCACAGCAACCTGAGGGTGCAGGGAGATGTGCTGTGGGACAAGGCAAGATCCCTGGGGCCGGAGACGTGTCGGAGGTGAGGGTCTGGTGCCAGGAGGAAGGCAGGGTGTGCCTGGGGGCAGGTGGGATGGGAGGGGGCCGCGTCCCTACCTGAACCGCTCCTGCCCCGCCGTGTCCCAGAGCTGCAGCTTGACCCTCTTGCCAGGCTCGATCTCCACCAGCCGGGAGAAGAAGTCCACCCCCACGGTGGGGTCGGAGTGCAGCGGCCCCGGGAAGCGGCCCTCGGTGAAGCGGTGTAAGAGGCAGGACTTGCCCACGGTGGAGTCTCCCAGCACGATCAGCCGGAACTGGTAGATCCAGATCGCCGCGTCCATGGCGGCCCCGGCCTGGCCCGGCTCCGCCTTGGGGTTCTTCCTGGGGCTCCTGCGCGGCCGGTGCCTGCACCGCGCCCCGATCGCCCCCACGCCCGGCATCGGCGCGGCGGGCGGCGGGGGCTGCGCGGGGCCCGGGGCGCCGCTCCCGCGGGGGCAGGACGGGGTCGGCGGCAGCGGGCGGGGGCCGGTTCCCGAGTGCTCCCCGTTCGCTCCTGAGAGGTCCCGGTCCGCTCCCGGGTGCCCCCGGCCCGCTCCCGGGGCCCCGCGCCTTGCTCCCTGCCGGCGGCCCGGGCGGGGCGGGGCGGGGCGGGCGCTGTCCCTTCAGCACCGCGCTGTGCCGCTCCCGCCGCGGCTCTGCGCCTCCGCTGCCCGCGCTGCCCCGGCTGCTCCCGCCGCTCCGGCCGCTCCCACCGCTCCGGCCGCTCCCACCGCTCCCGCCGCGCCGGTGGTGCCGCCGCCCGTGCGCGCTGGGGC
>JAWWLZ010000001.1:43432597-43448225 GCA_035041345.1 Poliocrania exsul | reverse complement strand
GGGCCGCCTCTGCCGCCCGCGGGGCGGTGGCGCGGCCGAGCCGCCCGCCGGGGCCGCCCTCCTGCCGTGCCGTCATGTGCGGCCAGCCCGGCCCGGCCCTCTCCGCCGCATGGGGGAGCGAAAGGAGGGCCAGCCCTGCTGCCTCGGGGCTGCAGCCGCGTCCGGAGTCCCACTCCCCGCGCCGGCAACAAGTGCAGCGGTGGGCCGGCAGGAGGGGGATGATGGCAGGAAGGGGATGCCAGCAGAAGGGCGATGCCGGCAGGAGGGGAGTGCCGGCAGGAGGGGGGTACCGGCAGAAGGGAGATGTACCGGCAGAAGAGGTATGCCGGCAGAAGGGGAGTGTCGGCAGAAGGGGGATGTGGGCAGAAGTGGGATGAAGACAGAAGAGGGGTGCCGGCAGAAGGGGGATACCGGCAGGAGGGGGATGCCGGCAGGAGGGGGATGCTGGCAGAAGAGGGATGCCGGCAGTAGGGGGATGCCGGCGCGGGAAATCGTGGGAGAGAGGCTGTTAAAGCGTGGCTTTGGCAAAGAAGAGTGGGAGCTGAAAGTAAACACCGAGGGAGGTATGGAGGAACCAGATCGGCAGGTGGAAGAGGGGCAGGGAGCCGAAGGGAAGCTGCCCGGTGCGGTGGGAGCTGGGCAGGCCAACCCACAGAGGGACAAATGCCAGATGGTAATTAATGATGGGCTGGGCAAGTGCAAAACGGAAAAGGAGAGTTGGCAATGCAGATATCCCCAGAGAGAACCATCTAAACTGCCTAGAGAAAAGGCATGATACTGGAAGTGACAGGGACATACATTCCTTTTTTCCCAGTGGAACAAACTGTATGTACTGGGCCTTGGCAAAAGTGCCTTTAACCCACAATAATCTGCCTGTGCCAGAGAAATCTCTTTGCCCCCCTGGGATCTTCAGCTGAGTATCTTGTTATGATAAATCTGCTGAACAATAGATTCCTCAGATTTCTTTTAAAGTCTCAGAACCACATAGGATAACAAACACTAAGAGTCCTCAGCACTACAGTAAAATAAAAGAAAATCTTTGGACTTCTGGTAAACAGAATTGCAGCAGCTTCTTCTGTAGATTGGTCTGGGATGAGGGAGCCATCGGCAGAGAGCCTGAGAACCCAGCAGAGTAGGCTGGGAGAGCTTGGAAGTAGGTTGTTGCTGGCAGAAGGTCAACAGCACGTGGATACTGATCAGAATGAGCACTTTGATATTTTTTTTCACACAGCCTGTTTTCCTCTGTTAGTGTTAGGCACAAAAGCAACTAAAACCCTAACCGCCCATGGCTGGTTAGAGGCATGTCTGAAACCACATTTCTCTTGTAACTGTGGGGCAATTTGTTGTGACAAGTATTCTCATTGCCTGAGTCTGGTTTTGTTACTGCAATGTGTTACTTGGTCACCAGTGTGTATTTCCCTGGTAGGCTTGGGTAGAACTTGCAGCTCCACAGTGTGGATGAGTGAGACCAAGGGCACTTTGATTCCTCACCTGACCAAGAGCAGGGTGAAGTGAAAAGAGGGGTTGCTTGCATCACTCAGGAGATTATGTCTTCCAGCCCCAAAATGAGTTTGTCTGGGATATGCACAGATGGGTGGCCCTGGGGTACAGATCCAGATGACCCTAGAACATTCCAGCAGAGACTGGCCTGGCAGTCCAGAAGCTGTAAAAGGCACAGCCGGCAGCTGCCAGAGGGATTTATTTTGCTATGCATACTGAGCTGAAGCTGCAAGATGCTGCCTGCTCCAAGAATCTGGACTCTCCAGGGACCTTTTGGGCTGGCCTGTCAGCCTCTGAGACTTAGTGTTCTAAGTCTGCCTGTGTCTCCAAGTGTGTTCCCTCCTGAATACTGCACATTTCTCCCTTGTACTTTCACCATCTCTTTTTCTTAAAATAAATTGAACATAGTTTGTACTTGACAAGTTGCTCCTTTGAGTAACAATTAAAACCAAACAATGTTAACTAAGACAAATGAACCTTCATAAGGCTAAAATCAGTCAATTTCTTGCAGTTCTGCATGGGATGTGATTACAAGTGATTCCTGGGGATCTTTTCTAAGTGTTCTGAAAAAGTGGCACTTAGATACAAGAAGTATTTGCATGTGAAACAGAGGTTTGAGGTATGTGGCTCAGTATGGGGCATCAGTAGCTCTGATGTTTGCTGAATATGAATAGAGTAAAATTTTAAGTGGACTTTGATCTGTATATAATACATAGATACTGCATGGATCACCACCCTGGCTAACGCTCATAGGTCTTCAAAGTGTCCAGTATGTGTTGTCTGGTTAGATGCACAGCAGACTGCTGTCCTTTGCACATCTGGGCTGAGAGAACCTCACATTAATGAGTTACACAACTCATTTAATTCCTAACAGGTGAGCAAAGTCAATTTGCCTACGGCATTTGCAGTTGAACTAAATATGTTTGCAAATATTTTCAGGCTTCCACAGTGTGCTCTGTCATTGTAAGCTTGTCATTGTAGCAAGACAGTGGTATATAAATTCACATCCCTCAAGCACAACCTTAAACCTTCAATTTGTGATCCTTTGAGTGTCACGTTAAATGCTACTGAGGCAGCCTGCATTTGTATTGTCTGTTGTGAACAAGGTGGGTGAATTTTATGTCCCAGACACTCAGTTTTTTTCATTTACCAGTGAATACAGAGGCCCTGACAGCATGCAGTCCATCACAAAGATATCTGACTAGTGGTCAGAAGTAATCAAAAATGGGTATGCTTTGAGGAGATGGGATGGTTAAAGCAGAGTGGTTAAAGCAGCAACATGAACCTTTCCTTTAGAGAGTTTCTACCACTTTGTGCATTGCCAGCTTCAATCTGCTCGTCCCAGACAGAGTGAAGCAAGCCTAAATTCTGGGAATTAATAAAAGAGCCAAACAACCCTAAACTTTCAAATCTACTCCAGTCTTAGCGAGATGACTGCACTGAGCTGTAAATCTGAGATGTTAAAACCTAATCATTTCCTGTGACATTTTTGACCTGGCATGGATTTTTCTCAACCACTGGTAGGCAGGTAGGTTACCAGGGACTACAGAGATCCCAGCACTCCTGAACAATGTGCACACATGCTTACAGAGCAATTTAGAGAAGCACAGATGAAAATAATCAAGTCTCAACCCCAGACAGCCTGAGATGAGAAACTATGCTTTCTGTGCTACCCAAGAACCTAAGAGAACAAAAGGACCAGTCTGGACAAAGATGCCATCCATTCCTGTTTTAATCACCTAGGCTATAGGTCTGGAGGCTGATACAGCTACTCATTTTATCACAGAGCAAGTTTCAATAAATGCAAACTGATTTTTTTTTGCTGCAAGCTATCTTACTTTTGATAGAGTAGTACTAGAGGTGGAATACTCCCTACTAAAGAACAATGACTTTCTTTCATCTAAGATGTCATCAAGCCAGGTAGGTTTCACATCATAGTGGGAAGGGCATTTCTTAAATTACAACCTCCTAGAAGATGTCCTTGTTTGATAAGGATGTTTTGAGATAAATACAAAAAACCATCAGTATAAACATTGGGAAAAAAGCAACTTGCACAGCTGAGTAATCAGAATCCATGAATGGATCTATATACAAACAAACAAACAAACAAACAAATATCTACTTACAGAACCACTTTGTTTGTTAGGCATTGAAATGACTCTGTGGAGGTGATGCAAGTGAAATTACTCTACAGCAGCATGAACTCACAGAAGCAGCTGGAGAAGAAAAGAAACACCCAGCTGGGACAAGAAAAGTTTGTCCTGACTGCTCAGACCTGATCTTCCAGAAATACCTACATCACAATTTCAAAGGCAAGCCTGGGAAATAAAAGAATATAAAAATCAAGGAGTAGGTATTTAATCAATAAATGGTTTATAACCATTAAATATCTTTATACTTTTCCTTACATCTTATCAACTCTTACACCATCCCTTTTCCACACCAGTAAACAACATCTGCCTGGGCTGTAGGCCCATCATTGTCTCACCCCTCTTTGCCAAGTATCTCCTCCCTCAAAATGTTAGTATTATTATTTTATATTGTACTAATAGCAATGACTCCCAGCTTGATCTTTGCTGTGCCTGGTTCAGACACACTACAAGAAATGTATTTTCCTCCCAAACAGCCATGTATTCCAGGGGCAATAGATGGTATCTAGCTCTGCAAAATCTTGCCATCTTAGACACCTAAGATGGCATCTTAGACAATCACAGTTACAGAAGCACATCTAATTTAGTAAAGTGTCAACTAAACACAGGAGCATGCAACCTGCTCCACTAAAATACTGAACTGAATTTGTGCACATTGACATTTCAGGGATAATGCCTAAGCTGCTCAAGAATCTGCATTTAGGCAGGATTAGATTGCCTTTATGTGAAATTAAGAACCTAACCCAAAATGGCAATTTGTTCTACTGTCTAAAACAAGTGAAATATTTGTTTTTATTTTTTTTCTAATTTTCCAGTCTTACGTCTCATTCTTCCATTTGTCACTTGGAATGATTCCTTCTAGGATTATATGCCTTCTTTGCTCTGATGAAGTCCACCTCCTCCCTCTCTTTTCTGTTTTGGAAAGGCTGATGTGTGAAATGATATAGATTTCCACTAACAAAGGATGATCTTTGAGCTTTGTTCCATGGACCTTTTGGGCATGTTGATCAGAGAGGTATTTTTTCCTCCAAGTATTTAATCTCTGAAGGAAGCCAATCCTGTAATTCATTTCCCACTATCATGGTCATCTGTTTTTCACAGATTCCCACTTTTGCCAAGATGCAATCTCTGATAATTTCTTAAGAAGTGTATTATTTTTAATTGCTGTCACAAACATAATTGCTGAGCTGCCACCTCAGGACAGGCAGACAAGTCTATCTGTACTATTTGCAAACTTTAAACAAAGAACTTTCCTGTATGGTAAATTCCACTGAGTTTCATCTATCTGGAAGAATCACCCAGACAAATGAGCCGTGATAACATCTGCCAAGTTTGAATGGGCTAGATTAATTCAGTAGGAGCTGGAAGCACAGGTTAATGTTTCTTTTCTTGTACATTATTTAGATGGGAGGCCTGGAGAATTATAGAAACTGTGGTGGCAAATATTGGCTGCAGGGATAGAGGATGTCAAAGACATTTGGTTTCAGGCTGTGTGATTAGAAGAGCCATTGCCAGTTTATGTCAGTGATTTAATCTGAAAGGTATTAAATTGTTATGATGATAGCCCTTTGTTAGTGACCACCATACAGAGTCAGGCCATACCATGTAGAAGCTTGAGCCCAAGAACTGCAATGCAGAGAAGCTCAACTGTCATCCATAGACCCAGCATGTCAACCAGTCAGAATGAGTGACCTGTTCCTCCGGGATTACCGGTATAGGACTGGTCTAAATTAGACTGGTGGGGTTAAAGCTCTGATCTGTGTTTGCAGAACAGGAATCATTATCCACTTATCCATCCTCTTAGGCAAACTGCGTATCACTGAGTACATTATCACACCACCCCATCTCCTTGTGATCATGGGATGCACAGTGTAGATCAGAAATGACTTTCGTTCAAAAAACAGTGACAGCTGCCCTGCATCCCTACTTCTGGTGCAAAGGCTGGTCTTAGGACTTGCAACTAGAAGTAGATCCCATTGTCTTTCTCCCAGAATGCCATTCCCTATGCTTCCAGTTGAAGCCCCACCTTGTTTACCCTAGAGGTAGACTGAGGGCCTTTAGGACAGGAAATCTTCCCTCTGTCCATGGGAATTTAAAGCCCTTTAAACTGAACAGAATTTCTTATAAATTTAAAAGACTGCCTCTGCTCAAAAAGAATGCATCTCATGAAGATATTTAGAACAAAGAAGATGTTTGTAGAAGGGAATCAGCAGATATTAATCGAGGAAATTTTCACAGTAAATGAAATTGTCAGAAGGGGTTAGATACTTAAAAGGCTATGGTCACAGAACTATTCAGGGACCTTTTAATCTAAAGAACTGCAGGACATGAACCTAAATGAGAACAGAATTCACAGACTTTCAGGTTATGTGACTGCTGGCTCATTCCCATGAATACAAAGGAGCAGAGACACAATGGCAGGCAGGAGAACCCCAAAAATGGCACCCAGTGCTGACTGAGCCCCTGTCATGGTTTTTCAAGGGCTGGAACAGGGGTCTCACCAGCTCCACAGGTTGGGGGACAATCCCAGCAGAGTCAATGGAAGACACTCCTCATCAATCCCATTATAGACTCAGAGAGAATCACCACCTACAGGAGCATGAAACTCACCATGGGAAGTTGGAAAGAAGATTGGGCTTGTGTAAGACTTACCTTTTAGGGAGAGGATCAAAGAGAGGGGAGGGAAAGATCAAATTGGGCTGGGGAGGAAGAAGTGTGGAAAAATACAGGAGAAAGGAGATAAAAGGAGCTGAACATACATAAACAGGCTACTGGTCAGTATTCTTGGTTTGAGGGACAGCAAGGGCCAGGGCCTTTGCCAGCGAGGGCTCCATCCCTGGTAGAGAATGGTTTTGGTGTGCACAAGGACATGAATAGCCAACCTATGCCAATGACCATCAAGAAATAGAAAAGTATCCAGAAGTAACTGAAGCAAGAACTGGAAAATAACAACAAATCACAAAGCAAGTGGTGTAATTACCAATGAGAGATCTCATCCTGTAACTAAGGACGTGGAAGGGTACTGGGGTAGCTGGAGGGGGCTGAAAAAAGACACTAGAGAGGAAGGGCCTATTATCCTGCTTCAGGATGCAGGACCATCTCTGCAACCTCTGAATTCAGGGAGCATCTAAGAGCAGGGGAAACCCAAGGTACACCCACAATGCTGTGCTAGGATGTCACAGTATGGCTGGAACAACCACATTGACTCACACAGGATCCCTTCAGGATTGCACCATCTCTCCCAAAGAGTGAGGAGGAGCTTATGAAAAGAACCCATGAAGTCAGCCTGCCCAACTGCTCTCCTTCACTGCACCATCTCTTCCATGGCACAGGGAAGTCACGTAATTTGTAAAATTTCATATATCTGTCTCTAAAACATAATCAACAAGCTGGGGAAGCATTGGCAGTGGTGAGTTCTGCGGGAAGGTCCCAGCCACACTAGACACAGCCAGTCTCCACCTGACCCAGCCCAGGTCACAGCTGAGCACATCAGTCAGACTGGTGGTGTGTCTGAGCCACCAGATGGGCCTGTAGCACCTCTGAAACAGACATATTTAAAAAAGGGCAGAAAGAACCAGCACCAGAGAAGAAAAATTACCAGACTGGAGGAAGAGGATAGAGAAAGCCATGCCTGAGCCAGGCCCATGAGGCATGACTAATGGGACTGCTGCTGATGCAGGAACCACCATGCATTGACCCCAATCTCTGCACTGCCTGTTACCTCAACAAAGAGACTGACTGCAATTTACAGTATGAGGGGACAGGAGAACAGGAGAGGGGAGAGTTGTGCAGAGTGAAGAAGGGTGGGTTTTTATGAGGGTTTGTTTGTACTGCATTGAAGAACTACCTCCCTGAACATCCTCCCAGGAGGGTTTTGCTTCCACCACTCCTTCTGAGTAATTTTGTGTTATTGTCAGGAATATGAAATCCCCAAACTAAACTGATCTTTTTTAGAAACAAATACGGACAAGCCTTACACCAGTGAAGTCCTGATCTTCATTCCACATGCTACTAATTCAATCAGAATTCAGCAGATCTTCTGACTTCGTGAATGAAAATCAAGACTATTATCAACACATCAAACTCTCACCCTAACACTTCTCTGAAATGTCTCAAATACCATTTGAATATCTTTGCTCTCAGTTCTTCTGTTCTTATGTCCCAGAATGTGTCTGCATTCAAAAGGAAAGCTCTCTGATTTTGCAGGAATCAGTCAAAGATGTTCAGGGATTCTCAGTGTTCTAATCCTGGAATGCCGTCACTCACATGCATGTTGTTCTCTTTATATCTACTGAAGGATACGGTGTTGAAGGAAAGGAAGCTCCTTGAAGATGTCTTTTATGCTACGGCAGCCAAAGCTGGCAAGCCTCACAATCCACTGGAGGGCAGTGAAAGGCTGGGGAAACCTGAGGTGAGACTGAGAATGCTTCTGCCTAAATACAGCTCCTAAACAGAGAGATCACATCCTGGGGGGTCTGCAGCCCATGAGGGAATCTCCCCAGGAGCAGGTGCTACACTGAAGGGAATTACAGTCTGGGGAGGAATCTGCATTGGGGCAGTTGAAATGCATAAGAAACATGGAGTGCCAAGAAAAAAACCACTACACACTGGTGTCAATCTCCTGTGCTGCCTAGTGCCTTGCTGAAGAGAGTGACCATAACATTTGGCAAAAGCAAGCAGAGGGAGGAGTAGAAAGGGGGCAATAGAGGTGTCTGGAATGCATCTGAAATGTTTCCTGAGGCATTTAATTTTTATCTTATTCCTCAGTACCCCTGAATCAGTAAATAAAAAAATATATAATTGACAAAAAAAATCTGTGAAATTTCCAAGCATAAGACTGCTTACCCACAACAAGTGGACAGACTAGAACAGTTAAAAAAATTAAAACTTAATTTCTTAAGATTATGCTTGTATTTTGGAGCTAGACAGGCTGCAAAGGTGTAATTTGGTGCAGAATGTGAATTCTTGAGCTAAGAGATGCTCTGGAATGGTTTCTAGCAAATTCAGACCTTAGAAGAAAGACTAGAGAACAAATGTTGATGGCAGCAAGAGTGAGAAGCTCTTGTGTTTTGTTTTTGCAGATAAAGAGGTATAAAAGACCTGTTCTGGTGTGAGGTCCATCTAGGCCATTATATTTTCTGAGATTGTAGGTGAAAGTATATTCACACTGGCAAATGTGATGGGCAGCACTGGATCCACCTTCAAAAACCTCATACGCTACACTGAGATCTTACTTGAGGCTACAAGCAAAAGACAATCCCTGCAGTGATCTTTGTAAAGCTCACTTTGTGAAGTGTGATTTGAGCAAGGACAGATGAAATAAATTTGGATTGAAGCAGGATGATGCTTTCTTGGAGAAGACTGAATACTGTGAAGAGGTGTATGCCAGTGTATGCACACCTGCAAATATCAAGTTGGATTAGCTGATGAGAAGAATAAGAGGCTTGGAAGCTATATATAGGAGCTGCCATAGGCCTAAGCTGGATACTAGGCAGACCAGAGTGGTCTGACAGTCGACTCCTGGAGCAACCAAGAGGTCCAAGCCAATCACTGCAGAGGTTGTGAGGTCGGGTGTCAACTGAGACCCATCTGCTTGTATATGTCTCTGAGCATGAGTCAAGGGCACACAAGAAGATCCAGGGACAGTTACTGGGGAGATCCACAGTGTATATGTGTAGATGTTGGCCTCTGTGGGGTCATGCCAAGGGTCCAGAGTCAGTTACTGGACAGAGTACCTGAGTACTTGAATTGTGCACATTCCATGGCCTATTGTCCATAAATATATGTATGCATTTCATAATAAAAAACCCCCTTTAACTGCCAAAGAGGACAGATGATTAGGATGTTTGTGCTTCTGTTTGTGTGGTCAGCTGTGGATATATACATACACACAGCATACAGCATCTCTGGTACTGTTGAGAATATAGGCAATAATCCACCTGAGTACTGACTGCATCTAGTAACATGGAGCTGCAGCAGCCTGGCCTCTGTTGGACTACCAGCTTCAGCAATCCTCAAGCCAAACAGTTTCTCTCACTGTAGAGAAAGAGGCTTCAGCGTTTGCAGATGGCTGACTGCACAAACTACTCCACTCCAATGCTAGAAATGGATGCACCCAAGCCTCTATTCAGATGAGTATTTGTCTGTATTGCACGTGCAACAGCCATTTAATCCACCAACAAAAGGTCACTGTGCATGCAGTGCAGCAGAAAATTGCTGAAACTCCAACTCACAAAATTTATTTACAGTGCGGAAGTGCAGGGACAGAATTTGTAATTTTAATTAATCCAAGTAATTAAAGAAAGATCTCTGAAACATGTCCAACATCCTCACAGTTCTTAAAATATACCTATGCCATAAAACAAAGGTGTAACACATCTGTTGCCTGTAATGTTTCCATGTGTGTCCTCCGGGTGTACTGTTGATTTGGCAGAACTCACATCTTAACATTTAGAGTATGACAATGAATGTTAAAGATTTTTTTGAATAAGCAATCAATGAAACTACTTATTCTTCTTTAAAGCATATGCTATAGTTTGGCATGCTGAATAAAGGTGATATATATATACAGAGGAAATTGCTCTTTACTTTTTAAAAATCAAACATTACCAAAGAAATAGTTAATATTTACCCAGAATGTCAGAGAGTGCTTTTAACAGATGAGCATTTGCCTTCACCCCTCCTCCACCACCCCTGTGATTGTTATAGAAACTTTAGAATAGAATAGAACTATTTCAGTTGGAAAGAACATACAATGGTCATCCAGTCCAACTGCCTGACCAATTCAGAATTGACCAAGTTAAAGCATGTTATTAAGGGCATTGTCCAAATGCCTCTTAAACACTGTCAGGTTTAAAGCATCCACCACCTCTCCAGGAAGCCTGTTTCAGTGTTTGACCACCCTCTCAGTATGTCCAGTCTGAACCTCTTCTGGCACAGCTTTGAACTATTCCCACACATCCTGCTGCTGGATAACATGGAGAAGAGCTCAGCACTTCCCTCTCAACTTCCCCTCCTCAGGAATCTGTAGAGAGAGATGAGATTGTCAGACTCCTTTTCTCCAAAGTAGATGAGCCCATTCAAGGACCTTCACATACTTCTTGAATTCTGGGGCCCAGAACTGCACAAAGTACTCAAGGTGAGGCTGCACCAGTGCTAAATCACCTCTAAACCAAATGCTGCAATCTATCTAGATTCCTCTGCAAGGTCTCAGGCCCTCAAGAGAGTCAACAGCACTGCTCAGTCTGGTACCATCATCAAACCTGCTAATGGTGCATTCAGCTCCTGCATCCAGATCACTGAAAAATATATTGAACAGAACTGGCTCAAACTGATCCCTGAGGAACACCACTAGTGTCACTCTGCCCTCCAGCCAGTTCTTCACCCAGTGAACCATGAACCCATTCATCTCACAGCTGACCAACTTGCCCAGAAGAATGCTATGGGGAACAGTATCAAAAACCATCCTGAAATCCAGAAAAACTATGACCACTGCCTTCCCTTCATCCACCAGGCAGGTGACCTTATCATAGAGGGATATCAAATTAGTTAAAAAGGAATTTTCCTTTGTGATCCCATATTGACTGTGCCTGATGATTGCATTTTTCTTTAAATGACTTTCAACAAAACCCAGTATAATCTACCACATAATTTTTCCAAGAACTGAGGTTAGACTAACAGGTCTGTACTTCTCTGGGTCTTTCTTCACATATTTTTTGTAGATGGGAAGCAACATCCAGTCAGAAGGGATCTCCCCAGACTCCCAAGACCTTTGGCAGATGAATGAGAGGGGTCCTGCCATAACATCTGCTAGCTCCTTCAGAACTCTGGGATGAATCTCTTCAAACCCCATGGACTTGTGAGCATGCACCTGATAGAGCTGGTCCCTTACAATTTCAGTGTTCACAAATGGAAAGTCTCTGTTCCCACACTCATGGTCCTCTGACTCAGGGGACCAAGCAGTGCAAGGGACTGAGGAAAAGAAAAACTTTGAATACCTCTGTTTTTCCTTCATCCTTATTGGTGAGATGACCATTTTCAACTAGTATCCTCCAATGCTCTCTTTAGATCTCCTCTTGCTAATAACATACTTTAAAAAGTCCTTGTTATTTGAAACAACACTGGCTGATCTTTGCCCTTTCACGTCTTCTCCCTGCGTAAATGAATGATAGCTCTGGGCTTTCCTTTTCTTAATTACCACTGAAGTCTACCACACCTTATCACAAGGGGATGCCCTCCACTTGCTGCCATGAGGGGAGCCCTAGGCCTTTGCAGGGGGCAGTGGGAAGGGAGAGGAGCACAACCTGCACTTCTGAAAACATGTAACAAAGTTCAAGCACAACTTTTTAAAAACAAGCATTATCTGGTGCCAAGGTGGCAAAGAAGGCCAATTGGGTAACATTCCTGTGCAAGCCTTCATGATGGTCCTAAAGTGTGGCTAGATCCAAGTTTGAGTTCAGAAGTATATTGTACAGTCACGGCAGTCACTCTGAATTTATAGCAGTCTAACTCAAATAAAAATCTGGTTTGTGATTTCTAAATTACAGAATGCCTCATTCTTTATTTGGGTAAGGATCTGGCTTACTTATAGGGAAATGGGAAAATGTGTGACAGTTCCAAATGGGTCAAAACACAATTAAGTACATATTTGACTACAAATTTAGGATGTTCTTTTTCTTAAGTATGCATTGTCTAAGATATTGTACTGTTTACAACTCCAGGAAGCACAATGACCTTCTTATAAAGTAAAAATAATCAGGAGTTGTTTTAGCTCACTGTTAATGCAATGTAGGTGACAGGACTTCATCCCTTAGCATGCTGAGGCAATTGAACAACCATTGATTCATACTGGTTATAGAATCAGAAGGTATCTTGGAAGTGGTCACTGTAACCTGAGGTGTCATGATGTGAGTGCTGATATCACTGATTTGGAGGGCAATGGTGACAAGGGGTTTAGTGGTATCAGTGGGCTGAGTGGTCGTGGTGGACTAAGGGATATTGGTGGATCAGGTGGTTGCTGGGGAGGGGAGTACCTGAGAAATTTGCATATCAAAGGGACATCATACAGAAAAGAAATGTAAACAAAGGAAACAGAGGGCACACAACAAAAATGACAGTTTCATAAAGTAGTGGCTTTGTAATAGAATCATGCAAGTGATTCCTGTAAATGAACATAGCCATTCTTTTTCTTCTTAACATAAGTTTTGTGGCACGGGAAATTACATTTATCATACCCAAATAGAATGACAAAGTGACAATCATAGTACTCTGTTACATGGGTATTCAGTCTTGGATACCAATTCTTTGCCTGTGCATTTCCTTTGGGAAAGCCTAACTTGTAGTTTCCAGAACTTAACACTAGTTAAGGAAAAGCTGTAAGAAAAAGACCAAATAAAATACTGATCAGTGTTACAATTTGCAAACTTAACGCTACCTTACATTGTTATAAAGGATATAAAACTCTGAAAGGTAGAGAACACTTTACCATGAGGCAGCTAAGCTTTCAGATAAGAACATAATTTTGTGAACTGTCTCCCAACAAAAGTCTAAGAATAATTCTCCTCTCATTAATTCATGTTTCAACATAACAGAGATAAAAAGAATTCTATGATCAATCTTAGTCCTAATGAAATCATAATAGACAGAGGAATTACTAAAACTACTCAGTTACATTTCTTAGTAAAAAATGTTTAGGAAAGCCCTTCAACACATGAAGTTAAATGGGTAGTTAATATTTTCCTAACCTGGCAACTAAGCCCTGCAAGTGTCTAGAAGACTAATACTTTCTTAACACTCACATTGAAACAAAAAAGCAAGCAAGCAAATGTGAATTAATATTGCTTACTTCGAGCTAATTCATGAGAACAACGAAACGATTTCTGTTTGAATGTATATTAAACCATAGGTTCAAAAAGTCTTCCAATATCTTCCCACATGGTGAAAGTTCAACTAAACAATCAAGGCACAGCTTGCATCATTTACTCATTAGTGCCTTGCCAAGATTAAAACACAGAGTGGAATGCAGTTGCACAGGTCTAGTTGACACCTAACCTCTTTAACTTTTATTCTACTTTTACAAAACATTTTCCTCTCTCTCCTCACTTAAAGCATTTAGGAACCGTTCGGGATAAAAACTCAAAGACCTAAACTGAAACATGGATGAAAGACCAGATATATTTTGAAAGAACCCTCCAAATACTGAAATAGAATGTTTTTGAGAAAATATAATTATTTTTCTGAGAAGGAATTGATATCAGACATAAACATATGATTTAACTACAATTTCTTCAAGCAGGTAATTTTGATGAAATGGCTTTTGTACATGTAGGAATTATAGAAACAAAAAGAATTCAAAGCTGTTTACTTCTGCATTATTTATATAGCCCTCTAGTATCTACAGTATTTTTTAGTATGTAGAATAATTTTATTTATTAAAATGTCTGGTACTACTTGTGTTTTGTTGGATTGCCAAAAACTAAAAGGAAGAAAAAACTAATTTGATCTTCTTTCTACATTGAAGCTGATACTCAATTTCTACTTTTTCTTGTGTAACACCTAATATGCTTTTACAGAATACTTTTCCTCAAAGTATGATTTAAAATGTTGGAAGGCATGTGTTTAGTTTAGGAATAAAGTCTATCCTAAGTAGACAGACTTCTTTCAATGTCGACATGAACACAAAAATAATAGAATAGAAGAATGAACAGATCAGTAAGAGAATGTAAAATTTCAGAAAGGTCCTGGCAGAAACCATATTTCTGAGACTAAATGTTAAAACTGATGAAATCACCATAATAAGCATTGCTGTGCTCAGGTTTGGGCTCTCCAGTGCAAGAAAGAAAATGCCATATAGGAAGGTGTCTAACAGAGTTCATAAAGGTGGTCAGGGGTTTGCAGAGTATGACATTGAAGGAGAACCTAAGGGAACATGGAGAGGAGAAGGCTAGGGGGAATCTTTTTGCAGTTTTCACCTTCCTCATAGCATGCAGCATAAGGACAAAAGCCAAGAATCTCAATTTGCAACAAGCCAATTTCTGACTAGATAAAAGAATTTATATATTTATTTATTTGTTGTACTATGAAGAGACTTACACACTGGAACAACAGCCCAGAGAATTGTGAAATCTTCAGCCTTGGAGATATTCAAGCTTAACAGGATGCCACCCTGAACAACCTGCTCAAGTTGACCCTGCTTTAAGCAAGGGGTTGGGCTAGATGGCTTCCTGAAGCTGTTCTGCAATTCTATGAATATTTTTTGATAAACCCTAAGTTCCCTATCTTAATAATATTGCATTGATGCAGCCCAAGTCTGCAACACTGCAAATACAATTGGATGAACTGCTTGTGTATCAGGTTAAACTGTCTTCCAATTATACTAATTGATTTAACAAAAAATTTCTTCTGCCTGGAACCCATGATTTGTTTGTGGTGGGTCATCACAATGCTGCCTTAGATGTTCTTACCTACAACTTTTCCTCAAGGTGTGAAGGAAAAGTGACAGTACCAGTAAGGTGCAAAAACAATCATGAAAAGACTGTCGCAACAATTCCGTTAGGTTGGGAGTAGAGACAGGGGTCTCATCTACCTGTAAAATATTATACCCTTAAACCTGTTTTGGTCAGGGCCTGATTAGTCTCTTCTCAGTCTTAGTTTATATATAAGTGGTAAGATTTAAAGATACAGCATACAGCACAAAATATGGCATTCACATCCATGCAGGGAATTTTGGATTCTGGCCTGCACCATGGTGAGTTTAGTCTTGATTATTATGATCATATCTCATCACAGAAAAGTAAGTAATATGAAACGAATACTACACTGTCTTAATTAATAAAGACCTCAGAATGGCAAGTTTTGCCATTAAATTTACACTGATTATAAAATCATAGAATCATAGAATCAATTGGGTTGGAAAAGACCTCCCAGATCATCAAGTCCAACCCTTGGTCCAACTCCAGTCCCTTTACCAGATCATGGCA
>JAWWLZ010000001.1:43406768-43432497 GCA_035041345.1 Poliocrania exsul | reverse complement strand
ATGGGGAATCCACCACCTCTCTGGGCAGGCCATTCCAATGCCTGATTACTCTCTCTGGAAAGAATTTTTTCTGATATTTATCTTAAATTTCCCTTGGCAGAGCTTGAGCCCGTGCCCCCTTGTCCTATTGCTGAGTGCCTGGGAGAAGAGACCAACCCCACCTGGCTAGAACTTCCCTTCAGGTAAGTTATAGACAGTGATGAGATCACGTTTAAACCTCCTCTGCAGGCAGTGTCCCAGGGTATCCTGATTAAAAAAAATGGGGTCAGCCTAGTAAACAGACTATTTTATTAGTGATTTTCTTTTAAAAACCAAAATTCCTAATCTGGTTATATTAAAAATAGGGTGTAAGCACAGCTAAAGTGTGCTTTGCTAAGAAGAACCCAATCCTGACAAAATGGATCTACATCAGAGCTGCTCTTGTTGTCCCAACCCCTTTGCCATTATACCTCTGCTTTTGCACTGAAACTGGAAGTCTTCTCCATGATAAGAATATAATCCAGAGAGATAGGTCAACAGAACACTGATGTTATTTAATAAAAACATGACAACCCCCCATATCCCAAGATATTTTCTTGTGGCTCAACCAGATTCAGGGGCAATCTCTGCAGGGTTAGATGGATACAAGGGAAGGGGCAGGGCCACACAGCCAGAGGTGGAATGCTCAGCACAGTGGTCCATCCTAGAAAAGGAAAGCCAGTTCCACCCAGAAGGTGTGACCCCCAACACCCATCCCAGTGCAGGGCAGGGTGCTGGATTATCAGGTCCCAGGCCTATAGTGCAGGCCAGAATAGCCATGCTGTGTGCTTTGCCCAGTCTGACAGAAATGTAGCCAAGTACACCCCCGTGACCCCCACAAATTTGTATTGCCAGGAGTTTCTCCCTACAAAATACAAAGTCTTCACAAACTTTGGGAATGTTTATTGGATTGCAATTCCTAAATAATGTGGAAAACTTTCATATAGGGTTTTACCCCAGTATGTATAGAGGAAACTCTAGGCAATTTGCTGGGTCTTTTTATTACTGTCATAGACATCAGTAGCATCAACTAAAAAAACTCTTCTGTTTAGTCAAAAAAGCAGAAGATACCTCTTAAAAAGAACTTATTGTAGGCTGCAGCTGCACAGTCAGAGGCGTTAAATGCTGTTACATTAAACCACTAGGAGAACACAAATCTTTTAAGAGAAAGAAGCCTGTCAGAGGACTGAAGAACAGTTTCCTTCATCTCAGGGACAATGAGCTTTGAAAAAAAAAATCATGCTTTCGGCATGAGGTAAGTAGATTTAAATTTTGGTGGTCCTTGGGCTTTATTATGTCTGCCTTTCTGAGACTGAGCTCATGGTTTGAAACGGTAATCTACAGTTGTCCTACCAGATTTTTCAATATCATTTATGTTGGTGTCAGTGCTGAAAGATTAAAAATTTGAGGGAGCTGTGTTTGGACTGGGTGAGAGGCCAGTGTCCTTCGAGATCTTGCTAGTTATTAGTGAAATGGAGACCCACAGAGATTTACTTAGGCCTTGGAAACACTACATTTGCCACAAACCCCCATTTCATTTGTCTGGGTCCAGTTCCAATCGGAATCACATCTCAGGTGAATGGGAAGTGAGGATGGTGTGTGAGATCAGAATTACAAATGCACAGACTTGCGTGACCTCACATTCATTGCCCCCAAAATGTCTCTGACTTACGATTTCTGTTGGCTCTGGTGATTTTCAATGACAGTCAAGTATCTAAATTCCATTCTTAATATTTTTGCATAAATAAAACTTGCCACATACTGAAATTCTCATCCCTCCTCATTCAGTTTCTTTTACTTAGTTAACACCTTTTTTGAAATTACAATGTGAAAACACATCCTTCTTCATATTTCCTTCTTGATAGAGGCAACAGAACCACCCCTGCAGCCATAAGGTGTGTTTTTGCACTGAGTAGCTTACTGTGATGTTTCTCCAATTAATTTTTTTAATGGCTAATGTTAGAGAATATTAGAATGTTTTAATTTTAAAACTGTAATTTCCTTCATCTGGAAATCCCTTTTTTTCCTATGGATACAGAATGGGAAGGAAGCTTTTGGCTGTGAAGGCTAATGCCTTGCTGTCTGGTAGTTAATTTCTTGTTTCTGCTACTCCTATGGAAAATCTGTTCCAGGCTGTGATGGTCCTAATAGACACAGCTGTATTGTAAATGTTAGAAAGGAACTCTCTTTTCATTTTCAGCTTAAACCTAATAATATTTCATATACATGTTTGTCCTGGTACTAATATCATCTTTTATTTAAAGAAGTTTCTTTCCAGGGTTTGCTCTCAGTATATTTTTGACAGTGTTCCCATCTCATCTCAGTGTCCTTTGCTAGACAAATAAGCCAAGCTCCTGTGGTCTCTTACAGATCCTTTTGCATCTTTCTCTATATTTGTTTTGATTATGAGTAACTAGCAAAATCCTATCTTTCATCAAAAATCTCCTTGTGACTTTGTATAGTCTAACACATCTCTGTCTTGATTCCAGTTGGTACATTCCGTGATTCCATTTGCTCTTTGTGCAGCTATTATGCCTCTTGAGCTCATGGCAATCCTGGGAACAGCAAGTATTTCTTTGGGTTCCTAATAATTTGCAAATAATGAACTATGAATCCTTGTTCCTAGGTTCCCAATAAATGTCATTGTGTTCTGTAGTGATACATTTAATCTCAGTCCCAAGGCTGCACAGTTCTTCCAAGTAGTGTTCAGATATTTTTAATCAACTTCTCACTAGGAAAAATACGAAAATAATGAAGCAGCAGAGAAAAACTACCTTACATATTGTTTTATTATTCCATTTGTTTATCCTAATTTAACTCATTAATTCTCTTTATTTTTCTAAGAGAAAAGTGGTTATGTTGAGGAGGTGATATAAGACAATGAAAAATTGAAAATGTGAAAATATGCAGTTATTAAATTAAAAACAAATTACATTTTATTTCATAATAAAACATGAGCTTTAATTTAAAAAATGTTATTTGGAAAATCTTTGTATTGATATTTTCCCAGAAAAAGCTTAAACAAGGAAAATCACACTATTATTCGAAGATGCAATACATTAAACAAAATAAATTTCTTTAGAGATGGTAATTCTCATATGTAGCATGGATAAGGAAAGGGGAACAAACCCCAAAACACTGCGGAGGAAAACATAATCTGACCATGAAGGACCTCTAGTGGCATATATACTTCCAATTAAAAAAAACCCCTACATTATGCTTGCTCAGCATTTTATAAGGAAGCACTTCTGGAGTTTCAGATCTGAAGTTCAAGTCATGTGATTTTTTTCTCTTTCCTTTTGTCTATATGGCAAATGCAGAAAATACAGTTTTGTTACAGTAATATACAGCAAAGTGTCTAAGTGTACAATGGCATTGCCCTTTAAGCTCTCTGAAACTTAAAGCAGATATTGCCAACTTAAAAATCATGTTCTGTGTTTTCACTTGTTATCATTGTTATCTAGTTTTATCACCTACTCAAACTTACAGTTTTCTCAGCATGAGGAACAGCCTGACAGGACACTGAAATGAAACTCCTTAACAAAAACAAGTTGAAAGCAGATGATGATAGGAGAGCTATGTGTGTGTCTCATTTGTTATGGCAGCGCCCAGGGAAGTGATAGTACCAATTCTGGGCTGAATGAAGGGCATCTGCAGGGCCAGACAGCCTGCTCAGCCAATGCTGCAGGCAGATGTATCTCTCTGCTGCAGCACAGGAACCAACAAAAATCCAAAACCACACAGCTATGATCACACTTGAGGTGAACCCTGAACCATAGTAAAGCAGGACCCTTAATTTTTGTTAAAAAATTAAAAAGTGATTTCTGCCTGTTTAAATTGTTTTTACTTTGTTTCATATTTTCACAGTACACAGATACCCCTCTGGCATTGCAATCATCCCCAGCTGAGCAGCTCCACTGTAAAGTCCTGGCCTGGCAGTGGCTTTCTGCTGTGAGGCTGCTGCAGCCCACCTGTAGCAAGGTATTCCAGGAGCTGAGCTTAAATAGAGACACAGAACACCAAAACCATGATTCCCTATCTTTGGAGAATCAGCAGCAGATTGCAGATACAGGATGAATAAATGTGAAGACAGTAGTACTGCAGTTGTGGAGCTCCAATATGATTAAATATGCAGAGTCTGATAGTTCTGCTTTATTTAAACTTATTGTTACTTCAGGTTGTAGAGAATCATGACAGCATGACCTGACGCATAACTATCATAACACTGAGACCAATCCTGACAGACAGATCTCTTGCAGGAGTCACAGCAGGATTTGTATTGGATTAAGAATTCAAGATTAACATTACAATAAACTATTCTGTTATACAAGCAAAGGAAAAATACATAAAATCTCAATGTAATATAGAAATGGGTATGGATATTATGAATATAAAAGTATATTTATTAATGCTTTAAAAACATATACACTTTTTCTTTCATATTGACCTACAGCATTAATATAACACCATCACAGAGTCCAAGAGGGGATTTGGGGACCAATCCTCTCCCACATAGCTAAAACCTTAGTGGTTACTCAAGCCTGGGCCTTTGGGAAGTGGGAGACTAAAATTCACCTTTCCTCATGGCAGGCACATGAAGTTATAAAGATGATCCGAAAATGCCAGAGTAATGCCTCTTTGACACTCCTAAATCTAATCCTACAAGAATGAATCTGAGTAATCACAAAGGGGGATAAACACAACTTGAATGAGGTGTTGGGGGGAGGAAGATAAAATCATTGTGTTCTGTGGGGTACAGGTGAGGGCAGAGAGCAACAGTGCCTCGTGGCAGAAAATGCTTTCTGCCAGCACAGCCAGGACAGTGACAAATATTTGCACCAATGAGGGCAGAAGATTGCTCGTCCTGGGGGCACCTCTGGGGTTCAATTCCATCATTTGTGACACATACAGCATCATTAACAGTGCGAGTCGTAAAAAAACCCCACTAGGGTATGCAGAGTACCACCAGCTCCTCCAGGTGAGTTGCCCTGAGGTGTGGGTGAGGTAAACCCATAGGGAGCTATCGGCAAAGAAGAGGGAGTTGGAACGTTCGAAGAGCTCAAGCCTGCGCATAGAGCTGTGAGAGGTCACATTTTAAGGGTTAAAGTAAGCGGCAGGTGAGCCCGAGCTGCTTGCGGGCACAGCAACCCTGCCAGTGCCGGCACTGCCGAGCATCCCCGTGGGACAGCGGGAGCACGAACGCGGCGCTGCCGCTGCTGGAGCCGCACTTTGCTATCCCACCTGCACCACCTGCGCGGCCCGGGGCTCGCTGAGAGGAAAGCAGACGAGCAGCAGCTCCCGGACAGGCAGCAGCACAGCTCCGACCCACCGCCCAAGGACGAGCGATGCCCCTCCCGGGGGCGGCCCCTCGGCGGGCACAAAGCCGGGCTCGCCCGCTGCCGGGAGCGCTGTGTGCCACCCGGTTCCGCTGCTCATCGCTGCCTCTCTTCTTTCCGCTGAGCTCCGCCCGCCGCCTCGGCAGCGCCGGCCCTCCGCTCTCCTACGCTCTCTCTCTGCTCCCGGCGGGAGCGGCGTCGGGGCAGCGCCGCGCCATGGAGGAGGCGGCCGTGGCTGCCGGGGCAGCGCCGCCCGGGGCTGCTGCTGCTGCGGCTGGGGCTGCTGTGGCTGCTGCTGCTGCTGCTGCTGCTGGGGCCGAGCCCCCGCCCGCGGCCGCCGCTGCCCCTCCGCGCCCGCTGCTCGCCCTGCTCGGCGCTAAGCTCTGTACCTGGTGAGTGCCCGGCCTCCCCGTGGGGCCGCGCATCGCCGGCCTTCGGGCCGCCGCGGGGACCCAGGGAGGGAGCGAGGGAGGGAGGAGGGAAGGAGGACACGAACCTTCTCCGCTCAGGGCGCTGGCGGCAGCGCGGTCGCGGTGCGGGGCCGGTCTGTGCCGCCGGGAGCAGCCGCGCCGTGCCCGAGCCGGAGCGGGCCCGGGGGTACGGCCGGACAGAGCCCGGAGCCTTCGGCAGCCACGGCAGGGGCGGCTCGGGCGTGTTGTGGCGCTGCCCACGGGAGCGGAACACTGATGCCGGGGCTGCCCGCGGGAGGGGGCCACTGATAGCTGGACTGCCCACGGGAGCGGGACGCTGATGCCGGGATCAAGATCATTGTGAAAAACACGTCATGGGTGGCAGGGAAGGTAACAAAACAAAACAGCTGAGTTGAGATGTGGAGTCCAGAAAGACCACCTTTCCACCACCTTTCCCTCCTTCATTGAATCCATTTAGGACAGAGACCTATTCAGGTGTATCTCTTGAAATACAGGTACTGTTTTAAGCATGGAAAAACTTCTGGAAAAAAAATCTGCCAAGCTGTGCAGGCAGAGCACATGTTCTAAAGCTCATACTTGAGAAGCACTGCTTTTTACAGGAGCGGGAGTACTTCTTCAGACTTCTAGAGCTACACTTCCAGCTTCAGTTTTCGTCTAGAAGGGGAAAAAATAATCCCTGGGCCACAGGTTTCGTCCCTAATAATTATTGCATCAGATCTCCTGTTTGTCAGCCAAGGATGTGCTGGCTTTCCTACCAGCCTCTGCCTCCATGCTGAGCTGGAGTCTGGTGACTGGACCATGTGAAGGTGTGTGCTCGCCAAGCAGAGCCGTATTCTGGGGCTCAAAGCTTGCTTTTCTTTTTTGTTTTTTTCTCTTTTCATTCCTCCTGCCTGTCAGGAGTAGCCCAAAAGGCACGACAAAAACTTGTTGAGCTCTTTAGTAACCTTACTTATGCTAGCAGTTTTGCCAGAGAGCTATGCTAAATGAGTCTATGGATGGTGCTTGAAAGTAAAGAAAGTGCTTTCACTTTGGGATTTTTGAGTAAAACCAGTAGAAAGTATATTTCTGGTGCTTGAAATTAAACAAATCTGTCTTTTCTGGTTTTTACCTATTACAAATTAAATTGGCCTCAGTTTTGAAGCAGAACACTGGAAAACACTAAATTGTGGTGACATTTGTTCTTAAAAATGTATTTTGCTGACCTGAGCTATGTGCTAGAAATGTTGCAGTATGGGTTCTGTGTGAACTTGCATTTTTCCTTTAACTACCTTTCCTTTCCTCACATGAAAAGTTGAGGTTATTGAAATTAAAAGGTCACTTGCTCCCCATTTAGGAAGGGTTCAGTGTTTAAAACTAAGTGCACATAAACTCTCTGTGTAGAGTGCTACCAGACTTTGCCTTTAGTGTTTAGTTGGTGGCATAAATAAAATTAATTTTTGCAAAGGTATATTTATTTTAATGGAAAACCCCCACATTAAAGTGATATAATTTAGTAAACTAGTAACCAATAAAATTGTTAGCTGTGGGCTTATTAGATTTTCTTTAATTTCCACAGATATAGACTCTGATTGTGTTTTAGTATCTTGGTGTATTTTTATTCTGCATTTCACATGGAGCCAAGGAAAGCCAGCCTGACTTTCTCATGATGTCGAGAGGTGCAGAGTTCAGTGTTCACTTTAGACCAAATTGTGGCAAATGTTTGTGCTCTGAAAACTTCCAAAATTACTCCTAGTTTTGCTCAAAGCCATAGATATAGCTAGCTAAGATATGATGGCTGAATGGAGGGGAGGAATAATTACTTTGTAGCCAGGTACCAAGCATGAAAAAAAACCCCAAACCCTACTCTCCAGCTATAGAACTAAAAGGCCTTTTTAGACCACTTACCTTGCTTGTATCATTGGAGAGTCCAAAGTGAATTAGTCCATTTAAATGCATTACAAAAAAAAAAAAAAAAGGAGAGAGGATCAAGTTCTGGCATGGAAAAGTTAATAATTAATATATTTCAAAAAATGATCAATTATTAATAAGAAAGTCACTGTCATCTATGCTCATGTCAATACTAGAATAAATGGCAACTCACGTCTTCAAAGCGTTTTTCTCAGAAGAAATTGTCTTGCAAAATGAAAACAGTAGGATTTAAAGTTTGCTTTCAAGTTTCTCAGAGGATCAAACACTTTTTTTAAGATACACTGTAAGCCCAGTGCATTGTGCCAGATTGAGCATCTTCTCAATCTGAAGAAATTGGTTCTGACACTTTGGCAAATGGTGTGAGGGGGAACCATTGCTGCTTCCTGCTGGGGCTTTCACGTGGTGTGAAGAGGGCAGTCAGGGCAAGAGGCTGTTACCTTACACACAGCTGAGAAAGCTGCCAGGCATGTAGCATTTTGGGATTCACAAAGACATTTTTTGAGGGCAGCCTTCCACTGTTGGTGAGTGATGTCCTTATGTGTCTCTTTTGATGTTAACATTTTGAATCTCTTTGGGGAAGAAAAAAAGTCCCTGAAGAAAAATAAAGAAGGTCATGAGGTGTGGTGAAGCCTGTGAGATGCCTTTGGTACTGTAGAAATAAGCACTGTGGGACTGCTGAGACATACATTAACTAAACAGCAATGATTGCTTGGGTAGTAACCACAAAGCAAACAGTTCTGGATATTTTGGACCTGCATCTCTTCCCATATGCAGAAATGCAAGGAAATAATTTCTGAGATGCTTTAAACTGGAGAGACTTTATTGTTAGGAAATATGAGAATCTGCTTAGTGAAGTAATTCCACTGCAAGAAGGCAGCTGGGTCGTTCTTGTTTTCAGTAAGGCAGATCAATTGATAGCAAATTTGAATGGCAGTAGCTTTTCCCCATTTTACCCTGTTGCTGGAACATGATCACTATCCAGTTTGCCAGAACACAGTGCACAGATCCAGGCCTCTGCTGCAGAGAAGGTGCCATAGCTCAGGAGAAGTGAAGGTGCTCCTTGCATATCATATATCCAAGAGGGAAAACGTTTAAAGCCTTGCCCTGCAGAAGTCCATGTTAAACAAGCTTATGGAGTGGAACTGTTGAGTGCTGTTCATTTTGTGGACTACACAGGCTTCACAGCTTTGTTCCAGTAAAATTGCAGCAGTTTGTCCAGTTGTGCCTCTATTCATGTCTGATCCCTTCCTCCTCACCCTCCTCCCAAAAAGTCCAAGCACAGGGAGAGTTTAGTCCAATAAATTGCTAATGGCTTTCTATGTGCCTTCTGCGCTGACAGTGAAGAAGAAATATTTTCTGCTAGTTTGGAGCTAGAAGCTTTATTTGAATAGTAAAAAGTGTATATGTATTTTATTAAATGCCTGAAACCACTTTTTTGTTTGTTGTTCAACATGTTGTTTCTTCCTTGGAATTTCAATGGATTTTCTGTCATCTTACCTGCTGCAAAGGAGCCAGTTTCACAGGTCTGGCAAAGAGTGAGCTGGAATCATCATCCATGCCTGGTGGAAGAGGTGTTCTCACCCCTGAAGTTTTAGTTAACCTACATTACATTTGTCCTAATGGCAGCTGATGAAATAATTTCTGTAGATGAACATCAGTCAGAATAATTAGCCAGAATGTGTCACAATCATTGCTAAGTTGTTCACCAATTAGCACAACCAGTCCATTGACTAGAATAGAAGAAATTACATATAATAAAAGTGAGGGATATTCAAAGTCTTTTTAATGAAAAAACTACCCATGTATGTATTTTAAATGTGCTACAAAGTAGCCACAATTAATTTCAAGTCAAAATATGATCTGTTGCCTACTTCAGCATTCAAAATGCTAGAAACAAGAATGTTTGTTGTTTCACACGCCACAAAGAGTTACTCACATGAGACTGGATATATCTATATATAGATATATATAGATATATATATATTTTATATATATATATGTATATGTGTATATATAGGCACTTAAGTGTGTGGATGTCCACAATTGCTGGGATAGACAAGGGAAGCTGTAGCAAAAGATAGGATTCAAATCTATTGGAAGTGCAGCATGGGTGGACTTTGCAGAGATTCACTGTCTCATCAAATGGAGAGAAAAATGTTCTCAGCAGCATTTTTAAAGTCAGAAGAGTTTGTTTTCAGGCTGAATTGAGAACAGAATTTATACAGGTGCATTAGAGTCTGTGTAAGGAAGATGTCTCCCTTCCAAAAGGAGGGATTGTTTGTATGATTGTAGTTGGCTTTAGCACTTTTGGACACACCCTTCTCATAGCCTGGCAGCTGGACTGCACAGCCTAGCAGGGTGAGCTGGTATTTACTGTGTTGAAGTCACCCACCTGGGGAAAACAATGAGTGTTACTCTCAGGTGATGTGCCTGACACATGAGTGTCCCGCCAGAAGTCATCATGTGGAGAGATGTGGGCAGAGTACGTGCATAATCCTAATGGAATCCTTTCTTCCCTTACTGGATTACTTTGAGTGGGAACAAGTGAAGTAATTGTGCAGACAGTTAAATTCTTGTCTGTCTTCAGAGTAAGCAATTTAAATGTATAGACAGCACAGGGCTGAGCTCCTGTCACTGTATATTGTGTGTATGCAGAGAGTGGGGAGGTACAAATCTGCATAGCTCCACTAGCAGGATAGAAAGCAAGCCAAAAGAGATGCAGTGGTATTTGCTCCTGTTTGTCTAGGATCTGGAATAGTTCCTTTTATACTAGGTGCAAAATTGCCTCTAAAAGACTGTGAGCTTTTTTTTCCCCCTAGCTGTGGGCTGGCCTTACGAGAACTTGTAAATGCAAACATGATCTTACTCAAAATGCATTCTTAACTCCATCCTCAGCTGTAGTAGAACATGATGAAATATATCTGAAAAAAATCCACAAAATTATGAATTATAATAATTCTTATTTTAAAAAAGTTGGGTTTTTTTAAGGTGAGAACAAACAATCACTGGAACATCTTCCCGATAGATGTGGTGGAGTCCCCATCAGTGGAGGTTTGCTAAATAGCCTCATCAGGCCTCCCTTTCCTGTGAGAGGTTGGACCAGATGATCTTTCAAGGTCCTTCCAACCTGAGCTGTTCTATGGTTAATGTTTTTGTATTTCCATAGCACTGCTCAGCTTAGGGTCTCACTAAAATTCAGCTCTCAGAAGAGCCTGAGACATGTTTTAGGTCTTTGTTGACTGAAGTCAGAATGGAATTCAGTAGAGGACAAAGGATTTGACTCAAAATCTGTCTTAACCTCCTATTGGGTAGAGCCTGCCCAGGTGAGCTGCTTGAAGATCCTTGCAAATTATTGCTGTCTCCATCATTGGTGGTTTGACACTTCTTACACGGCTATCCTGAGGTTATAGATCTTCTGTGTACCCAAACCCCTGCTTACCAGTAGGTCAGAACAACATTAGTAGGGAGTAGAAAAAGAACAAAGTGCCATTCTAAAAGGCGTTTTCCCTCTCCAACTAGCAAATATTTTTTTAGGAATTTGAATGTTTATTTCTAAACTTACTCTTTTGTCTTTTATGTTCACAGGCATATTTTGAAAACGATAATTCTGGGCCAGATGCTCTCCTTGTTTATCTGTGGGACTGCTGTTACAAGCCAGTATCTAGCAGAAAAGTATCAAGTGAATACTCCAATGTTTCAAAGTTTCATCAACTATTCTTTGCTGCTTCTAGTTTATACGACAATGCTGGCATTTAGGACTGGTATGTGAAATATGGAATGGGAAGAAGTTCTGGTTCATCTTTTTTTTTCTTTCTTTTTTTTCCTACATTTTCTTTTCAGAATTTGAAACTAAGCAACTCAATACTCTTCCAACTTCTAAAAGTTCCTGCTTTGAAATAACACATGAAAATCACTTTCACAGGTTAAATGTACATTTAATTTGATACCATTTCATGATACCTGAGTGATCAGACATTGGAATGGGCTGCTCAGGGAGGTGGTGGATTCACTGTTCCTGGAGGTGTTTAAGAAGAGATGTGACATGGCACTTAGTGCCATGGTCTAGTTGACAAAGTTATGTTGGGTCATAGGTTGGACTCAATGATCTCAGAGGTCTTTTCCAACCTGGTTGATTCTGTGATATGTGTTTAAAGTTTTGTACTTTTTAGTTTGAAGTCTTATATTAGGCAAAATAGACTTCGTTGTAACAAGCTTCGTTACTGGAGGCTATTTAGTATTCCTCCTATTCTTACTAATTTACTCTTTAAACAACTCCAGTCTTGTTGGGTTTTTCCTCATGTGGAAGAATTTCTGTGCTTTTCACCTATTTGCACTGTCTCCTCTCAGGCTACATTTTGATGTCATTGTGTCTTTCTTAAACAGGGTCAGGCAAAGTCGAACATCTAGGTATTATTTATGCTTTTAGAGAGCAAAATTCCTTTGCAACATTTGGTTGGAAAGAAACACATATTGACTGCTGCTTTCTTTTAAACAGGCAGTGACAGTCTTTGGCAAATACTGAAACAGAGGTGGTGGAAATATATTTTTTTGGGGCTCGCTGACGTTGAAGCCAATTACATGATTGTAAAAGCCTACCAATATACAACCCTCACAAGTGTGCAGGTAAGGACTGATCTCTCTTTTTGAACTGTTGCTTTTATTACAGTTTTGGACTGGTTTCTAAAATGAGATTCATAGGACAGACATGGAAGCTATTTAAGCTTGAAAAGAACTTTCCAGTATCTATTTTCTCTGCAGTACAGGGAAGAGCATCCTGTGTCATGAATAACCTTTCCAGGAAGCAGAGAAAATTGGCTGGTATTGCTCTGTGCCAGCTTTTAAGCTGAACTCTATTTATTTTGATAAAAGCACTTCTAAGAGTTTGCTGACAGCCACTCAGTTTTTTCTCCTGACACAAAATAAAAATTTATGACCAGATAACAGTCATTCAGCACTGGTTCTTGCTGGTGAGAGCAAGGTTGATCTCTTGCCTACTCCTGGAAGCTGCAGGAGGCATTGTGAGATGTAACCCCACACGTGAGGACTCACTGATAGTTAGCTGGTGTTGCTGACCATGCAGTGAGGGACCAGCCCTGTGGCCTTGGATGTGGCCCTTCAGGGCCCTCTCTGGAAGAGGCAGAAGAGACATCAGCATGCCAGGCTCCTAAAGTAATATTAGACATCCTCTGCAACACCAGTGCTTGATGCTGCATTGCTGCACTAGGATAAATCTCTTGTTCTGAAATAGTTTTCCAGGCATAAGGGCCAAGGCTGGGGTTTCTTTGTCACCCTACACAGACAAAAGCTGCTGGAGGAGTCAGTGCTTTCCTCCTGCCTTCAGCTGCAAGCTCCTGAGCTTGCATTGGCAGATCCATTGAGCAAACTGGCTCAGGGCACTGAGCGGAGTGGGACTAAACCCTGTCTTTGGCTGGACTACTGGAGAGTCATGTCAGGCCCAGTTTAGCTCACTGTGGGGCTTCGCAGCTGCTGTGGGAACAGGGAAGTGGGATGGTGCAGAAGCAAGGAAGGAGTGTGTCTAGGTCATGCCAGTTCATGCCTGCTGTTACCTATGGGGATCTGTGGCTGGGGTCATGGCCCCACTCACCTGAATAAAAAAACCAATATAAAATGCAGACATGGCTGTTAGTTGTAAAGGAGTGTTTTGGTGTCAGTGTTTTACCCAGTCAAAGTAACAAGGGTTAATATTTAAAAGAACTACCTGTAAAGCAATAAACTCCTGTGGTCTGGGCTTCCTTTAGATAACTGCAGTAACTTTTCTTTGCACTGCTGAAGACCGGTTATGCCTGTTGGGTTGTTATTGTCACATTTCCACTTCATACTTCTGTGTTATGACTCATTAGGCCTTTAATTTCCTTACAAATAATGCCAAAGACATCAAAGCTTTAAGAGCTACATGTTTCAGTCTCAAGATCAAGTTAAGCTGATAATTAAAACACTGTTTAATCATATACTTTACAGCTGAAAAAGCCAGGACTTTGATCCAAGTTCTCAGAAGCAGTAAAGCTATTCCCGTGATATCTTTCATAGAAATTAAGAAAGAATAGATATAATAGGTTGTCCTGTCTGGTTGCCAAACTCAAGCATTTTCTGAGCCTTTTTCCCTTTTGGTAACCTTCAGATTGATGCTGCTTTGTGTCAGTAACTGATTTTGTTGTAGTTGCACATTTTCTAAAGTCACCAATTTCTTACCACTGTCAGAACTGAGATTCAGGAGGATAAAAAAAACAAAAACAAAACAAACCAAAAGCAAACAAACTAAACAAAAAAAAACAACAAACCCCCCAACCTGTGATTTGCTCTAGTGCCAGGCATTTGCTTTGGGTCATTAGCAGACAGTTCTGCAGCTATATCAGAACTTGTGGTTCAGAGCATGTAGGCCTGTCCGCAGTACTGGCTGTGAGTGGCTGCCCAGGGAGCATAAAAGCAGCACAGGGGTATAGAGCAGCTTCCCAAATACAGGGTAATCACTGGTAAAATGCTGGCTGGCTGGAGCTGCAGCTCAGCACTGTGAAACGTAGCTTCAAAGGTAAGTTTTCTCAGCTCACCAAGGAACTTCCATGTATTTTCTCACACATGCACACAAAAGCCAAACTGATTTCCCTTTAGTTGTTATCAAATACAGCATTTGACAGAAGGGGGTTGGGAGATTTTTAAGAAGATAACAGTGGGATGGCAGCTCTCATTTCTCTGTAAATAAAGAAAAATACTTTTATCCACAGCTGACCTCTTTCTGTTTGGCTGTGGCTGAGGCAGTGCCAGGAGACTTCTTGCTGCCAGTGTCCTGTCCTGTGGCAGGATGTGACTGTGCTGCTGTTTGACCACATAGTACGACATGAAGCTGAGTGAGAGGAGGGTTTAGGTTGGATATTAGGAAAAGGTTCTTCACCCAGAGGGTGGTTGGGCACTGGAACAGGCTCCCCAGGGAAGTGGTCACAGCACCAAGCCTGACAGAGTTTAAGGAGTGGCTGGACAATGCTCTCAGGCACATGGTGTGATTCTTGGCATTGTCCTGTGCAGGGCCTGGAGTTGAACAATGATCCTGATGGGTCCCTTCCAACTCAGCATATTCTACAATTATATGATTTCATAGCGAAAAACAAGCAACATAGCTGTGGTTTCCTGTTTTAAACATGTTACTTGGCACATTTAGCATTTGCTCTGTAGATAATTGGAATGGAAGCATTTTTCAGGCAACTATTGACAGAATATCAGCTGATGGAAAGGTGTTAACCTCAATAGGAGAAAACACAGGATGAGCTCCTGGGACTCAGCTGGAGGCTTCCCTGAGGGAGCCATGTGGGGAGGTGAGCAGGATGAGCAGTTGAGCTTTCTTGCTTACAAAGCTGTCTGGAGCTGGCAATTATAAGCTAACCAATGACCTCCAACAGTCTATGATAATTTATTAACCATGTATTAAAATGTCTTTTAATAATTTACTCACCATATCTTTGAAACCTTCTGTAAACAGTGTGGCCAAAGCCTGCCTGGCTTGAGTCAAAACATTTGTAAATCAAATCACCAGGTTATCTGTTTTTTTCCACTTGTAAAAATACAGGCTGGAATCGAATAAGATGAGGGTTTGATGAGGCTCTACTGGCAATAGTGGTCAGTACCACAGTACTACTGTAAATATAATAAAACCTGAATAAATAAACTTTATTATTTTAATTGGTTCCATTGACACAATTAATTGCAATATTACATCTGCTTTGCACCTTTTTGATCTTGATCCTGTACAGAAGAGCTCTGTAATGTCCTAGATGAAGGGAGGCAAGATCCAGTAGCTGGAAATCTGATTTCATCTGTCTGTAATTGAGGGTAATTGTCTCCTGGAACAGATTACCAGGATGTGTTCATCATTTGGTGCTTGTGTGTCCTGGCTGCAAGTCCTACAACCAGGATTCTGTAGCTCTACAGTAAGGTCTTGGTCTGGATGCAACACATCCCCATCTGGCATTACTAAAAGAGCTTCTGGCTCATTATGCACTACTCCTTTACATTCTCATTAAGAATTATTTATGAAGGGTTTTTCTTCCTTCTTTCTGTTTGTGTTGAAAAGCTGCTTGGAGGCTGTAAGGCTGTGTGCTAACATTTCAGTTGATGGGGAAATGAAAACTTCCTAGTAGATGTCTACTACCATAGGGGGAAAATTTTACTTTCAAATGTTTGTAATATTTCTTGGTTTTGATACTAGTCAAAAGAGTAAAACTTGGAAGGAAATGTTAGAAGCATTTTCTTGAGTCTAGACTAAAAGTAAGACAGAAAACAAGACCTGTGACAAGATAGTCCCAGCATGATGCTTTTCCATAATGTAACATTGTATTGAAATACTTGGTATCACATATTGGGACTTGGGTAGTTGTCTCATAATACAGCCTAGGCAAGTACTTTGGCACTTCACAAACAGACTTTACACACTGGACAAACTGGAGGCAATCCAAGGAACAAGGATTAGATTAGAGGCACTATTAGGATTTATTCTGTAATAGCTTTCCTTAATGCTATGCTTGTGAGACTTTACTATGTGTAGTTATGAACAAGTAAAACCAGACATATCATCAAAATGTTAACAATTCTGGTTAAAGCACTTTGAGATAATGGCTGAACTACTGGAAGCCAGCACAGAAGTCAGCAGAGGAGCTGACTGCAGCAGTACACTTAAGCAAGCAGAGGTTGGTAATGAATGTTAAGGACTAAGGGCTCTTGTCTTGGTTGCAGTGATTATGTCCCAGTCTTGTTGTCCTGGATGTTATACTTTGTTGGGACTTCAAGAGGCCAAGGGTTGACATTTGAGAGTAGTTTGTGAGCCATCTTTAGGAGGCTGAGTATGTTTTCTGCTGTAGGCTGTTCCTTTATGTAGCTTCATGACACTCAACTGAGGCAGGTCAGAAAACACACCTTTTCTTTCCTCCAGACAAATTCAGAAACAAAATCTATTTCATTGAATTAAATTAGCTCAATGATCTTTTTTTTATTATTTGGTTATTCTAGAACATTATGCCCATTTTGTGATCTGTATATTTTTCTGTATTAAACACACAGCTAACTCTTGATGCTCTCTGTACTAAAGGAGAAAAGGTGGAAGATCCTTGGAAGTGTTCAAGGCTGGATTGAACAGGGCTTTGAGTAGCCTGGTTGAGTGGAAGGTGTCCCTGCTCATTACAGGGAGGTTGGAACTAGATGAACTTTAAAGTCCCTTCCCACCCAAACTGTTCTGTGATTCTGTGGGTGGCTCCAGCAGCAAGGCAAAGATATATAGGAACAGGTAGAGAGGGGATAATAAAGATCAGAAAGAGAAGTCATTGTCACTGCTTGTCATGAAGCACAGACATCCTTGAACCACAGCTGTTCAGTCTGCTCGGGACAGAGTCTGCAAACACATCTGAAGTGTTCCAAAACTCCAGCTGCCCTGTGTGTCTCTGGTGCTGGGGCATGGCTGAATTAGATTAAGTTACCTGCTTCTGACTAATTGAGAGTCAGCTCTGACAGAGTGATGAAAATGCATTGGTGGCTTGTATGTGTTTTTGTGGGAAGCTGGGAGACTGGGAAGGTGACTTAAGGAATGATGTTTTTCCTACCTATCTTTTATTTCCACCAATTTTGCACATGGTTTCCAGCACATGTATCAGTTTTGGGTTTTAGTATGATCCAGTTGACGGGGGGAAAAAGTCAAATGCAAAGCAGTACGGTCAGATGCTTTTCCTAGTCACTTCAGTGTAAAATTAGATTACTTGTATCCATCAATAGTCCCAGATTTTTACTGTGTGTACATGGAGCCCTGGAGAGCAATGCTGATTCAGAGCAACATCCTGGCATTCATCTGTGAAGCTGCAAAGTTTTGTTAGATCCATCATTGGAGGAGTTTCTAAATCAGTACTTTCCTACCAGGAGGCAGTAGACTCCTGCTCCAGCTCCTCTTTCACTTGCAAAATGTTTTTAATGGTAAAATGTCGGTCTCACCACTCTCTTAAACACATCCATGGGAGTTGCTTTGCAGATTTCATTAACACCTGATGGAAGGTAAGATCCTGTACATTTGCTTTCAGGATATTGCCATCCAGATCTGGGAGGTGTTTGTAACTCAAACTATTTTCCTGTACACGCAGCTGCTGGACTGTTTTGGGATTCCTGTGCTGATGGCTTTGTCATGGTTCATCCTCCGAGCAAGATACAGGCTGATACATTTTCTTGGCGTTGCTGTCTGTTTGCTGGGTGTGGGAACAATGGTGGGTGCAGACATTTTGGCTGGGAGGCAGGACGAAGAAGGTAAGGAGTCCTTTATGTTGGGGGGGAAAGTGGAGAGATGGTTCCTGCAGTGGGCTAACCTGTAAAGCAGGAAGAGGAGCAAATGCAGGGGGAGCAGATATAGTTCTGTTTTAAAAGAGGAGAACATACTGCTATTTGTGTTCTTGTCCAGGAAGAGGAGATAGTGATTTTATTAGGAACTGTGAAATTTCTTTTCTTGTATGTTTGGATTATTTCTTCCACCTTAAAAGACAAACGCTTGTGTTAAGCTTAAATTTTGCTGCTGTTCATTAGGCATGATAGAAAGTCTCATTTTTGCAAGCTTCTTAACTTTGACTATCACGTGAGATGAGTTAGTAGAAGCTGCCTCTCCCTGCAACCCTTGTCTTGCTTCCACAGTATCAGCCTTCTGGCAGCCAGACTGTTCTGATTTGCAGTTTTCTTTGAGTACAAACACTAAAAAACAAGTTGCTCACAGCTGCTGACTTCTCTGAGTTGCCTTTGGCAGACCCAGCAGGAGTGGTTGGTGTATCCTCAAGGCCCATAGGTCACATCCTGGAAATCAGGGGCTTACTACAGGAGAGCAAGAGGAGATGGGGCAAGATGCTGGGATTCCTGGGATCTCTGGGAGGGAGGCTGGGCTCGGGACCAGGATTCAGCTGGGTGCAGATAAGTGCAGGTCTTGTTGTCTCTATGACAGTTGCCTAAATCAACCCATATTGGAGGGATCTTATTTTGAATAAGAATTTTGAATTTTCAGTGCTAGAGGGTACAGGACAAGGTAAATTTCAGGGCACTGTCTTCATCAGGTGGCATATGATAAGCCTGTGTGGTTATTTTGGGGCCTTATTGCAGGTGAGACAGGACAACCTGAAGTTTAGCTTTACTGTGAGGTGGTAAAGTATCTTGATCCTGAGGGAGAAAAATCTTTCCCTGGACTTTAAGAACGTTGTGCTTTATTTGCTGACCTGGGGATCCTTACTACTGCTTATCCTCATATTTTAGACATATTTTCTTAGTGATTGCCAGCTGGCTTAGGGAAGGAAATTTTAAATAATCAATTCAAGGATTTAAATAACAGTGATCCTCTTGCTATTTAGCTAATGCATAGCAGTATTTACTTGATGAGTGATTGTAGCACAGGGAGTCCCATCTGCACAGTATAAATACATTGCAGCAGGACACAGGGTACCACCCATCTGCAGTGCTCACTTAAGACCTGTCACAAACCCGAAGCTGAGTCCAAGTCCCACCAAAATCGATAGACTGATTTTTGCAAGACTTGAATCAGGCCTTACGGCAAAAGTGGGGACAATATTCATGAAGGGCACAGAGCATTTCTAACCAGGAATTTTTTCAGTTCCCTACAGTGCCCAAGGTCAGCAGAAGTAGAATTGGACCAGATGATGCAGCAGTGTCTTGGTCAGGATGAGATGTAAATGCAGACTGTGCAGAGTGAGATGAGCAGGCAGCACAGTCCGTGCTCAGACACTCCTCTGCACACACAGGAGATGTTTCCTTTCCCCTTACCCTGGAATGCACTAGGAAGATAGAGATGTTAGAGAAAAATTTACTTGTCTTTTTAAGGAAAGTTAAAAAGTGTTTGCAGCCTTACCCTTAATTGTGGATTAATATTTCTGTACAGGTAGTGACGTGGTGATTGGAGATGTCTTAGTGCTTCTTGGTGCTTCTTTGTATGCCATTTCTAATGTGAGTGAGGAGTACATTGTGAAAAATCTGAGCAGAGTGGAGTTTCTAGGAATGGTGGGCTTGTTTGGGACTATTGTCAGCGGTCTACAGCTGTAAGGATCTAATATTTATTTTAAAACTAATTAAGAATATTCTACAGATGATTGCTTGTCTAGCATGAAATGATGTTATTAAATGAATTCTTTGTTACGTCTGCATTTGGTCTATATGGGAGTACTTCCACTTGAATTGATTTATGTTGCTGATCAGCATCTGTTTTATATCCTTTTTATTTGCACTACTCTTATTACAGCTATTCTAAAACTGAACTCCTGCAATTCTACACATATGATACTTGGCTGTATTTTTGATTTTGTTGATGTTCATGAGGACACTCAGTATACTGAGGACTGTTTACAGGACTGTATTTCTTAATGGGTTTTCTCTGTGGAAAAGTTTAGGAGATAATTGTTAGCAGGAGATCTTCCATATTAAACTCAAGTTTAAAATGAAGCCTTGTATACTCTTACAAATAACCACATCAGAGTAACAGACTACATGCACTTAAGTCTATCTAATGAATTTTATGTTACTCATTTCTCATCATTATAGTTAATAATTTCCCCAAATGGTATATCAAATAAAGCAGAATCTTTGAAGGATTAAAAAGCTTGTGAAAAAGGCCTGAGAATTAAATAACAGAGCTCTTGACTTTCAGGCACTTTAATTTTCAAGTCTTTTTTCGTGCCTGTTAGATATTTGAGTTAGTGTCATTCAATAAAATTTCAAACAAAAAATTAAGGGGTTATAAATCAAAATGTTTCTTATATATTTTGGTAATTTAATTCTCTACTTGAAAATGTTTTTGGTTTGTTGTTTTTTTTTATTGTATTATATCTTTTCTCTAACTCTAGAGCCATTGTGGAACATAGGGAGATAATGAGAATTCAGTGGAACTGGAAAGTTGGTATGTGTTTGAAAAAATTATATGAATGTTAAAGAACACTGGGAAATTAGATTTAGACTTTGAACATTGGGATTTTCCTTTTGTTTCTCTGAATATTAAGCAGGATTAATATATTGTCACAAATTTATTTTCTGCTAACTTTGCAGCTTAGCAAAGAGATGAGGTTTGCAGGATTGAACATTAAAGCAGGTTTGCATTTTACATATAACATGAAATATTTTTTCAAAATAAATTTGAATAATTAAAAATTAAACCTGTTTAATTACTAATGTGTTGGTGTTGGAACATCACAAGAACATTTTTCTGTTGTCCTTCCTAAAGAAATACTGGAAAAATTGATTTTGTGGCACATTTTGACCTTAACAGAACTAAATGTTATCAAGAAATATAGCTCTGAATTTCTTCAGTCAGCTCTTAATGTTACCTAGGAAGGAATTAAAACTTTCTTGTATAGATACAGTAATTCTTGAAATACAAGGTAGTTTTGGAAAAGAAGTATATCTTCTGTGTTTTTCTTGCAGGTATGTTCCCACATTGTTTAGGAGACCTTACCCTAAAAGATAAAAATGCATAGTTCTAAAGCATCTGAAGACTATCAGTTTCTTTAAAATCATTGTTCTGTGCCTGAGGAGTAACTTGGCATCTTGTTTTACAGCATTACTGTTCACAGTGTTTGCCCTGTGCATGTTTGGGCTGTACAGCTTCATGCCAGTTGTCATTAAAGTTACCAGCGCAACCTCAGTCAACCTGGGCATTCTGACTGCCGATCTCTACAGCCTGTTCTTTGGGCTTTTCCTTTTCTATTATAAGGTAAGGACCTGCATTCCTTCACTTTCCTGTTCTTTCAGTTATATTCCCACTCCAAAATTACAAATAAAGCACAATGTTCTTAAATGCCCCTGAACAGTTGTTCGCACCTGTGCAGTTCTGCAGCTTGTGTTGTTCATTGTTGGCAGATGTGAATCAGGAGTCATTCTTGGTTAATGAGAGCATTGCACCATTAGGCAGAGAGTGGTTTTCCAACTGTTTTACACTTGAAGGAATAAGTTAAGAGATAGTAAATAATTTCCCTAGATGTTCAAATGGTAGAGTTCTTGCTGAAAACCCAGTATGGAACTGTATGTTAGATCTGGTTCATGACTCAAAGTGTCCAAAGAGAAGATTTCAATCTTCCTGTCCCAAAAGGCTTTTGGTGTCTGAAAAAGGACCAGATTGATTTTCAGATATTAATGTTTTCATTTAGAAGCTTAATTGGTTCATTATGAACATCTTGGGTTAAGAATCAATCTCTCTCAGTGCTACTGCTAAGGAGAGACTAAAGAAACTGAAAAACAGATAAATATATTATGGTAAATGCTCTCCAAAAGGCAGTTACTTTTGTTGTACTCTAAAATATTTTTGGCAGTGTCTACTCAAGTTAAATGACAGTGCTAAAAGGATTTCATTCCACTCAACACTTTTCATCCAGAATGATTTGTGAGAACCTGCCCTGTTAAAGCAATTGGAGTAATTGAGTCAGTTGCTCGGTGACTGGAAGGGCTTAATGAGAAGCTTGTGAACTTTGCTGAAGAACTTAATTTGTATTATTCTGTGTAGTTGCTTTCTCTTCAGCCAGAAGCTTTTAGGTCAGATTTGTTTCTGAAAATGAAGGCAATGCAGAGATCTGGTAATGGTAGGATCTGACAACAGCTAGATTTTTGTTTTCAAGAGTCTCTTTGCTCAGCTTTCCTCCCTGTTTTGAGTTCCAAAATTGCTCCAAGCTACAAAGCATCCATAAAAAATGAATGCAGAAAGCAAACCGTACTTAGATTCTAACAATTAAATCCCTTCTAAGTCACTTCCAAACATGTATTTTGGCACCCAGATAGCTTAACTCAGGAAGTGATTATAAATTTATGTTCATGATAGTGAAGAGCTTTGGAACAGATGTATTACACTTTTATTCTGCTGGATTTTTCGCTTATTTTGGGGAGAGGTTTTTCTGGGAGCAGACACTCTCATAATTGCTAACAGGAGGGTATTGTAGTAGCAAAAAGGAAAAATGAATTAGAGAAGACTGTGGGATTATATTGAGAGAATTTCGGATATTTTTTGAAATAGGAACTTGCGTCTGCAGTTAGAAACAAGTAGCAAAATAGGGAACAATAAAAAAGCTTCATTCTTAGTAATGAGAGAATTTGAGATAGCTTAGGCTGTGCAAACTGAGAGAGCCAGATTTTAATGTGGCTTTTAACATAACACTCAGCAGCAGAAAATCATATTGCCAAGTTAACCGTGTAGTTTCTTTACAAATGGAGCAAACAAAGCAGGCAGGACATTTGCTGGTTTGGAAGGCACCCTGAACACAGGAATCTACAAACACAAATATAGGGAATTGCTCTGTATCCCCTGTCACCAGATAATATTTCACAGCAAGCTGCTAAGGGCTTGGCTGGGCTTGCAGAGCAGACTGTGAGCCATGCAGAGCTCTGGATTGCTGTGGTCTGAGCCTGCTCTGAAACAGAAATGGCACAAACAGTAGCTACAGTAGAGACCAGGCCCAGGAACTGAGGTTTTAACTTGTGCACAGTGCTTTGCTGATGCACTTAACTTTCCAGCCTCAGTTTAAAGTGAAATGTGAATTTTGCATGCCTATTTTGAACTCTTTTTCTGTCACTCCATAATGAGTCTTTGCTGTGCTTCCTAATGAGCTCATTATATACCTGTAATCCCTCAAGAAATACTAAAAAAGGTCTCCAAATGCTTTTGTTGTCTAAACTCCTGTGGAAGTGAGTATACTGTGCAGACACTAGATGGAGTTGGAGTCCTCCAGTAACATTTAAAGTAGTTAGACTTGTTAGTGAGAATGGGGATAATAAGCTGCACAAAGTATGACTGAGATCAATGTCAGAAGCAATGAAGTTGTTGTGATATTTGAAATCAAAATATAAAAAAATCCCGGGAAAAGAACACTGAGCTCTCCTCAAAAGCAAAAGGAAAAGAATGAGTGTAGGCCTGTTGGAGCAGCATGGGTAAGGTTCAACTGTGTCAATAGCTGCAAAAGCATAAGCAGGCCTTGAATAATCAGCTACACTGCAAGAGCTTTGGCACCCTGACTTGGTGGCTGTATCTGTTCAGGGAGGAGTGAACTCAGCAGGATGAGACACCTCCAGCCTTGTGTGTGCTGCACTGTGAGAGGAGCCTGCAGCTCCTGGGACTGCCTGGTCTCACCTGCCAGCCACGGGTCCTTGTGTACAAACACATGTTCACTCAGGACCTTAAGTTGGAGAATTTGTGCAAAGTAATTTGCTACAGACCCAAGCTCTGCCCATTTGATGGGAATGCATCACTCAGAGGTAGGATTAACAGATGCTGCTGCTGCCTCCACTGGGATGTGTGAAGAGCTTGGTGCTTCCTCCTGTGCAATGTGAATGCTTGAGTCCAAGCTCCTCCAGGCCAACAGCCAGCAAGGTGAGGATAGAAGGCACTTAACACAAGGCCACTGTATTTGCTTTTGTGTGTTGTCATCCAAGATTGCCCAAGCCAAGTGACTGCCAGCTTGGAACTGCAGTGCCAGAATTGTAGATGCCTCAGTCTTTTTTGTATCAGAGTCCATTGTCCAGGTACTACAATTCATCCAACTCTGCTGCTTGATAAACTGGAAGACATTTTTCAATCATGTCTAAGGAAGCTAAGGAGGTTAGGGAATATTGACAGTGTGATGTACGATACACTATGTTCTTCCTCCTGCTTTTTAATCAGTGTAGTTTGACAAAGACAATATGAAGGATTTCAACAAATCTGCTGAAAAAGTATTCCTGGCTGTAGATAACTTTGCACTTTTTATTGTTGATTCTGGTGTTATGAAGTAAGCATTTATTTTTGTGTCAAGGTGGATGAATCTTGCCAATTATTGGAATTTCAACAGGCAAGTGAACAATAGTCAGTCAAATGCCTGATATACCTTGGTGGTTCATGCTCTTACCTCACACCACTCTTAAGAGACCTCAAATGCTGATTTTGTAAATGGAGGCCCAGTCTCCCTTGTTTCAAGGACTTACTGGGTGTAGAGAGCAGACTGGTTTGGTCCAGTAAGTATTAAGAGATCTGTGCAGATAAGCAGCTGCTCTGGTGACTTTTAGTAAGATGAAGAGATTCATCTCTTGCCAGGACCTGAAATATTTGTCTGTGCTGGATCAAAATTCTCTGAGGGATAGTGTGTTTCAACATTTGTTTGTATAAGCAACTGTCCTTCAGTATCACCATATTTACAGCCATTTGTTCTCTCTGTTAAAATTCTTGTATGTAGACCTGAGGAAACTCCCTGTCCAGTAGTGTTGAGGATGAGATGCAGAGAAAACCAGCCAGCAGCTTAAGGAGCTGTTGAATTTTGATTCTCAGACCTGACTCTGAGTCATGGTGATAATCCTTGTTAAAATAGTTTTTAAAAGGAGGGTTAGCTTTAACATTCTTAAAACAAGGCAGCGTTGACATGCTTTTACAATCAGACACAACTTAATGTATTTCTTTCTTTCCTCTGCCAGTTTTCAGGTCTTTATATCCTGTCCTTCGTTATCATCATGGTGGGCTTCGTCTTGTATTGCTCCACTCCGACTCGGACAGCAGAACCCACTGCCTTGCCACAGCCTGACAGCACTGGCTTGGACAACGCTGCGCTAAAGCTTGAGGAGAGTGACATTGAGCCTCCAGCCATAACGGTGCAGTTCACAAGAGGAGAAACTGTGGTGGTTAGCACTGATTAAAGAAACAGCAGCACTTCAAAACAGAGCGCTTTTTTTAATTGCCAGAATTCCCTCCAATGTTAATCCAGAGACTTGTTCTACTGCCAAGGCATATGTCGTGATGTGCTGGTTTTAATGCACTGGAGAGACTGTTAAGGCCAGATCCTCAGTCAGTGAAATTATTGATTTGTCCTTGCAGAAAATCTGGCCCTTAGAAGAAGACAGATTAGTATTTATGTGAAGCCTCTAGGAAGTGAGAGACAGTTATTCTTAAAAACTTAATTAACTTAACAACAAATGCTTGGGGAAAAAACTAAGTGTCTTGGTTTGAGGGGAAAAAACCAAGATGTTTACTCTCAAGAGGAGGAGGGGACTTCCTCCTCAGATAATCAC
>JAWWLZ010000001.1:43360486-43406668 GCA_035041345.1 Poliocrania exsul | reverse complement strand
TGCTTTCTTTGTTAACCACTGGCGAGGACAGTTAATGGCAGGGGAGAGAATTTACATAATAATTCCAAACTACAACACTAAGCCAAAGCAAGCTCTGAGGTCACTGTGTGGAGCAAATATGTTTTATATTGCACTCGGGACCTAAATCTGCATGGTGCTATCAGAGGGCTTCATGGTTTCCACCCCTTGGTGCTGGGTGCCCTCAAGTAGCATCTTGCAAAAGCCGCTGAGCTTCTCACAGGATCTAGTTCTGCAAGCCATATTACATACATACACCTTCCACATGCTGGTAGACTTGCATTCCTCTACAGCAGGATTTGCTTCCTACATTCCACCCAAATGTTCATCTCTTCATGTTGCTGCACTCCGTCTCACAGCTGGGGCTGCTAGCTGTATTTTATTTCGAATTTTGCTAGTAAGGGAAGTTTGAATATGTTTTTATAGTGCCTTCTATTTCTCTCTCAGTGGCCTTTTGTTTGCTGCATTCCCACTAGGTGGGAGAGGCAAAGGCAGGCCCTTGCTCTGTTCAGTAAGAACCGAATGTGGATGAGACAGCAAAAAAATTTGAACTGAAGCTCACTTCTCAGTGAATTTCTCTGTGAAATGAGACACAGTTCTGGATCATCTTAACCAACTCTAATTGTAATACTAATCACGTAATATCCAAAAGGTTAAGTGCTTTCTGTAGATACACTGGCAGGTTTCCTTCCCCTCTTCATATTTACAATAAGTGATTAAAAAATAACAAAGACTGCAGTTTTAACATTGATAAAACCATACTGGGTTTTTATTTTATTTTATATTTTGTATAAACCTTCAGAGCTCAGGTGTATGAAGTAACAAACAAATAAAGTATTCAGCAACTGAAGAGTTGGTCTTGATTTGCTAATTTTTCTAAGCTAGAATCTCTTTATTGGTCAACATTATATTAATTAATTTTACCAATAAAAAAATCTTTTGATGACTCAGCTTTTGCTCTAGAAGGAAATACATTTTCTGAAGATACTGGTGATGAAACATCAGACTGCCTTTGTATGCTTCTGGTGTAGTTTATTCAAGCAAAAATAATTTAGGAAAAATCTTACCTGATTGTAGTTAGCAATAGCAAAACAAAGGTTCAGCAGATACTACAGGAATGAGCATTGCTATTTCACTGAGTAGTTCATGCACAGAAGGGTGAAGAGATGCTGATGTTTTATGAAGAGCATTTGAGTCGCCTCCCATGTAAAATGCTTCTTTTGAAGGAGGATGGTACTTATTTTGTACTCTATGTGGTATGATCAGTGTAATCTTACGTAGGTTTTATCTCAAAGTACGTAGAAGCGTGTATTGACTCAGACTTTGGCCAGCCTTCAAAACACAGGACCATCTTGTGGCACGGTGTGAGTGCTCAGGCAGTAGCTCATCCTTCCGATACATAGACCACTGAAATAAAAATTTTGTAAAAGATAGGTGAGGTTCCAGGCACAGCCTATTAACTATGGATTTGTTCTTCCAAGTGTTTAAAAATCTGACTATAATAAGAGCTTGAAATCTGATTCAATCCAATTGGGATGGGCAGGACTTGCACTGAGCCACATGGGGAGGGGAGCAGTGCAGGGGACAGCTCAGATTCCTCAACACTTACACTGGGAGAGCTTAGTGATTTGACAGAGTTATACTCTGAACTGGAAACTTTAACTCCATTTCACAGAGCAATTTAACTTCATATGTTGTGATTTAATCCCATGCAAAAGATTTTCATGGCACATTGTGGGTAGTAGCTAAGATGTGTGCTAATGCCACCAAGAAGGCCTGGAAGGTTTTTCAAGCTTTCAGTGAGGACAAAGTTGGTATTTTGATTAGTCCTTCTGTCAATGATTCTGTGCCTTTCCTGTCCCCACAATGGCTTGCATCTCTCTTTGTGACACCTCTGGATGCAAGGAGCTCCTCTGGCAGCCTGGGATGATGGCCAGCTGGTCATGCACGCCTAGCATCCTACCCTCCTTGCCTTAAATTTCCTACTCCCACCCTATGTGGGTGAAGAAGGACAGAAGAGCTCTGCGTTACAAACCGGCACTGTGGTGCAGTCCAAGCTCTGAGCACAAGAGGTACTTGAAGCCTGACCTTGCAAAGTCCTTAGCATGGAGTGCTTTCCTCTTGAACTTGCTCTGCATGGAATGGGGCCAGATACATCACTCCTACTTGCTCTCTGTCTCATGAATCAGGAGAAAGTAGGTGCAGACTGTTTAAGATGCATTGCTTCAGAGCACAAGTGACACATGTTGCTCTTCAGGAAATAAATGTTCAGTTTGTTCAGATCTTCTGGTACCTCAGACTCAGGATGAGTCTTTAACACAAATCTTTATGGAATATGGGAATAATCTAGGGAAAAAAATCCAGCTGTCACTTGCATTAAACCCAAGAATCCAAATAAAAATGTGTGACATCCAGCCTCCCTCCAAGCTTTGGTTACATGAGATCAAAAATTATCTGGCATCAAAATGGCATGGTGTGTTGGAAAAAGAAATTACTGTGGCAGTAATTGAGTGGTGACATTTTCTGTGCTAGTTTGAGGGAGAGGATGGGCTTGTGGACATCAGCTATTTTAAGATATTTGACCTTTCCTAAGTTACAGTTCTATATAATGTGATGTCTGGGACAAGCGTATGAGTTCTTGTTAGCACTATTCATTCACACTGTGTATTGTGGGATATTTCATATTATATGTCTATCTATTTCAGTCAGTTTAGGAAGTTTGACAGTGAGAAGTTGCACAAGGTACATGATCAATCATGAAATTTTGAGCAAGCAGAGAGAGATTCCTAAAAATGCGAATTGATGTGATTGGTTTGGCCTTTCAACAAAATGCAGCCTGTTGGTAATTTTAGTGTTACAGTTGATGAGAATCTGATGAGCAGTGATGTTACAACATTTAAAGTTTCACTGGAGGCTACACCTAAACCTAACACTCATCAGACAAACAGCATCCAATGTATTGGAGCTCTCTTGAGCTCTCTCATTGCAGTCCCTGAAGGGAGCACTTCAGTTCTCCCTTCGAGATGCCAATATTTATTTACTGAGTTTTCTTTTTTTGAGTGCCTAGTTTTAGGTGGAACTACATCAAGTCCAGAGACCCCAGCCAAGTGCAATGTCCCATTTTTATGGGCATTGGTGTCTGTAGCTGAAAGTTTTACAATTTATGTGAGAGATGAAAGAGGCACGGAGGGATTTCCTTAGCAGCTATGGGAAGCCCAAGGCTGATTCAGCAATATTTCGGTGCAGTGGTATCCAGAGTGTGCATCCTTCACTCCTCTCCAGATACAATTTAATTTTTCTCTTGTATAAGAGCATTCAAGAGTGAAAGTTACAGATTTTACAGAAAAGAGCCAGAAGGAAAAATCTGATTACATGTACAACACAGGTGAAGACATTTCATCTGATTGCTCAGAAGCGAAAAGCACAGCAGTGCATCAGATATAGGAAGAAAATTAACTCTATCCCAGCCAAAACCAGGAAAAGGTGTAGGTTTTAGTTAAAGTGCTGCATCTCTTTAAAATCTTGATATTAAATTATCAAAGCAGTATTGAATTAATCTCTTCTGGAAGTGGAGGTGTTGATTTTTTTTTCATGAGCTGGTTCTTGGATATATAAAGTGTGAAGAGAGAAAATTAGAATTCTCAGATCTCTCTGAGAGTGAGCAAGCCTCCAAAAGCAGGTTTCCATGCCCTTTAGGACTCATGTATTTTTGTTATGCTACCATCTGGGAACACTTGGGATATTTTTGTCTTAAATGTATGACCTGGGGTCAGTATCACTGAACCCGTGACATCACTCTATGCAAAATAAACTTGTATTTCACCAGCTCATCTCTGCACAGTCTCCCTGGCTGAGCAGAGCTTGGGCAGCAAAGCAGAAACATCACTGGGACTACAGGTGAAAGGTATGTTTTGACCTCTTACATCACGGTATCTGAGTCTCCAGAGTACTCCTAAAGAGTGGACAACACATACTGAAGCTAAATTGCTACTTCCAAAAAGGCATTACAGAAGATGGCTTAAAAAATTAAAGTGGCATATTATTATTGTACAAAATGAAATTTTCATGTTTATTTGAGATGTTAAGATGTTTTTTATAGAAACACCAAAGTTTATTAGATACTGATATCTGGAAACAGTGAAATATTTCCAGAAGTACAGGTGAATGGAAGTTTATGTAAACAGCAGCTAGTAACAATGGTTGCAATGCCTTGGGAATATTCTTCTTGTTACAGCAGTCCAGGGCAATGTTGCTGCTCTTCAGCACCATCTGTTGACATCATATCTAATTATTTTAGTTAGTCAGACCTCTCTGACAGGCAAAAGTACACTTTCCCTGATACTACCATATAACTCAGTAAATGCATGATCAAGGAGGTGACTGGAAATGGGCTAAACGTGGCAGGAAAAGGCAGCACACAATATGGTTGCATGCCAGTAGTCCAGAAGGGATTGGTTTTGCTTTAACCCATTATTATTATTTACTAAACCAGATAACTCATCCAGACATAGATAGTTATAACAAAGTAGAGAATATTTTAGGTTTTAGCCTCAAACTATCAGACCAATAAAATACTCTCTCCTTGAAATTTTGACCAAAACCATGACAAAATTCAAAGTGACTGAAAAGGCTTGCTTAGAGTAAAAAAGATGCCACCAATGCCAAAAAAGGCACACTTCATGTTCTGATGATAATATATGTGTATGCACAATATCTGTACCCTTGAAAAATCAATGCATATTTAAAACCTGTGCAGAAACAGGGTGCAACTCACATTCTTGCTTTGCTGCACTGTTTGTAGCAGAGTTCCTTCAAATCAATTGCAAGGAGACTGTGATATTCCTTGGAGCTCAAAAACCTTTATAATTTGTCTCCCTCTGCCATCAGCATAAGTGCCTGTTGGACGTCCCTGAAGAAATTGCTTTCATTTAACAAAGTTTATACATTGAATGTGTGAAAAAAAAGAAATCCTGCTGGGTAATCCTATCTCTTGTAACATCTGTAAATTAATTTGTTTCTTGAGAGCAAGAATGATTTGTAACTCACAACAAAGCTAAAGTAGCATGACTAAATTAAGAGGAGCATTCAGGCAGCTGGAACGCAATTACAGCATCAATGCCCGTGCTGTGTTAATGCAATATTAAGGTTATGAATTTAGTGAAACAGGAATCAGTAGGCACAAAGATACGCTTCCTTTCTTCCTACAGTGTTTGTCTGGCTGTGCTGACATGAGAGATGTCTGCATTAGCTAAACAACCTGAGGACTACCTGTGGGTTTCATGCATGCAGATAGGAGATGTCAACTTAGCTCTGCATTGCACCAGCTCATGGACAGCAACACGCACTGTGCTCTGTCAGAAAGATCTTGATTTTACTCTGGTTATTTTCCTTAGTCTAAGAGAGGCAGTTGGTAGGAAGTGCATGGTTGCTCTGTTTGCACAGAAACATGGGGAGGCAGGGCAGGGTGCTGGGCATCTCTCACCCATCCCTAGTTCTTGCAGGAGCTGCTGTGGGGTTTCCCCTGGGCAGCAGGAAGCACCTACAGGAGCCCAGCCCTTGGCTGGGATGCACTGAAGCTTCAGTAGTTTTCTCAGGATCTCGGTTTCCAGTGGAACATCATTTGGCAAAGGTGAGTGGTCCCTTGGTCTCTGCAAAGAGCATCCACTTCAGCAATAGAGCTGTCATGGGTCTTCCAGCAGCATCGGTCTGTTCTTGTAAGGACAGAGTGAAGGTATGGGGCCCCAAATTATCTTACCTGCAGTGAAACCTGGGTCCAGCCTCACTTTCTGGAATCCACTTTGAGATACATAGGTGATAAGTTTTTCTGGAAGGGATTTGCAACAGGATGCAAGGAATACATTGCAGGCTTTGGAATTACATCAGTCCTCCATCCTGGTGAGGTCCTCAGCCAGATTGTAAACTGAGGTGTTGCAACATAGCGTTGGGAGGCATCGACTCTGGATACAAAACACTGTCTGAGACACATTCCTGCAGAGTCAGGTAACTGGCACAACTTTATGTTCATACCAGTAAATAAAAGAGGCTGTTTTCTGGCCCCTAAGCTAAACCTGCAGGTTCAATCACAGCTGAGGTCCTGCTTCTGCAGAGTAAGGCATTCCCAGCATAACGGCAGCTAATATGTAGAGGGCTCTATGAAATATCCAGAAACCCAACAAATTTAACTTAGTCCCTATATTTGTTTTTTCCCTTCTGTTTTGCTTTCTATTAATATATTTCTTTGACTTTTTGCCATGAAAATATTTCTCTGCCTTTGTCTGCTCAAATAATGCAACAATCAGCTTCTTTGGCTGGTTGGTCTAGCAGAAAGGAGAAGGTAGTTGCAATAAAAGTAACCCTCAGTCAAGGTATGCTGTCTCTGGCACAGACTTGCAGTAAAAGTAAGTTTTCCTGAGAAACTGAAACATCATGTAACTTGGCTGGTGCTCACACTTTGGTCTCCTGGAGTTGTGTGGAGGTGAGCCTGCCAAGGCAGGGCGCTGAGTGGGTGGCAGTATGTTCCTGGATGTTCACCAAAGCCTGAGAAAAGCAGCTCTTGGAGCAGGAATGGCAGCATTTGGAAAAGGCACTGTTGTGTGATCCCTTCAACCATTTCAGTACAGCACATGATACCCATGGTCACCGTGCTGTGCCTACAGCTGGTGGCTGCCTCCCCTTGAATGGTACTCAGCCCCCATTCTCCTGGGCTTGGTGAAAACCCCTGAGAAGTTTGTCATTGTTTTGGGGTTCTTTAGTTGCAGAGTCTGAAAAAGTGTGAAGGGTGAGTCACAGTCAACCAGTAGGGTGGTTTTATCTCACTAAACTGAGGATACATCTCACAGGCCCTGGAAGGCAGGATGAAGTTCTGTTTTGGTCCCCTAGGAGAGTGCTCGGGGGCTGCAGAGGTCAGTGGGAGTCCTGACTGGTGCAGCTGTATCCACACTACCCACTTGGAGCAGCTTTTGGCAGGACCCACATACCAGTCTGCTCTCAGAGGATGCTGACTTGTTCACTCTCAAGAGACCCTCTGGGAGGCAAATGACCCTTCAGTGACAGAGATGATCAAGACAACAAGATCTAGAAGTCAGCAAGAAAGGTAAAATATTCAAGACCCATTGACTGGTCCTACATGAAGGTGGTGAGACACAGCTCATGTCCCTACATCTGCATTTCTTTCCTTAAGCCTGAGGCTTCAAGGATTTGCCTGCCAGGACAAGCTGCTGGTTTGTGCTGGTCTGTGCTTGTCTTCCCTGAGTTTGTCTGGGGAAGTCTAGCAGCACAAGCCACAGTTTGCCAGTCTTTACTGTATTTTATATTTCACCCAGTGAAGGCTGTAGCAGAAGTTAGCTACATCATTGGTTAGCTCAGGTGAAGTCAGTAGGGGAGGACCAAGTAATTCTTCCATGGCCTCATATCTGGATGCACACCATGATCCTGTTGTGACATTGTTCAGGAAGCTGAGCAGGGTTAAATGTGGCGGGCCCACCTCACTCAAGTTCCTTTTATAATGTCCTTTGCTACCCTCTGCTGTGTAATTTCTGCAACAAATTGTTTGGGTGTCAGGAATCTGCACATATTTCATGCAGGAATAGCCAGTGACAAGCATTAGGGCAGACTTTGTTGATGCTGGTGTGATGACAATCTCTTAAATGTCAAGTCTCTGTGCATGCCTGTGCCCTGCTTTCTTTCAGAGATGTCTATTTCTGTTAAAGGACAGCACATGAATTTGCAGAGCACATGCTATTCATCCCTTAATGCTGCTCTGCAAAGTCAGTATTTTTCACAGAGATGGGCTGCAGTGTTTGGGATGAGGGAGAAACGAGACACCCAGAGGAGGGAGTGAGGTGCTTCAGAGGCTCCAATGAGCCACTATGACTGCTGCTAACAAAGCATGAAGTGTATCTCACACCCATCTTAGGTCTTTTCAAAACTTCTTGTAATTTTGAGGTGTCTGCTGTCTTTAAACTACAGTTCCTCCACAGATGTTTCAATTGGTTTTGAATGGCTGCTGGGAAAAAAAGGTACTGCATAGAGGGAAGGGAATGATTTATCCAAGCATGAAAGACATTTCAAAAGACAAATGTCCCAACCCAGGCCATTAACCTTTAAGGCTCCAGCATGAAGATTACGGTCTACTGAAAGCTAGCAACTTTTTTGTAAAGAAAAGAACTTTTCATCTCAGTATTGAATGAGGAGAACTGAAGAACTGCTCACCGTTCTTTCTGCAAGAGTACAACTATTTTTTAGCAGCACTCTCAGACTGCTGGCAGAACTTTGAGGCAGGTATATAACAAACTGAATTAAGATTGTTTTAAAGTCGACCTGCATCTGACTTTTTAATTTGCTTGTAGTGTTAGGAAGTTTTCCACAGGGACTACCTCAATTTGTCTCAGATCATTTAATCACCATTCAGTGAGCGGAAGTGAAGGATCTGAGAAATTTCATTAAAATGATCCAATATTCAATTTTGGTTATAATTTGGAGATGCTGAATGTTGAGTTACTCATTAGTGGATCAACCTTTAGCTTCATGGAAGAACTGTTCTGAGGATTGTGCCCCACATCATCCAGATAATGCTGATAGATTTGTGTCCATTAGATACGAGCCATGTATTCAAAACAAGACAGGCCTAAAGTCAGCACAGGATAGGTGCTGACCTGTGACCAAATCCTTCACATACTTCCCTTAAAACAGGGAAGAGAGAGCAGATGACAGCTGCCAATTTAATTTCTCCCAGTAAGGAATTGTCCTATGGATGCTTTAGTTGGATGAATTTTGGTCACATTCCTGGTTTAATTGACTAAATGTGGCTAAAATCAACTTGTATGCATTGGTCTTCCCTTTCTGCAATCGGCCATAGCAAGGTGAGTCTTGCCCCATGATGGACATGTCCCTAGCAGTGGCTGCTGGCAGCATGGTCTGGTAAGTGGGATGGGGTCCTGAGCAGCCCTCTGGGGTCCAGAAGGAGGGTCATGGGCATGATACCCACCTCAAGTCTCACTGCCTTCCCCCTCTGCTGCTGAAGGCTGCACAGACAAGTGTTTGTGGGGACACCAAGGTCTAATGGGGCAATTCTGAGTCACCCAAGCAAGAGCTCTGGCAGCCAGGCTTGGGGATGTGCCCTGCAGAGGCACACCTGGAGTGTGCTGACATGCCAGCCTGGACGCAGTGCTGTTGAGCACCTAAACATCCTGTTGTGGAGACACAGCCATGCCTACTTCAAGGATGCAAAGCTGATTATAACCCTCTTCGTTGTGAAGCACACACAGTCCTGTGCGCTGATGTGCCCCACTGCCAGCAAAGCCTTGCAATTGTGTTTGCAGCCATGGTCACATGGTTCCAGCTCTGCCCAGCCCGTGGCAGCCTTTGATCCAGCACAGCATCCAGAGGCAACAGAGCTGTGTCCTTCTGGGACTTCCTCCCATCCAATTAAGCTTCTGTGTCCTTGATCTCTATCTCAGTAGTAAGCTGATCCTTCTAGCAGGGTATTTGATCAGAAATTAATTAATAGGAGCAAAATGTTGTGAATATATACAGTGATAAGTTTTTATTCTAATAACCTGGTTAATAATTTCACTTCTTCAAGCAGAGAAAAATAGTGTGAATTCCAGCGCTTTGATCAGGCAGTGACATTTTGATGCTAAGTTGCCAAGTTAAGAATCTAGACCAATAGTGTAACACAAAACCAATTTGAAAGTACTTTGGCACTTTTGAATCTTCCCTTTCTGGAAGATGGACCAGGCACTCAGAAAAAGATTTCTGCCCCAACATGCCACCACCAAAGGCTGGTGCCATATGAGGTGGGGAGGAAGCAACACACATCCTTATTTGTAGAGGTAAAAGACTGATTATTCTGCTTAGGCTCTGCTTGAGTGGAGGCTTTTGGGAATCTCAGTGATGCAGGCAGGAATGTGATTCAGGGCAAGCTAGCTGCAAGAGAACATGCCCTCTGATGCCACTGCTCCTTGCTCAGCTGTTCCTGCCCAGCCGAAGCAGAACATGACCCAGAAAGCCACATTTTAATACAAAGTCTAACAACAACTCATTTTTATCTGCTTATTCTTTTCATTCACATTCCTCAAAAATGTATGTAGAGTTTATCTATTTTGTACAGATCTTCACCATCTGCCAGTGACATTCAATATTCTCTCTTTGTTTTGAAATGGCCCAATTGACTAGAGACCATGTTGCAATGACATGTCTGCAGGCAGATCTTGCTCTGGCTTTCTGATGAGGCCGCAGGAGTCAACAGAATCACTCCCTCCTTATTTTGAAACAGACAGAGCACACTCCTAGGAGGAAATAATGCGTTTGACCACTTACATTGATATTCATGTGAACCCATTTAACCTGAACAACAGAGCAAGTGAGCTCCAGCATACCCATGCCCCACAGCTGTGTGCAGTGCTGGAATCCTGGCTCAGCACACACTAACACAAACAATATCTCCCTGCCTTCAGTACCACAGGTTAGCAGTGCTCATCTGCACGTTTACTGCAGCAACAGGAGGCAATTTAGTGTTGGCATTTTGAAAGCAGTTATTTTACTGCAGTAACACAAAGGCAAGGATGTAAGAGGTGATTTTCAACATCTGGAACTCACAAGGTAGCAGAAGATTTTTGGTTTTATTCTGTGCTTGATTTTACATGTTTTCTTTAATATAAACCTTTTTGTTTTGACAAGAAATAGCCAGTGAAAGCCACTGGGACACTTGCCCTTAATGGGCTGTGATCATCACCAGAGTGCACAGAAATATTAGCTATGGATCAGCCTGGAGTTTTTCAGAGCTGAGGGCATATGGCTCACAATAAGTTCCTCATGGCCAAATGGGGTCATTCTGAGCAGGATGAGCTTAGGAATTTTACTCATAAAGCTGGTACCAGAGCTGTGGCACTTGTGCCCTTTGCTTGGTGGAGCGTCAAGACTGTAATGCTTCGGGTTCCTCTGTGCACCTCTTCATCAGCTAGATGGAAACCTTGAATCTTTCTGAACAGAAAAATAATTGGAAAAGTTTGGTGACATTTCTCCAAGTTCAAAAATACAGTTCTGATTATTTGTGACATCATGATAGACTCCAAAAAACTGGGATGGTATTCATCAGTTAGGTACCATCTGCCTTGATACCCATAAGCTCTTCCTAAATGGAGGGGAACAATAAAGAAAGTGATGTACATCAGTCTTGTACCTGATTTCTCAGCACTGAAGGGCCTTAAATAACCACTTTCAGTGTTAGTTTGGAGATAACATCAAGAATTGCTTCAGACCATCTCTATCTAGCCTCGCGTATTTTTGGTGGTAGCCCTATGGATTCAAACTTCACTTTTTTGTAAGTGGCTGACATTAGTTGGTCAAACACCAAATAGATTTGTTTGCAGTGACTTTACTGTGCTTTGCTTTGATCTTTAGAACTTTTTCCTTAGGAGTGCTGCCTTGCAGACAGCACACTTCAGTTTAAAGTCCCTGTCGGGAGAAAGACTTTCAACTGCAAAGGTGTTGGACTACTTTCAAAGCTTTTTCATCAGAGATAAAGATCTATACTTGCCTACAGTCAACATCTTTGAAACACCATAAGCAAAACAGAAGCCATCAACAAGCTGCATTAATAGTTTAGAAAGATATTCAATTATTTATGATGAAGCTTCAGCATACTCTTCATATAAAACTTCAGTGTAACAGAGTTGCCTTTAGATAACACTTCTCCCTGCTCACTACTGTACCACTGGGAGCAGTTTATAAGGCTTTTATTTACCAGAGAACATAAGCAACATTTAGTTAACTTGGAAGAAGTGTGTTAAAGACACTTTGCATACAGGGGTTATGGTTGCTGTTTGGGTATGCAGGAGTCAGCACAGGCTTATTGGGTTTCTGCCTGCAATACTGGCACAGTGGGGATGCAGGATACAGGTTACTTAGAAAGCATGGAGAGAAGCTATTTTATTACAGCTTCTCAAATAACACAATGAAACTGCCATGGCCTGAGCAGCCATACCAATAGCGGGATCCCAGGAGCTGAGCCAGGGAGACCCAGTCTGAGGACTGTTATTTGGCTGGGGAAAGTCATTTGATCTTCCAAACAAGTTCCCCAGTTATTAGAGCAGGACATGAAGACAGCGGCTCCCTTTGCAAATGCTTCTGCAGTTAAGAGAGAGAAGCAGCTTCTGAGGGGTCTGTTCCTCAATAGTGTTAAAGGACTGAAAGTTAGAAATGTGCTAGGAATGCAAGTAGTGTCTAAAGGTTAATTTTTCTAGCCAGACAAGAATGACATTTCCTCCCTGATGTCCATTAAATGACTCCTTAATTGCAACGTTGATTTTATGTTGGAGCACCAATAAAAACAGCATTATAAATTGCCCTGCCAGATCAAGTGTCTGGGCCACTCTCCTCTGCATATTTAGCTTTCTTGAGCAAGCTGGTGGTGGCATGAGAGAGTCATGGACAGAGACCTGAGTTTGTGCTTCTCTCCTTGGCTTGTCTCAGGTTTAAATTAGAGTGAGAACCAGCATGCATGGCATGAGGTGAGGGCAAACAAGGAATATGGGCTGAAATGGTAATTCAGATTTTCAGGAGATAAAAGCAGGTTTCTCAGAAACATTTCTCTCACTACCAGTATCTCTCCAGGTACCTCTTCTGGCTGCTCTTTCCCTGTCTTTCCAGGTTAATTTTTTCCCTTCTGCAAAAGTATCTTATCATTTCCTGCATTCATAGCATTTCATCCAAATGTTTAATCCCAGAGACTCTGAATGAACTTTCCCAAAATCTCAGATTTACCGAGGTAGAAGATATCAAATGCTCACTGATGTATCAAAAGATCAAAGCTAAACCTGGAAGCTTAAGATTGCCTTCCTGAGGTCCAAGTTGGTGCCTGCTCCCACAGCCCTGGGATGTGCTCCACCTTCTGCAGAGGTGTCCAGATGTGTCACCTCTTGGTGGAGCCTGGGTCACTGTATGAAATAGTTGGTGGTCTAAGTCCTGTCTCAGGGAAAACATCATAAACAGTAGGATAATTAGGCTAAGAACTCAGATTCACAGGCAGATTTTTTATACATCTATTGGCACAGGCAGTGGATGGGGGAGAAGGAGGGGAAGATCAGGAATAAAGCCTGGTGTAGTTTTATACAGTAACAGAACTAGAGGGAGTGAATTTCACAGTTTCTGCTGGGAGTTCATCTTTTCTTTGACTACTGCTAGCCTATACCTGCTGGGCATCACTTTCATCTCTGACTCAGAGGACACTTCTGAAGAAATTTCCTTCCCTAGCAGTTTTTAAACTTGAAAATATTTCATAATCTAAGGCATTTCAAAGGGGAAAGAGAGACACTGGACCTACTTGCAAGGGTGTTATCATGCTACCCTTTAAAAAAGCACTGATTTCCCCCCTGTATGTAAAATGAAAAAGCACAGAAGAAAAGAGAAGAAAAGGACAGGTACCAAGTTAGTGCACTTAGAAACTAAAGGAGTATTTGAAGACAGGTTTATTTAGTGCTATGCCTGTGATGTTTTTAGCCATTTTGGTAGCTTTTAGACCTGTGGATTCTGAAGATCTGAGATGAAGGTCTTGCCTTTTACAAAAAGTAAGTTTCTTGCCCTTGTCCTTGCAGCAGAAATATAATTCAAAGGAATAATAACAACTTAAATCAAGAGAGCACCTTAGTTGCTGCTATTTAAAAAAAATTGTTTGGATTGGGGGGGAATCTGGCTCATGATATTTAAATATTGGAACCTGGCGATAGAATCATAGAATCATAGAATCCATTGAGTTGGAAAAGACCTCCGAGATCATCAAGTTCAACCCTTGGTCCAACTCCAGTCAGTTTACTAGATCATGGCACTCCACTATTTGGTCACTCCTGTTAATAAGCATACTGTGTTTTCTGAACTCTCAATGGTGTTCAGCTTCACTTTTCCAGAAACTGTAGAATCCACCCTGTTACACATGGCAAATTGTTCTAGGCAAATAACCTGTTCCAGAACAGCACTCTATGTCATCACTGTATTCCCAAATAAAAATCACCTTTCCCATGCAGACAAGCACAGGAAGGTCAATTGCCTTTCTACTCACTGTGCACCTTCTGCACATACATAGCAATCCTTGGGCATGTAGAAATTTGCTCCAAAGGTCCTTATCTTCTAGGGGACAAGTTTTTAGACCAGCACTGCTACTGTGAACTCAGTGGATGTCCATGCACATCTGCCTCAATTCCTGGGACACTTACTCATCATCTTGTGAGAGAGAGGCTGGTTAAATGAAAAATGGAGCAAGAGCAGTAGCACAAGCACACTCCAGCACTCCTGCAAGAAGCTGTTGCCTCTCTCAATATCATCAAGCTTGGACAGAGGAGGGGCTGTAGGGCTATGGCTCAGCTGTGCTGCTGCAGAACACAGTGCAGATTTTGAGGCTGTGAGTTTTAATCTACACTGACAATTGCATGCATCCATGTCTTTCTTCCAAACTACAGAAACAAAAGCGATTAGTCTGGTTAAGAACATGACTGTACAACAGGCAACATGGACTCTAACAAAGCAAGCATGCCTTTTGATTAAAACAATAGGCATAATGTAGTTCTATGAAGTATTTTATTACTTTTCAATGTTATTTTCATTCACTGAACTTCATATTAATTGCTAATTAAGAACAACCCCAAAACACAAAAGAGAAATAGTTTTCATTTTAAAGGCTGCCTGTGCCTTTTGAAGTAAGAAGCTTGAAGCGAAGCACAAGTTGGTAGCTTAGATTCAGATATATCTCAGTGCAGACCTCTTTCCTATCAGAGATGTTTGATAGGTCAGAGGACATTGTCATTGTAGAGGGGGCACAGGGGGCATGCAGCCTGTGATGTAGTTCTCTGGTTATGATGCTATTAAGTTCCTATCAAAAGCTTAATGGCCAGGTTGTGCATATTCTCCTCCTGTTTTGTTCTGGAACCAAAGTAGCTTACAGCCAGGTCAAAATTAATGTGGAAGGAGTAGTAAAGATAATGCTTAAATTTTTTTTAGTCCCCCACATATTCTGCTCTAAAAGGCCAATGCCTTACACAAGGCATGAATATGTACCAGCTCTGTGCGTTTTGAATTCATGCATTCAAAGCACCATCAAACAGAAGAATGAACAAATCCTTGGTGTGCTGGGGGTTGAGTGGTCATATCAACATGCAGAAGCTTTTGGCCATGGCAACTGCCTTCACTTTTGGGGGACAAGGGAAGACTGAAAACCCCCTAGGGAATACTACTGCATGTGGGCAAAATTATGAGGATGGTGAGACATTGGAACAGGTTGCTGAGGGATGTTGCGGATCCCTCATCATTGGAAGTGTTCAAAGTCATGTTGGACAAGGCTTTCAGCAACCTGATCTAGTAAAAGATGCCCCTGCCCGTGGTCCCTTACAACCCAAATCATTCTATGACTGTAAGATGAAGTGATGAATTTGGACCCTGGGGTCCAGGATGTTTTCTAATGCTCTGATGGAAAAACCTCAGGAGGAAAGAAAGGTGTGGTAGCTGCTGCATATGTGAAAGTGGGAAACCATGAAGGTTCAGCTCTGTAGACAGAGAGGTGTTTTCTGTGAAACTACGAGGAAAAAAACACAACATGAAACTTGGTGTGAAAGGAGTCAAGGTCAGAGACAATGTATATTCATGGTGGTCTTTTACCTATGCTCAGGGAAAAAAAAACGCTTCACACACTTGGAAAATAACATGCCCCTCAGTCTTTCTTCCTAGTAGAAACAGTTTGAAATTTTGTTCAATTCCCTAGATCAAAAGAAGCAACTACCTAGCCAAGTCAGGCCAAGCTACAGTTCCCAGCCCTGGTTTCCTTGTACCTCATAGTGGCAGGGTGGTGATTGCTCCAGGGCTGGGGTGGGGCAAAATAGGCTGTCCTGAAGATGAAGACTGGGTAAATGGAGCAGAACAAAACCAGTAAAGAATATTATTCTCAGTATACAACAAGTGAACCACATAATTTTCCAGGTATTTGAATGCAGAAATTTCATCTGCTGGATAACTTGAATGAAGCACACTACATTTGATCGTGTCAGTAAAAAAGATTTTTTCCCCCATTAGCATTGTTAGATTTCTTGTGCTTTCTCATGTATTTATTTGCAGAAAATGCAAATAAAACCTATATGCTCAGCTACCTCTTTTTATACTGTTGAGCATAGACATAAGTTCTTTAAGGCTATTACTGTTATTTAACTGCTAGGTGCATTCTGGTGGCAGTCTGATCTTTAAATACTACCATTGTAATAAAATATGATGATAACATGGTCTTTGGGGAGGCACTTATTGAAATTGCTTTTAGGTATTGTCAAACACTTTTGTTTACCAAATAGTTAATAGACTATAAATTAGAGGCAGTCATTAAGAATTTGAACTTATCTGCATGTACTTTTCAAGGAGGTAAGGGGACTCCTGTTCATCAAATCTACACTGCTCAGCCAGGAAGATGACAATCACGTGTGATTCAAGTGATCTATAATATTATAAAGCAGCAAATCACAAAGCTGTGGCAGTTTGTAACAGCAACAGCTATCAAATGACAAAGAATGATGGATCAAAACGTGTTTCTGCAAAACAGGTCCATTATGAGTGGCAAGTATCAATAAATAACACTGATTTTAATGCAAATAAATATCACATTAATAAACATCATATTCCGCTGAGAAGCTCTTTGTATTTTATATACAGTCTGTCTTTCTTACCATTGTCTCAAAGGCTGAAAGAGAATAGGTCTTAAGTCATCCAAGTTTCAGCCCTGAGTTGGGGTCAGTTTTCAGCCATGTCCTGCCACTGCGTGTCCTTGGCCACACACAGACTCCATGAACGGCAGCAGAAGCAAGATAAAAAGAGGTGGTGGAGACCCATCCTCCAGCCCTTGCCTTCAAGAGATGTGTCCATGGGGTCTGGTAAATCCTATTCTCAGTCTCTGAAGGTTTGGGGAATGGAGGGACTGGCTTCAACTTTCTGTCAGGCACTTAGTGTGAATGGTCACATGGTAGGGTAGTAGTCTGAGTGGCCAGAAGGTAAAAGGCTTGGTGTGCATCTTGGGGACGCCAGGGGAGAAGATGCCACACAGCCATGCTTCATGGGGAACAGCTGGACAACAGTCAACAAAGCAAGATTTGATTTATCTCAGTGTAAGTCCTGCTTGATTAGGAAAAACTAATACCTCACAGGGAAACCTGCGGGAAGCAGTGATGCTGTAGCTGGGGAGGGAGACAGCCCTGGCACAGGCGCAGTGGGGGAAGAGGATCTGCCCAGGATGGGTAGGGAGGACAGCTTCCCATATGGATTCCCTAGGCATGACACTCACTTTTCCTTCACTTAGCTTGGCCTGGCACTGGAATCTCTGGGCTCTGGTCTAATGCACCACAAAGCATCTTTTACATGCTGGGAGCATGGGTGTCCATGCTGCAAAGACCCCCTGGGGACTCTGATTTCCCTTGCGCTACTCCTCAGCAGGCAAAGAACCATTTGTGTCTCCAACAGCAACACCGAAGCAAGTCAGCTGCTCTGTGGGGAGGAATGTGCAGTGTAATTAGCACTCAGCATCCCAGAAGCATCAAAGGGCAACCTTGGTGGTGGCTCTGGCCCTGGGTGGGATACTGTGGCCTGCTGGGGGAGCTGCTGCCTGCTTATCACTGCAGCTCTCATGCCTGGCTTTGCCCTTGCTGGAGCTTGTAGCCCTGCCACAAACGACTGCAGCTTAGCACTCCTGCACGGGCTGTCTGCACCTTGCAAGCCCTGGTGATAAATCCTCCCGGGGATTAGTCTCCAGCAGGCTTGGCTGCTGCCATTCCTGCTCAGTTTCCTGTGCAGAGTTGTCCCTTTGGTGTGCAGGGACAGTCGAGGTGCTATTGGGGTCCGTGGTGCCCCGGGCAGGGCATGCTGGGGTTGGGTGACTTGGCAAGAGTCCAACCAGCCATACAGCCTGGATGGCTCTACAGCCATGGCACAAGCCAGGGCAGCACTGCAGACTGCCCAGCACGGCAGGGCACAGAGCCAGGGGCAGGCTGGCTGCTGCTTTTTGTCCTCCCTCACACTCCCTGGGAAATGCATCCAGGGAGTTGCTAGGACTTCACCACTCTTCAATGGAGAAGGAGCAGAGGTTCCTTATTTACTTTCTTTAAAATAAAAATTGAAGTCTTATTCCATGCCCTCTCTGCCTCCCCCACAATTCTTAGTAATTGCAATTAGTTATTCTTCAGTTTCATTTTTTGTAAAACACAAGTGTTTCTCAGGGAGAGAAAACTGACAGCTCTTACCTAGAAGGTGCTGTATAATCCTAAAAGCAGGAAAAAATTAAAGTTAGAAATAAAGGGAGAAAAATATCAAAGATATTTAGTTGTCACCAGAAGCTCCTGAGTGTATTTGATCTCTGGTAAAAACATGTTAGAACGAAGTGGAAAACCCAGAAAAGGATAATGGAAAGACAGGTATAAAATTAGGGCCTGGTGCAGCCTCAAGTGAACCAGCAAGAGCTGAGTCTTGAGCACCATGAAGAGGTGTGTCAAGTGCTGCTGGAGGGAGAGGATGGGTGGCTTCTTGCAAGGCTGCTTTTAGGTCACAATTACTTTGAAATTAGTATTTTTTTCCCCCCATCAATACATGAAACCTAAAAAAGGCAAAAGGCATCTTGTAGCTCTCCTTAAGTGGAAAACACCCTTTAAAGTATCTGTGATAGTGATCTCAGACACAGCTGCCAATCCTGGCAGGCAGCAGGAGCCCAAATGTGCTATTCTTAGACTAGGAAAGTGTAAGTAGGTCAAGTTCCTATAAACACCATCCCCACTAAAATCAGAAATGAATAGGAGGTCAGAAATTTGTAGCATGTTGAATCAGCAAGATAAAACAGATGGGGGCTGATTCAGCCTTCAAATACCTGTTCTTTTGGTCCATCCCCATTTTTACCAAATGTATTTTTGCTGCATATGCTATCAGTGGTTGGAGACTTCTTCCTGGTCAGTGAGGTACCATGAGACCTCCTGAAGGTCTGGCAGATAAAGACAGCATTAGAGTTTAGGGATAGTTTTTATTTACACATCCAGAGGTAAAGCTAAATAATTAATGAGATTAAAAAAGCAGTGGCAATATGTTAAGGGCTTAGTGATTGCTAATAAACACATGGTGTGTGTGACTGGGCTGACTCCAGTCACAGTGCCACCGTCTTGTTTGCCAGAGCTGAGAGGGATGCACAGGTTGTCCCAAACCACCAGGTGCCTGACTCCTGGAAATGTAGTTCTTTAGCTTGTGGCTGTTGTTGGCCAATGCCTGCCAGCCATGAGCCCTGGAAGCAGGCTGGAGTGATCACCTCCAGGCCACATTGGCTGAACTTGCTTTTCAGGTCCCATTCTTCACTGTCTGCACCAAGGACTTCCCTGGGAATGGACCATTAGTGGTGATGGGAGGTGCAGCAGGAGGCAGAGTTCTGTGGAGCAGGGCTTCCTCAAGGTGTCCTGTTGAGTTACCATGGCTGCTCTTCTTTGAACTGCAGTGTGAGTTTTGGAGCTCCTCACATCTGGTTGACACGACACTGAGCAGCAGTGGGCTCCTTTAGTTATACTGATGCCTGGCAAGGAGCTGATGCCTCCAGACCTCGTACCTCTGTGAACAGACACACTGAAGACAAGTTAATGGAGAAAGATATAGGGTTTTATTATTGGAAGCTTCCGAGTTCAAACCCAGAGGGGTCTGACTCCTAGGTCAGGAAGTTTCAGGGTTTTATACCCCTTATTAACATCAAATCAGTACTCTCATTTCTCTTGAATGCCCACCCAAAAGGCCTGTCACTGCCCCCTTCTTCATGGGGGAGCCAGTCGGGCCTTCTTCTGTTGTTTATCTCCTGTTATCTTGCAGGTGGCTTCTCAAAAATGTCATGGCCTTGGTTGAGCCTGAAAGCAGCTCCTAAACTCGTGAGAAAGGCACTTAATATGCACACTTAAAATCAGGGTAACTTAGCAGCACCTATATGATTTTAAAACCTTCTAAAATTACATTAAATTCTTAGGCATCAGAGGAATGAGGAGCAGCAGAGGTGGATAGGTCTGGGCAGCTGAAGTTGTTTCCCACAGGGCACTGCCTCTCTGAGAAAGCTGTGCCAGTGTCCTGCCTCCTCCCCAGGGTGCCTGGGCCTTTACCAGTGTCTGTGGTGCTGCAGGACAGCTCAACAGGGTGCCAGCTTCCCCAAAGCCACTGCTCTCCTCTCTGCCTGTGCTCTTGCCTTTCTCCCTTTCTGGGATGGAAACATTTAGACATGGAGGGAGTTAATTTGTAGGCCAAAAAAAAATGGCTTAGCATAATAGGTAGGTAGTAAATCCAGTGTTGATTTTAATCTTGCATTTTAATTTATTTAATTATTTTAATCTGCCTGATTTTATTCTATATTTTATCTGCTCTTTTGATCTGGCATTACAAATTTGTTTCTACTCTATTGCACACAAGGATTATATTACAATTCAGGGACCTCCTTCACATCCAGTTGAGCACTGCCTAATTATAGCTTGTGCTGGCCTTGTAAACACACACAGTATCTTTTCCAAATCACGTTCCTTCCCCATCTTTTTCATTACAAAGGCAGATGTGCTGTAGTTGTTTACAGCCACCCTGATGGAGGAACCAAGACCAGAATACCTTCAGCAGCATTGAACTCATTCTGGTAATGAAAAAACTTCTGCACTTGATTGCAGAGGATGAGAATACACAAAAAGGAGGTTTTCAGATAAGCCTGATAGGCAGGACAACATTAGGAGACTGATGAGTGAGCTCCTAGCATGAAAGACTGAGGCTTAGCTGAACCTGAAATGAAAGAGGGGTCTCTTAATTGTGAGTCTGAGCCCTTTCCCTAAAACTGTAACGAGGTCTGTGGACTGATTTAATTCCTTGCCCTTGTTAAAACAGATTAAAAATTCTGACATGTTTGAGATCCCATTAGCAGTTAAAAGCTAAGTTAAATCTTTGAGAACTTACATTTTTAATTGGGACAGACATGCCAAGTCTTGCAATTTATAATGATTTTCACAGTGTCTCTAAAGTCCTCCTTGCAGCTCCAGCACATGGAAGCAAACAGGAATGCTCCACTTTAACTGAAAAATGAATGTGCATCTACTGTAGTTATAAGTGCTTAGAAATAGAAGTCCTGAGGTGCAAAACCATCAGGCAAATGACCTCCTACCCCACCGATTTGTGTTTCACCTTTCAAGTAAATATTCTGGTTTCCAGGTCCTAATTCAAAGGGCAGCAATAATATCACTGTTAAGTTCATAAGTAGCCATTGGCTATACTGCAGGTTTTAATGTGGAAATAAAATTGTGCTTACATGCATCTGACGCAAGATACAGCTCCAGCTTGGGTAGGCCCTGCCTATGTCACTGAATATGTCTTTCATTATATCAGCCAGGTTACTGGAGACCACTGATGCAATGTTTAAAAGACTGGCAAATCACACCAGCTTAACTCTAAAACTAAATTGTCTGCTAAATTTATTCATTAGCAACACATTTGGAAATTAGTATCTCTTACACAATATTAAGCATTGTCATTACATAGAGAAAAGTCTTGGTTTCTAACAGTTATACTCTAACTGTGAGGACATGATACCACAGAGGTAATTGTTTGAAGTGCTGGCTATGGTCATGGCCACTCATAATCACCAAGGTCTTGAGAGCTCATTAGTAAGAGAACTCAGAGCCCATGTGGTCTCTTTCTTCTCTGATTTTCCTTGTTTATGCCCAATTGATGCCCTCAAAAGAGGGGAAGAAGATCTCCTCTGCTCCTGATGCCACTTAAGCTATTTTCTTTTGTCTTACCAGCAGTTCTTCCTGTCCCATCTATTCCTATGACCCTGCACTTCTTTTCACCTCTCTCTGGCAGCTTTTGTTACTTGGATGCCTCCAATGTGCAACTACAGCTGTCTTTGCCCTTTTGATGATGACTTTGTTTACATGCTTCTAAAAATTGTGCCTACCTGTGCCATCACAATGTTACCAAATACTTGCATGAAGTTGTTAATGCATTATTTTAGTGTCCAGGTTGAAGGCAAGTTACTATTGATATTATCCTTATTGGTACACATCTCTTCTATGGGTATTAGGCCCCTGTTTTGACTACAATGTATTGATATGGAGCAAACCAACCAATACTCCATCTGCAAGGACATGCAATTCTACAACTGAGGTGTTAAAGAACATAATACTGAAGTAGACATCATAGCAATAAAAAAAAAAAACAAACAACCAAACCAAAGCAAACCAAATTAGCATAAAAAGAACAAAATTAACAAAACCATCAGGGGCCAAATGAATTAGAAACCATTATCATAATATTTTGGTAGCAAGTTCAACCTCCTTCTTCTGGCAAGGCCAACCTGGGTGCAGGACTTCTGAGGCTCAATGAGGATTTCTCTATATGTCTTTATAGAGTACTTTGCCCACAGAGAGAGTACTTTGATTGACTTCTGACATCCTCCTTGAGGTTTCCAGCAGGTACTAATGCTACAACAGGCAAAACAGTAGTTCAAAGGGCAACACCTTCCTTTACCCACCACCAGAATGAGACTCTAAGCAAAGAATGACATTGAAGACCTGTGCAAAAATGGTCAGTGCTTCCAAAACTAAGCCTGGCAGGCTAGCTGTGGTGATGACCATTGAGATCTGAAGAGGAACTGAGACAGAACTGAGTCTCCTCAGATCCAAGGTATCCCTCCAAATGGCCAAGCAACAGTATGTTCCTATATGTTGCCTACACTTACAACCCACCACCATGTTTGGCTCCAGGGTCTGAAGACAGAGCATGGGCTGGCACTGCATCTCACTCAGAGGTCTTCAGAGGTCCTACATGGTTCTCTTGAGCCCATATATTGGTCTTCGTACCTGTGCCCCACATCTCCAGGAGCTGGGTCTGCACTAATTCAAAGCTGAAACTGGTTACTCCTTAGCTGTATTTGCATTTTCTTGATATTGGACTACAGAGAGCCCCTTATTGATCAGTGGCAAAATCTCAGATGGCTAGAATAAGACTAGATCCATTTTTTCATTAAGGCCATCACCATCTGAATATAACATGCCTGCATGACAATTTGCCTGTGGCCTGATTCAGCAAAGCTCCTCAAGTGCACTCAGCTCACATTGAGAAGAGCTATTCTGAAATCAGCAGCTGACTCATGTGCAGCTAAATGGGCACTTAAACACTAGTTGGGATGCTGCAGCGTGGCTCCTCACCCCTGGGTAGCTCAGCACACAGCCAGACTGTGCATGCAGGGGTTGGCCACACACCCCACCCCCAACTTGTACACTTATTTTGTTATCACTTCTTTTTTGCCACTAGGCAGAAAAGAGGTTGAGATCTAAAAGCTGCTAGCACTGGTGAGCTTTTCCTTCCCTGTCCTGGCTCCTCTAGTTTCAAATAGGCATGTGGCTCTCAGAAGACACTCAAGTGTAAGTCCCCTCCTGTCAAGCACTTCAATGTAATTGTTGGTGTCTGCTGGGCTGCGGACACCCAGCAAATTGTACATCCATATGCCTTCCACTGTATAATTAAGGCACTTTTTAAAAAGCCTTAAAACACTTTTTGCTTCTATGTGAAGAGTTATTTTTACAGGCCCAGACCACTTACAGAGTTATTTTTTGGTTGCTTACTTTGATTTCATCAGCTGTGTCCATTTTGGTGTTGCCTCTCGGTAGTCAGACAAGAGCTGAATGTGGCAGTGGATTATTTAACTAGTGTCCTTGGTGAAGAGTTATCTAATCCTCCTAATCCTTCTCCATGTGTCCTCTTGATTTCCATGCCTGAAAGAGTAAGAGCACCAAACTTTAGCTGAAACATTATACTGCAGAATGCTCATTGTAGAAATAATTCATCCAAACAAGTCCTTCTGGGATTAGATAATGCCCAGCTAGGTCCCTAATGAGATTCCAAAGCAAAAGCTGACAGGTGTCCTGTGGCAGGGATGGATGCACATTTCAGGGATAGCTCTGGGGGAACTTCAAAGCCCCAGACCCACAGCAGCAGCAACATGATGTTGCCCTGGCCATGTTGTCAACAGCAGGTTCTGGCTGTACATTGTGCCTTGGTTGTTTGAGACCACACAACTTGTTCTGGGAAACCTGCCAGGCCTCAACACTATGTTGAAACAGGGCTGGTGTGAACATATATAACTGCAAGCTGTAAAGAATACTTCAGATGTTGCTGTAGCAAGGACTAATGACTGAAAAGGCAAACTCTCCTTGGAATTCTGTGTCTATGAAGATTAGCTTTCAACCCTCTATAAATTATTGGAATCTGTCCTTTGCCTCTCCATAAACACCAAGTACTTCAGATTATCTACCTACAGGAGTGACAAGAAAAGATCCATATTTACAATCATAAAAGAACCACAGTACAAATAGGGAAATCAAAGCTGCTACTAACAGCGAGGGCAGGGAATTTGTGATTGGTATGTTTTGTTGTTTTTTTTAAAGTTTGAAATAGTCTTAACACCCCCCCTTTCATAGATTGTTACAGAAGATACTTACAGTACATTAAGTATATGTATAATACAAATATTCTCTAATGTACGACTTCTATAAGTGAGACTGATCCCTGCTAGGTTTGGATTGCAATTTTTAAATAAATTTATTTCAGTCCCAACAATGGAGTTACTGGTTAATCCTGCATGAAATCCAGGCTTCATATCTAGACCCCTTTTCTTACTCAGAGTGTCTTGCTCCAGGGCCATGGTCTTTCTGTGCTCTGGGAGTAAGCTTATGTTGGAATAAAATGTTTATAACAGGCAGCTGAGGGCTATTTTGGCAGCCTTAATGGTGTCCAGTTATGAAAATATTCCTTCTGGTTCTTCTCCATCTCCAAGAACATTTAGAGATTTACTTGTCTATTTCTTTGAACTATGATAGAAAGAAATGTAGATGTCTTGGGCTCTTACATAGCCACACAGTTGCCTTTTCTCTATTCATCTCTACCTGAGACTGAAGCAGATGGCCTGTGAAAGTTGGAGAACTCAAGCTGTATTAAAGAAAGGCTGCCCCAGCCCTTCAGCATTTTCAAGAGTTTCTTCTTGGGTTTTCTGGCCTCTGCACTTACCACGAAAATTGTCCCAGTCCTGTGTAGAGCCAAATTGCAGCAAGACTCCTCCTTGAAAATGCTGGACATGTGGGGATCCTCATGCTCCTGCAAAGGGCTTGGGCAGACACCAGATATGATGAGTTTGGCTTGAGAAGCCCCATCCCTGTTCCCTGAGGGGCTGTAGCTAGACCCTCCCAACAAGGAGTGATTGGGACCAAGGCAGACATCTGCCCTAGCACCACCCCTCTGCCCAACACCTCTCTGTCCTTGGTGGCCTGCACTAGCTGACACCCCATAGAGGTGTCTCCACAGATGCTGTAGTGAGACCTTTCTCTCCCCTGACTGCTGGGGCATCTCAGAAAGATTGGCCTTGTTGATCTTAAGATGTGCTTTGGCTCTGTGCTCATTATACAGACAAGTGAGCAAATAAAATATCATGCTAGTTTTCTGTATATGTCTTTCTCAATTTTTTTTCCCACTCTCTGCTCTGGAATTATCTAGGAATAAAGAAAAATAATGAATGCAACTGTTTCATTGCCCATGAACTACTTACAGCAAACAGCATTCTTGTGTGCCCTTTATCAAATGGAAAGAACATAGCCTGGTTTAGTGATCCTTAGAAGCTTTGAAAATCAAAGAAAATAACTTGATGTCTATAAAGTAAACAAATAACAGGCTTTTGAATGGAAAAAAACCCCACTCTTTTTTTGTTGTTGTTAGAAGTAATAGAGTCAGGCTTTTCTCTTTCTGTCTCTTTTCAATAAAGCATCCAACACTTTCAAAGAATTTTTTGTCTAAATGAAAGAAGTAGACCTGCAAATATTTTCTATTATTTTTGCAATGTCTAGTCCTGCAGGTCCATTCAATTTTTACAAGAGTATAAGAGGTCAAAGAGATGGACAGAATAAGTGTTGCTTGAACTAAAAAGCATGGATGAGTCTGTCTGGATTTCCTGGGGTTTAGATTAGGCCCTAGAGGAAGGTTATTTTGCCAGCTGTGCTGTTTCTCTCTGAACACACTACAACTCCAATTTGCAATAAACATTAACTGCTTCTCTACTGAAATGTTCACATTTGCCCTAGAACATATTATAGGAATACTAAGAAATAATTACAGTATTTACAGATCAGATGAATTTATGTAAATTCATCACCTCAGTGAGCAGTTCTCAGGAAAGATAGTGAGAAATAAACTGTGAATAATTCCTCCCCAGTCCTACCAAGAGGGAGATGGGAGAAGAGACATTTTAAAATCTTGCTCAAGGTGTCAGTGATTTTCTCAAGGGCTTCTTTAGCTCAAATGATTTTAGCAAAAAAAAAAAAGGGTAAAAAAGTATAATCTTTACCAAAAGTTTGGAGAGAATGTTCCTAGTGGCAAAAGGTACATACAAACCCAAGTGCAGCTGATTTAATCCACCTGACACATTCTGGTAGCTGGGATTGTGCAGAATGGGGTATTCTAGGACGTATCATAGCCCAGTGAGAGCCACTGAAGCACAAGGACCTGCTTCCTTTACTACCTTCCTGTCACCAAGCTGGTTTTAGGTTATAACATACAAGGTGGGCTGAAATGGTGGTGAGAATTGGCTTTTTGGTTTACAAATTAGATGTTGCCACTCTGCTTGCATTACCTTTCTGTACCAGAAACCTGGATATTTCTGTGGTACAGTATCTGTGTGCCTCCTATCAGCAACTTCCACCTGTATTACACACTACCCTTTAGAAACACTTGAAATTAGGAGAGTAGCTATTAATGATTTACCTCCTCAGATACACATTGATTAGTGTATCTACATTGCAATCAGGAAAATGCCATAAAATTCCCATGGTTTGGCTTCCTGAACTTGCCTAAGTACGTTGTGACTTTTACATCACCATGAAATCATAGCACAGGCTCTGTGGGTACTGAGCAATTCCCTAGGGTCCTGTTTGCATGCTAATTCTGAAGGGCACTGCAATGACATTTGAGTTATTTAACACCTTCCTCTGTTGGGGTGGTGTGTTCACTGTGTGGGCACTGTGTCAGTGCAGCGCATCTCTGTCTGTGCTCAGCCCAGGGGTGTTCTCTACCCACCTGCACCTCACCAGTGCTGGCTGTGAGGGTGCCTCAGCTGAGCCAAGTTCCACCTTGCGCTGCTCTGGCTGCCCCAGCTGTGAGGCTCATCTCCTCCTACCCTGGGAAATGGATATTAAACATCAACATATGGGGCTGGACAAATCCACAGTCCAGTTTAGGAAAGGAATGTTCTTGCAACCTGCATGGATGTACGAAAGCTGAGGTCATTCAAGCACCTAATGAATTCCCCAGAGACAAGCTTCTGTCTTTCCATCTGTGTGGTGAGACCTGCTTGGGTTTGGTACCTCCTTCCCCAGGACTATACATGTAGTCATGGCTAATTCCATGCCTGAATGGCCCTTGGCACAAGGGGCTTCTTTGACTATTTGCCTATGTACTACAAATCCAAGCAGCAGAGGAGAGTGGCAGCTTTCATTGAGAGCCGCTTTACCACAGGACTGTGACCTTACAGTTCTTCTAGTGCTTCATTAATTCCAGGAGATGCCATCCTATTAAACCTTCTTATCACATTCCAGAAGTTTATTTCATAAATATTTCATGGACTGTAAATGGGACAGCTGTTCCCTTGTGACACCGTTAATAGAATGGATCCCCTTTGTCAGGAGTCCTGTCCTCTGCCGTGCTGCCGTGGCTGCCTCCACTCTGTCCCTCTCCACTAGCACTGATGGGAGAGCTGCTGCTGCTGCTGCTCCTCTCCCAGGCTCAGTTTAACACTTTGCTTTGTATCTCAGCCCAAAAGCATCCAATCAAAGGTCCAACAAGGTGTACCAGGGGAAGAGGCCTGGAGAGCTGGCAAGGAGCAGGAGTGAGGGCAATTCAGGCTATGCTGAGGCTGACCAGCCTGACATGATGTTAGTTCTATACAGCCATGCCTGTGCTACTAAATAAAACAAACCCGGGCCATCATTTGCCCTGAGAGAAGGCATGGCCCAGCTTCCATACTCATAGCTCTCTTCCCTCTTAAAATGGGATAATCATATCCAGACTGCCTCCAGTGAAAGGTCCCAGTGGCACACTGCAGAAACAATGCTTGGGCTCAGCCAAACCAGTGTGCTGGGTATTACTAGTATGGACGGTACCTTTGGGACTAGTGGTAAGGACAGAGGCAGTGGCCATCTGTAGGATGAGGGGCAGTCTCCAGAATTTTAGAGGGGAGCAGAGCCCTCCACTCTTCTCTGTGTGTCAGGACACTTTGTTAAAAAGAGAAGTAGCAGCAGAGATGCAGTCCTGACAAATTTATGGGTGCGTGAATCCTGTTGCACCTCTTTTTATTCAGACTGGAGCTTAGCTAAATTTTCAGCAGCCCAGTAAATGAGGATTTGCACCTAGCCATGGGTGAAGATAAAGGTCACAAGTGGCAAGTCCTATGTTGTTCAGTCAAAGAGCTTGCCTCCTGCAGAGGACACTTTTGGGTTTATGGTTAACCTGGTGGGACAGAGATCAAATAATACAGCATACTTTTTTTCCTCACTCACTATTTGATGTGCAACCTGCTAACCTGTGATGGGAATCCGAAATATCTGAACCAAATACAACAGAAAGGGAATACAAAATACAAAGCAGTGAATCTGGCAGAAGTGCAGAGCTATTGGGCACTGAATCTGATTTCAGAAGGAAAAATTTCCTTCCTCTGTGGGACTGGACTCGGTGGGTACAGAGTACGTCATTGAGACACTCAGGGTGGGTGTTGGGGATGCTGCAGACAGATGGCTGTAATTTTTGTCTCTGTTGTGCACTCAGAAGGTTGGTCAGAAAACTCATCACCTCCTGCATGTCTTCTGCGCTGTGTTTTGGACAAGACATAAACTAATGAAATTGCAGCCCAAATCAACGGTTAGATTTGTAGGTGGGAACAGCGATATTTCTTACTGAGATTACAGTTGTTCTACAGGCATAGGCCTGCTAAAGTGCCAAAGGTGTTTATGAAATTCATAGATTGAACAATTAAAATAGTGTGGATCTGGGCTGAGTGTTTATGGACTGAAGAACAGAGGACTGTTGTAAGAGAAGGAAAGCAGCTCAAATAACCTGATTTCAGAAAGTCTCTGCATACTGAAATTGGGATGAGCTTTTTGTGCTCCTGCTGACTGCATTTTTAAATCTGTAACTGTCTGAATTTCTGCTGAAGAAGGGATTTTGAAGTTAGTTGGTAAAAACCAGTTATTTATACAATCTTGTCTTTATTTGCAGTTTTCTGCCTAAAATAATATACATTTCCCTGCCATTTTCAAACAAGCTCTGTTATGCCTGCCAAGTGCAGCACAGCCAGAAGCACCAGCCTTGGCCAGTAATAACAGTAAATCCCATTTTAGATGCCACTACTGATAAACTGAAAATTAATGGTGGGGTCAATCGTGTTCAAAAATATTTGTGGCTGGATGCAGAAAGCTCTGTGGCCTGCATCTGTCTCCAGATATGTTCAGCTCTGTTCTAACTGAACGTAGTCTCTGAGTCCTACTTACCTCATTGTAAGTACCTAGAACCCAACAGCATTTTCTAAGACACTGTGACTTGTCTGTCACCTGTTTCCCTGAATTTGAAGAGGCCTTTGCTTGGCCATTTTCCTTACAACCAAGTTTAACAGACTATTTCTTGAGGGCACTCACAGGGCAAGACTTTCATTTTATTACAAGTCAAATACCTTAGGAGATAGTAAGCAGGCAAAGGCATGCACAGTCATTCCTCTAGGGGAGGGAGGGAGGGAGGGAGCAAGCAGGCTCCTTGGCTCAGAGTATCCCATGAATCTTGCCCCTCCACATTGTGTATACACAAACACACTTCTCCATTGCTCCCTGGCTGACATTTCCCCAGCTCCTTCTGTTCTCTCAGTCCAGTCATACCCAAGCCATGTGCTGGCAAACCTCAGAAAATAATTGGCACAGAACCAATAATTTATTATTGCAAGGAGGACTGCACAAAGAAAACAACACAAGTTAGCAAGGTTCTTGTGCCCTTATTGCCCAGGTAATCATCAACAACATCAACACCTGACAGTGTGCTGGGGTGGAAAAACTGTACTTTAGCCCAAGCTAATGAAGCAACATCCCTCTAATGTATCCTGGAACAGTAAGTTTCTTGTCTGACCTGGCATAGATTGTCACTTCTCTCCAAGAGCACAACGAACCCCACAGAAGCTCTACAAAGGATCAGAGTGTGGTTCCCTGGCTATTCCTGCTGGATTGAGATACCTTTACTACCCAGGGTTGACACAGGTGAATGTCATGTCATCCAGCCTGGGCAGTCTGTTAGGTGTCAGGTGGTTGCTAGGTCATGTGGGCAAAGTACTGATTTTGTTAATATTATTGGATCAAGGCAAAGAGTGCACTGACTTGTACCCCTGACCCTCTCTTGCAGGGAAGAGTTACAATTACAGAATTCTTTTGTTTGGGAAAGAGCTCTAAGGTCATCAAGTCCAACTGCTAACCCAGCAGCGCTGTGTTCACTAAACTGTGTCACACCATCCCTTGGTGACACATCTACACATTTTTAAATATCTTCAGGGATGGTGACTCTACCACTTCCCTGGGCAGCCCATTCCAATACTTGACAACCCTTTCAGTGAAGAAATTTTTCCTAATATCCAATCTAAACCTCCCCTGGTGCAACCTGAAGCTGTTTCCTCTTGTCCTGTCACTTGTTGCCTGAGATAAGAGACCAATCCCCTCCTTGCTAGAACCTTCTTTCAGGGAGTTGCAACGAGTGATGAGGTCACATTGAGCCTCCTCTTCTCCAGGCTAAATTATCCCAGCTCCCTCACTCACTCTCATCAGACTTGTGCTCCACACCCTTCAACAGCTCAATTGTCCTTCTTTAGACACACTCCAGAACTTCAATGTCTTTCTTATCATGAAGAGCCCAAAACTGAACACAGGATTCGAGGTGCAGCCTCACCAGTGCCGAGTACAGGGAGACAATCACTGCCCTGGTCCTGTTGCCACACTGGTGCTGATACAGGTCAGGATACCACTGGCCTTCTGGCCACCTGGGCACACTGTCAGCTCTTGTTCTACAGTGGGTAGGAATTTATTCTTGCTGTTAGTTTAGCCAGACCACCTACCTGGAAAGTGTCTCCTGTGACGTAGAAAGGTCTGGAAGATGACAGGTAACATGTTTTCCTGTAAAGAAGAACTGAAAGATACTTCAGAGGGACAGATTCCAGAAGTGCATTTAGCCAATACTTTCAACACAGCATTTTCAAGCAGAGCTGTGCAAGCTTTACACTGTGCAAAATGGGTAGCACTAAGGAGAACACCCAAGGGTGAAGGGAAGGTAGGGTGACTGGCTCCAGCTGCCATAAACACCCCCTGTGCACCGGCAGGTCGGCTGTTCACTGCTGCAGGATTATGTCTATGGCCTGATCCAGAGAGAGTCATGCTGCCAGCTGGTTTGGTAGTGCTCAGGGCTGATATTAGAAGTTGTTTAATCAAGCCCTGAGAGAGTAAAACAAGTTGTTTTCTGTTTCAGGGAAGAGAATGAAAGGTAATGTGTTAGTAGAGGGTATGATCCTCCCAAGGAAAGCTATGAGAGCTAAGCAGGGAGTGGATCTCATTTTTTTTATCCCTTAGCCATACAACACTCGAGTCTGTAGGCAAAAGTGTAGGTGTCTGTGTACTGCTCACTTACTGCTGTCTGTCTGCAGTTGTTTACCCTCAGGTAGCGAAGCCTCCATCTGCTCCTGCCGAGATGTGTTAATTGATTTTGTAGAAAGTGAAAAGTGGATTTAACTGTTCATCAGTGATGCACAAAGAGTGATTACTAATACAAGAAGAGGACAAGCAATATTTACCATAAGCAAAAGAGGAAACTTAACCTTAGTGTTTTAGCCATCTAGTATTATAAGACTGCTCCCAATACATTACTGGCTAGTAGTCCTGTTAAAATTTATTGTTCACTTTTAACACTTCTCTTTCAGGAATCCAAACACACCTCTAGCAAAACAGACTGGGAAAGCAACCTCCAAATAGCTATGACAAATGTGGATTTTGACTAAGTAAGAGGAAAGAAGAGCTGGGAGGGTCCCAGACTGAGGGTACTGGTTTGGACTGTTACACCAATTTGACTGTTCAAACTCTTTTTCTGGGTTAGATCCTGACAGTCTCAAAAGATTTTTCAGCTGCATTTCATAGCCTGGAGCAATCATCTGGGTCCTGGACAGAGAAGGGGTTGCTGGATTGTTGAGAGTATCTGTGTTTGACTTCTCATTTATTCCATAATAGTACATTGCTCTGAGAAAGAATAACAATTTCCTTCTATTAATTGGGTACAAAACTGTGGTCTGCATTGTAGTGAGCGAAGGTTCATTTCAGATTTCATCCCACTCAGGCAGGGTCAGTGACTGCTGTGATTAGGAATTCATTAGAGACCTCTTGACTGTCTTTGGCTGTGTATAAGCACCTCAAAAATGAAGGGTGAATCGGTGCTGAGTGAGGATCTGCTCCTGCTTTCCATACCCATCATATCACTTCAGCCCTTATTAGTTCTCTTTGTCCTAATGAACACAAAGCAATACCATGTGCTTAATGCTAAGCTCAGCCCACATTAAAACCCCTACCAGGAATTCTTTTGAATTCAATGAGAGCAGGATGAGACATTTTGTGAACTTTTCTCACTAAATAATATTGGTTTGGATTTGTCTCAATAAGTAATACAGAAATGTAATTGTCACCATATCTCTGCAAATACTCTTTGTGGTAGTGGTTGGTCAGAAGAGACGTATTTTAGGTACTGTTTAGTGGCAGTTTATCTGTTCATTACACCCATCACACCCATTTACATTGGCAGAGCACATCTAAATCTTGCAAAACCTTGTTGGCTTACCCCTGTCCCAGGCATTGCCTGAGGGTTCTTGTCTACAGCATCCAGAAACTCAGACTAATGTAAAACCCAGCATCTAATTGATGATGACTACTAAACTATGCACTTACCAGGAGGTACAAAGCATTTATAGAGTTAAGTCCCCTTTTTTATTTGTTTGGAATTTTTTTTTTGTTTAAATTCAACAATATTCATGATTCTGATACAGATACCCAGCTTACTGTGGTGTTCTCCCTACCTGCCATGAGCTGGATCTGGAGTTCACATCACACATCCTGTTTGCAGACTCCCATTCTTCCTGGCTGGAAGTATGTTGCTCCCTATCCACCTCTGAGCTCCGTAATTCCCGAAGCAGGGCAGGTGCTTTCTCTATGTTGTGTTCAGTTGCGTTTTTTTTCTTTCCCCACCTCCCCCAACAGGTTCCAGGCTATGACTTCAGCTTGCTGGTTCTGTTCACATGCTGCTCTGAGTGTCCCTAGGAAAGGACACCACCTCTTTTCCATGTTCACAGGAATGGACTCTTTTTATCTTCTTACTGTGGATGTTGGACTGTGTAAACTGTCCATTGCTGGTAGTCATTTCCTGATGATCTTCTGGCTGAGAAGGTGATGTCTCACCATGGTGTTTTGTGGTTTGTTGTTTGTTTTTTTCTCCATTGAAACAAGCTTCACTGTTTTATAAAAGAATTTGCAGTTGGTGTTTGTAAAGCAGTGAGAATGGGAGGAAGTGAGAGCTTGTACTCACAGGTAAAGCATCATGCAGAATTTCTTGCTTATTTGGCTTCACAAAGGTATTTGAATTCCCAGTTTGGCCAAGAATTTCAGTTTTTTTCTTTGTTGGATTCTGGTGGGTCTCTTAGTCAGACTCAGATAGAGCTGTCAAAGAATTGGTTTCTCAGGTGCAAACAGAGAGAGTGGCCCCTCTCCGTGCCTTTCAGATGGTGTGTGCACAGGTTGCTCCTCTGCAGCATTCTCTTCAGTAGTCCCTATCCTTCAGGACAGCCTCCATCATCCCTCTGGGGCATATCCCTCCTTGTATTTTTATAGCCAGCCAGGGATGTTTAACACTTCCCTGTGGCTGCCACAGCTTTGTCATGAGGATTTGGACAGGATATTGTCTGTCTGAGGAGAAATAATGCTGCTTTCTTGAAATGTAGCACCTGCTCTGTGGCATATGTGTTTGTTGTTTGGTGCTAAATATGAAGCATCTTCTCCCACTGAGGAGCAGGGATCACACACCACACCAGGGTGAGAGTAGCCGTGTGGTTTGCATGTTGCAGCAGAGCTGGGCTGTGAGCTTGTAGAGAGAGGTTCATCAGCCTGTAGTCCTGTAAAATCACACAAACTCTGATGGCTGAAGGTACCCACATGTGTTGGAACAACTGCTGTTGGCTACCTAGTAACTGAAGACAAACCTTCTTCACAGGGAGGGGTCACAGGCTGCCTTGTAGATGACTTCAGAGGTGCAAGAACTCACACAACAGCTGTATGAGTTAAGCTGAAAGGTTGTCACATACCAATAGTGCTGATATGGTTGTTCACAAAGATAAAAATTGTATTTCTACATGGTGCCAGGACATAGTTTATTGAAGACTCACTTCTTTCCACGGAAGAGATCAAACCAGGCTATGAATGCACAGACACCTCACTCTGTGGTAGAGTGAGGAAAGAACATGCCTGACAGTGGAAACTGATGGCCAAACTCCTACTCAGAAGCAACTTCAAAGTTGCTCCTTTTTTTCAGAGCTAAGCACCCTGTCTTTGCTTATACAACCAGTTACCAGGATGCAACCACGTCCACAGCCACCCACATGGCTCTCTGTTCCAGGATAGCTGGACCTTTTGCAGGAGACTTTTGACATGTTGACGGCTACAAGGGCATCAATCATTCTTGATGCAAGAGCACCGGACATTAAGGTCCAAGTACAGAAAGCTGGACTTCTCTGCCTGTGCCTCTGACCCTGCTGCATCAAAGACTTTTCTCCATCACCTGTAGATAGTTCCTCTACCACTCCGAAGTCAGATAAAGATCAAGTTTGTTTCTGATTTGAACATGCTCTTCCTTTACTCCAGCTTCTGCCATCAATCCCTGTCATGCATTTTTCTACCAGTTTACAGATTGTTTTTACTTTGAGCCTATGCTGACTAGATTTTTGGATCTGTTCCAGTAGCATCTTGTGTCCATGGGCAGAAGTCTGCTGGTTCAAACATAAACCCCAGAAAGCGCATTCATGGCAAGAAGGAACTTTTACTGATGTGGCAAAGGTCACAACTGCTCATCTTCTGAAGATGCTGCTGGAGCAGGAGCCCACAGTCTCAGGTGTTTATGGTGCACCTGCCCACTCTGTCTGCCCAAACTGCAGCTCTGTCCAGCAGCACATTTCAAGCTGGTGTGGGAGAGTGTGGCCACAGTAACTTGCATCTCTGTGACCTTGATCCAGATTGCTAAAATTAGCTTTATGGGCATTTAAGCTAAAAAGCCTCTCCATATCTTCTGCCAATACTGTCTGGACAAGGAAGTGTAGAGACAGTATATCCAACTGCATAGTTGTGAATTCCCTACTAGCTTTTAGTTATCGTCCTGAAGAAACTCATTAACTTCAAGGTCTGGTGTTTAGCATCACTGGGAGAAGTTGATTTTTAATGACTTTCCTTAAAGTCCAGTGAAAGATGAAGTCTGTGTCCCAGAATTCAGGTCCATTCAAAACAAGCAGGATGTAGGAATGTAGGAACTGAGATGTAAGATACATCCGTTTTTTCAAACTTTCAGCAGCGTTTTTGCATAATTCCACCTGTGATATTTAATCTCCTAACACTCTTCATTACTTGATTGTACTTAGGGTGACTGAGTTACTGCCATTGCAGGTGAATTGATGTTTTCTTCACTCTTGACCTGACACTTTGTTTGGAGACAGCCAGATATAAAAGATTGAAATTAGGCCTCTTTTCCGTTTTCCTTTTTGTCTTGCCACTCATTTGTGGTGCTTTAGAAGTAATTTCAAGTTTTCTTCTTTCCTGTCTGTGTTCAGGGCTATTCCTGATGTTTTATTGGTCTGACTGCATTGCCATGGGGAGTTGTATTTTGACTCACAGCACTGCAACTTTTGTCCAGTTGAAAATGTTGTAGAGAATTAAAAGGAGTATCTTCTGACTATGGGGTTGTTGTGAAAAGAAGTCTAAAATTAATAAAACTAAACCCAACATCTAACAAAAATATGATAAGAACAAGTATAAAAATAAATGAACTCTGACAGAGAATGAGAAACTATAACCTGGCAACAACTACAGAACCACAGAATATGGCAAGTTTTAGGGCATCCACCAGGATCATGGAGTCCTACTCTTAGTCCTGCTCAGGACCATCCCCAAGAGTCACACCATTTGCCTGAGACATCTGTGTGACTTGTGGCCCATACTTTGGTTATTGTAACCTTCTCTGAAAAATTTTTCCTTGTTATCCTGGAATTTTCTGGTTATATTCATCTCAAACAAATGTGGGCTAAAAAAGCTAAAACCCTCCAAAGAACTGTAAATGTCTATTTTATGTCAAATAAATTAAAAGTCAGAGAACTCTTTATCTCCACCAACTGCAATGTGATACTGATATTGGAAAATATTATCCTTACCATCAGATACTGAAAAATACTGATTGCCACACATTCCCTGTTTTGTTCTTCTTGAGAATCAGCCTCACTAACAAGTCAGCATGAAACAAAGCTAAACATGAATGAAAAATTGTGAGAGAGAGTTTCATGATAATTAAAATTTTGAAGTCTTATTCATCAATATTTTCAGTGATTTCTTAGAATCATAGAATGCTTTGGGTTGGAGGGGACCTCAAAGATCACACAGTTCTGTGCCACAGCAGGGACACCTTCCACTAGACCAGGTTGCTCAAAGCCCCATCCAACCTGGCCTTGAACACTTTCAGAGATGAGATATCCACAGTTGCTCTGTGCAAGTTGTTCTAGTGCCTTACTACCCTCATATTGAAGAATTTCTTCCTCATATGTCATCTACATCTACCCTATTTTCATTGGGCGCTGGGCTAATGCCACTTGTGCCTAAGTAGCCATTGTTGTCTCTCTGCACCCCCAGGAAAAGTACCTGGCTCTCAAATGATAAAAGCACTTAAGACTTGCTTTGAACCATCGTATCTTACTCACTCTGTGAAAGGTGTGAATCATTTCTTGGGAGTTTAGGTAGGTTCATCTGCTAAAAACATAGATCTCAGCCATCTGGACAAGTCCAGCCCTCCTAGTCTCCCAAAACTCCCTTTGAAGGTTATCAGTGTGATCTGTGGAGTTTAGGGAGGCTGACCCTACAGCAGACATCCACAACAGGCAGATGACTTGTTAGAGTTAAGAGCCTGGTTTTCCTTCACTAGGCCTTTTAAGGAAGCCTAAGCTGACTGGTTCTGCATGAGGCTCCATGCTGTGGCCATGCAGCCTTTGCACTGAGAGCCACAGGTCTCACACCTTCCTGGCAGACAGCATTCTGCTTCAGGAGCCTAAAAACAAGATGTGGCTCCTTTGGACATCTTCAGCTTTTTGTAGAGTGATGGGGTCTGTTTACAAGTCCTGTAAATCATCAGATTTAAGATCTGTTGAGCAGTCTTCAGTTCCCATAGAGAGAAATGTGATAGTTATGTGTGAAATACATACTGCGATTACAAGCACTGCACATTTCTGCAAACTTGGGTTCATACAGATAAGACATCAGTGTTTCAAGTGGGTAATAAGAAGATACTTGTGATTACACTAGAGAGTAGGTGGCAATTTAAAAATGAGCCAATTAATAGCAGATTCTAAAAATAAATATACTGTACTTAGTGAAAAAGGTAATGCTGAGAGCAAAAATGAACACAATCTGCTCTAATTGTGTAAGAATGGCTTTGAAAGATTCTGTGATACTTGTTTAGTAGGCTGGGAGGAACTCTAGATAGTTACAGCAACTTTAAATATAGACTAGAACCTCAGGTTTGAGTATGCAAGGCATGAAAAGTGAGCTTTGGCATGGGCCACATGAAAGCTGAGAACATCCAGATCTGTCAGAAAAAGAAGAAAAAGTGCCAAGGATAAAGACTTTCAACATAGTATCTAAACCTCTGGATTAGCATTTAAAGAAGAACCACTTAATTAATTCTCTATTAATTTTTTCTGCTTTCCTAATCAACACCAGATCACTTGGGTAAATAAATCATCTTGTTATAGATACAGCCTTTAGGGTTTTTGTGGGTTTTGTTCATGAACAGCAGGGGTATGCAGGGGTTTTTTGGGATGTGGGGGGAGGGGGCAGAATTTTCAGTGACTGGCAACTAAAGACTCTAATCTATGGCATGTGTAAGCCAGAGGTTCGGACACTGGTTGGATTCACAGTTAACATCCAGACACATTCCGCTGCTCAGGGTTGTTTATTGGACCCCCTGCTCAGTGCTAAGCCCTTTTTTTTTGACAAGTCTGTGTGAGTGTATACATATGTAATATATAGAAACATTCTGTAAGATGATATCAGAAGTAAATGTAACATAATTTGTCTCTTCTTAAGAAGCTGTGGACAAACTCTGTCAATTGAAAAGAGTTTCTTAGCTAGATGCTCTCAGTTCTAGCAAATGAGCTGCTTTCAAATTATTGATTGGTTGAGGAAAGTTACTTTCTCTGTTTTACAGAATATTTTAATTTGCTATATCATTTTTGTAGTGTTGACAGTATGTAGGATATTGTGTAGAGGAGCTCAACTATAAAAAAGTTGCCTGATCTAGAAGTATTCATGGAATGAGCTATCACAGCTGCAGGAATATACCCTTGTGTTGAGTGGGTACCCTGACAGTATGAGCAAGAGGGACCCATAAATGCAACCCTGTTTGTTGTTCCAATCTAGCAATGCCAGTAAACTGAATCCCAGACATTGGGGGATAACTAGGCAAAGATCATGTTACATTTGCTGTGTTTCTATATGCCTTCCCCAGATCTCCCTACCAGTCGGTATGTTGGGTTAGACGAACTTTGTTCTGGTACACTGGTGAATTCTTGAATGCTCATCCATGGTCTCCTGTAAGATCCACAGCACAAAAAATGAGGGAAACATCTGTGCCTGCAAAGACAAGTTAAGTTGTTTATTGTGTATGCTGATTAATGACATTTATAGCACTGTTTCCCTGCTTTGAAGAAGGAAAGTTTTCTAGCTGTCATGTAGGACATTCAAAGAGAGCCACGACAGAGCAGGAAGGGGGTCTCTGACAGTATGGTGTTGCAAGTACAGGCATGGGGACCAGAGCTGAGGGCTTCTAGGTAAAAACAGACATTTTTTGAGTTTTTCATTACCAGAGAGTAAAACAGACCCCAAGGTCCCATAGCTCAAGGGGAATATTTGGGCACTGCTGTGCAACATTTGATAATTAGGGTCAATGACATTCAAATGTTTCACCCTTTTCCTGGTGGATATTTAGGTGATTCAAGGTGAAGTAGATTAGCTGCTGCATGAGAAATCCAGACATTTCTGCTCCAGAACATGCCAGGGAGGGAATTGACTGGAGCAGGTTCGTGGCAGTCATACATCTTGCTTCCCTCTGGCTGACAGAGAGCATTTTGAATCTGGCTTTCCCAAATCCCCTGGAAGTGTGGGAAGCTTGCCTAACTTTTCCTTGAGGGAATGGCCCAGCAGAGCATGCACTGTGATAGGACCCTGCAAAGCTGCTTGGGCATATAACTCCTGACTGAGGTATGGGTTAAGCCTTTGCTGTTTCATCTGTGTATTTTAGCACAGGACTCCCACACGGAATGTTGGCTTTTTGAACATGCTGCCTGATTGTGTAGTAGTACAGTGGCAAGCCAGTCAAACCAATGGAAGGGTTTTCATTGCTCTGGCCCCCTCCTATCTCCACTGCTTGTGTGGGAAGCCTATTTAGGGAGATCATCCAGCAAAACCCAAGCAACACTCCCCTCCGCCCCCCTAGTTACCCACAGCTATTTGTTTTGTTGTGTTTTCCATCGGGTAGGTTTCCAGCCAGCTGGCCTCCCTCACTGGGACATCACACTGTGATGTGAATGCCAGCAGTGGTGCCAAGGGAGAAATCTGGGAGCTGATGGAGGGGGATTGTGACAACAAGCTTGGGTACTCTGAGCTACAGTATGTCCCAGCATGCCTGAATATAAATATACAAAAGGCATCAGAATCAATAAATAATCTGCGTGCTATGTATCACGCGATGTTTGGCAGTAAGAATAAGGCCAGTGTTGTGGATAGCCTTACTCACTTAAACCTGAGCAGGATCCTCACACTCATCTGGAAGTACCATGTTGCAGAGGGGACCTCTCTGATTTCATGGAAATACTTGTATTTTCCTAGCAGGGGGAAACCCATGGCAGTGCAGGGCTGGCAGAGTGTGCTCCCACTTCAGTACAGCTCGCCCTGCTGAGACTCTGGTTCAGCTGTATCCGTTTAAAGGAAGCAAATAGCCATTTCTTTTTGTTCATGTTTATAGCAAGTCCTAGCAGTGCCTTGAGCAAAGATAAGGGAATGTGACAGTTACAGCTCTCAGGGCCACAGAGCAGTGTGCTTTCTTAGAGTGGCAAAAATACTTCTCTATATGCTCAGGCAGGTGGAGTGTTCACAACAACACTAAAAATCAATGAGGGAAAAGCATGCAAGAGAGTTAGCAGTTTTTAGAGCAGTGGTTTATGTTTTTCAGGCCTCCTAGTCCCCAAAATTTTCTACCCAGTAAATGATCCTGGATTTCAGTATTTTTTTATTCAAATGCAAAGAATATTTTGCTCCTATTCACTCTCTTTTAAATGAATATGAACTTGAGAAGCTGTGCAGACTATGGGTGTATGGAACAACAACAGCTGTGCTGTACTTAAGAAGGTAAATATGTAGACAGGTCTCTGTATCCTGGGAATGATTTTAAGAGGTCCTGACTTCTGCACACAGAACTCTTCAAGAGGCCCTTTCTTTCCTTTTACCCACACTGGGAAAGAAACCAACAGACCAAAGGAAGGCATGTAGTTACAGAACAAGGGGGAATGGCTTCCAACTGAAAGAGAAAAGGTTCAGATTGGATATTAGGAAGAAATTCTTTACTGTGAGGGTCATGAGGCATTGGAACAGGTTGCCCACACAAGCTGTGGAAGTGTTCAAGGCCAAGTTGGATGGGGATTTGAGCAACTTCATCTAGTGAAAGGTGTCCCTGCCCATGGCAGGGGAATTGGAATTAGCTGATCTTTAAGGTCCCTTCCAACACAAGCCATTCTATAATTGAAAAAATTCTCTATCAAATTCAATTAACTCCCCAAGGGCTGCACACAGCTCTGCTCTTAGCATAGCACCACAACAGAGGAATGAAAAGAAGCAAGTCAGCCCACAGAGCCCACTGCATAAACAGCCTTAACCAAATTTACAGCCCAACTTAGCCCTTTAAAAATATTTGGGAGGGGGGAGGTGATGTCAGCACCTGGGTTGCCAACACACTTGTTGGTCTCCACCCTCAGCCTACTTTAGTTCCCACATAGGGACAGAGCATCCAGACCGAGTTGGAGATAGGCAGAAGCCTGGAGGGGAATAATATCTGCACTGACCCAAAGTCCAGAGGCAGAACCACTGGGCTCCATTTACCTCCTCAAGGTAAAAGAAGTGGCTTACTTATTAGGTCAGATTTTCTCTTGTGCAAGGACATAAGAGGCTAACAAAACAACTTGGGAATGTAGAAATTTGTTAACTGCATGCACTGGGCTTTTAATATTTAATCTGTAAACTAGAGCAGTTTCAATTTAAACTCTCTGTCTTCATGCTGGTACAGTCCCAGGGCTTCTCATTTGCACAGCAATTGTTACAGCCTAGTCTGGAAACAAATTCCTTGACCTGAATTTATATCTCATTTATTTAAAGGCTTTTATTATATTTACGTATATATAGATGGGATTAGTGCATGATATTGATGATAAAGAATTCTCATTTCTCTGCATGAACTCCAAAAACATGTAAAATTCAAAAAATGCTGCCTTAAAATAAATTAAAAAAATAACCAACACAACAGTTTTTGAGTACAACATGAATGTGAATTTTGAAGTATGATATTTTGAGCATGTTGAAATTACTGGGAAGGCAGAAGGTTTCTGAGAAAATACTATTTCATCTGTAGGATGAACTCACAAAATATGTGAGGTTCTTCAGAAATGAAAATATGTGATCTTAGGTTCTCCTTGTACTTTTAGTGGTAACATAAATAATTCAGATTTATTGGTTGTTCTCTATAAAACAGTAGTTTGCATCTAGTTTCCTTATAAAAGAAAAAAAAGGAGAAGATATACAGACAAATTTAGGAATTTAAAAACTCTTAATAGTAGTATATTTACAATGTATATCTGTTGAAAGTATTAAATGGGACTTGGGCATGATTTGTTACTGCTTGCACAAAATGGCACCAATTTGCACAGACTGCTCACCCCTGTGCACTGTAGTTTGGGGTGACATTTGGAAATACTCCTTGTCAAGTTCTGTAAATCAAAGAAGGTGATAAGCTGCCAAAGATGGCTTTTACTTCTTAGCACCCTGGTGCTACTGACTTCTGGCCACTGAAATAACATTTATTTAGGGGAACATAAATAGCTCTACTGAACCTACCACCTTCATGCATCTGTTCTTCACATATATTTCTTTTTTCTTAAAAGGGCCCATGCCCTGAAGGTTGAGCTCAAGGACACTTCCAGGCAAGTGACTGAAGTTTTCCCTTTGCTTTGCCTGCTGGCCTCTGCTCTCTCCTCATTACTCCTGAAAAATGGAGCGATCCACGCGAGAAATTTGCCTCAACTTCATGATTGTCCTGATTACTGTAATCCTCATGTGGCTCCTTGTGAAGTCTTACCAGGATTGAAAGACAATCAGAAACTCTGGAAGGTGATTGAGGCGTGTGTCTCCAGACAAAAGGAACACCCACAGCATGCCATGGGGATGAGCTTTCAGTCAGCTGAGGATGTCGTGAACCTTTTTTTTACTCTCTCCTATCTGTTGCCTGTGCTAATGTTTGTAATGGATCTGTGATGGTGTAATCATTTTATTGTGTAGTGATCCAGCTGTAAAATGTAAAACGTAAGATGCTTGGGCACTGTTCAACATGCCTGTCTCCTGTGGTAGTTACCGAGAGTGCTGTATCTCCCTGCCCACCATGGCAGCTTGTTTGACATCAGTGTTAGTTTCTTGAGGGTATAAAACTGCAGTATGTAATGTAAGCACCTGTGTTTATCAGTGTAAGAAGCATAAACTCGCTTAGCAGAAAGGAATGTGAAACCTCTGCTTTCACTTGCACATTTTGTTTAAATAAAGTCCATGTAAAACCATTTTTGGAGCATTCCTTATCCCTCTCCCAGCATGACTTCTGCTCACTGAAAGAGCTGATGATAACTGTGGTACAGTGTGATATGCAACTTCGGTGGTTTTTTTGTTCCTCCCACTTGCATTTTAATTTGCATTTTAAAAAAATGCAGTGGAATGTAAATCCTGCAGCTTAACAGATGTGCAGCCACATCTATGACCTATTTGGGTCACTTTTCTGTCCACAGTGACTTACATGGTGGGTGCCTGTGGACACAGACTTCAGAAAGAACCTCTGTCCCACTGGGGCAGTGTCAATAACTGTGTTTTCTGAAGCTGGATTTTGGACAGGGATTCCCACAGTCCTATTTTTGGCCAAGCTATGCTTGGACCATTGCCTGGAAGGATGAGCCTGGGCCAATTGCAGGCATGGGTGCCTGCTGGCAGCCCAGCCCTGGGGCAGCAGTCCCTTGGGGTACAGTGTGGCATGCCAGGCACCATGGCACAGCCATGTCCAGCCCCAGCAGGCTGAGGTGTGACTGTGTCTGGGTTGCTGTGATGGTGTCATCACCTACTAAAAAATCTTGAGCCAGCTTGAAGGGCACACAATCCTTGGGATTGTGAAATCAGTAGTCAAACTCCTCCTAGGCATTCCCCATCTGTTATTAATGGCTTCAGGGAATCAGTATCTTCTACAAAATACAGTTTCCTGAAGCAGGGTAGTTGGATGTGTGCCATACATTGTTACTGATACAGCTCTTCTTCCCCTCCAGGACCTGCAAGGAGCAGGCAACATTGCAGGGCTGTGCTGAGTTACTCAGGGCTGGTCTCTGGGATGGGTAGGCAGAGTGGTGCTGGCCTTCACAGCTGGGACTCAGGCCAGGCTTTAAGGAAAGACAGAAAATGCTGTTGTAGCACCACTTATAAAGGGTGTGTGTTGCTTAAAGATTGCTAATAAATGGTCCCTTGTGCTGTGTCATTTGTACTGTCCATCCAGATTTGCAGTCACCCCACTGCAGCTTTAGCTACTCATCCTCTCAGTCAAGAAATCCCCCCCATGGTGCATAATAAAAAGTTACCTCTTGTTTACTCTTGGTTGCAATTGAGCAAACTTGCTTCCAGCATTTCTAGGGATGGCAACTTTTTTGGAAGAAAAACAAAGCACCGAGACACTGAAGCTAACTTTTGCCACAATGGATGCAGCCTTTCTCTGCAGCCCACCCTGCACCAGATGCTGTTATATTATCATCATTTCACATGGTCAGTTTGTGTTCATCAGCTTGGCTGAGACATGCAAGCAATGGCTGGAGAAGGACATGGAAAATCTATTTTTAAATACAATGAATACTTGATAAATCAGTATCAAGGATTCTCATCTTTCACTGGCTGTAACTTCCAGAAGAGAGCAATATCATAAGCAAATCAACATCTTTGGGCTTATCTCAGGCTACTAATTGATAAACTAGAGGTGTGAGCTTCACTGTCTGAACCAGAAGTGGTTCAGCAACAGTTCAAGGTGATCCTAGCAATTTTCAGATAGGAAGAATCATAGAATAGTTTGGGTTGAAAGGGATCTTCAAGATCATCCAGTCCCAACCCCCCTGCTGTGGGCAGGGACACCTTCCACGAGACCAGGTTGCTCAGAGCCGCATCCAACCTGGCCTTAAACACTTCCAGGGATGGGGCAACAACTTCTCTGAGCAACTTGTTGCAGTGTCTCACTGCTCTCACAGTACAGAATGTCTTCCTAACAGCTAATCTATACCTACTTTCTTTCAGTTTAAAACCATTTCCCCATGTTCTGTCACTACATGCCCTTGTTAAAAATTCTTCTCCAGGTCTTTTGTAGACCCTTTAGGTTCTGGAAGGCTGGTGGAAGGTGTTACCAGAGTCTTCTCTTCTCCAGGCTGAGCAGTTCCAACTCCTTCAGCCTGACCTCATAAGAGAGGTGCTTCAGCAGCCTAATCATCTTTGTGGCCTCTGAACTCACTCCAATAGGTCTGCGTCCTTATGTTGATGGCCCCAGACTTGGATGCAGCACTCCAGGTGGAGTTGCACAAGAGCAGAATAGAAGGGCAGAATCACCTCCCTTGGCCTGCTGGCCATGATGTTTTCTGGGTTGCAAATGGACATTGCTGGGATATGTTGAGTGCTCATTACCCAATGCCCCCAAGTCCTTCTCCTCAGGGTTACTATCGATCCGTTCTCCACTGAGCCTGTGTTTGTGCTTGAGAAAGATGCTGAGAAAACATTCTGGAGAGCTTGGGGCATCTACCACTTTTAGCCACCAGTCTTTTTGAGAGTAGACAATATGATTAAGGTAAATCACCCCAAACAAGTTCTTACAAGTGAGAATACCAGTCTAAGTGGTTGTCTTTTTCAGGCATTTCTAGTTTCTAAGCAAACTTTGAATGAGATAGATTGTTTGCCTAAGTCATACACCTAAAACTGAGGAAAAAGGAAATTCAACTTTTAGTGCCAGATAACTGTGAAGAGCGAGCACCATGTAGGTGCACAGACACATTAATGTCAAAGAACAAAGCCAAATACAGACATATAAGTACAGAATTTTCCAGTTTGAGGGACCTTAATGTAGATGTTTGGTGTGACCTTTCAGTCTCAGACTCTCTCCATGATCTTCCTGCTCACCAAAGAAGACCTGGAAGAGAGGTGGCTCTCTGGTGATGTATGTCATCAGCATTTTTCAGCTTTCTGCAGTTTAACAGAGATTGAGAACCCCGGGTGACACTGTACTAACCTCATTTCCTCTGACATCCCACCTACTTTTTTAAAGGCACTGTGCGTAGCATGAACTGCCCACGACAAGCAAAACAGCAGTTGTGCATGACTTAGACCTGACATGAACAAGTTGATTTTCATTCTGACATGTAAGTATGGATGAATTAGCCACACCCAGAAC
>JAWWLZ010000001.1:43321378-43359839 GCA_035041345.1 Poliocrania exsul | reverse complement strand
CATGACTTAGACCTGACATGAACAAGTTGATTTTCATTCTGACATGTAAGTATGGATGAATTAGCCACACCCAGAACCAGAAGTCCAGCAGGGGTCTCTCCATTCATTTCCCTGGGCTTTGGATCAGACTGTAGCTACCTAATTTTAGATGTTCAGATTTCAAAGTTTGGCTCTAGGCCTGACCATTTGGAATTGCTAAGCCCTTAGCACCTCACTCTGCAGAAACTAGAGACACAGGATGTTCAACATACTTTTGGGAAAAATTAGACCACTGGTTTATGTGCCCGCATATCAACTTAAAAAATAAGATTTTAAACTTTGGTTAACCATTAGAAAATTTTTCAGTGGGGTTTACCAAAATGTTTCGATCTACTAAGTGTGTTATCAGTTGTTACAGTTGTTCTATTTTTTTTTTTTGAAGAAAAGTGTTTTTTATCAAGGAAAACTAAAATTTGTCAAAGGCAAATGTTATGCCTGAAAGCCAACTGTGTCCATTTTGCTTTTGAATGATGTGTCATGGCTGCTGTAGGCTGTGTGATTTGTGTATCCTTTCTCCTTTATTGGCTGGATTCCAGGCCAGGCACGTTCTCTATCCCATGTGACATAACCAACAGCTTTTATGATGTGTTAGCTCCAAGTCAGAAGGTAGGAAACTGTCATACAATGAGAGGTGAGCATGGAAAAGAAGTGATTGACATCAAGGAACTGAATGTGCTGCATTTCTAAGTGGGTTGATTATGAACATTTTCTTGCTGACATTATATAATTTGCAAAAATTCACCCAAAATTCAGTTTTCTGTGGAAAAAAATTGCACATTGTGTAAGCTCTGTATTCAGCTGATATGAACATGTAATGGGAAATGTGTAAGCTCTGTGTATCTGTTCAGTAGATGACTTAGAAAAAGAAGAAGGGGCAAACCTAAGATTCTTAGCCTTATCAAGACAGCATTCCTGTCTATGCATAGAATTTTCCTCTGGATCAAACCAAAAAAAATGCAAAGCATAAACAACTTCCTCACTATGTAGCAAGTCCAGTACATTTCTATTTATACAACTGCATTTGGAAGTGTGCCAGAGGCAATAGATGCCCTTGCAATTCAAGAAGAACTTGGCACAATCATTATCTATATTTTGCTGGTGCAGTGAGCCAGAAGGGATCAAGAAGCTGACAGGTGCTGACACCCCTGGTTGCCATTGCGGGGGCTCCTCAATCACTCATCACCTACACAGCTGAGCTGCCCTGCCCCTTGTGCGTGGGGCTTACCCAAAGATTAGCATCTCACAGGTCTGAGCTGGAAAAGCCTCTGGCATGTTTCCCAGGGTTGAATACAGCTGGTGCACAAGCCAATCAACTCTGACCTCTTAGCTTAACAGTTCAGCTGTCAGCTTCTGAAGAGAGATGACAACATTTTCAAGCAGGCTTCATTATGCACATCAGCCAATGCTAATCTCTACTCACACTGGGCTGATCTGTGAGGGACTGTAAAAAGGCATAAATCCATATACAGAATGAATAGAGATGGTCAAGCTTGTGCTGGTGTGTGTGTGCTGTATTGCACTTGTACTTGCCAGTTCTTCACTATAGTGGGTGGAGGAGGGAAATCAGTAATAATTTAGTTTTGGCAGCAGTTGTTGAAATAAATGCAGATCCATGCTTCCTTAGACTACAGCTTGTAGGGCAGGGTCCAGAAAGGTGTTTATAAGTGCTCTCTTTCAAATTACTGTTTTCCTTGTGTTTGACCTCTCTCCTCTTTGGAAGCAGGCAGTGGCTTTTATCTGTCAGCCAGAGATGTACACAGTCTGCCACAATAAAATCATGCCTTGTTCATGTCTGCTTCACACTGCCATCCCTGCCATGTGTATGAGGGCCTGGAATGAGTGTGGCTCATGTGATATGAAGATCAAATTGATGGGGTTGGGATATTCACAGTGACCTAGGTATCTAAGTTGCTTAGGAGAGACTTAATCCCTTGTGGAAATGTGTTTTAGGAGAAGGACTTCTGGAGATCCTACACTATGCTCATAGAAATCTGCATATTTCTACATGTACTTGGCATATCTTTGTGCTTGTTCATCCCTTTGACAGCCTGGCCTAGATGAATCCTCCAAAACATCTACAGAGAGTGACCCAATTCCTTGATCAAAACTACGGAACATGCTGAGCAATAAATAATCCAGAATGGATTTTGCATGTACTCTTTTCCCTGCAGTATTCAACTGTTTTGCTGTTCAGCTTCTCATCCACAGACATCTGTTGGCATAGCTGAAAGCAGGGACATAATTTTTTAATACCTGCAGCACATTTTCACTGGTGACTGCCAGTTTCAGTAGGATTAACCTGAACGTTTCTACCATGAGAGGAAGGACCTGCTTCTGCATACTGCAACCCATTTCCCCAGTGGTCTTCAGTGGAGCTCGGCCTGGTTGTATCAGATGAGGATCTGTCCCTTTGTGTTTCTCCAGTTCTGCCTCCCCAAAGGTCTGTTTCAGCATCACCTGGAAGAGACACGCCAGAAGATCTTTAGATCTTTCACTTAAACCCAGTCTGGAGTAAAAGAATTTCACTATAAACAAACTTACATCTTATATCTATTAAGCTATATTAACTAACACTTTAATAAACCTATGTTTTGGAAACATTAAGCTTCACACTTTAAATCTACACCTGTCTTTTAAGCTATACTTTTGAAATGCTAGGTTCTAAGACTTACTGGGCTTGGAACAAAATAAGTAGTAACTTCTTCTGCAACAATTTTATTTTTACAACCCCAGCAGAATTTTAAAACTAGTTTGTTTTTTTAATGGTTTAAATCTAAGTGAAGTCAGAAGGTAACAAGCATTGAAAACACAAGCTTGGGTTTGTTTTTTGTTTCTTTCTTCATGCAAGGATACTTCCATACTTAATGATATCTCTGGGTACTTCAGTTTCATTTTCATTTGTGTATCAAGGAAATAGTTAAATTGAAACTATTCCATAATAGACAATCAATTCCATGTCATAATGAGGCCAAATAAAATCTCCTTGAGATTAATAAGTTGGAACTTACACCTGTTGTACCAGAGTCACACTCCATTTGCAGTTTTGGTTGTGAGTTTTGGCTCTTTCCTATGCAAGGAACTGTACTCAGCTGATCACTGAAATTACTGAAAACTCTCAGCTCTCTTTCAGGGTTGTGGAAAGCTTGTCTGCATAAACAACCAGCCCCAAACCATAGTGCTTAGCTTCTATATGCAAAACCACATCATACTGCACCCTGTGATATAGAACAGGATGGAAGTCAATGAAATTCAGATGGGAACAGAACAAACAGCATCTTCAACAAATAAAGGCCCATTTAGCCAGAAACAGACCAAGACCAAAGTTAAACATATTGTATTGCTGTTTTTTTTTCTTTTTGAAATATTACTATACAAAATGAAGTTGGGTATGTTGGAACATCATGTTGTTAATCAGGACTGGCCCATAGGAAAGCTGCAAACTGCAAGACAACCACTAGGATGTGGTGATAATGCAAATATCAGAAAGACAAAGAAGGCAGTATCAGGTACAGAAAGTGCAGCATACATTAAAGAAAAGAGTAAAAAAATTAACTAAGTGTTGAAAAATATAATAACCCTCTAGCATGACATTTCAAAAATAGGAAAAGTTCAATTAGGACTAAAGTGTCCACTAGAATAATATGTGCTACAGGACAGCAGCAAGGCTGTAAGGCAGAGAGCACAGTGGCCACAGAACACTCCAGCAATACACTGCCTCCACAAAGTGGGGAAATGTCAGACTGTGCTCTAATTCATGCTACATTTTTTAACATGAATTATTGTTCCTTGGGCAATCAGGCTTCTCAGAAGCAGAAGCTGTGAAGCCATTAATGGAACACAGGATCAGGATCAAAAGTTACCTTTGGAAAATGATGATGTGACAGTGACCACAATGTGCATAAACAGAACATCCTCATGGGAATGGGAAGGGTAAAAGAAGAATCAGTGAATGACAGGGGGTAATTATAAATAAAATACTACTGTTCAAAACACAGAAAATATATCCACATTGGCAAAACTGGAAAGAACTCAGAAAAGTTAAATAAAAAGTTGTAAGGAGGGCAGGAAAAAATTACTGAGTAACATCAGGGAAGATGCATTAAAAACTAATAATAAAACACACCAGAAGCAAGGAGCCTGCCAGGAAACTGCAGGGTCTGCAGAACAGGAGTGCTTAGAGAATATGAGTTTGGTACAGGAAAGGCACATTAATTTCCTGGAGCAGTGCTCGCTGTGGAAGGGCTTAGGAGAGTTTCCATGCTAGAACTTTTATCTGCAGGTAATGAGAAATGGTCTCACCTGAAGGGTTAGAAGCCAACAGCATCAACAGGGATATATATATATCAGCAGGACCAGATGATGCTCACCAAGTGACTTTAAAGGAGCTCTGATATGAAATTGCCTGCCAGGTTACTTGGAGTGTAATTTACTGCTCATGTCAGACTGGTACCAGAGGAACAGGAGGTGGCAGATACACTATCAGCTTGTAAGAGGACTGCAGAGGACAGTTAGGCAGTTACAGACCAGGAAGTTGCATTCCATATTGAAAAAAAAAAAAAAGAAACCACAGAAAATCAAACAGAATTCAAAGGTGCATTAGTGCCTTGGGTTGTCAAGCATTGGAACAGACTGCCCAGGAATCACCATCCCTGGAAGTGTTTAAAAAGATGTGCAGATGTTGCACTCAGCAACATGGTTCAGTGGTGAACTTGGCAGTGCTGGGTTAATGCTTGGAGTTGATGATTTTAAAGGTCTTTTCCAATCTAAGCAATCCTCTAAGTGGAAAAAAAAAATCAGTAAGGGTTCTTCAAAGGGAAATCCTGCTTTTGGTATCTATTACAATTTGGAAATGGTCAGTAAAAGTGAGCTGATCAGTAGGTTTTAAAAACCACAGACTGTTATGGACAGTCAAGGGGAGTTCTCCCTTTAACTGAAGAAAGACAGAAAGAGAGTGGCAGTGAACAGTGAAATTGCTTAGTAAAAGGAGGCCCACAAGAGACTGCATTGTTTAACATAGAGCTAAAACAGGAGGATTGAAAAATTTTCTGGTTATATAAATGTCATAGATGAAAAGCTCAAGAATGCCACATGATAAGTGATAAAATGGCAGATGAAATCAGAAGTTGACAAATATGAAGGAGGACACATAGGGAGAAAAAAGACTCCAACACACAAAATAATGAACTCAGCAGTGACTGGCACACAGGAAAGATCTAGGAATCACTGCAGGGAGTTTCCTGAGCACATCAGTTCCATGGTCAGTGCTGGAAAAACTGCAGAGAAGGGCAATGATATCATAAACAACATTGTGGCAATTTCAGCTTGAGAAGAAATTGAGACAACTAGATCTCTAACTTGAAAAAAGGTAACTGAAGAAAACATATGAGTAGTAATAAATAGGAGCACAAGGACTGTCTGTCACACTTTCTCAGTCCATTCAGCAACATATAAAATGAAGAAAGGCATTTCACAGAGCAAAACAGAAATGTAAAACGCAAAAGTACAAGATATTCTGGAATAATACAGAAGAGATATGTTTTAAAATGTTTAGACAAATCTGTGGAAAGAAAACAAGAGAGAGTCCTGACAAATATGAGGATAGACCTACTGGCTCCATAGGAAGCTTAACTCACAAAATGCTAAATCTCAGAAGGTATTCTGGGAAGTTATTATTCCTTGTTTCACTTGTTGTCAGGACACCACAGCGACCAGGGGCTCCCCAGAGAGGGAAGAACATGGCCTGGCAGTAAGAACCCATCCCACCACCCAGCCATGGTGCAGGGCAGGCCAGGGGCAAGCAGTGGCACACCCAGCAGCAACCATCAAACACCTCAGTGGGAATAGAAATAGGCCAAATAAGACAGAAGAGTGTTAACAGTCTTCAAATATATACAACGTAGTAGCAAAGAAGAAAGCAATAATCTCTTTTCCTTGCACTCAGAGTAATGGGCTTGGGGGTTAGCAAAGGAGATTTCAGAGCAGTTTTCTTTGTCTAATTAATGATAGTATATTTGATTACTATGCTACACTGCTGAGAGGTGTGGGGGTACCAATATCAAGAGACTTTGTCAGTGGTTCTTAAGAATGAGTAAAGAAATCTGTCAGAAATAGTTTATAACAACTGCCCTAGCTTGGAGAGGGATGCTGTCTCTTGGGGAGTTTCCATGAAAACAAATAACAAAGGGTTCTTTCAGTCCTTAAGAGGCCTTGGCCTTCCCAGCCTGGCTCAGTGAAGAGGAGGACATTTTGCAATGAAGAAAAATTCTAATAGGAAGTTGCTGTAATTTTCTCACAGGAACAAACATGAAGCATGTGAATAGGTCTACCTGCACTTTCCTGGATGAAATTTAGAAAGTGTTTAGGTGACCTAGAGCAGTGTTTCCCAGCATGGAAAAGTCTTGCTTCAGGAAGAGAAATGCTACACCAATTTTATTTCCTCCAGGCTGCTGCCATTTTTTTGGGACCTCTCAGACCTCGAAGAGCAGGATCCTTGGCAGAGTTTCTCCAAGGTTAGGGCACTCATAGCAGCCAACTCCCACTCAGGCAACATGTGATAGAATAGAATCATGGAATATATCAGGTTAGAAGAGAACCCATAAGGATCATTGAGTCCAATATCCTGTTTCTTGTTGCAATACCTAAAACTAAACAATCTGGCCAAGAGCCTCATTCAGCTGCTTCTTGAACACTGACAGGCAAACTGAGCAACAATCACCCACTACAGTTCCAAACCTCTGGAGGGGCATGGCCTCAATGTCACTACAAAACTCTGAATTCCACCAGGAACTCAGGTATAATTAATCTGTTTTGATTAACAGGGCTTTTTTGGACATAGTAGCAAAGCCTCTCCACTATTGTTCCAGCACTCATAAGCAGCAAATGGTTGTAACACGGGTGTAGATGCGCGAGTTACAAGGAGATGACAGAGGGCTATTTTGTTGCCCAGGAGGAGCAGCAGCCCCAGGAGCCCTGGGCACCGAGCCCTGCGCTGCCCAGCCTTGCCTGGCGCTGTCCAGGGTGCTGAAGCGGCGGCCCTTCACCCTCCGCCCGTCCAGGCCGCCTCTGTCCGGCGAGACGCGGTGGCAGCGCCTGGGGTGGGAGAGACCCTGGCACTGGGGGAACGGGGTTGTCCAAAACCTCTGCGTGCTTTTTAGAGCAAGATCAAAAATCTCTTGATTTACGGGAGAACGGCCTGCTTATAACTCTAAGGGGTCAGTGGGAAGGCAGTTAATATCAGAATCATAGAATCTCCTGAGCTGGAATGGACCCACAAGGGTCATCACAGTTCAGCTTCTGGCTCTGCACAGAACAACCCTAAGAATCACACCATGTGCCTGAGAGCATTGTCCAAGTGCTTCTTGAACTCTGTTAGGCTTGGTGCTGTGACCCCTTCCCTATGGAGCCTGTTCCAATGCCCAACCACCCTCTGGGTGAAGAAGCTTTTCCTAATATCTAACCTGAACCTCCCCTGAGACAGCTTAATGCCATTCCCTCATGTCCTGTCACTGGTCACCACAGAGGAGAGATCAGCACCTGCCCCTCCTCTTCCCCTCACAAGGAAATTGTAGACCATGATGAGGTCTCCCCTCAATCTCCTCTTCTCCAGGCTGAAAAAAGCCAAGTGACCTCAGCTACTCCTTATGTGGTTTCACCTCTAGACCTTTCACCGACATAACGGTCCTTCACTCACCATAATGTGAGGCTGTAAATAGAAATGTTGTTGCTTATGGCTTTGAAACTGTCTTTTTTGTTTTGTTTTCTTTTTTCCCCATCTCCTATGCCTTCAAATTCATTGTATAATCAGACATCAGCAGTGAAGACTAGGTTATGGGGGCCTTGTAAGAAGCCAAGTTTTGAATGGGGAGTGAGCCTTTGTTTTGAGCAGATAAGAATGCAGGTGCAAAAATAGGCAAGGAGGCAAATCCCAAAGGTGTCAATGGTACAAGGGTTAACTCATTAGAAACTAGAAAATGTGCCAGACATTAAACAGAGGAAGCTGCCACCTCTGCCAGGGGAATCTGACTTTCAGCATTGGGCTTTTGTTATGGTTTAACCCCAGAGAGCAACTCAGCACAACCCAGCCACTCACTCCTCCAACAGTGGGATGGAGGAGTGAATCAGAAGGGTAAAAGTGAGAAAACACATCGGCTGAGTTTAATAAGTAAAACCAAAGCCTCACTTAGAAAAAAATGAATAAGGAATTAATTCATAACTTTTCTTGGGCAAGCCATCTTCAGGAAAGCAGGGTTCCATCACGTGTAATGGTTACTTGGGAAGACAAACACCATCATTCCAAGCATTCCCCCTTCCTCCTTCTTCTCCCAGCTTTATATGCTGAGCATGACACCATATGGTCTGGAATATACTTCTGGTTCCAGCTCTGTCCTCTTCCTGTGCACCCCCAGCTACTCACTGCTGGATTGGTGTAAGCCTTGCTCAGCAACAACAAAAACATCTCTATATTATTACCGCTGTTTCCAGCACAAATCCAAAATACAGCCCCATAGTAGCTACTATGAAGAAATTTGACTCTACCTGAGCCAAAACCAGCACAGATGTCACTTAAGGGTCAGATTTCAAGTATTGCAGAATGATGATGTGACAGCTTTAAATAAGATGAGACAATGTCTTCCATGCTCAGTGTCTACATATATACTGAATAACACAAAATTCAGCCATGTCAGATAAACAGTTTCTACAGTAGCTGAGTCAAGAGAGTGAGATTGTACCCAAAATTTGTATTCACCAACTATAAACCAAAATATTTCATTCTGAAAGGGTATCCTACTTGCCTTTTGGAGAAACCTTTCTCATGGCTGAAGCAAGGAGGGACAGCATACTAATTCAGGCCTCTCCCTTGCATTAGCATAATTAAAACCTAGATTATTTTGCATTGAATCTCATTTTCCCCAAATATGGTAAATAAGTGTTATTTGTGCATTTACAGGGATTTTGTGAAAATGAATTTCTTAAAATATGCAAAGCATTCCTTGTCCAGGCTGAAGCATGGCTATTGGGACTCAATCATGTCACACCAGTTTTCTGAGATACACAGGTATTATGTAGGCTTATTAACAAAAAAAATTGCTTTCTCTAAACCAGAGTATTTTTCTATTGCAGTGTTTGTTACAGGTGATTTAACACTGGAAGATTTTTGACCCTCACAATTTAATATGAAGAAAATGAAATTATCACAGATGCTTTTATCCTAAGAGCAGTGGTGAGCTGAGGTATCCTGGAATTCACTCCTGGCATAGTAAAAGACTGATGTAGAAGTCCCACTGCTTATTCAGGTAATACATCACTCCACAGTCCCCAGCTGCCATGGGTATTTCTGACTTAACTTTTTTCTAGATAGGTACATGGAATCACAGAGTATGCCAAGTTGGAAGGGACTCAAAACAATCACCAATTTCAACTCCTGGCCCTGCACAGGACATCCCAAGAGTCACACCATGTGCCTGAAAGCATTGTCCAAGCACTTCTTGAACTCTGTTAGGCTTGGTGCTGTGATTACTTTGCTGGGGAGCCTGTTCCAGTGCCCAACCACCTCAGGGTGAAGAACTTCTTTATAATATGTAACTTAAACATCCTCTGACACAAATTCAGACCATTCCCTCAGGTCCTGTCACTGGTCACAAGAGTGAACAGATCAGTGCCTGCCTGTCCTCTTCCTCTCATAAGGAAGTTGTAACTGCAATGAGGTCTCCCCTCAGTCTCCTCTTCTCCAGGCTGAACAGACCAAGTGACTTCAGCTGCTCTTCATATGGCTTCCTCACAAGGGCCTTCACCATCTTGAACATTTTTGCTTGTGCTTATCTCCCTCTTTTAAACTTAGGCACTTGATAGTAAGGTTTTATCATTGACTGAATTTTCAGTAGCAACACAATGACCTCTCACAAATGGCATTAACTGCACTGCCTCCCATGATGCTCTATCCCCAAAGGCAATTCTCTCTCTGGGAGTTAGAAAGTCTCTAATTCCCATCACTCAAATGTCTAGGAGCTGTCATTGCTGTGCCTGAAAAATAACAGACTAGAACTGTGGCATAGAAGTTAATTACTTTTACATATGAGACTCATGGGCAGTGGTTATAGACATCCATAATAAACTTAAGAGGATCACAAAAGATACTCTTGCTAGACAGTGATGTTAAATTTGCATTCATAGGTGCCAATCAAGAATACAGAATAAAGCTCTGACTTGCAGTTCAGACAGCTCAAAATGCAGGTTCCTAAAAGGACTGCACCATCTCTCTAACTTTTGGATCACTATTGGAATTAGAGACTAGTTTAGTGCTCCAAGAGCACTGATATTTCACATAATGAGAAAGTCACTGACTAGCTTTTTTAATAGTCTCTGAGTATATGAATGCTTTGTTTACCTTTTAAAACAAGGGCAATTGTACAAATGCTCAAGGAAGACTTTCTGACCTACTCAGTAGATAGCTGATGTTCATATCTCTCTCAGACCTGCCTTTTTATCCAGCAAATGAAGGGGAACACTGTGCTAATATAACTTCATGCCAGGGCTCAGAATCCCCTGTTCTTTGCTGTTGCTGGATTGATTTCTTCTGGCCAGATTTGGAACCAGTATAAATTTGCTCAGCTTCACAGCAGACAGGCATGACTTACAGTAGCTGAGGCCTGTCTCAGGCACGGACAAAAAACAAAACAAAAAACCAACCCCTCCAAAAACTCCCCAAAACCTGAACCAAAGAGACACCCATTCTATTCTGCAAACCAGAGGAAGCTGATTCTCGCTGGAGAGACCCTGGTGGGAGCTTGAGGGTTCTTTAGAGGCAGAACAACACCATGCACTAAGTTAGCAGCTGAGCTTGAGAAGCCCTGCATTGTCCATGCAGCCACATGCTCATGTTCCTTTCACACAGTCCTTGTGAAAGGCACAAAGCAGTTGGAGACAGTAGCTTTGAGATGGCCACTTAGAGCAACTGTGCTGCCCCTGGGGGCACAGTGGCCCCCTTGCAAGCTGGGCCAGGGCAGGGCAGGAGGAGAGGGCCCCCCAGGGCAGCTGGTGCCTGTTCAGGCCTCTGTTCCTACCATTCTTTTTCATCTCTTTCTTGGCCATAGAGCTATGGAGAAGTGACATTCCCATCCACTGCAAAACGATGACAAATGTGTGTGAAGGGTCAGTGGGGACAGAGGCATGGAAACTGGGGGCAAAGTGTATGTAAATTCAAACAAACCAGCCAATGTGAATGGAAACTGGGAAAAAGGGAAGAGGTGATGATGGCTTACTCACAGCAGCTTAAAGGGCTGTGTGAGACCATCTAGAGCCAAATCAGCATTACAAATACCCCTGTCAAAGAGAGACAGCAAACTGCATCCTTGGGTCTTCTGCACTGTGCCCTTTGGAAGGATCTATCCTGATCCATATTACAGTCTCAAGTTGTTCACCATTTCCTAACAACTCTCCCCAGCTTAAACCTGATGTGTCTACAAACACTTTCCAGCTGTGACGAATGCTCTCATCTTGTCTTTGGACCATGACCAAGGGCTCCACTTCTGCCTCTAATCTCCCTTCAGGACTTTACATCTAGGCCATGATACTTCCTCAATAACCTCTGTTGAGAATAGAATTCTTCTTAGCTATGTTGTATCCACCAGGATCATAAAATCATAGAATGGCCGGGATTGGAAAGGACCTTAAAGATCATCTAGTTCCAATGCCCCTTCTGTGGACAAGGACACTTTTCATTAGACAAGGTTGCTTACAGCACCATCCAAGCTGGTGTTAAATACTTCAAGGGATGGGGCATCCACAACTTCTCTGGGCAACCTGTTCCACTGCCTCACCACCCCCACAGTAAAGAATTTCTTCCTAGCATCTAATCTAAACCTACTTTTTTCAGTTAAAAGCCATTCCCCCTTACCTGTTGTATGGGAGCATGTAAAGCCTACATGCTCTTGTAAAAAGTCCCTCTTCATCTTTCTTGTAGAGTCCCTTCAGGTACTGGAAGGCTGCAATTAGGTCACCAGAAAGCCTCTTTTCCAGACTGAACAAACCCAAATCTCTAAGCCTTTCCTCACAGGAGAGATGCTTCATCCCTCTGATCAACTTGGTGGCTACTCTGTGGACTTTCTGCAGCAGATCAGTGTCCTCCCTGTGTTGAGGAGTGCAGAGCTGGATGCAGTACTCAAGGTGGGCTCTCGTATGTCTATGCTCATTTCCTGTATGTCACATTGCCATGCCCTGCTGTCCATTCCTTAGGTTTTTCACAGGCACCTCAATGTGCCTTCCTTGGTTACCCTTCAGTTGGGCAATATTGCCTGTAAACATGCAATAGGCTTCCTGTGTCTCCTTCTCCAGCTCCTCCGGTGCTGCTCTGCTTTGCTGAGCTGGCAGGTGCTGGCCCCATGCTCCCCCACGCTGCTCACCTCCCTTGTTTCAGGCTGTGAACTCTTTGGGGAATACACCACCTAAAGTTACATGATTTTACAGCCTTTCAGGATAGCAGAGCCAAGGCCTTAAGAACATGGGAAAACACGTCACCAGCCCTCTGCCCTTCCCCATTGCTTGTTTTGAGCTAAGCTGCTGTGCCCAATTCTTGCTTGGAGGTTTCAGAAGTAAATCTCATTTCTAATCATAGTTCTACATAGAGAAGAACAGTTTCCTCCACTAGAATAAGTAATGACCTGATTTCTATGTGTACTGCTCACAGGGGAAAGCACAAAGCCAGTCCTGCTATATCCCTATGGGACCTTGTAGGAAGAGTCCTGTCTAATCTTTGGCAAGTCTTACAGAAAGCCTGCACTGCCACAAACTAAGGAAAACAATGAATAATTCATTTTCTTATCTGTTTCAGGATTGTTTTCTGAAAAACATCTATTTTAATAATTCATGTGATTTTTATCTGCACCACACTGCAGATGCAAGAGTACAGAGGGGAGCCCTACTGTTTCTCTCAGTGTAGCCTGAAGGATTCAATAGTGCAAAATTCGAGCTCTCATTGGACCAAGTTCCAAGTGAGGAGTGAGAGGTGGAAATCAGGATGGTTAACAAGATTCAAAGTAGAACAATTCTCTGAAAATCATAATTCCAAAGGAGTTTTCCTATGATGCTCAAATGGCCATTATGTTGGTGATGTCAAGCTTGTCAAGAGCCAACTGGGACAGAGGGAAATATATTCAGAATTCTCGTATTTCTCTACAGTGTATACAGTCTCCTATTTCACCAACAGTACTTGTCAAACACATGAACCTAACATTTATAGACTTGCTCTCCAGCTACTATTTCAGGCTGTAACTGATTCCTACATCAGTCAGATCCATCCAACCAGCAGAGCTGTGGATTGAGGTTTCCTCTAGAGCTCGGACAGAACGACTACAATCTGTAATACACCACTAGCAGACAACCCTACAATGCTGATCATCACCGTGGAAGGGTCAAAAACCTCTGGTCACATTCTGACAAAAATGACATGTTAAAAGCTAACCACAATCCATGCAGGGAGGGATTTAAGGAGAAAATTATGATCTCACATAGGGGAAGCCAGTGTGTGCATGATGCTACCAGTGATTCTTTGGGTCACTAGTGGCAGATCTGGATTCATTAACCTGAGCATCAGCACTCTGTTCACATACATTCTGATCCACTAACAGCACTTATTCCAACTGGGGACATGCTGAAAATGCCCTGCTTGCAGCAAACTGTTTAAGCCTGCTAAGCCACCACCACCAGGCTGTGACCCACAGGGCACACAGTGGGCACAGGTGCTTTTAAAGATTGTTCTTCCATTAAAAAGCACAATAAATTAATCCCCCTTACCTTGTACATGACAGCAAATTTTTCAACCCAAGTTCGGTGCTGGTCCAGGAAACACCCAAGAGATACAATTCTCCAGGACAGATTGCATAGATTGGACCTTGTTTCCTTCTAAAAATAGTACATAGAAATACCAACAGCACCAGAAGTCCCTTCAAAAAGAGCCTTTTAGAACCACAGTAAAAATATTTCTCCCTTCCTCAAAGGACAAAAAAAAGCTACAAGCCAAGAAGTGTCAAGAGGCTGGAGTAGCACTTGCTCTCCTCCTGGCTGTAATCAATCCCTCAGGCACAGATCCTGTCGGCTCTCACAGCCCCAGCTCCACAGCTGCTGGTGGAGCACCCAGGTTACTGCAGACACGCTGGTGTTGAAGCAGCACTGGTAACAATTTAAATACACATTAGCTGGGGTAAGGAAGTGCTGTGCTATGGAAAGTGGTTGAACTCGTAGCAGAAAAATACAGGCCACCTTTATACAATTCTGCACATAGACTTAAAGAACTCCAACACTACATGGCCCTTTTATCTGGCTTTGAACAGATCAAGGTCAACATATCTGCATTTTGGGTCACATACAACCTCTTCATACTATGTTTTCATCAATTATATTTTCATCTGCCCACCCAAGGCAAGACATTCTGCACAGCTTCAGTATCTTGTCTTGTATTTTACAAAGTAAATTAGTGACTTAGATTTACAATGTTGCTGTGCCTTTCTAAAACTATACCTGGGCTGCATGGCACTGCCAATGTAAATTATTTGCCTGAGAAAAATGACCTGTTAAAAAAGAAAGGAGTCAAATTGCTTTACAGGCTGGGCAAGCAGCACTTGCTGCCCCAGATGCACATGGCCAGGCATGAACCTCTGGAAGAGGAGATGTCTGGTGAAGTGCAGCAACCATGAAGGCTGTAGAGAGTTTTTTGAAAGATCCAACCTAAATATTCTTTATTCTTAATTAACCCAAATTCTGCACCTCACAGTGGGTATAAATACTGATTCTCCTTTTTTGAAACAACTTTTATACTTTTCCTGGGTTTTGGTGGTGTTTATTTTTTTTTTCATTTTCTCCTGGCCAGGGAATACAGCATCCAGATGCTCACAGGCCAGTTTGGATCTGTATCAGTGACAGTGTAAACCCTGATTTTTTAAAAGAAAACCTTGGGTTTGTATTGTGTGGGTCATTCCTGGGGAGGAGGGAAGGTAGTGCCAGAAAAACATCCTCCCTCAGCAGCTCACAGTCAGTATCAGGCACTCACCAGGGACATTCTCTGCCCCACGTTTGGCAAGAATTTTGAGAGCAAGCATGTTACAGGCTGAAGTTAAAGCCCAAGTGGGAAGGATGATAAGATCTGAAGGCACCAGGATGCAGGGGCTCCACAGGAGAGGGAATTTCACACTTAATTTCATTACATCCATCCCCCTGAAAGACAGGAAAATTAATCACCCAAACCAGTTAGACTATAGTGATACAATCTGACATAGAGCCTGATGAAATTGATTTTATTTAAAGTTGACACCTTGAGACAAGGCATAACTGAGAGGATAACACCAGTAAGAAGGTAGTAGGAACCTCTGCGCCTCTCTCCTCCTCCCAACTCCATGAACTCCAGTGTAGAGTACTAAAAATCAACCAGAACAACCCAATACATTGCAGAAAGTATTTCAGTCAAGAGTGGGGCAAGGTAAGAAAGCAAGAGTCTAAGATTTGAAACAATGAAAACTGTTACTAGAAACTTATTTTAGAGGCTTTGGAAATGACACAAAAAAGTCATTAAGACCTAATGACTATAAATAACGACTTTCCAAAATCAGGGGTAGGTAAGTTCAACAAGCAGAGTTTTATTCCTTGTATTTTCATGCAAAATATGCTAATGTTCCACATTTCCAAATTCATTGGAGAGGACTAATTTCTGCAACATCCATAGGATTTTGCTGATTAACTCCACAAAGAGGGCAAGTTTCCAGCTCTGCAGAGAAGCCCTGACCCCATCTGACATTTTAGCAAAGAAACGAGAGGGCTTAAATCCAAGAAGCAGTTCCCTATGAGTTTAAGAACTCCCATTGCTTTGGTTTTTTTGGGTTCTAAAGTGATGGCCCCAGTAGTAACTAAAATGACATAAAGTACCCAATCTGAGGAAGTTCAGATCACACTTCAGATGGGAATACCACAGAGCTGTTGCATCCCTGTTTTACCTGATCCATAAAAGTAAAATAGCTTTCATCTCTATTACTGCATATCTCAAAAATAAACTCCACAGCACTTCAGTTAAAATGACGTATAATTTATTGGTATAATTCACAAGTAGTTTGACACTACTCAATTTAATCTCCATATGCAAGTGATTTACACAAACATATAATACTAAAATTGATTGCTTAGAAGGTAAAAAATACCATGGGTATGAAATGCCATGGTAGATGTTGTTCAATATACTACACAATCTTAGTGTCAAACACTTATACTCATTTATGGTTTTAGAAAAAAGGTAGTTTGCCATTTTAGATTTTTTTATAAGTAGTCTGGGAAACTCAAGAGGTTTTGTTCTAAATCTTCTAATCAATTATTCCTCCCAGATCTTAGGAACTTAACTGACAACCAAAGCAACATTTTCAGTAGTTCAAACAAAAGATACAGATTTTTGCACGCCTGAATTCACCAAGCACCACGTGATAAATCACATTGCCTTCCAATATGTGATACAAAATACTAACCTCTGTATATTCAAAGGAATGTGCAGGAATTTAGACCATGCTTCAGCATGGTGGTGTTGGTGAGAACAGCCTAATATTATAATTTTTGGCCCCTGCCAGTATCTGAGTAGTTGTGAGTGTGTTTGCAGTTCACTGTGAGTGTATTAGCATCACCAGACCATTTGGTATTCATGCAGCTGATCCTAGTTCTGCATAAACTCTTCTCACTGAAACTTGTATCTCATAAGCCTCATTAATTTTGCATTAAAGATATAATGTCTGCATGGAGAAAATTGGTCTTTAATGTGTTTGCCTGCATCAGATTAAATTATACGCATTATCTTCTAGATGAGGTCCAAACATATATTTTGCTTGAAATGCCAGTAGTTATGCCAGCCTTAAAACATACCGAGAAGTGAAAAAGCTTCCACAATACAAGATCCAGTTACTTATTTCACATATACAAAAACACAGCTAGAGAAATACAATTCAATTGTCAATGCTGAATTATGAGGAAAGTCTAAAAAAATAGAAAAACTCTGATATCTGGACATCCATTCAGAAGGTAACACTGCATAATGAGGCAATATGAGCACCCATTTAAAATGAAAAATCCCCAACAAGAGAAGCATAAGGGGATTTTGTTACAAAAATAGATGAATACTGCGCCAAAAACATGCACACGATCGCCATGGTCATTCAGTATGCTAGAGATGGTCTAACAGTGATCTAACACAAGAGTGAGATAGTGCTTCCAATTAAAATCAACTGAGCAACTACATATTGATTAAACTTTCTGATGCAGCAAAATGAGGGCACAAAGCCATCTCTGGGTTCTGGAGCTGTTTCAAGATTCGCTTGTAAAATTTTTCTCTGACACGATTGAACTCCATTATGTCCAGTGGATCCTCATCAATCCAGAATTTGTGGAATTCATGCATTAAGTAGCCTACAAAATAATAAAAAGGAAGAAGAGATAAAGACAGATGATATAAAAAAGTTAGAAAGAAGCCTGCAAATAATAGTTATGATCTGCACAGAGAATCCTGGTCACTGAGGTGTGACACTTCATGACATTAGGCAGGGACAAGACTCAACCTATTTTGGACAAATTCAAAACTGGATAAATATTACACACTGGTAGAACTTGTCACAATAAACACAAGAAGTCACTAGTTGTCTTGACATATGAATTGATTAACTGCAACATTAAACTAGTGAGTGTAAAAGAAATGAAAGTTGCTGCTGATGCTGCCCCACCAGCTTTTTGTTTATATTCTGCCTCACAGATATTACCTAATAGGAACATTGCTCACTCTTCACTGAAGAGTGTACTTGTAGAAAATTTAACAGTTGCCATCATGATTTTTTGTGTTAACATTTCCTCTTTGTGCACATTTTTACCTTTTGTGTACATAACCTTGCTGAAAATGTTGTTTAACACTTATGCCTATGATTCTGTAAAGATGAATGATAAGGTGATATACAGAATGACCAGCTTTACCAAGACATCCCTGTTACAGCAATAAAGTAATTCCAAAGCAGGTTTAAGATATGAGCTCTGATTAAGGCCTTTATCCTCTCAGTTCTGTGCTGTCCTTGGCCTCAAAGAGTTTCACTGACAGGAAAAGCTTTACATCCAGCACAAAAACTTCAATGAACTGGACACAATCTCTTGATCCTAACTTCCACAGCAGATTTACCATTGAAGGAGTGTAATTATTCACCCGAACACAGAAAAATGTGCAAGTCAGTTTTCTGTACTCCAGAAAACAAGGACATTTGCTGCAAAAAAGTCTTTATTGCTTTTCTCCATTTTTTCTATTGTATGACAATTAGAACACACAAGCTTCTAACCTCAATTTCAATATATATTTGCATAAATATGTTTTTTTACACCATTATCAGTTTGAGAAACTTCATTGAAAAGGTACTTTAAGTAGATCTTCAAATCTCTTCCATATATTCCAGCAGCCACAGGGTGTTTGATTCTCAGAGATGTTACTTTCAAAGAAAACTCCAGTAAACCCCCTTTTTTAAAACAAAACAAAACAAACCCACTTAATAAAACATAGAACATTGTTAGATCTTCACCCTCCAAAATCTAGTGGATTTCCAAGAGAAACTTTCTGTCCTTCAGCAGTGACTGTGCTGACCATGTCATTGAGCAATGCAGTTTCCTGAGCGGCTTCTACAGTCAGAGAGGGCAACAGATCATCAACGAAGTTATTAAACAGGACTGGCCCCAATACTGAGGCCTGGGGAACACCACTGTTAACCAGCCCTGAGCTGCATGTAACTCCATTCACCACCACTCTCTGGGCCTGGCCATCTAGCCAGTTTTCAGCCAACAAAGAGAACACCTGTCCAAGCCATGAACAGTCATTTTCTCCAGGAAAAGGCTGTGAAAACAGTGCCAAATGCTTTACTGAATCCAGATAGAAAACATCTGCAGCTTTTACCTCACCCACTAAGCATGTCACTCTATTATAGAAGCAGATGAGGTTTGGTAAAGCTGGACCTGCCTTTCACAAACCCATGTTGGCTGGGCCTCATCTGCTTGTCCTGCATGTGTTGTTTGATAGCACTCGTGATGATCTGCTCCATGACTTTCCTCTTGCATTGAGGTCAGGCTGACAGGCCTGTATTTCCATGGATGCTCCTTCCAGCCCTACGTGTAGATGGGCATCACATTTGCTAACTTCCAGCCATCTGGGACCTCCCTCGTTTGCCAGGACTGGTGGTATATATAGAAACATTTTTGTTCTTTTATGGCCTTAACCAATTAAATTTTAGCTGGGCTTTGGCTTTTCTCATAGCATAACCTCACAATATCTTGCAGTTCTCCTGAGTTGTCTGCCTCTTCTTTCAAAGGTCATAAAGTCCCTTTTTTACTCCCCGGAGTTCCAGCCAAAGCTCTCTGTTCAGCCAGGCCGCTCTTCTTCCCCACCATCTTTCAGTGCACAGGGACAGCCAGCTCCTGTGCCTTTAAGAACAAAATCTTTGCAAATATCATAAATGTGGAAAACACTGCACCTTGATTTCCTGTTATCAGTTCCTTGTCGATACATTGAAAAATATTAAAAGTGTCACTCCCACTGTGCAAGGCTGCACAGCTGTAGAAGGGATGGTTGAATACAGGGGAAGGAGATGGAAAAGCATTATTTTGGCAGGAGGGCTACTCTGCTGAAGGGTGGAGAGTAACACTTGAATGTAGATGCAAGTATCATAATACAGTTGGATTTATGGGGAAGCAATTTCCAGAAGCTCCTTAAAGTACCCTTCCTTTTTTCTTATTATTTAAAAAACCGGGAAAGTCACTTGTTCAGGCACTTAGTGTGTTTTTGAGTTGTGTTTTTTGGTTTGGTTTGGGGATTTTTTTGTTTTATTTTACCCCTTGGTTATCCATCACAACTAGGAGCTGAATCCAAGCATCCTAAAGACAGGAGAGGAAGACTAGCATGGCAGTCTCTGTGCTGTGGCAACAGACTTTAATTTTTTCTAAACTATGGGTAGTACCAAACGTGTTAGCAGAGCACAAGTTATTTATTGTCCCCCCAACTCCACATTCCCCTGCCACCACACTTACAGAACGTCTGTTGAAAGTGAGTGAGTGTTGGTGCTTCTGGAGCAACGTTGTAGAAATGGGTCTTCAGAGCTCCACTCACAAGCAGGTTGTATGCGAGGTCTGTTATGTTAATGCCCACAATAGCAAAAGAGTAGCTGTAAAAAAAGAAGCAACATTTGTGGACACTTCACTTTCCTTCAACGCACTATAAGAAACACTGATGACCCTGACATTGCAAGTTTTGTGTGCTACTGACATAAATTAATTCTCTCCTTTGTGAGTTTCCAAAGGTGTGGGAGGGTGGAAAGCAAGAAAAAAGTTTATTCTGCATACTTAGTACATTCTACTGGCAGCGTTTCCCTTGGGAAATACATGAACACAGTGAAAACAAGAGTTTCCTCACTGTGCCAGCCTTTTTAGTGAACTGCACTGATTAGTTCCTAGAAAATAAGAACAAGCATAGATGTCCCTGTGCTCCTGCACTTGCCTCTGAAACAGGGCAAGGACTCCACATGGTGGCCAAAGCTGCAGGATGACCCATCATTTGCTATTTTTAAGTATCTGCCCCACTGGAATTCATTAGCCACAGTTAGGAACATCAGGTTTTAACAATCCATCCTATAATGACATTCATATGGCTAAAAAGCCTATGAAAAAGATCCAGCTGAGTCACTTCCAGTTTCCCCCCAGAAGAGAACTAGATAGAGACCAGAAAACAGGCAAAAACCTAAATCAAAGCATGTTGGATACAAAAGCAAGAAAACTCAAACTCATGAATCAAACTCTTGTCCTGCTAAGAGAGATCAAGTGAAGTATATTTAGACAAAACAGAACTCCTAATCTGGAAGTTTATGTGAGGCTAGTGCATGAAGAACTTGGCATTTCTGGCAGTGACTATTTCCCAAGAAAACACATAAAGTCTCATGCTGACATTTAGTAATAAAAAACAACATATTTGGATATTCAGTGATAGGGGTTTTTTTTCCTCATGTAATCACAGCTGTCTTCTGTAGACTGTTCTGGGTATTCTTTCAACTACCTCTATCTATCATGCAAACAAAAATACTTTCCTGTTCTCTAACCTTTGTTGTATTTCAGGAGGAAAAAATAACAGACACTAATCTAGAAGCTAACTGCAGCATGAGGCATAATGACATGTTTCACAGAAAAAAGAAATATGGGCAATAAAATGTTGTATTACAGATTTTCAAACACACTCAGAACATCAAGTTCCATACTCATGAATAATGCAGCCATATCAAACCCACTGCTTAAGAAGAAAAAAACCTTCATTACTATTTCTTCCCTATTATATTTTCCTAAAAGCAGTTCAGAATCTGGCTTTGACAGCCAGAAGTGACACTTGATTAGGTTATGTGTTAAGAAGAATTGAACAGATATTCATCACTGCACTATATATAGCATACAGAGAAAGGTTCTCCTTGCTACAGAATTTTTGAGTTACTTTTTTCCAAATGTACCTGAAACTGTTTCTGCTGTAAGCTTTGATCAAAACCAAGCTGTGGTTAAGACAACAGATGTTTGTATGCTCACAGAAATTTCCTTAAAAAAGTAACCAAGAATCACTTTTTTGCCCCCAAATACACAGAATCATTGCTACCTGCTGTGTTTATAGCAACTTAAAAAAGATTGTTAAACTTACCCAATTGCCTTATCAAACTTTTTTTTCTCCCATTCAGCTTTGCTGAGTTGGCTGAGGGAAAAAAAAAAGTAATTAAAATCCATATATTGCCATGTATTACTAACTGACAAATATTTTCTTTCAACTTCTTTGATATTGTAACATTGACAGAACACAGTATTTTATTTCCATTGAAATGACTAATCATGTTTAACTCTGCTTCTGACCAAATGGATTGATATAAACAGACTTGAAATGGGTAACTGGCTTTATACCATTGCCAATAAACTTGTCTCACCACTACAAAATAGGTGCCTATGTCAATGCTCTCAGTAAAAGCCAGCTGTGTTCTATATTGACCACACAGATGATCTACTTCAGTGAAGTTTCAGCTATATAAAAAGTTGAAATTACATTTAAATAATGAAAGATGGTTTTAGCTTTTTTGTGTTTTCAGAGATATCCATGACACTCATCACTGGAGGCATAATTCACCTGAGGCACCAAATATGAAAATACTCCTTTCACGGTAAGTTTTTATGCCTATCCAAATTAGAAACCACTCAACAGCCAAAAATAAGTAACAGCATTTCCTATTATTTGGCACAATAAGGCAGAGATTTTCAAGGACACAGAAGAAACCTCCCTTGAAATGAAATTAGTTAGGAAACAGATTGATTTTAGACTAAATTTCAGCTGTTTAGTGATTTAAAAGAGCTGTGTGATCCAACCAGTTAGCCAACATCCCACTAACCAGGTCTGAGTGTACTCAAAGGAGGAAGTTTAGCAGAAATCATTGCCTGCTTTTATAACCAGCTGTATATAGAACTGGCACTGAACCAACCCTAACCAATGGGCTACAACCCTGACAAAGCTGTGAGAGTTTTGCCGTGGTTAAGCAAATCAGAGTTTGCAAGGCTTAGATTCCACATTATAGAAAACTATATGTGAAAGCACATTTCTTGGACTATACCTGAACTACAGTAAGTATATATATTACACCAAAACCAATTCCCTGAGCCTCATGTGAATATAGTATTTAAAAACTGCTGTCATTAAGTATTTAAGATGCTAATAGGTTCATATCCATCCTGACCTGAGTGTTACTAGGTGGACAAAACTTCACGTCCTAAATGGCTTAACATAGAGGAATACCTTATTCCTCACTCATTTTCTAAAATCTTAATCATCTTTGTAGGCTGTGGCATAACTTCAGTCAGAAACCCCAGAATAACAAGGGTGGCACACAGGATGCGGGTAAGTGATACAGTTCAACTAAGTTAGAAAATCCATTGATCATGATTCCATCAGAAAACAGCATGTCTGCTAAGCAACCACATCAGGAAGATCACCATGGGCACCACCATCTATCCCTCTACTGAATGCTCTGTCAAGGCACAGAAGTTGAACATGCTCACACAGCACTCCCAGACTGCCCTTCATAATCAAACATGCAAATGAAGAATGCTAATATGTTCCAAGGACTTTTTGTCACAGAATTACCACTGGGAAGTCTACCACAAAAAACCTCTGAGGAGACAAAAAGCTTCCCAGGATTCAGATGTGGACCAACTATAAGGATATATAACATTACTGGCAGAAGAAAAATGTCTTTTAAGGCAACTGATTTCCATGTAATTGGCTAAGAGGCATCTACTCCTCTAACAATTATGGAGTAAATGTCCTATTGACAAATTACCCACAACAAAGTTTTTGATACCTAAAAGTATCTGATCTCTCAACAGTCAGGACAATGAACTTGCCAGATTGGAACCATCATCAGTGAAGGTAGACAGAGTATGTGACTCTAAATAAAGGAAGGGGCTTTTTAGCTCTGCTAACAAATTTTTGGCCTAGACTTCTTAGGACTATCAGGTCAACCACTTCAGCCACATTAAGCAAGGTGAATTTCATTTTTGATATATAACCATGCTCATATGCACCCAGTGTTGCACCACCAGCTATTTTTGGGTCAAGTTTAAAGAAAATAATAGGAATCTCTAGCAACAAATATTTTCAATTTATAACACACTAAATTTAGTATGATTTGATGTTTATTTACATGTAGCATCTCAGAAAACTTAGAGAAAAGAAAAAAAATACCTTAGTTCCTTCTTAGTGATTTCCCTTAATTATGAAAAAACACAAATAAATGAAAAGAAAGGTAAATAAAATACAAAAATCACTTGAAATTAGAAGTGAAAACATTTAACACTAAATTTAACTATTTCTAAGATTCAGTATACAAGTTTGCCTCTTGCACTTGATCAGTTTTCAGGATCAGTACTTGAAAACAGAAAGCATGTGGCAATACTCAAGCATGTACCCAGCAAAGAGGAAAAACTCCAGCCCTCTCCCCCAGACAGAGCCAACACAATGCCAATGCTTTCTCAAGTTATTATTTTCAGTCTCAAGCATTACCTGTATTTAGGGTGAAGAGAATCACAGAGAACTTGCTGAGCTATCTCAGTGTCCCATTCAGCAAAATACCTGCAGACATTAATGTTTAGGACGAATTGTTAAAGAAACACAACAACACCCACCCCATCTTAAGACATACTTAGATATCCATATACAGCATTTTAAAGGACACTGCATGTGTTACACAGTATGAGTAGTGTTTGACGTGTTAAACACATTAAGCTGCCCCTCGGACACCCAAAATGAAAGATTAAAGCAGCCTCAGCCTACAAGTGCAATCCTGTAAGTGCTTCGTGAATGCACATTATCAGAGTCCCCTTTCTATCCATCCTACAGAAAATCATTTTCTTATTGCTAGAGCATGTCAGATGCTGAGCTCAAGAGAAAGCAGTTCAGGCTTCTTGATCTGGCAGGTTCATTAAGCAAGATAAGAGTCATCACAGAAGACTAAGAAATTAAATACATGGTAGGGATTAATTTGCCATGGAAGTTCAAAGCCGGAGCAAAGAGTCCAGATCCCTAACTGAAGTTTGCTAAAGAACAACATATGGACAGTGGATGGTTTATGCCCTTTAATCTGTAAAAGCAGAAAATACTTCTTTTTCCCCTCATAGGAAAATGTTATTTTACCAAATATTTGTAAATTACATAACTGCCTGAAGTAAATACAAGGGCTGAAGAAAATAATGGGCATTAGTCAATTCCCAAATTAACAAGCACAGCTATGGTACTAACACCTGGTGTTTGAAAGTTGGAAGCAAAAAGTGAGATAAGCTCCCTGCTTAATTTTGAGTATCGACAGAAACCGAAGTAGTAGTCATACTACAGAAGTCTGACATCAGTGGCTGCATTTCAAGCATTTTGCTTAAGGATTCAGCATGAAATTCTCAAAGAAGGTGGCTGAGCAGTAACATAACCCTCCCACCCACATACTTCCAGGGCATTTTGTTTAAGGAGATCTACATACTGGTTTCCTTCCTGTGGGAAGAGAGTGCTAACTTACTTTGTCACAGAAAAACTAAAAACAGGGCTTGGCAAGTGGTATTGCCAGTTTGAATTAGGAATACTGTAAGAAAGGAGAACTCTCTGAAAAGAGAAACCCTCCAAAAATTAGGCTAGCAAGTAAATTGTTTCATATGAAGTCCCTAACACTTTTATAAGTTATTTTCATAGACTTTCTAAAATCTGCAAGTAATGCTGCTTTTCATGACTTCAGAACAACACAAACCCATCTACAGAGAAATATACTTACACCAAGTTATATAAGCCCAGGAGACCCATCCCTCTAAAGTCTGTTTTAGGATCGTCACCTTGGAAACCAATTTCACACCACTGCTTGGAAATCCGAGCTTTCAGTGGCGAATTGGGCTTCAAGCATTTCCACAACTAGGAAGATCACAGGTAAAACATAATTAAACTTCCACACATTAGTATGGATTTTTTTTTCTTTTTAAACTAAGCTGAGTTCTGATGTAACATCACTGCTTTGCTATCCTAGCAATCCAAGCAAAAGTCAAAATAAATTCCTTTGTGTGTGCATGGAGGGGTGAAATCCCAAACCACTGTGAAGTATTGCAGATATTTCAGCCTTACAAGACCCTTCCAGCCTTATTGACAGCTGCTGTAACAACTCACACAAAGACTTGTTTTGCTCACTCTTTGTTCATCAAAATAGTGTCTGTCTCCCTAAGCACAGAAACAGGAATAGGCTGGAATTTGGTTGTAAATCACTGATAGAGTTGAAGGCAATCAGCCCTTGAGTCCCTGAGGCTCTGCAGCAATCTTTTCTCTGGCATCTTTTGCAAATCTCTGGAAAGATTATAAATCAAGAGTGCTGACTTGGATACCACAGTGCTGAAAAGCAAATCAGAGAAGACACACATAAAAAAAAATAAAATCCATACAAGAAGAGCATGTGCAATCATCATATTTAACTAAGGAAAGAACCATTCATTGATCTCACATAAAAAAAAGGGCAAAGTGATTTAAGCCAGATCGTCAGCTGGAATAAATCCACTTAGCTGCACTGGTCCAGTGACTTTAGTGCCTAAATATCATGTTGCAAAGCACCTAAAAGCAGCCTAAAATGGCATCTGACAAATACACACCTCATGTGCCATATCACAAACTCACTCTTTCCAAAGTATATTAAGAAATCAGTATTTTGAATTAAGAAAGTGTACTAATCACCAACCATGAGTTTTAATTTTAGCAATCCTAACTGAATTTAAGTGCCCTAGGAATGTTAAAACTTTCATGCTTTCACTTTGCAATGACTGCATGAAGCAGCATTGTTTAAACCATATTTGCTATCTTTCTTGTTCACCCATCAACAGTAAATACAGTATTAGTCATTAATTCAATCACATTAAGTTAATCTTTCATTCATAAAGTGCCCTCCTGGTAAACATGAATAAATTATAGTCATTAGGAACTTAAATTACTCATTGCAGAGATCACTTGGCAGAGTACATAGAAGGAATGAAAACCAGCTGGCCTATTCTTCCACAGTGTGGGTTGGAAAATTATTTAAATCCTTGGACATCTCTCTATTTGACATTTGCAAAAGTAAAAGCTGCTGTAAACAAGTGCTAATACTCAGGTGAAACTGATGCTTTTTCAACATTATGAATTTGCATAATGTAGCATAAGCTTCACTGTTTAACCTCTCCTCAGACAAATGTTCAGTTTCCAGTCTGCTTTTATGCTCATGTAGTTATGTCTTCAAAGCACTTACACAACTGCACTTCACTGCTGTCATAGTTCTCAGAACCTTACCCTCCCAGGCTGGGTGACTGAGAAAGAGACCACAGACAGCTCTTTGGTCTTTCTCACCTATGATCCCATTCTCAGACCCCACGTCTTGCTCTCTGAGCAGTGTAGATGTCTGGTGTATTTAGGAATGCTTTCTTGGAGCCAAAGACCCTCACTAACCAGCAGTGTTCCTTTCAGAGGCCAACACTGTAGACTGGCACCTGTATCTCTCACCTCCAAGACACAGGCTTCCTCAGTGGGTAAATCTGTATGCCCTTTTAGTTAAAGCACACTCTGCTCCCAGAATTTTGTGCATTTGGATACAAAGGGGCAGAAGTTGAACAGGAGTCCATCTGCCCAAGCCTTCTTGATGGTAGAGCACTCCTTCAGAGCAGGTCTGGATTTTGACAACTCCTTGGTGAAGACTCCCACCTCCCAGCAAGGGGCCAACCTTAAAGACAGCAGCTTTCCAAACACCTACAGGAACTCTGACCATGTGAGGCATTTTTTAGAAACTCTTATTTGCATCTTACAGTGCTTATATAATATGCCTACTGGGATTTCTGGAAGTGTCTGGAAGACTGAGTAGCTATAGAGAAATTTCCAGAAGCTCTCACTGTAATTTGTGTAAAGCATAGCACTGCAAGCTAGAGCATGGTTTGGATGTGATAGTGTTTAAATTTTCAATATTTTTGTTTCAAATAATTGAAAAAAAAGGAACCCAACCAAACAGGTGGTATGTTTTTATAAGAACTTCTCTAAAAAGGCATTTTGCTTATAGAAAGGAAGCTCACTATCACTTATTCTGTTTGTTAGCATTTCTCTGAAGCATGGAATATAGTAAGAAACAGGATCAGAAGAAATACTGGGGCTTGCTATTAGACTGTTTTCCAGACCCTTTATTCTTTTCCTCAATTCCTTTCTACTGTTTCTCTAGCTCTTCCTCTGCTTATGGCATCAAGATAAAAAAATGCTTTTACCATCTGCTCCAGTGTGAGGCTTGCCTGAAAGCATGAAGGAAGTAAAACCCAATTGTTTTCATAACTCTGGCTGTATTATCTAAAGAATAGTTTAATTTTGTTTTAATTGGAAAATATATTTGGTAACTATAAATATTAACCCTTCCATTCTACACAATAAAACACTAGATGTTTGCCATTGGGATACATAGACACATTGTCTTCCAAGATACAAGAAACTGAACAAAAAAATTTTTTACACTGGTTAATAGAGAAAAATACCCTTCTCGTGTTGAAGAAAAGTCTACTGAAGTAGGACATAGGGCTATTTTTCTAGAGTTCACTGCAGATAACAGCTCTGCACTATGAGAGTTGTGTATCCAATGCCTAGATATAGTCCAGCCAAGGGAAATGTATCCTTCAACCAGGGAGTGAGCTGCTTACCTGGTAGGTGTTACACCTAGACCAGATGATAGTACTGTATAGTCTTATCTTAAAACAGGTACGCCATGGAGGGAGGTGACAATACCTCTCAGTGTTTCAAAGAGGTTTATAAACCAGGCTATTTGGGGCTGACATGAATAAAGGATACTCTCTAAGTATCTCTTAAGCACCCACCTTCAAAAGCATTTCTTCATGTTGTGGATTCTCTGAATCGTATGGCTCTCTGCGCAGCTTTTCGACCTCTGCAATAAGATTTCTGTACCCCACAATCTGCAGCAGACATGCCTGAAGAGATACTCCCAATCTGAGGGTGGGAAGGAGCAACATAATCCAACTCAATCATACGTAGCCATGGAACAGCACTACCATGTATGCACCCGTTTAATTCATGAGTAGCGTTACATGTACAAATGATAGTCTAACACTTCAACTGCAATCAGAAAACTTCCAAAAGATCAATATTACATTAAATAAGCTCTTGTGAAATGCATAGTCATATTTAGGGCCTTTCTTAGATGGCAAAATTTGGGATTTTTTAAAAAACTGAACAGTGATTTTTCCCACTGAAATCTCATTATAACTATACAAAGCAGAGTTGAATGTCTGCAACATGCACATTACTTAATCTTTCTCCCCATTCAAGTGACAGCTTCTGAAACAATACCCCAAGATCAGAGATATGAATTTAAAAAGGGGTGAGGGGGAGAGGAAAGTCAGTAAAAAGCTAAAAATATTCATTTTAATTCCATGCCACAAAAGCTAGCATAAAGAAGCCAAACCCCTGAAGTAATAGTTTCAAAGATCTGCTGCCAGGCAGGGTTTTTTTTGGTCTCATGTTAAAAACCGTCATAACAGCTCTTTTCATTATAATGCAGATTTTGTTTCCTTTTATATTTCCTGATGCATCATCAAAAAACCAAAAACAAAAGACATGAAAAAACATTCCCCCCCAAAACCCAAACCCCAACAAACAACTGCTCCAAGCAGCAGCTTACTCAGTTTTATATTAAGATTTTATAATACGAAACACAAGTTATGCAGTACACAACCACCATGCTTACAGAAAAAACTACTTATATATGGGAACAAATCTTTCAATATTTAATGATGTCTGAAATTATCAGAACACCTATTATGAACTTGGAGGGCACAGCTAAGTCTGCACCTTCATTCCTCTGTAGAACACAGGCTGTACTGACATGAAGGTGTACAGTTTCTCATCTGTCTTGTCTGATATACTGAAACGTATTGTTTATTCCATAATACTGTTAAATTTTCTGAGCAGAAGGATTGTCACTGCTCATCTTTTGAGGCAGGTTCTGCTTGTCTAAACTGATCTCCTTCTATGGCAAGGTGACCTGCTTATCGTATGAAGTAAAGTCGGTGGATATTGTTTGCCTGGACATTACTAAGGCCTTTGACATGGCTTTACATAGTATCTTCCTGGAGAAACTGGATGCTCATGGCTTGGGTGGGTGCACTGTTTGCTGGGTAAAAAATTGGTTGGATGGCCAGGCCCAGAGAGTGATGGTGAATGGAGTTACATCTGCCTGGGGGCCAGTCACTAGTGGTGTTCTCCAGGGCCCCATTTTAGGGCCAGTTCTAATGAATATTTTTCTTTATTAATGATCCGGACGAGGAAATCAAGTGCACACTCAGTCAGTTTGCAGATGATACCAAGTTGGATGGGAGTGTGGACCTGTTGGAGAGTAGGAAGGCTCTGCAGGGGGATCTGGACAGGCTGGACTGATGAACCAAGACCAATTGTATGGGGCTGAACAAGGCAAAGCACCAGGCCCCTCTCTACAAGAAACACACTGAGGTGCTGGAGCACGCCCAGGGAAGGGCAACGAAGCCGGGTAAGGGTCTGGACCACAAGTCTAATGAGGAACAGCTGAGGGAGCCGGGAGTGTTCAGCCTGGAGAAGAGGAGGCTCAGGGGAGACCTTATTGCTCTCTGCAGCTACCTGAAAGGAGGTTGTAGCCACATCGGGGTCAGTCTCTTCTCCTAAGTAACAAGTGACATGGCAAGAGGAAATGGCCTCATGTTGTTCTAGGAGAGGTTTAGTTTGGATATTAGGAAAAATTTCTTCACCCAAAGGCTTCCCAGGGAAGTGGTGGAGTCACCATGCCTGGAGATATGAGATATTTAAAAGATATGTAGATGTGGCACTTAGGGACATGGATTAGTGGTGCATTTGGCAGTGCTAGGTTAAGGATTTTAAAGGTCATTTCCAACCTCAGTGATTCCATGGTTAATTTATAGAATCAGAGAAGTCAGCATTAGGCCATTTCTAATGGTGCAGTTTTATGCTATTTGAGGCTATACCCTTTCAAAAAAACCTCTGCAGCATTTCCCCTCCTTTGCTGTCTTTTTTTTTCTTTTAACATGCTTCACTTGCTATAGCCTACAATTTTACAGAAAGGCTGCATTTCAAAGAAAGCTGAAATGCCTGACAGACTGCATGTGAAATCCTGTAATGCATTACTAAACCACAGCCATGTTTTTAGCTACTCTATAGACTCAAAATAGTTTAAAGCAGCACACAGCATGTGGCAAATCAGAGAAATTTTATATTTAAAAAAAAAATATATTTAAGATCCAAATTGCAGAACACATTCAAAGTAAGCCATGTTTGCACTTTACCTAAAGCCAGTCGGAATCTCCATGCAATGTTATTTGGGTGAGGGGCTGGGGGGTGGAATTAGTTTCCCCACTCTCCTTTTCATTAAGGTTTTGTTCTCCTCCTTGCCAAACACTGGCACACTGATGAGCTGCTGATGTCCCACACTTCCTCCCTGTCATCCTTGTACCAGCTGTGGCAGTTCTCAGAACACAGGAGCAATGTACCTGAGCTTGCATCCCTGCTGTTCTCAGCTCCAGGTGCTCCACCAGATGGAGATAAGTCCAAAAGTGGAGCAGTGGAATGCAAACTAGATGATTGTTAAGTTCCCTTCCAACCTGAGACTTTCTATAATTCTATGTCTATTTCCATAGTTAGTGTAGACTGCACGTGTCACTGCCTGGTTATTTAACCTACTTGCTTCTGCCACTAAATATCACTTATCTCAGAGGCATTGATAAAGAAAAATTACTGTGTGCCGCCTCCTCCTCTTTAGGTTGCAGCAGCCCACAGCCTCCAAAAAAAGCTCAGTGCAAGCATCCCTGGGATGCTAGTTTAGCTCTGCAAAGATGCTACATTAACAAAAATGACTGCATACAGATTTCAGAAACACATATAGTATGACACATGTCCCCTCGTCCTTACCCTGGGAGATTTCAAGTCTCTACTACACAAGGCAAGGCTAGAGCTTTTGAACAAGACAGTTTGGGTGCAGATTTTTTATATTCAAGAGAAGGCAAGGCATTGCATTTTCCTTAATCATGCCTAAGGAAACAGCTGACCTGCTTTTGATGAATTTTCTCCAGAAAACTTCAGTATAAAATAAATGGTTCATATGTAAAACTTCCGTGTAGATGTCTAAAGTTCAGCAGAACTATAATCAATTTAATATAAGGAGCAATTCAGTGGCAGGATGTGTTTCTATGTATGTGGAACACCCTGCACATTCCAGGTCCTCATTCCTCACTGTTTTAAGAAGATATTTTACCAGACTGGAGTGAGTACAAGGAAAGAAGGTGATGAAAGACTCAGTATGGTAAAATGTTGAGTGCAACAATTCCAGTTGCACTCCTGGATCAGCCACCACCTGGATCAAGCAAAAGATAGTTCAGGTGGATTTGTGGTTGTTTTCTTTTCCTTTCTTCTCCTCTTTCTCACTCTCTTTTCTTTTGTTTGTTTCTTTGTTTTGTTTTAGTTTCAGGGGTTTTTTTTGTTTTGTTTTGTAGGGGTTTTTTGTTTGTTTGTTTTTTGTTTGTTTTTATGGCGATAGTGGTATTTTTTTAAAATATTACCATAAAATCATAGAATGGTTTGGGTTGGAAGGGACCCTAAAGACCACCTAGCTCCAAAATCTCTACTATGGGCAGGGACACCTTTCCATTAGGCCAGGTTGTTCAAAGACCCATCCAACCTGTCCTTGAACATCTCCTTGGATAGGGTATCCACAAATTCTCTGGGTAACCTGTTCCAGTGTCTCACCACCCTTACAGTAAAGAATTTCTTCCTAATATCTAATCTAAACCTACTCTCTTTCAGCTGGAAGCAATTCCCCCTTGTCCTGTCAGTACACACTCTTGTAAGAAGTCCCTCTTCAGCTTTCTCATAGGCTCTCATCAGGTACTGGAAGGATCAGATCACTCAAAATGTAACAGTGTTCATGGGCCTGATTCAAACAAGCAGAAATCATCTGCATCTCTGCTCTCTCTTCCAAAGGATAATATTTCTTCAGAGGCCAAAGGCAATGCCATGAGGAGAACCAGAAGGTGATCTCTGGTGTCATACAAAATACTGTTTTTACTTAATTTTTTGTTTTGTCTTGAAATCATTGCACCCAGTTACCCAAGGGTCCAACACTGAGAAGTGAGTGCTTGAATCATTCTGATTGCTAACACTGAAGCTACTGATGTCCACAGGCCAGGCTCTAAGCTGTGCACATTTACATCCTGCAGTTTTTACTCATATGCTACCTTCCCTAATTTGCCATTGCTGATTTTTTTTTTTGAATTTCAGCTATCAGCATCCTGTCCAATACAAGAGTACCAGTGCTGTGACACCCTCCTCAGATGGGCAGCCTCACATCCACTTGAAGCAGCTGCTTTTTGATCACCCTTCCTTTGAAGGGCAGGGTCCTGCCACAAAATGCCCCTGGAAAAGCTCTGGATTCACTTCCATAAAAAATGTACAGGCTATGAGAACAAACTGTTCTCTTTGTTACTCTTATTTACTGCCTTTCTTTAATGGTTGGGTTGCCATTTTTTCAGTTCTGTGAACAGTGGTCACGTTCACAACAGTTGTCTCTCAAGTTAGAGAGATGCACAGTACACTCTGCTTCCTCTGTGATTAGTGAAGCCTCATTTTAAGACTACCCAGTTACTGGCCTTTTCACTGGGGGATAGGACAGGGGGGTGATTACTGTAATAAGACAAAAAATTATATTTTTCCAATTTAGCTTTTGGGTTTTGCTGTTGCAGGAAGACCTTGGGACCACCTTACCTGCTGATGCTGCTGATCACTCAGAGAAAAGTAACTATCAATGTAGAGATGGCCATTTTGAATTATGTATATCAATTTCAAGTTTGGGAAGAGGAGTGAACCTCAGACTGACCTCCTAAAAAACACAGCTCTCAACATTTCTCCTACTGATTCCTTATCTAGGCATCTTGTGTCTTAAGCTAGGAGCTGAGAGGTAAGGCAACCACAAAAGTTCTATCCCTTACTCTTGAAATACACACTTGTAAATTTAATGGGTGCCTGCCAATCTCCTCTTCCCAATTATAGCCTATGACATTAAAAAAATCAGTTATGTTGTATCATTAAAACTTGTGTTTGGATAATTAAAGGCAGTTTTAAAATGTAAAGCAGTATACTGTGTGTATCAGTTACAACAGGTTGATTTCTTCCCCACTCAAAAGGTTGCACACAGCCTTGCTAAGAAGCCACTACTGGCCCTGCCAGGACCCTCTGCTTTGGTGGTATTGTATTCCTAGGGAAGTGACTCCCAAAATCCACGTAACAACAATATACTAAGTCATCACGATTCAGGAAGCAGCTAGATAAAGAGAATCAGGACTTGCTTATTATAGTCACCATGAAAGATCACTCATTTTTCCATCAGTTTTTTGACCACAAAGCTTAAGTTAAAATTGTATGCTGAAAGACAGAATTCATCTTCAAATGGTGTGCCACGATAACTATGAAGAACCAGCTCTCCATGGACCCAGGCATTGAAGATATCAATAATTCCCATTTATTTTGTAAGCAAACTATGAACTTACTGTGGATTTACATCTGGATTAATCCTTTTCAGCTCCATGATGTCATCTATTGTTTTTTCTATAGCATCAGGGTGAACATTTACGGATGTTTGCAGTCGCTAAAAAAAGACGTTTAAAACACATATTAATTCCTATAGAAGCTATTACTCAATAGAAGTTAACAATGGTAAATTTGACACCCAAAAGCTTCTAGATTAAGAGTCCAGAAAACCCAGCTCAGTACATGTGGACATCTTTCCAGTCTATTCAATCCTACTGACTAGTTTCAGAGCACTTGCTCCATAAGAGCTCGAGTTGCTTCACCAAGCCCTTGTAGTTTATCGCATTTCTGTGGCAGCTGTCAGTGAAGATGATCAAAGGCCTCAGTGCAGATCAAGAAGCAGCTTCAGATCATCCACTTAATTCCAGCAGAATTGCTAGCCTTCATTTGACATTCCTTCTTCCAACACATTGCAGTAATACAGCAAAACATTTTCCTTCTGACATGTCATTGCACTTTGTAGAGATGCCCCTGAAAGTTCAGTATTCACAAACTGATATGCCATCCAAAAATTTAAGAGGTCAAACTTGCTGGTGCTTTGTTTCAAAACTACACAATTGCTTAAATGCAAGCTTTTAAATAAGATTCTGACTTCCGTTGTACTAGAAATACATTTGGAAGCACTATGCTGAACTAAGAGCTATATGACAACATTTTTGTTAATGCTGATGTAAGCTTTTCATCACTGATTCTCATAACACAGAATTTAAAGGCTGAATGATGCTATTTAACATATACACAAATGCCTTAGAGAAGAACCAAAGTTAGCACAAGCAGTGGTACAGTGAAAGGATTAAGTGACAGAGGCTTTTCTCCATTAATGTATTTAAAACAAAAGGAGAGAATAAAGTTAGTAAAGTTGCTTTTCCTGTTGGGAAAGTTACATCCCAGACAAAAAACCTGAAGCATGTGACTGACTGCAGATTACAGATATCCTAAAACAGGATGAGAAATCAAGCCACAACACATTACAACACCTCATTCTCATCATCTCCACTATGGCCTGTTGTTCCCTTGATTCCATCATTGCCACGTCATGCCTGTCCCTTAAGCACAGGACATTCTATCCAACTTTGCCAGATCACCCGCTATTGGAGACACAAGCCCCTCTTCAGCAGAAAATAGTTTTAATGTAAAATCATATAAAATCTTAGAGTGATTTTTTGGGGTGAACAAACAGCGGACAGGACAAACCAACATCACAGGACACAATAGAAAAGGTCAATGATGAGATCTTTCACTCACCTTACTTTTTGAACCTTTCAGTGATGCCTCTGTAAGAGAACAGTATTTGAAAGCAGCATGTCAGACAGGCTGTGTTCACATAAGTTTATTTATAATAATAATGTCATACTATTTTTAGCATGTGCAGAAAGGTACAAAGGCATGCAGAACTAAACATTTTGCAGTTACCTATTTTCATAGTTCTGGCAGCTCCAGGTTTGGTATTGTAACAGATCCTTTGCAATTCACATTGACCTGTTAGTTTCCTGACCACGAATTTCAGGCAGCGCCACAAACATTTGCAGTAGAAGTACAGGCATACCTGGACAAACATCCTGGCAAAAGAAGAAGGCTGAAAATGAGTCTGGAGCACAGTTTGCTTCAACACTGTCACCACTCTAACACAAAGTACTTCCTCATCCCAAATTCCCATTGCCTAAGGACACCTTTAAAGCAAAAGCAGCAATCACACTACAAACATTTATCCTGGTAAATGTTAAATTGTGCGTTTAGTCTTAACCAACAAAAGAACCCACGCACAAAGCACCAGAACTGGAAGGACAGAATAAGTCAACTCCAGAGTTCTCAGAAGAGGACCTTCAGAAAACTCTTTGTCCCCTAAAAATAAAAGGTTGTATAGTTCCTACTAATGCGTTGAGGAAAAAAGACTACAGAAGGGAGTACAGCTCACCTTGATATAATGGATGCTGAGGACTCAGGGAGTCATTACACCCTGGCTTAGTATTGCCTCTGCAACCAGCTGCTCTCAACAGATTGGCTGGTTATCCTGATGAACTTGACATCCTGACAGCATTCATGTCAGGTCCCTAAGAATGACAAGGAAATCAAACCTCCCACTTCAGGAGAAAAGGTTAAGAACGTGCCCTGAGGCCTGCCAGTTCTTCCCAAGATCAGCTGTTACACAGCACTGATGCTACACAATTTCTCAAAGCACAGAACTGACAGTAAGCCAAGAAAGCCCTTATTTAGCTATTGCACCAGCAACTGAAGACAGACTTAGACAAACTGGATATATTTCAGTGGAGATGGTAGGGCTGGAGCACAAATCCTGTGAGAAGAGGCTGGGAGAGCTGGGCTTGTTCCACCTGAAGTAGAGATAGCTCCAGGGGGAACTAAAAGCAGCACCCAGTGCCTGTGGGAAGATCCTGCAGGAGACAAAGCTGGGTTCTTCACAGTGCTGCAGGGCAGGCAGACAAGGAACAACAGCCATAAGCTGAAGCACAAGAGAATCAGCCTTGTGAGGAGAAGTTTTTTCCCCATGAGGAGATCAGGTAGTGGCACAGGTTGCCCAGACAGGCTGTGCTGTGTAGTCTCCTTCCTCAGAGTTTTTTACGCTTTGACAGGAAGCAGCTCTGAGCAGCCCAGTCTGGTGCCAGTGCTGTGAGCAGGAGGTTGGACCAGAGACCCGCTTAAGTCCTTCCCAGGCTCAACTACCCTGTCATCCTATGAAAGCCTGAAAAAGGCTGCATACATGACAAACACTCTATTTTAAACTTTATTTAGCAGTGCAGCTGCTGCCGAAGCCCACATACTGCTACCACAATTACATAACACACCCCTAAGCCCAGATTTAATGGGAAGAATTTATTTGGAAGCAATTTAGCTTTCTTGTTTCTATGGTTATGAAGGCACAGATTCGTGGGGTGGACCAGGTGGGGGGAAGAGCCACCCATGGTCCCTGGGTTCAGAAGTAGGTCTCATAAAAGGCAAGTGGCAAAGATAGGAGAGTGGGAACATTGCCATCTGGGCATGGTCCTAGGTAACTGCTTCTAGATGGTTCTAGAACAGTGGGGATGGATCAGATGACCTCTAGAGGTCTCTTCCAACCCCACCCTCACTGTGACTATATTCCATGATTTTATCATGAGAAAACATCAATACAGCTTTGACATCCTAGCTTGCCAATAAATAGTCAAAAATAATTTGATCTGTTATGTTCTAAGCCTGTGTGTATGCATACTCATCATCAGTCCCTTATTTTCTGCTGCTGTTGCTTTCAAAGGACAGTTATTTGTTTGGAGACTCTATTAACCTTTTCAATGAAGTGCGATGGTTATTTTGAAATACTGAATTTCAAATACTCGAATCAGTTACAGATTTAATAAAGCTTGAAGAGCTCTATCACTTCATAAAAACATCTTGAAAGGCATGATGTAGAAGGACATTCAAGGCAGGGAAGATGAATTAATGCATGTTAATGTCCACACAGGAGTTTAATCTGCTTTATATTAACTTCAGTTTAATCATCTTTGAAGGGGGATTAGGCTAAGGGAACTAAAGACATTTAAAGTTTAAATGGACAGCATCCACACAAGTATTTAACGCGCTTTAAAAGCATGCACTTTATCTTCACACTTTTAGTTAATTCACTTAACAGTCCCAAATGCCTGCATGCAGGCAAACCTCCTTAGTTTTATGAAACAGGAAACCTCTAATTTAGATACAAAGTGAAACCTAAAGAATGAAGAATCAGTCCCACCATGTACTCAAGTTTTAGACATGCAAAAAGTTTCAGGTGGTGACACCAAAATATTTGGATATCCCCTCATCTCTGCTGCAAAATGTACCAGAACAAACTGCTAGGAGGAGTTAATTTGTTCTTTACAGCAGGTTATCACCTTCAGTATTAAGAACAAGACTGGTTACCAGGAGGCAAGGCCATCATCAACCAAGTAGCCATTCTTTTAAGTTTCAACATTCAGAAGTAGAATCACAGGATCATCACAGAATGGTTTGGGTTGGAAGGGGCCTTAAAGATCATTTTGTTCCAACACCTCTGCCATGGGCAGGGACATCTTCCACTAGATCAAGCTGCTCAAAGCCCCATCCAACCTGGCCTTAGGATATATATTTCTTAAAAGAGTCAATCTTACATAAAGTCAACCAATACCTTCAACTGCAAGCTTTAATAGTGGCTTGGAAAACCCTAGAGGTTAACATTGGACATTTTAATTTTCCAGTAGACATTTGATATCA
>JAWWLZ010000001.1:43284347-43319564 GCA_035041345.1 Poliocrania exsul | reverse complement strand
CAGCACCCGGTACTGACCGGGGCTGACCCTGCTGAGCATCCGAGATGTGACGGGATGGGATGGCAGGGAGGCTTGAAGTGCCAGGGGATGGTCCCACTGAGACTGGAACTCAGGTCCTTGGGATTCAGAGTCCGGAGTGCTCTCCTTTACACCACGGGATCACCCCCTCCTGTATTATAAGCAGTCTTATAGACCTGTATATTTGTGTTTATACTTCTATTTCAACAGTTTATATGAACATTTATTCAAGTAAAACAAAGTTGGGGCTCAGTAGAGATTCTGGAGACCTCTCATCCACAAGGAAAAGGGATGAAGAAAGGGATGAACACGAAGTAAGAGTACTGCTGCTACAGCCACAGTGCTTCTGTTCTGTACAGCATGTGCTGCTATCTGCAGAATGAAAGCATGTGGCAGCAAGAAGCAGAGAGCGCTGAGCACGTGGTTTCACACCCTAACACTGCAAAGGAAAGGACACAAGTGGTTCTCAATAAGGGGTTCTCAACGCTTGCCCTTGACTAACCCAGCTGATGTTGGGTCAGTGTGATGGGAATGGCACACATGATGGCTATTAGAATTTACATTCTCTCCAATGATATTATGACATCACACTTCCATGAAATCTGCCTTTGTATTTAAAGGTGACTGACCTTCTCCATGATAAACTGGCAGAAGCAAAATTGAGCAAGAGTTTCCAAAGTTACCTAAAATTTCTGTGAAGCTCCTTCCTGTGTGATCTGTTCTCCTAAATAGTGAGATGTATATAAAATGCAACATGAAGTACCTTCAGAAAGGAAGTAGGGATTAATTACTGTATGACACTTTCGAAACTAATAAAATAGAAGGTGCTTATTCCTTCCTCCAGTAACTTCAGGACCTTAGTGTTTTCAGAGCTAGTAACAAACATAAATACTTTGGGTAAAATGAAAACTTCAACTAGTTACTCAGTGCTAGTTACTGAACTTAAAACTGGGAGGGAAGCAAGCAAACTCCCCAAACTACCAACAAAAAAACCCAGCCAACACCAAACCCACTAGTTTAAAAGAAGGGGGAAAAAATGTCACTGAATCTACTTACACATCATTTTCTTTCCTGTGTGTTGTGTTTTAGGTCGTATGGGTAGTAAAGATTCTTACACAACTGTTTTTCCTCAAGGACATACTCAGCTCAGAAAAGAGTGCATTACACATCAGTATTTCCTTTCTGAAAATTCTGATTACAGTTTGAGAAGTCAGGACACACTAGTTCTAGCTGATAAGATGTCCAAATAAGTGAGTAAGCAAGTGATACTACCCTGTCAGGAGCTCATTAACTTGACTATCTTTCACTTATGTGCATAACTCACAGTGTATATACAAGGCCAACCAAAAAGTAATATACCCATCACCATTTCTGTCACAGGCAGACCTGCTATTACCTCCTTTAAAACACAATAAATTGTCTTCATTCTGTGCCTTTGCAGATTTGACAACTGAAATCCACCATATCTCTTAACTTAGACATAAAAGCAAGTCACTGTGGCAACTAAGGAAAACATAAGAATAGTTTTTAACAGCAGCTTTCCACACTTTCACTGCTATTGTTGTTTGCTGATTTGATTTTCATTTTATCTGATATGACTCCAGTAACAGAGCTTATGCTTAAAATCTGCTAGTGCTTACAGACTGTTTTGCAGTAGATCAAGAGAAAGTGTCAAGTTTTCCAGGTTTTACTGACCTAAATGTCTGCTACAGTTGGTTCTCCAAGTTATTATTTCAGGTGTTTAAGATGAATTAAAGTCAAAGTGGAAATGTCACTGACAGACTCTTCAAAATGCCTTTACAAAAAAAAGCACTGAAAGAGTAAGTATTTAACTAAGAAACAGTTTTATTATTTCATAAGTAATATTTTTGACTTTAGGAATAATTAATATTAGAGCAAGCTGAAAAAGAAAAGAAACCTGAATCAGCCATTTTCATTTGGACATTGCCTTGAATTAGATATACCAGCATAAGATTCTAAATTTAGGGATTTAGAGTTATTCCAATTACTAGGCTGTCTGTTTAATAAGAGCTTCTCCTTCTCCAGCCAAGCTGGGTGGGAGTGTTGATCTGCTAGAAGATAGGAAGGCTCTGCAGAGGGATCTGGACAGGCTGGATCAATGGGCTGATGCCAACTGTATGAGGTTCAACAAGTCCAAGTGCCAGGTACTGCACTTGGGTCACAATGACCCCTTGCAGTGCTACAGGCTGGTGGAAGAGCGGCTTGTGGAAAAGGATCTGGGGATGCTGATCAACAGTGGCTGAACATCAGCCAGCAGTAAGCCCAGGTGGCTGAGAAGGTGAATGGCATCCTGGCCTATATCAGCAGTAGTGTGGCCAGCAGAACCAGGGCAGTGATTGTTCCCCTGTACTCAGCACTGGTGAGGCCACACCTCAAATCCTGTGTTCAGTTTTGGGTCCCTCGTTACAAGAAAGACATTGAGGGGCTGGAGCGTGTCCAGAGAAGGGCAATGGAGCTGGGGAAGGGTCTGGAGCACAAGTCCTATGAGGAGTGGCTGGGGGAGCTGGGATTGTTCAGCCTGGAGAAAAGGAGACTCAGGGGTAACCTCTACAACTCCCCACAACTGCCTGATTGTAGCCAGGTTGGGGTCAGTCTCTTCTCCCAAGTAATAAGCGACAGGACAAGACTAAACAAGGCTTCTTAAATGGAAAGGTCTCTGGGAAAAAAAAGATAATTCCCCAATATTAAACACAAAACAGATTGTCAAAAGAGAGACAAGAGGTGTCAAGCTGAATATAAAAAGTCATGTTAAAGGTCCAACAGATGAGTAGCAGGCACAGTAAAAGCAGCATGCAAACTATACTAATTCTTCATTATCTGTATTCATATCTGTAGTGTTTTGTTTAGAAGACTAACTCCAGTGAAAACATAGAGACTACAGTGTATTTCCAGCATGCAAACCTAAGAAAGAGCTGAGTGGCAAGTCTGTATATAGGTGAGAGTTTTCTCTTACAACAAGCTGGATTAGAAAGCCACTGTTCAAAGTTCTTGGGTCTCCAGGTGAACATCTGCTGCATGAGGTTGCTACAGGTGAAGTACTGCCACTACTTAGAAAACAAAGTTGAGGTTATCTTAACTTCACAGATGAAAGCCCTATTCCTCTCTCCAACTGTTTCATGGCATTTTCCATGTTGCAATCAACAAGATGACTTGCAGTTTGTGTAGACTTAACTAAACTCATTGGTTTTAAACACAGAGATAATCTATGCCATCAGCATCAACTAGTCCAGTATCTACTTCATATTGTGCAACAAGAAAAACACGGTGCCTGTGAGCAGTCTCTGCCATCAGCACATCCCATTTCAGCTCTGCATTTAATCTTCACAAACAGTTAAGGATGGTTTAAGCTCCCAAACAGCTGCTGTTAGTAGTAATGGACAAACATCAGGGCACACAGGATATATATTAACTTATTTATTTTCCAGCTGATTCCCAAGCTGGAAGGCTTAATATCCTTGACTCAACTATATATGTCCCTGGAGCTTCACCCTTCACTGCCTTACTCTTTATCACACGAATCTGCAACCACAGGTTGCAACACATATAACAGAACTCACTATCCCCCGTAAGGGCTTTTCGAGGATGACCCCAGTTTACTCTTTAATCTCTGTTTTTCTTCTGTATTAACAAATCATGAGGAGGAGAATACTCTTATCAGTTCATGTCAAAGGATTAACATAATATAAGAAAATCCAGATGCTTGGAAGTAAACCAATAGCTTTCCTATTTCAACAGTGTTTTCCTATTTTAGGTGCTTTGTATTGTCCCCTTTCCCATTCCTTAATCCAACTTTCTGTTCAGCATTTGGAATACTAGACTTTCTGTAACAAAGTCCTAGGCTGTGCTATTCAGATAAGCAATCATTTTTCAGAAGATCTACTTTGACTACTTAAGAGAATCTAACACCATCAAGACTTCCTTTTATGATTCACTGACTTCAGAAATACCATAAAAGAGAAGTAGGAGGCAGTTTATTCAAGACAGGCTCAGAAACCCACATATTCAAAACAGCACACTTTCTCCAACATGGAAAAATCACCAGGGGGCCAGGAAAGCCAAAGGTGAGTAGAACAGGTAGTTTATCAGGAGAAGAGCAGGCAGCTTAGAAGTTGTCAGCAGCTCAGCATCTCCATCAGGAGGGAGCAAGATGACTTTACGCTCAGAAAATATCAAATCACTATGGGGGGGAAACTGTAACAGCCTCTGCAACCCCAGACAGAGGCTGCCACCCCACTCACAGGATGGTAGAGTCCACTTTATGCAGACTCATGACCCAAATCTCTTCTGGCACGAATTTGTGACCTTGGGTCAGGCTACTGAATAAGTCTGTACAGAGAAAGAAACATAAAAATTATAGAGGCAGGACTGTTGAAATGGAAATGATTAGCAGGATCCCAGAAGGAAGGCTCTGACATGAGATGATATTAAATTGCAAAGGGAAAAGGCACCACAGAGGTATTAGTCAGGTTAGTAGTGAGCTATCAGCTCACTGGACCAGTACCAATGGAGTTGATGGAAGACTTGGGACCACCCAGGACCTAAGCTACAGACCTGCAAGGGCAAATTTTTTCTCTCCTGGCTAGTGCCTGTCAGGGTGGTAAGCACATGAACATTTAGCTCATTCAATCTTAGCTGTCTTTTGTGACTGTTAGCAAACAAATATTTGCTTTATACTTTTGGCCTGTATGTGTCCTGTTTACAAAGTCCTTTCACAGCTGACTGAAGATACCTGAGGAAGCTGACCCAAACACTCCATAGAAATGCTTAAGCTAAGACTGGCTTGGCAGCAGAACCATTACAGATGATCAGCCTAGAGGCAATGATGCTGATATTCATAGTGTATAAGATCTTTGCCATAAACAGTCTAAAAAGGGAGAAAAATATAGTGACAGATGCTCTATACAGAAGCATATGTTTTAGCTCTCTTGAAAAGGCTTCTCTCATACAGACAGAATATGATTTCTTTGGTTTATACACAAATTAAGCTCTTGATCTATAATAATTTTGAGAAGTGCTCAACTCTCTCCACCGACTACAGAACAAAGACAATGTGTGCTATTTGCACTTATAGCTGTTGTCTGCAAGCCCTCCATCCTATCCCCAGTTTATAGAGAAACAACTCCAAGTCATATATAGGAGCAAGTAACTGACATTTCTTCCCCAAACAGAGTATGATCAGCTTCAAAAACACTTGCACATCTTCACCAAGCATCTCCCCTTCTCTACTTTCACAAATAACACTCTAAAAATCCAAACAGCAGACAGGATGGGAAAACCCCCCCACCATTTCCCCAGCACCGTTCTACATTACTATTCTCCCATTTTCCCCTGACATGTCAGACACTACTGATTTGATACATCACTGCTCCAATTCCACAAGACAGTTCACACATCCTTTTCCTCTAAAAAGAACTAGAAAGGATAAGTAAATTAAAATAGAATAGCTTTTACACCTTCTGTAATACTTGTAACAGCAAAAACACTTCACTCACTGCAGCATAAAAGTAATCAGGATAATTTAACACTTTTGAAAAAATACAGAAGAATTACCTCAGGAAGTGTTTCATGGTGATGGTTTGGTTTGTGTTGCTAGAGCCGTAATCTATTGATCACTGATGGTGTCTTGCCTTCTTCACAGGTGATATTGGTGCTGTAGAAATAGAACAGAGACTTATCTACTAACAGGAAAAAAAAAAGTGATACTTCAGTTGTCTAAATTGCTCTTGAAATAAACATCTATGGAAATGCATGGGAAGGATGTGAAAAAAGTCTCACGTCAATAAAAACAAAATGAAAAATCATAATTTGTTCACACCTCAGACTGAACATACTTTGACCAGACTATAACACTAATGTATCCTTTCAGAGAAGTAAAAAAACTTGAGTAAGAATACAGAAATAAGGGAGAAAGCTTGAAGAAATATCCAAACAATTTCAAACACTTCTTGTGTTCTTCAAATACCTGTCTGGTTCACAGCAGTTTCCAAGTGGCAGTTTCAAGAGACACTCAGTTCACTTTGCTGTTAAAAGTCCTCTGCCAGAATTTCCAACAGTGCTTGGAGACCCTGGGTAAAAGTAGAATGTAAGCAAAGAGCTACTACTGGATCCTGATTTAATTCACTATAGGAGATATCAGGTAATCAATTTTCCTGGTGACCAATTATATTAAATGATACACAAGAGGTCTTAAAATAGAGTTGACTAAGTTGCCCATTGGTTCTGATATCTGCTGTCCTACATAATATTCATTATGATTACCAGTTAGTTCTAGTAGAGGATAAGAATGGGAAGAATTCATGAATAAACATCATAAATATAATCCTATAACCCTGCCTGTGCACCACAGACTCTCCCCAGTCATCATCTCTTTACTTCAGCTTTCTAAAATGAAGTATTCACATTCAAGTGATATTTCACTAAAAGATGCAGTCTTTTCAGATTACTGAACTTCATATCATGTAAAAGGTAATAAAACATTTTTACTTGCTGTACTTGCCAGAAAATGGGGCACTGCTATACGTGTCTGCTATTGGGACAGCTTTTAATCCAAGACCAAATTTTCAAGGTCTGTACTAGTACAAACCACACACAAATGCCTGAATAAAAGCTGTGCTGTTAAGAAATCATTTAACAACACATTCTCCATTACCATTGCATGCAGCATGATGAAAAGTACTGAAGGCCTTAAGAAATTTGACCTCTTTTGTAATGAAGTTATAAATCTAGAGAACCTTAAACATATTTTCTTCTGCACAACCTACTAGCCCTGATGAGATAAAAATCTTCTTGCCCTACCTTGTTCTCATATTCTTTCCCCTTTGCAACTTGCAAGTTTCACATTCTGTTATTGCCCGCTGACAGGAACAGAACAAATACTTAAGTTCAGAAAATGCAGCTATCTTGTTGGATTACATCACATACAGCTTGCTAAAAATATATAATCCCTGAACTGTGAAAGCTTCATTCATTTATATTGTTTTTGACTGGCTGAATCATGTTGCTGTCCCCTGAATACAGCTGTAATTGGTGTTGGTTGCAGTGACACCTGCTTGCAAGGGCAGAGAGATGCTAACATCAAACTCTGGTTCATTAGTGAACACAGTAGGCAGACTCCTAACACTTCCTGCTACAGCTTTTGATAGGTCTTCTATGGCAGCAAGCACAGGGAACACAGGAGATGGGCAAAAACTGGAGGGAATGTAACCTGCTCCCCTTCTCCAGTCTAATAATTTGCTGTTTAAAAGATACAGTTTGTGAAAGATTCTCACAGCTGAGTCGCAGCGTTTTAGCATCAACTTGAACAAAGGAAGCTCCATCACAAAATTTCACCCATAAGGGCATCAGTGTAAAGAATACGCCAGAAGTGCCAGGAGCTGTCAAATCAACCCCCTCTAAAAGTGTGTGCTGGCCTCAGCCTCTGAGGTCAGCTCCCTCCTGATTCTGATCAAGGTCCTTGCTGAAAATTATGCTGCTTTACTACTGCTTTAAAGGGAAAAGAAATTCAACTTGCTTGAACTCCAGAACTGGCTCATCCAAGTGTGGATACTCTCTCCCTTCAAGAACAGCTACCAGCTACAGCCAATTAAAAATTTGTTTTGAATGCTCATTAAAAATGAGGCTGTTTCAAAAACTGTATTTTAAGTCAATGTAACTGTTCACACACTCCTGTCTTCTTCCCAGAAAGTTAAAGGAAGGTTATTGATTGCAAAGAAAATACAAAACTAAGTGACAAAACAAGCATGACAAATGGTTAAAAGTGCCAATTTTGGACCTCTTTAAAAGCGCAGCCTGGGAATTATAGGAACAATTTATCTTCCTCTCTTCCTTTTAATTAAAATGTGTGTGGAGAAGTCATGTGAAAAAACTTTACAGCTGAAGTCCTGATGCCACAAAGTCCATATCAAAGCCTTCCAGCTTGGAGAGGAACAGTTCACCCTGCAAGTTCAACAACCAGTTCCCTACAGCACAGGCCCAGCTAATAATCAAGTCCACAGGACTCAAAAGTGGTTTCCCCCCTTGGGGCACAAAGCAATCAAATTCCACCTGACTCTGTTAACAAGAAGGCTTTAAGACCTAGAGGCAAGACTTCCAGCTTCAGCAAACGTACAGAGAATTTAGGCTGCTGTCTTGGTTCAGGAGGTAAAAGGTTTACTTTTTATGTGTGGCAGAGAGGCTTTTTAAATGCTGTCACCTGCTAAGCACAGAGACAGAAATCAGTGCCACGCTTGTGATTCTTGAAACAATTCACTTTTGTGGACACACACATACATGTGGCATTAAGCTGTTTACTTCCAGGCTAGATTAGGAAGCCAAATCAGAAGGTGAGAATTTACAGGTCATCTTCAAACAGTACTGAAGGGCAGCATTCCCTATTTCCATTTATCTCCATAAGTGATCCTCTAGGGGAGTTCAGTAAAGATTTTCTGTGAAGAAAACAGTGTTTAAACTAACTCTAGAAAAATTGTTACCACAATTTACAGCTAAGTTCAAATATTTATAAACCTATAGAGCCACCAGACCTACTTTCTGCCAATCTCTTTATCTCAAAATGTAGTAGATTTCTTTTAAGTGAAACTTTACTTCCAGTAAAATTGTCACAGCATCTCAGTGAACACAAAGAGTAGCTATAGCTTAGGTTAACATGTTCAATCAACATTTCAGAGTTTACCCAAAAAGTCAATTGTATTAGGCATACTTAGGGAAAAAATCAAGAAAATCAAATGAAACCGAACAAAAATAACATTTTTTTGTCAGGGAGAAGGACTTGACTTCAGCCTCCTGTTTTCCTTAGAGAAGAGCTTCTCAGCAAGCTGCATGCCTGCAGATCAGGAAGACTTTCAAAGTCCGCTTGTAGAAAAGGAAGACACATATGAAAAAAGTGACAAATAATCTGATTAATAAGTGGTTTTGAGCTATTGAAAGAAAGGACACGACAATTAAACACTTTAGTTGAGAATTTGGCAGCAGTTACGGATTTGGGCAGACTGAAATACAAGTTTCTGAGAGTGCAACTTCATGCACTTCTGAAACATCATTTTTGTCAGAAAGTGCCAGACTCTCAGCAGGACACCCAGAGCCAGCAGGTGCCCAGTAGGGAGCAGCTGGTTCACCACAGCATCCACTTGCCATTCAGACCAAGTTTGAAATTTTACACGGCTTTACTCACATGAACTTGTAGCTCTGTTTTTTTAGAACTTAAGAAAATATTTCAGCTTCATGTTATGCACATATTTTCTCATAAGGAACCTGCAAGATACTTTTCTTCTTTTATAGTCAGTTTTTCAGCTTTTTCTGATTTTAAGTCAGCAGCTAAACTAAGTCTAAAGACAAGTAGGTTCAACTTTCTTAGCTATCTTCTATTAACTCTGTAGAAGTAGCTTACACCAACAACACAGAATCACTGCAGAAAACCTCTTGACTCAATGCCTGAAGTTTGCTCTTCGGCATGAAGAGACTCCTCCATGTCATAAGGCTCTAGATTGAGAACCACGGAGCAAGGACACAGTCTGGATCTCCCACACACTCAAGTTCTCAGCTTGCTGGATTTTATCCTGTACCACACCACTTCCACAAAGCAGCTTCCCCCTCCCCTCCAACATCACACCCACATACCCATTCACTGCCAATTGTTTTATTCAGTTTATTTTAAACCAGGCAGCAGTTTCCCCTCCTAAAACTAACCACAACTTTATTTAGAAGAGAAGCAGTACTACTATAACCACATACAACAGCAAAACTATCATAAGATCTGTCTCAAGATGAAGCTCTCCTTAAATAAACATCAACTATTTTAATTTCTTGTGACTCTGTGATCTTTTTAGTAGTATAGCAAAACATGCATCAATCTGAAAGGTTAGCAGTTGCTGGAGGCTGAAAGAAATCAAGAGTAAGCCTTAAAAGTCACCTCTTTATCTGAAGCTCACTGTTTGCTTTGTTTATCTTCAAAAAAGCTGCAGACACAGCTAAGGGGAAAAGTTTTGTTATTTAATATAAATCATCATATTTTCAGAGTGAGATATAAACCCAATATTTGTTCTGCAAGCTAATGAATCACCTGGCATATTGCAAACACTTTTAGAAGAGCTATATTCCAATTACAAAGAAGGAATATCTGTGCTGAGGAGAAAAAAACATGGGAACCATTAATATGAGCAGGCTGAATATAGAACTTTGTTTATCTGGATCATCAGATTACCAAAAACCCCCAAAGTCCAGTAATTTATTTTTGAGTTTAGTTGTTATGATTTCAAAGTATGTTCTTCTAAATGCCACCATCATGCTGTTGATTTCAGGTTGTAACTTCTCCTCCCAGTAGTATCCTGGGTAGTCACCTAACTCTCATTCACCTCAAACTGTCACCAGAAGAGTTTTGCCTCTGTATATTCCTTTCTTTATTTTGCTGAAGGAGATGTTAGTGCTTCTGTATCTCGACCACCAATGTGGGATAAGAATTAGAAAACGCAAGAATAGCTGATACACATTATGAAATGCCCCTTGAGGTCCTGGAACAAGCTGGCAGCAAGCCAGTGGTATGCAAAGACAGACAATAGCACTCTGGGCTGCATGAACACAAGCAGAGCTGGTAAGCAGATTGAAGGAAGAGATTATCTTCCTCTACTCAACACTCTGGGCCATATTTAGACACTGTCTAGTTTTCGGCTCCAGCAATACACAAAAGACACCAAAAATCTGAAAACAGTTAAACAGATGCCACTGAGATGATGGGGAACCAGGTGGGGGAGACAGCCTTGTTCATCCCCAGGCAGATACAGTTTTGGAGGAACGTAACAGCATCTCCAGTGCCTATGGGGATATCATTGAGAAGTCTTGGACTCTTCACAGCAGTGCAGAGCAGGAAAGTGAGAAACAACAAGCAGAAATTTAAACACAAAGGTTTAGCTGGGATACAAGGCAAAATGTTTTCCTGAATAGGACAGTCAGGCAGTGGCACAAGTTTCTCAGAGAGACTGTGCAGTCTCTATTATTTTTTTTTTTTTTAATTTTTTTTATTTGAGGTTTCAAGTCACAACTGAACAAAACTCTGCAAAGCCTGATCTCAGAGCTGACACTTCTGTGGGCAGGAGATACTCCCACGTCCCTTCCAGCCTTTGAGTCTCTGCTCCCCCTACCGTCACTCTTATGGGGAGAACTCAGACAGTAAACTGAGTTATATGGAAGTACTCTCGGGACTATAGTGCTATAGAGATACAACAGACAGGGTACCCAACTCCCTGCTCTTTTATCAGTTTAAGGCCTACCAACTTCTCACTAAATTCCTATATACTTTGCAGCTTTTCCCAAGAAACAAGCTTAGCTTTAGGATGAAACAAAATCATTCCCTCTAATTTCTCTCCACCACTCCCACTCAAAAGCCTCCACCATGCAATTTGACAATAAACAAATCATTATAAGGGCTGTACAACTCAAGAATGAGAGTCTACAAGAGTTCTGCCAATATTAATGTCATACAAACCCGCCCCAAATACAAATAAAACCGCAACTCTAGGATTCCACTTTGGTAAGCAATTCTAATTCTCAGCAAGTATTGTTTATCAGGCTATCCATGGAATAAACACACACCTATCTGCATCTTCCAGCTTGCATTCATGTCCAAAGGTGCATGAAAGTCACTTCAAGTGTATTAAAATACCTAGTCAAAACAGAGGAACTTTGACCATCTCAATAGCAGCATAGTCATTTATAGGTCTTTGAATGTTACATCAAGAACACTGTTCAGATTTCTCCAAATCAAAACACATCCGGGGCAAGTGGCTCTATTGCCGAAAAGGCTATCAAGAACAGGTCACCTCAAACTGCAGTTCCATGGAGTTCAAAAGTGCTTTATGTTGGCTCAGAAGTGTCTTTGCCTGACACCAATGGATGCAGCTACTGGCAAGACTCACCTCAATGATCAACAGTGGATACCTCTCAGTACAGAAGGGTATTTTCATTTCCATGTGCCTAAGATAAGGCTGTATTCAATGGCAAGCATTCTTCAGAAGAAAGTCTTGGTACAGAATGTTACATTTGATTGATGACATTAATAAGCAAGGCTTGACTTCAGTTGCATTGTCACAGATAACAAATTTTTCCCCCTCCTGATCTCCATTACAGGCTGACATTTTTTATTTCTGCGTTTCACTAGGAGAGTGAGGAAAAAGCTAGATGTGAAGTAAAACTTACGGAATTTTAGTCCTATGAGCATGAGCACATACAACACAATTAAGCAACAAAAAGAGTCCTGATTGAAAGCTTAAAAGCAGAGTTGGGAGGTGAGAGAGCACAAAACTACCACTTCTCTCAAGTTACAGAAAAGTGCTTTGAAAATCTCCAATTTTGTAGTTCTAACTTAGTACTGTTACCCCCTCTTTAAAGTGGTAAACAGCGTCACCGATATATGACAAGGAAGGATCAAGAGGGTCTTACAATACCTATAAGAGACAGTCACATAGGATTGTATTTGGGTTCAAGAAAACTTATCAAGTCTCACATAGCAAGTTACTGTTAACAACACCCAATTCAGCCTACACACTGCAATTCTTCTGCAGGTTTTTGCTCAGTGATAACCTACAATTTGATGAAGATAACATCAAACCAAAACTCAGCATTGTAGAAGCATCTCCACCTTTCATTGCTGATCTCTGTCCATTAAAAGAAAAAAGCTATGGCTCTCTACCTGATTGCTCAATGCAAACTATATCCCAGAAATCCAAGAAAGATGTTCAGGCATACAGACACACTTTGCATGCAGAACTATGGCAATACTATATTCTAATTACCGATTTCTAATTCTAATACCACTTTCTATTATCTCAGCTCTATTATAATATTGAAAGATGTGGAGGACAAAACTCTTATCGAGTCACTTCAGGTTACCGGTACATTCTATTTCTAATAATAAATACAAAGTTAAAAAACAGAGGAAGTTTTCCACACCCTAGCATACTGCAACTTCTAGAAATGTAATCAAATGCCTAAATTCAATAAACTTTAAATATCCAAGTGTTGTCTCTGTCTGTAGTGTTTCAATCCTTAACAAGCTCACCTTATACACTGAGGAAAGTGTATTTTATTCAGAAGAGAACTGAGTTAAAAATCAGTTAAAAATGAAGTGTCATGCTTGAAAACGGCCTTCAAGCCACAGCAACTTCCTCTGCCCCACTCCTTCATACATTATAAAAAGGCATCATTCTTAGTCACTTCTCATGAACTTTCACTTGACCACTGCATTCACCCAGGAGCATCATCTGGGTGGATCATATGTGCCTACGTGGTTTGCTGTGCAATGTTTCTGGCCCACTTGCTGTGTTTCCAGACACACTGTACAACAGCTTGAACTGCAAGGAAGTCTGCTCTAAATAAAACATCACACTTCATAGCAACATTTCAAGTTGAGAATAAATCCTACAAGACTAGATGCATAAAATCCAAAGATGGTGCCTGGTTATCTCCCAGGCTAATTACTGCAGAAGCTTAATGAAAAAAAACCAAACCCAAATTATTATTTCCAACAGTGAATGACTGATGTGCTTTTGCCTTCCCTTCTTGGTTTCCTCCTCATTGCCTGGAGATGAGTGGATGGTACAAATTAAAAGGTAAAGAGGATGTATTGCCTTGCCCCCAAAATTAACTGAAGTCTAGATTTGCTTTAGAGCCTCACCAATTTCTAACAGAAGTAGTTTGTGGGGAAGGAATATCATCCTATCAATGGGTCCCGTATAGATCTGCAATGTCAATAGAATTACAATAGAGATGTTTTCTCTACCCTTTCCACTGCCTTTCCAACTACTATCATATTTGCCTGGACCAAGCAGAGTGAACTCAGCCATCGGATTAATACAACGTCAAACCAAGCATCATGCCTGAAAGCATGTAAAACTAAGGACTTTGAAATTTAGTTTGTTAACAGACACTCCATATCCCCCCAGAAAATGAAGTTAAGACAAGGACACCAGAGGTTCAGGCCAAAGGCCAAACTCAGCTTTCACGCTAAAGGAGCATAAAGCAATGTATTTAACCAGGAACCCAATGAAGATCAGACACAATTCACACTGATCTAACAGAAAATTGCTCCATGTGGTGCCATTTTCTCACCATTGCACCAAATTACTTTGGCATGGGAGTGACAACTTTTCCACAGAGCTCTGAGAGACAGACATACAAGAGTAGGGCAAGTAGGGTACATGAGAGTTTCTGAAATTCCTTCAGACACACTGTTCCCTAAGACAGGACTCAAGAGTGATGATCTCCCATGCAGCAAGCCAGTTACATGACATCATGAAGCACCACATTTGTGAAACCACAAGTATCCTATAGCAAGCGTTATGCAGCAGCTGTTACCTGTCTGGAGTCCTGCAGTCTGCAGAGGGACTGCAATAAATGGGCAACATACTTAATCAGCGGACAAGAGGACCTAAAATTCCATTTTTTTTGCAAACTTCTTGGCCTACTATTTTGTGTCCTGTTTGCTGCTCAGGGAGATGTTCTGCATCCCAGGAGACAGGAAATCAGGACAACTCCAAGTATATGACCTTGCTGGAAGCTCTGGTTCTGCATTTGCTGCCTAGAAGGACACATGCAGGGTAGGTTGCTCTGGTTTTACCAATACCTGGGGTGAGCAGAAGTGGAACAAATAATCTAATTTATCAGGGAAAACAGAAAAATTTCTTAAGTTTCTCTAACATATATTGCAAACTCCATGCTTTGGTTGAAACAGGTTTAAGCCCTTCTTTAAAGAAAAGTTTTGAATGGCAAAATGTTAAAAAAAACCCCTATCACTTCAGGGCATCTTCCCAAATCTGTTGCCCAGACAGGCCTATGTACCAGCAACTACCAGCTGACTCTTCAACATGGGAGACGCACAAGTATTTTACCAAATTTTAGTTTCTATTGACAAGGGTTGTGAACAACTGTAAAAGTGACTGCATTAAGACTCACTTCACCCTTCTGTAGCTTAAGATAACTCCAAGTAGCATCAAAATCAAGTACTGCTTCAATAAGCAGGGGAGAAAGGAAGCTATGATAGAGTTTAGTGACAGAGACATTGATAGAAAGGAGGAATACAGGAACACAACCACCACTCTAACATGACAAAGTAAGAGAAAAAGGTGATGAAGGTCTGCAAAAGGTAAAGGTGGAAAGAACGGTTTGAAGGTCAATGAAGTTGTAGTAGCTGTTGAGCAAGACCTGGGAAGCACACTTTGAAGCATGGCACAGGGACCATTCCTATGTGGTAATTGCATAAAATGTACTTTCTCAATCAAGTAGAAAAAAAGTGAGCAACAAAGAAGTGTAAGGTGCTGTGGTGCTCTCTTTCCCTCTGCCACTCCCTGCTTGGTCCTACTAGACATTTACTTTCTCTTAGGCACCCAGTCCCAAGCAGAAAAGGATGCTTGCAAAGATCTGATAGGAGAAAACTGGGAAAAGAAGAGAAAGCAACATGAGAAGAAAAAAAAAAGAAGAGACATGAAGACCATTGAAAACTCTTCCTCTAACAATATTAGCAACAAAGTGGTGCCAGGAGGAATACCAACTAGGTCAAGATGATTGACAGGATTGCCATAACACACTTATTCTTAATACAGTGCAAAACAAAGACTTCCTCCTTCAGTGTCTCCTCCTACTTAGACAAGTGGGCATACTTTTTTTTTTAAGTCCTACCCTTTACCTCATAAATGTAAAGTAATAGAAGAACTTGTAAAAGAAAATAAATAAAACAAGTTTCCAGAACAGTTACAACAGATACACTCAAAACAGTTCATTAATGTGAACTGATCTCATCCTTGAGATAGTAACCTGTACAATAAAGCACATGTTGGTCAGGATAAATGAGGTTCAAAGAAGAACATGACTATCTCAGATCCTTGGAGATATTGTTGTAGTCCTACATGAAAGAGTTGGGAGTAGATTGTGTGGTCTTTTCTTAATTTGAGCTCCTGGTATGTCCTGTTTGTCATATTGTCTTCTGGGTGCACCACCATTCCTCTTTCTTTACCCACTTCTTTCCTTTCCTCACATGGTTCAGCAAGAACTCCTCTTTTCCTCCTTCAACCCATCTGTTCTCCTCAGTCTGCTTTAACACTGACAGCATGAAGGCCTAGCAAGCCCAGAATTAACAAACCCCGCATTGATCTGAGTGTTTCAGAGGCACAACCTGTTTGATGGCACATATCCAAGTCAATGTTGATATGGATATGGCTTTGTGAAAGCAGAGTGGGAGAGGGAATAAGAGATTTGCTCTTATAACTGCCTACCAGAGCTATGGAGGAGGACTACAGTTTCCATGACCACAGGACAGATTCGTACTAAGGGGCCCAATTCATATCACCTGCACACCCACGTGACTGTGCAACTATTATCAGTGTAGTAATAAGTCATTGCTATACTATGGACAAATCTCATGACCAAAGTCATCCTGGAAGACAAGAAAAGGTAGGGATTTATTTTTATTTTTCAAACATATAAATAAGACTACTGAAAACAGACAGAAAGAAGGAAAAAAAGTCAGTGGAAAACTTCTGTTTGTTATCAGTGCAATCTGTAATTAGCCACAGAAGCACTTGCTCAGTATGCTCACCCCAACAGTACCACAATTTTGGGCTCCTAGGAAACTTATTATTTCACTTGTGGCAGACATAGACATACAATATGGGTGTACATGGCAGATGGTCTATATATGCTGACAAATAACTCCTGTGTTTATTATACTGACAGCCCATTGTACAGTCCTGAAAAAAGCCTTCTTTACAGAAACTGTCTTTCCTTCTTATGCACCATCAGAAGACATCAGTTAACTGTGACTGAGTTAGCAGGATGATATAGAGTGCTGTGGAGACAGGACTTTGTATAATTAATTTTTGGGGTTTTGGTCCTATCCCCTAGTCTCTCTATCTAAGTATCCCTCCCTGGAAAAGCAAAATATATAGCTACTAAAGAAGGTACAGCTACATCAGTGCAGAGTGCAGACTAACAGAAGTGCCTCTGCCAAGGGAAAAATTGCTGCCAAGCATTTGAAATTGAAACTCTATAGGTTGGGGAAAGGCTGTTTGTTTTTAAACAAAACATCCTATACAGGTGATGAAGTAGCTCCAGTCTGGTCCCTTGGACTAAATGCTGAGTTGCAGCTGAAGTGCTCCCAAAACAGTTCCACCTATTTATTCTCAGGTGCTTCAAGACTACCAACAAAGCGAGCTGAAGAACAAAAAGGCAGGGAAATGGCTGTGAAGTAATTCTACGTACAGTATTACCAGAGAGGGGAGAGCTCACAGGTACGTATGCTTTCCTATAGATACAAACAGGAGGAGCACAGTATATTGCACCTCCTAAATCTGCTCTAATAAGTTGCAATTTCACCTGCTTAAACTGTCAATTGTTTTCAATTCCAGTCTTTGCACCTTCTGCATTTCTCCTACTCCCCAGGTTCCTTTTTTTATCTGACTGTATCTGCCTGAACCAGGATGGAGTAGTGCTCAGCTTGAGGATCTGCAGACAGATTACATGTGAGAAACACCATGCCCAGTTGCTTAGTTTCACTCATATATATTCACTCATATTTAGTAGGTAGTATACCTACTGCAAGTGCTAGAAACTATCTTTTTGAAGAGCCTCTCAGCTGTAATAGAAAGCTGAGAAGTGTTGGCTCACATTTTTTAGGGAAGTAGGACACAGCACTCCAGAAAAAACTGTTTGAAGATAGCAAAGCTGGTGAGGGGCTCTTCATGGGTTTTATACTAAAGTGGACAAGAACTGCTCACTCAATTACAGCTGAGAGTTACTTTAAAGAAACCAATGTCTTTCACACAAGGCTCAATAATTTAATGGGAATACTCCCAAAGTGGAAGTCCTGGTTTAGTTTCAGTGGGAGAGTTCAAGTCAGTTGCAGCAAGACTGCCCTGAGACCTGAACCACCACAAGGCAACTGGAGGTCTTCAGGGAATGTGTCAGACACTCAAGCTGGATGCAAGCCAAATGACGAGAGTAAACGTATCCATAGTTTGTCTCAAGGCAAAGTCGAACAGGTCAGTTTGCCACCAAAATGTTTGCTTTGCCTTGAAAAGGAGTGCTGATGCAGCTCTACATATTCTAAGAAGTGACTCAGGAAGCTGCTCCTGCAGCCTCTGCTGGGAGACTTTCCTTTCCACTGCCTGGCAGGAACAAGCAGCATTTCCACCTCCGGCTCAGGCTTGGCAAATTCTGCATTACAGCACTGCTCAGCACTCGAGCACAGTTATGTGGCTGAGGTTATATTATGTTAGATGGATGCTGAGGATGTTTAGCCTGAACCATAGCCACAGTCTTGCACTACCATAAACATTCTTCACATCTCTTTCCATCAGGCTCATTTTTCATTTTGTTTTTGTCTGCTTTATCCTTCTTTCCTGATTGGTATCTCACCACCTGGCTTCCTTCTCAGTATTACAGTAAACCCTGCTCTGGAGTTTACTCTTCATGCCTTCTTCCCAAAGCTTGCATTCAAGGAGAGTAACATATTTCATGCAGTCCTTTGCCCTGCATTACCAAGCAAAAGGACTTCAAAGCAATGTCAAATAAAAGAAGTTTTTCAATCAAGAGGGCTGAGCAGATGTTCATAAAAAATAAAACAAAAAAAAGCAGTCTCATGAGCCAAAGGGCATTAAATCCAACAAGATTTGATCTCCAGGCAACACAAGTTTGTTCTTTTTGCAATTTTCTATTAACACTTCAAAAGACCCCTTGGGAAAAATAAAGCTTGCCTGGCTCTGTATAGTTCCTATGACCTGACTGTAGAACTGAACAGAATTTCTGTTTAAATTGGTTTATAGCTGATTGCAGTTTAACTGCAAGTGCAAGTTCTCTGCACAGCTTTAAAATACAAGATTATTTAAATACTAGCAGCAGTCTGGAGCTCTACATGCACTAGCACTTGTGCAACAGCACTTTCACTGCTTCCATCACTGCAGCCAGCAGCAAGTCTGTTTGTGCAGGTGAGATGATAGATAACAAAATAGTCACTTAGCACAACACAGCCCTGAAGTTTCCCTGCTTAAGTATAGCTTAGCTCATGGGGCTGTAATTCCCTGTCAAGAGCGACAGAAGGGTGTTTGATCACAGGAAATTCTTGGGTTCACGCGCGTCAGCACAGCTAATATGATGCTGCCCCATGGTTAATAAAGCCCTGTCTATATATGAGTGAACCAGCAGGAAAGTTAGCAAATGCATTCTGTTGTGCATTTTTTCCTATTGTTTGGTACTTTTCTGGAATTATTTTCTCTGTGTTTTCTGTTTAAAGTGATACATATAGCATCTGATGCTGTCACATGATTTCAATCCTGAAAATCATGGGCTTCCTGTCTCTGAGCTTCTATTAGCCTTCTTGATAAGTCAATTGCTACAGCAATGTAGTTTTGCATTAGTTGTAGCTGAAATACTGCTTAAAATGATATGCAAATTATGAGAATTGAACAAGGCAAAAGATATTTCTAGACTCCACCAGTTTGGTTTGGCAGTGCAGTGGTTCACAGTTTTTAAGGCAGAGAAAAACAGGCTCTCCTAAGAATCAGTCTCATCTGAACTTGCACTTTGATAAATAGACATCAGTATGCAACACCTACAAAATTATTACACATAATGAGTCTTCTGCTGTTCTATTCTTGGGAAGACAGATGTTCTTATCACAAGCACACTCAACTGATTCAACTATTCATCGATCTACCAGTACAAAATAACATTCTTTAAAAATGCACAATGAAATGTTTGAATCGGAAGCCAATCAGTAAGCTTGCTGTAGTGCATAGGGATGATGCAGGATTTTCGTGGTGCTATTTATTCTATTTCATTATAGGATAAATTAGAATATCGGGGGATGGGGGGGGGAGGGCAAGAGGAAGCGCAAAAAAATGAAAACCTAAAGCACACAAGCCACAAAGTAAATTTCTTCCAGTTTCTAAAATGGCTCCTTTGTTTCAAATGTCTTTGTCACAAAAAACCCAGCTTGTTGTGATCTGACTGTTGAGTTGATTGAATTGGGACAAAGGTGTTGTTCTTTCCTCTCCTGTGTCGTTTCCCCCCCCCCCCGTCCCCCACCGCCGCCCCCATTCTGACATACACTTTCGCTACTCTCTTTAAGCCATTTTAAAGGAAATTTTAAGAAAAGCAGAAACGGTGAGGACAAAGAGAAACATCAAAGGCTACAGACCAACCCAGGAGTAAACTCGGAAGCAAGTGTAACTTCAATACACAATGACCATGCGGAGGAATGAAGGGGGAGGCAGGGAAGAAGAGAGTGCCATGAAAAAAAAAGAAAAAGTCATCATTATCACTCGCGCACGTTGGCGTGCCCAAGGTGCACAGACCCCAGGGTAGGTGCGGCGGGGCAAGCCATGCCGGCGGGGCGGCGCAGGGCGGGCTGCGGGGCAGGGCAGGGCAGGGCGCGGAGCCCACTGCGGAGCCGCAGAGCCGTGCGTCTGGCGGCCGCCCAGCACCACCCTCCTCCTGCCCAATTACAAAGGATGGGGCCGCTAAAAAAAAAAAAAATTGAATAAAATTTTTTTGAAAATCATCTTAAAACCCCCCAAATGCGCAAACCACTCAGCGTCTCCAAATTTCCTCACGCCGCAAGGTCTCCCCACGAAGCGTCCCGCATTCAAAGGGGCAAAACTTCGCTCTCACCGCCGGGCGGGGAAGCGGGGTGCGGGGGGGAGCGGCGCAGGAGACTGCGATGCGATGCCCGGAGCCGCCTCCCGTCGCTAAGCGACCCGCGGGGCCGCCGGCGGGGCCCGCCGCCGCCGCGCACTCACCGCTCCGCGCCGCTACATCCCCGCGGCGCAGCGCAGCGCAGCGTAGCTGCCGGCCCGAGCCGTCCTTCCTTGCCGGGAGGGACACGGCGCTGCCGCCGCCGCCGCGATCTGGGTCACCCGGCGCGGCGCCCGGCGAAGGTGAGGAGGAGGAGGCGGAGGAAGGCGGGTGGCGGTGCCGCCTACCGGCGAGCGCGGGGGGAGGCTGCGGCGGGGCCCGAGCCCGCCCCGCAGGGAGGGGAAGGGGACGGGAACTGGTGGCGAGAGGTGCACAGGGAGCGCCCGTGGGCGTGTTGGCTCCCTACGCGCCGCCTGCCTGTCAGTACCTGACCCGCGGCGCAGGATGCATCTTTCATCCCTGGACTTGGAGACCTTCTCCCCTCGTTCTCCCCATTCTTGCCGAGGAAAGGCGATACCTGTCTGCGCTTCAGGGGAATCCAGCCACAGTAGTAAGGTCCTGTAAGCAAGTGTATGTCCGAGGTGTTAAGGTCCCGACTAGCTAGGGTAGTATCCAGCGAGTCAGCATCCTGCCTCCATATGCCACCCCACCGAACTGTCAAGGAGATCAGCGTCTTTTCTTCCCCGGCAGTATATCCTGAAGGCTTTTGATCTTCAAAGTTTAATGTCTGCTAACCAGGATATCAGGCATGTCAGTCTATTTATATGTCTCCCCCCTCCAAGAGAATAATGAATGTTGTCTGAAGCATCCACAGCATCATTTAAAGCTATCCAGTGCTGTAACTACTGCCAGTAGGCAAATAGTCTGTGTTTTGTTCATCCGTACTGCTGCATGCATCTGTCCAGATGTTCCTTTGAAGCTGTAAGCAGGCTGTAAGGCCACATTGGCAGTCCAGCATTGCCCAATAGTCTCTGGTTTTCAGAAGTCCTTTGAAAATGCTAATTAACCTACTTTTCAAAGTGTTTTCTTTGCCTAACTTGAAAATAACTTTCTGCATGCCTATTACAGGGACATGGCTTAATTTCTTCTGAATCTCCGTTTTCAGTCATTTTGATGCCATAATCAACTGTCACATTCAAGAAGTATGGTGAAAACACTAGGGTCATTGAGTTAAACATTTAATGACTAGGAAATGCTGTTCATGTCTTAGGGCAAAGCAGAATGAGAGTTAATTCTCCTCCTAGCTAGAGCTATGTAGTCCCTCTCCCTCTAGTCATCAGCATGCCTGGTGCACCTGGCTGACAGATGCTGTGATCTGCAGAACTGATGGAATGGCAGGGAAAGAGGAAGCCCCAGCAGCCTCCACTACAGCCATGTGGTCCATGAGCAAACAAGGTCTGATGCCCAAAGGAACAACTAAACGCTTGGTATCAGACTACAGCTTCACTGCCTCAGCTCTTGTTTGCATCATGTTTTGCACATTGAAGTAATCTTTCAAGCTTAATTCCATGCATCAATGCAACTAGAAGAGTAGTTTTTTCTCCTGTCTCCTGCATTACAGCAGTGTTTTTAATTACTGTTTCACAATTCTTGCTCTCAGGCCTTGTGCCTGTCAGAAACTTTTCTAGCACAGGGTCAGAGGAGCCACTGCAGGTCCCTAGATCTCTGAACAGAGTAAATCCAGTGTTGGGGAACTTTTCAGGGGCTTCAGAAGCAGAGTACAATTACACTTCCCAAAGTAAATTTAGTAACAGAGATTTGTAAGACCATTCATAATTATGCAAGATGAATCATGAGCATTAAAAGCCAGATCCTTTTTACAGAAGTAGCCTTACCTTCCCAGGTGACATGCTCTTGTTCACAAATATTGAGGAATTCAAAATGTAAGCTGGAAAGACTTACTGACTTATTTCCTTACTGTTACGGCAAATTTAAGGGATCAAACCAACGGGTTTGGAGTTTCCAGATGGCCTTCTGCCCATTTTCTGGAGTCAGGTAGTGGTACCTAGCTGAACTGTAGTTATGCAGTGCCATTTCAGACTTGACTGGATTTTTTTGAGACTCTTGTTACCAAATTTCACTTTGATGTACCCATTCACTCAGTATCTTGGATGGAAGCTACCCAGGTTACTATGACTCCTACATTCAGCATTGTTATTCTCATGGAAAGTTGAGGCAGACCAGCATTTTATAGAAAGCCCCCTCTCTCTGGATTATAAGCAATTACAGAATATTTTACTATGCTGTACTTTCCTTTCAACAGCATAATTATTTTTAATTTATGGCAAATGAGAGAAACTGTGCATGACAGCAGAAATATAGCTTGTACTTAGAACTGGCAGTAAAAACCACATTAGAAAAAATAGATGTAGGACCCCACTAGTTGAGCAATGTCACACTTTTCCAGCAATAGCTCATACAGCCTGCTGTGCTTAATAAAAACCAGCAAGGTCACCTGCATGATTAATTTAGCATTAGAAAGAAGGTGACAGAGGCAGCAAAAAAAACAGATAGCAACATACCTTGCTCAGATATTGGTGAAAAATCAAAAGCTCAAGTCCCTCATTATTTAGGATAGAGGCTCTTGCTGTTACAAAATTTACTGATAAAGACAAAATTGATAATGGGGACATGTGCTATGTCCTTGTCAAGAACCTACAGTTTTTTGACACTACCCAGCACTTTTCTCAGACAATGTGCCACCCAAGCATTATTAAAGCACCATGATGAGTTACATTTTAGTTAATGTTTTTATAGTGTTATTTTGTTTTCTTTGAAACAAGTAACATTTTTCATTTTGTGACAATACTGTGGTGGCAGAAATACTTTAGTTACTCTTGTATTCTTTTACTTAAAACAGGTAAGAGAATGAATGTATTTTATCTAACAATCCTAGTACTCCTGAAGTAATCTTAAAAGTTGTAGTAAGAAAAGATAAAGAAGGAATAAGAACAACCCCCCCCTATTTACATAAAGAGCAGTCTCACCTCAGTTTTCAAAATTCATAGTGCAGATTAAAAATCTCTCTAGTTTTTACTCAGCATGAGACAGGATGCTCTTATAATAAATGAAAAGCTTCTCAGGCTGCTTTCAGTCTTCCTCACCTGCTTCTCTTGAGGGGAGTTTTGTTAGCTAGGGGTTATCAGGGACCACACCCTTGGCTTCAGTCTCATAGCATTTTTTTTTCAGAGACCTGTGGATCAACAGAAAGTTTTTATTTTTTTATTTCTTAGTGTTTGATCTTCTGGCTCTGTTAACCCAAGTGTGATTTAAGGGGCTATAGTGTATTGGGAAACTGGTGACAGTGCTGTGTGTTTAGAAGAAAACTGCTGTAATGGAGGCATACTGCTAAGTTAGTGAGACTTGTGATATCAAAGGAACATTAGTGCATTAAGTACTGCAAGACCAGCTGCTGTTTTTCTTTATTACTTAGACTGAGATGATCAAACATTTTTGCTTGTTGAGAAAATCTTTCCAATAGAAAGGTTATGCCTTTCTCCTAGTACTCTTGCCTAGCAGTATAAGTCTTCTGTTTAAACAGTTATTTGCTGTCCATAGGAAAAGGCATCTCAACTCTTGTCATTTGGAAATTCATATGTTTTTATGAAACTGTATGGGATCTTGGTGTTAGATCTCTATAAGGAATTACCAAACAATGGTATATGGTGAAATGGAGCCTTTCCAACATCAGTAACAAAATGGTGACAAAAAAGTGCTGTCATTAGTTAGTCTGAGCTACAGCTCTTGTTCACAGAAGAATCAAGCTCAGATTACCTTAGGTGTAGGACATCATCAAACAAAATTCCAGATGACTTCTGGAAGGTGTTATGTGGTCCAGGTGAGTGGGATGTTCAGGTGAAGGTGCAGATGGAAGACCATTTGTCCAAGTACAGTTTGTTACCATTTTGCACACATGGATTACACCCCATATAAGGACAAGCTGAGAGAGTTGCGTTTGCTTAGCTTAGAGAAGAGAAGGCTCTGGGGATACCTTAGAGCAGCCTCCCAGTACGTAAAAGGGGTCTACAGGAAAGATGGCGAGGACCTCTTTATCAGGGAATGTAGTGATAGCATGAGGAGTAATAGTATTAAACTGAAAGAGGATAGATTTAGATTTGATATTAAGAAGAAATTCTTCATTGTGAGGCTGGTGAGACAGTGAAACAGGTTGTCCAGAAAAGATGTGAGTGCCCCATTTCTGGAAGTGTTCAAGGCCAGGTTGGATGGGGCTCTGAGCAGCCTGGTTTAGTGACAGTGTTCCTGCCCATAGCAGGGGGCTTGGAACTAAATGATCTTTAAAGGTCCCTTCTAACTGAAATCATTCTGTGATTCTACATATTTGTGGTGTAACTTGCTGAAAAAAAAAGAAGAAAACTTCAGTAAAAGTCATTGCAGGGGATGCATCTTGGAGGCTGCCAGTGGGAGCAGAAATCATGTGAGAGGTATACTAAATATAGTGTTTATACATTGAATTCCAGCTGCTGGACTGTACTATGTATGCAGCTGGACAGGTGTTCCCAATACAGTTCTTACTTCTGTGCCAGCATAGCCAAGAACTTTTCTGTATCTACCTGGAACCTTATAATTTACTTTTAATAAATAAAAAATATAAAATATTTGGAAACAGGCTTTCTCAGGGATCCATGAGAATCTAGAAAGAGTACTAAACATCTGTAGATTTTCCTATAGGTAAGAATTATCACCCTTTTGGAGCCTTTCATCAGAGGATACTCATGTGTTAGTATGAGTTAGCATTTCTGTTTTATATTTGATAGTGCACAACATATATAGGAGCCATTTGGTTTTATTCTATATAATCGTATATACCTGCACTGGGATTTACTGTGTGGCATCTGGGGTTTGTAGTTAATTCTTCCCCATTCCAAGCAGTGCTAAGGTAGTGGGCAGGATGCTGAATTGTGTAATTCAGTGATATATTCCTCTCTCTGGTCTCTATGCACATTCAAGCAGGTAGGAATTCCATTTCTAGGACTGTGCTGTGTAATTGGCAGGTGTAGGGGGACTTCCCCACAGATTCTCACCCTCAAAATGCATTCCTACAGCTGAGCTGTAGGAAAGTGTTGTAAAGAACCATTCTGCTGCAGTGAAGAGAAGGATGAGGTGACAAAATATATTTCCAGTCTCTAACTTCTATAATTCTGTTGCTTAAGAAATCTTGTCCCCCACATTAAAAACTATTTTATTGCTATGTCTGAGCATCTATTTCAAATCTAGATTCTACTTTGAAATATTGAACAGCTGGTAATTCTTTGTGCCTAGCTTAGGACAAGCATCAAATACAGATTGTCCTGTGATGGCGAATTATATGGCCCTCATGCACTGATATTTTAGCAACTAGAGCAGTGTGCACACGAGCTTCATGATCATTTTTTAAACCAATCTCCTAGTTATTTTGTTCATTTACAGTCCCACACTTCACTTCACTTGTATTCCTTTGACTGAAGATGCCATAAATTTTAACACGGGAGACACTAACAGAAGCATGTAGATGATGAAAACATGAGAGATGAAGTGTGTCAGGCTTACTCATAGAGCCTTTAGAGAGATGACAGCTAAGTGAAGCAGCCAGTATGCTCATTTAGTTTACCCGTCTCTTGAACCACTGATTTTTGCCAGAAAGGACTTTGTCTACGTATGAGTTAAGAGCATTTAATGTTGTAATATTTTAATTTAAATTGTTCTGATTGATATTTCTATACAGAAAGACTAAAATAGAGTGATGTAGACATGAATTTCAAATACTGTATGCTAGCAATGCCTGCTTTTTTATCTTAATAAAAGTGAACAAACTCAAATATGCTGTAACTGTGTTCTAATCTTCACCAAGACATATACCAACCATATTATGTCTGGGTGAAAAAGAAAGATTGCATTTGTAAAAGAGAAATTTTTTAAAACACTTTTGAACAAGTAAAAAAAAAAAGTGATGTGATAATTTTTCTTGTATTCTTTTCACTTATCCTCTGCCATTAATCAGTTCCATACTCTGAATTCATGTGCTACATTTCATTCAAGGATTACAAAGTGTTTTACAAACAATGATTCATGAAGATTCACAACCTTGGAGAGTAAGGTAAATATTTATGTAAATGTCAGAGAGATTGTCAAATTGAATCACAGAGAAGTGATGTTTGTAAAAAAAAAATCACTAAGTTTGGATGCATTTCTTTTTCTCTTTTTTTTTCTCCTCCTATTCAATTGAAAAATGTACAACTTCTGTTTTTCAGATATGTCAAGTGTGACTATAGCTCCAGAGAAGTAAAGGAAAACCAGATTAGAAGAGCAGCAAGTGGGGTGACCCAATTATCTGACCATGTTTTTGTGTAGAAAATTTTAACTTATGGTTGCATAGCTACTCTTCTAACAAAGAAGATAAGCCTATTGCATGAGCAACAGCTAACAAAACCTCCTGAGATGACGCCTGAAAGGAACTAAAAGGACAGAGTTTAGGGAATACATTCACTATTCTCTCCAGTCTCACTGGAAGCACCAAGGATCTCACTTACAATAGAAATGTAATATTTAGTTCTCTGTATGTAAACAATACTAGCTCTTTAAAAATTAACTTCACAGGTTGTGTCCAGACTTAAAAATGATTGATGAATTAGACAGAATCAGTGCCTGGTATTCCATTGTTGTCCTTATGGTACATTTGTGCCCTGAAGTTATAACTGTGAGAAATTATGGTTTCCAAGGAAATGCAGGAAAGCAAACTGCCTGCCTAGTGTAGATATCAGGGAGAACCCTTGTGTAAGATCACATTGCCTCCTGAATGCCTACCAAATCCCAGTTGCCTGTGACAGAACTGAATATGGCCAGGTTAGTGTGAGATTTTGACTATAGGGTCAGAAGAGTATAATATATTTCAAATAGTAATTAAAAAAAATTGTATTTCCTATTTCTTTATGGAAAACTTGCATAAAAAGCAGTAAGAAAATGTAAAGTACATTCAGACTTTGAAGAAGAGGTGATAATTCTCAGTCTTTGTGTCAGACAAAACAGAAATATTTTGTTTGAATCTTTCTAACAACATTGCTTTCAAGGTTAAACTAAACCATGTGTTCAGTGATTTGGAGTGTTTCTTTCAGTACTTCATATTACTTTTCTGACACAAGACTGGCACAAGATCTTCCCTAGACTTGCCTGAACTGCAAAGAGTCACATGGGCAGTGAAAGTAACAGTTCCTGTTCAGCAGAGAATTATCATCTGTTCTTCAAGAAAGGGAATATTTTAAACCCCAAGTCTCCAAGACTGTTTATGCCCAGAGAAAAATTAGACTACTAAAACTGAGGACAAAACAATTTCCTGCAATGTATAGTTTTCTTAGCATTGGTGTATGTGGGACTTGTAAGGCTGAAGACCATTCACTGAGAGGCTTTATTTGAGCAGAAAAAGCTGGCAGGAGCTTCACTGGGAACTTTTATCTGAACTTCATGGATATTATGATTTCCAGCAGTTGTGCCTAGGTAATTTAAATCTCCTAAATTCCTCCTTCATCAAATTAAGAAACTATCCGGTTTTTGACATCTATGTCTACATGTTGCAGGAACCTCAAAAGTGCTGATGCTTTGCACTGGCAGTACCTAAAATGAAATGTCTTCAGACTTGCAGCATGGACATCATAATTACAGTATTTTCTGTCTTATGCCTGAAAGTTTGCAGGAATTTTCTGAGGAATCACCAGAAATGGATCAAAGATTTTCTGTTGAAGCCTACAGATTATGCTCCTGGTTCTACTGCAATGTTAATGATCACTCAGCAACATAGACACACCTTTGCAGCATGGCTGACAACAGAAGTTAAAGCTGTTCCTCCCTGCTTCTGGTAGACAGGCTTGCATTTCATTAATGCAATCTCATGGCACAGCAGAAGTGCTCAATTTACCTAACCTCTGTCTAACAAACATTCACTGACTGGTTGGGTTCTCTAGATGACAGGGTCTGTAGCTGTCCCACTACAGAACTGGGATCTCCCTACTCAGAAAAAGTTGTGTTGTCACTCTAAAGAAACTTGTTCTACAAGAGAATCATACCTTCTAATGGTGGCAGTGAACCTGCCAATAATAATGCATTTGTGCCGCAAACACAGTGTTGCCAAATCTCACAATTTTATAATGAGATTTATGCTATTTAATGAATTTCTTAAAATTCCAGTATGCGGAGTCTTGAGGCTTCAGGAGAATTGAAGACTTTTTTAAAGGAAAGGGAAAAAAGAAGAGTACTCCACTCTTATGTTTGTGGAAGAAAGCTTGGAGGCATGGACAGATTGTAGCCTAAAGCTTAGGAAACAGAAAGCACACTGATATTACCTAACATTTTAAGTCCCCTGAGAATACAAGACTTTTGTTCACTACTATTCAAAAATCCAACTGCTTTTACCAGGACCTAGATTTCTCATATCTCTTTTCAGTCTTATGCAATTGCTAAGAAATTTCCTAAAGTTGTTTTTTTTGACTGTTTTTCCCTTTTAGAAAAGGAAATCTAGCATTGAACAGCACAAATACAGAATCAAAATGACATTCAGCACAGAGCCAGCCTTGCTATCTTCTTGCAAAATATAAGCCTTTGGCATTGCAGAGGTTTGTTATGGAGAGTTTTACTATTGCAAGCAGCAGCAGTAGCACATTTTGAAATGAGGTCAACACATACTTGTCAAAGTGTTTAACTCTTACACGAATGCTATCCTAAAACAAATCATCCTGTGTCTCATAATTTACTATAGTACTCCTCTACAGTACAAGTCACAGGTGATTTAGAGCTGGATTTTGTGCTAAGAGATTTCTTCTTATTTCTATAACAAACTCCTATCCTGAAATAGATCCTATTGATCATGATTCTTAAACTGCATTTTCTTATATCGAGAGATTTGATACAGCAAATCCTACTATCTTCTTGTGATTCTCTTTTAATTGGTTTTGGAAGTGATGGAAATCCAGTGTGATCACATTAGGCCAAACCATGGATTGGCTTGCAAGATTGTTTTTCTGCATACGGACCAGTAACCTCTCATTTGTTGAAGGAAACAGAAGTGTTTACTTGTTATCACATGAAGTTGATTCCCGGGGTCTGACAAATGCCTTGACTCGCCCTGGGAATGTGGCAAAGATAAAATAGATAACAGCATAGCAAATACTTTAATTTGCTCCTGAGAAAAGTGAGCAGCATTTTATTTTTCACCTAAATGGGAGCATGATATTCTGCTTTAAAAGATGTTTTCTCATTATCAATTAAAAAAAATATAGCCAGAGTCAAGATTTTCTGACATAAACTTCTTTTCCTAAAGAAAACCATTAAAACTTAATATCAAATTGGAACATTTGATGAAGTTTAAAACAAAAATAGTATAATTATAAAAATTGGATTTTTTTAAATTGAGATTTCTACCAACACAGTTTAAATGAGAGATTATTTTAACATTAAATATTAATGTATTTGAATCCCCACTTCTGTGAACTATTTTGTGGGTTAGTCAGTGATAATGTTGTTAATAACATGGAGAAGTATTTTTACTTGTGGTCAATAAGCACTGTGGCATCTGTAGGAGGAGTCTGTACCCATGTTATCTAACATGAGAGGAGATTGCACAGTGCTTCAGGGCCTCAATTATGAAGGGAATAACAGTTCTGGTTTGACCAAAGTAAGTTTGTATTAAAACCCTTCTAACCAGCCTTTAACTGTTTTCTCTTTAAATGGTGGAATTTTCCTATGTGGGAATGTTGTTAATAGAAGCAAAATTTTGACACATTTACAGAGGAAATGTTATTGCAATATACACGAAAAGTTCTACACCAGTGCTAATCATATAGAGATACTTAAAAAACCCCAACCCCACAATGAGTTTGTTCTCCCCCTGAGAACACACATGGACACGCAAGTAGAAGAATGGAGAGCCCACACAATCTGGAATGTGGGCACTTAAGAGAAACAAACTTTGAGCAGGTATTTTCCACTTGTCAGAACAAATTGGTAATGAATTACCAACTGATTTTATTAGGATCATCCTTTCAGTAGCTTTCAGGGTTGGGTGGTTTCCAGGGCTGAGAGCCTCAGAGAATATTTTAATAGAGACAGCAACTGTTGATGCAGCCTGGTTGTTCTTTCCCATTCATTTTTGCTCACAAGAAAACCAGATGATGTTAATGCTTAGTGTTCACACGGGTTAACAAGCTCTATGCTATACTCTAACTAGGTAGGCAGTTATTCACTCTTTACATATAAGAAAACTCAAGCAGAAGATTGGTGCTATGACAAAACCTTGTTACCCACTGTGTGGGTCAAGAACAAAGAGTGATGTAATGCCAGACTGTGGTGAAGGTTGAACCATTCTTCTGACCAAATACTACCTTCACAGTCTGGTGGATGTGTCCTGTCAGCCTCACATCCTTAGTGCACGTGTACCTCCTGCACATGGAATAGCTGTGTCGCTGGTGCAGTGTTCTGCAGATCTGTCTGTTGTGGGGATGCAATCTGCAATGGTATGGTGGTTTTCTCCTGGTCCTGGGGTTTATTCCATTGCCTAGGAGAAAAGGTGCTTCCCCGCTGCCCCTGACCACGTGGTCCCCGAGAGCCCGAGAAGGACACACAGAGATAACCGCAAAGAGAGGAGAGAGAGGGTTTATTTCTGCAGGTCAGGGGTTTATATGGACCTTGGAGGGATCCAAAACCCACCAATAGGAAACAAGAGGGGGTTTGGCTTTGGGCCAGTGGGAATCAGGGGATTTACATTCAATGGCAAAGGGGTCAGGTAACATGCACGTCCCAACTTCTCTCCAGACCCCTGAGATAGCAAATATTTCAAGGTATTCTGCAAAGGAGAAGCAGTGACTTTGCAAAAAGACATTTAAAGAATCATTTTGTACATTTAAACAACATTAAACAACATCATTAGAGGTGGCTTCTTCATTTTCTTCACAAATCCATTTCTGACAGGACTTTCTCCATTCCAGATATTGTAAATCAATTTGTACAGCGCAGGGCATGGTGTATGCACCAAGGGAAAGAGAAAGGGTTTTGGTTGGTTGGTTTGTTTGATTTTTTTTCTGGGTAAGCACAGCCATTGCTAGATTCCTCCAGAGTATGGACCTGGGACAAAACCTGAGGAGCTGGCTTTTGTCTACAGGTTTACAGGCTCATCAGTCACCTTACATACCACCCACCTGGGAATCCCACATATAATTGATGTCAAGAAAGGTGTCATACCCACAGGAGACTGAGGGGGAAAAACAAAAATCTGCTTGATCCTTAAATGGAGAGAAAAAAAAGGGTAGGCTTTCAGTTATAAGCTACACTGAGAAGCAGAATATTTGCCAGGTGAAGACAGAAAAAGTAGGTAATTCTGAATGTCAGTATATTGGATAAAGAAGGGGGAAAGCCTATATTTAGGGGCACAGTATGAAGCTTGGTTAGCCTGTGATGAAGAAAAATGAAGGGAAAGGCTTACACACTCAATCTCTGATTTAAGGGACCGCTTTTTCACAGAGGGAGTCAGTGAGCTGTGGAGATACTTCCTTTCAGCAAGCCAGGTCACTCAATAGTGTAAGTTTAGTCTGCAGCCTTCCTGGGGCTGGTAGTGAGCTCGAGTGGTGCAGTTAAATATTTATGTATAACCAGAAGCTTGTCTTCACATGGCCTTGTCTGGATGGGCATGGTTTTGTCTTCCTCTCCCCAGTGTGGCAGTGCGCCAAAGGTTGCTTGTCTAGGTGATGGTCTTTTCAAAGGAGCACCCTGGCCTGGAGGAAGCTGTCTGATCCACCCTGGCCTGGCAGTGCTATCTAGTTCATCCTGGCCTGGGGGAAGCTGTCTTCAACCTGCAGTGGGGATGTGCCTTCCACCGTCTGGCTTTGGATCCCCTGTGCTGGAGAAGGGTCTGCCCCAACCTGCTCTCAGTGAAGGACTGGAGGCAGATGTGGGGTGAGAGACCGTGCACCAATGCACATGGGGTTAAAGCATCACACTTGTTCTGTGCAGACTCAGAGGGAGATTCTGTTGATGGAGAGGAGGATGACAAGGAGTTGGGTCTACCTGGAGAAATGGTGTCATGGGGAGGCCCTGCCGGTAAGCAGAGCTGGCCACCACAGAGTGAGGAGGAATGTGAGGTGGCACAGTGATAGTAAGTGTGTGTCCATGGCAGGCAGTCACAGGGGGCCACTGACTCCCTTCCCCTTGCTACACCAGCTACTCCCTTCAGCACTGTGTCCCCCAAATCCCTGGGCATGGATGTCAATCCCCAAGCAGTGGCCACATGCCCTGGGAGAACTTCACCCTGGTCATCAGGAAATCAGTGTAGAGCACTGGCTGCTGTCAGAGAATCAATTCAATTGGAAAGGACCTCTGAGATCATCAAGTCCAGCCTTTGACCTAACACCACCATGTCAAGTGGACCATGGCACTAAGTGCCCCATGCAGTCTTTCTTTAAACACCTTCAGGGATGGTGACTCTACCACCTCCGTGGTCAGTCCATTCCAACGTCTAATCATCCACTCTGTGAAGAAATTCGTCCTAATGTCTAACATAAACCTCCCCATGTGCAGCTTAAGACTATGTCCTCTTGCTTGTTACCTGGGAGAAGAGACCAACGTGGCTACAATCTCTTTTCAGGTAGTTGTAGAGGTTTTCCCTGAGCCTCCTTTTCTTCAGGCTAAACACCCCCAGCTCCTTCAGCCACTCCTCCTAACACCTGTGCTCCAGACCCTTCCCCAGTTCTGTTGCCCTTCTCTGGACACACTCCAGCCCCTCAATGTCCTTCTTATAGTGAGTTGTCCAAACCTGAGCACAAGATTCGAGGTGCAGCCTCACCAGTGCTGAGTGCAGGGCAACAATCACTGGCCTGGTCCTGCTGGCCACGCTATTGCTGGCACAGGCCAGGATGCCACTGGCCTTCTTGGCCACCTGGGCCCACTGCTAGCTCATGTTCAGCCAGTGTTGACCAGCATCCCAAGGTCCTTTTCCTACGGGCACTTTCCAGACGCCTCTCTCGCAGCCTGTGGCGCTTCCTGGGGTTATTGCGTCCTGAGTGCAGGGATCGGCACTTAGCCTTGTATAACCTATGAATTCAGCTTCCTTGACCTGAAATAAAGGAGACAGACTTTCGCTCTAATTAAACACCCTGCAGGGTCCCACCCCCCCACCGGCGGTGCGGCCCCGCCCGGCCGGGGCGGGCCGTGCCGTGGGGGCGGTGCGGGCTGGGCTGCCCGCCCCGACATGGCCGCCTCCAGGCAGGTAACGCGCCGCGCTGGGGCCGCGGCGCCCAGGCCTTTGCTGGGCCCCGCCTGGGGACGAGGGGCAGTGGGGGTGCCTCTGCCGCCGCTCCGCTCTGCTCCCCGCCCCGGCCTGTGCTGGGAGCCGAGCCCGCGGCGGCCCGGGCGCGGCTCCGTGTGTCGCTGGCCCGGGCTCCGTGTGTTGCCGGCCACGACTCTGTGTCGCTTGCCCTGTCAGGACGAGGTGGCGTCAGGCGGACAAGGCCAGGGCAGCCTCCGCGTCTGCCTTACAGCTTTTGCAGCCGCACCCCGTGTTTGCTCCGGGCAGAGCGCACGAACACTACACTGTGGGTGGGGAGGCGCTGGCACAGGTTGCCCTGAGAAGCTGTGCATGCCCCATCCCGGGAAGTGTTCGAAGACCGGCTGGACAGGGCTTTGAGCAACCTGGTCTAGTGGGAGATGCCCCTGGATCTTTAGGGTCCATTCCAAACCCTAACCATTCTGTGATTCTGTGGCACGTTCCTGTGGTTGTTCCGGTTATCGCTGTTGTCCGTAAGGAGTGCGCGGAGCCCGCGGGGTGTCGCTGGGAGGGCTGTGCTGGTGTCCCTGCCGGGGGAGCGCAGGGATGAGCCGCGGGGATGCGCCGGCGCCTTCAGGAGCATTGCCCAGTGCTGGAGCTCTTCAATTTCCCCATCGGGGTTCCTGAATTACAGGTTTTTTTCCCCACGAATTTTCATGTCTATGTGTATGCAGCGTCCGTATGACGTTGACGTCGACGTGTCTGCGGCACAAAACCAAGCCCAAACAGGAATAAAGAGCCAAGCTTATCGCTGGTAGTGGCGCTCCCTCTGCCGACAGCAGCCGCTCAGCTCTACCCAGCCACCAGCGCTCGCCTTTTCGGAAGCGGCTTCTACGGCAAATAAGGTTCCCGCGCTGCATTAAAGCTTTGTAGTGACTTCAGGCCAGTTGTGTGACCTGTTCTAACCTGAGCTCGCATTGCAAGGGGAAACTTTCTTCAGTGTATTTTCAGGAACTACTTTATTAGAATACTTGTGAAAGGAGGTGATAATAGTAATGCATGCAGCAGCAGATCATCCGTTGTCCTTCTACAGTCATGTTGGCCTTTGTAAAAGGGGTGTGAGATCCTCATGTAGGGTGCGGTCCTGTGGTGTAATGGAGAGCATTGCACTCTGAATCCCAAGGACCTGAGTTCTCGAGTCTCAGTGGGACCGTCCCCTGGCAGTTCAAGCCTCCCTGCCATCCCATCCCATCACATCTCGGATGCTCAGC